>CM061544.1:339848305-341048305 GCA_030864215.1 Capsicum pubescens
GTTTGGTTCCAAATTGAGAGGGCGTCATGCGAAAGCTTAAAGTTTGCAAGCCAAGATGACGATAATTCATATGACACAATATAAACTAAAAACATAGTGTTATTGATATTATTTGGCCAACTGACCTACATATGAAAACTAATATTAAAGAAAACATAAGATTATTGGGAGGACCTCTAAACAACACTCTTAAATGACTACATTGTGAATGCTACTGTGTTATGGTATGAGAAGGGGTCTTCTATTTATAGAGTTTCAAAACTTTTCCTCCAAGAAACTAGAGGTTGCCAACTATGGAAAAATTTTATATTTTTATTTCAAGAAAATTAAAAGTAATTATAGTATCACTTTTATTTTCTTTCAAGAAAAGTAAAACTTAAACTTGGTAAGAAAATAAGAGCAAAAATCCTAACAAATCTTCCTTTTTTGGCTTGATTTTCGTGACTTGATCCGCCTTCATCATGTCATATGCACAATTTTGGTTCTTCACATAATCTTCATTACTGAAGCTTGCCATGGTTAAAAATAAAGTTTAAACTATTATGGATTAAAAATTTGTTTAAAAATATCTTATTTTTACTTTTAAAAATGCAGCAGCAGGAATGTTGAAAATATACTCTAAACTTCTTCTCCACATGTAGCTAGACAGAGATCTTCATTATCAGCAAATTGGTTGCAACTTTAATATCAACATGTCTTCAATCTGAACCACCGGACCATTGAACCATAGTCTCTGATACTACTCCATTGGATCTTTGAACTATAAGCTTTGATACCACTTGTTGGGTTCGAAATCGAGAGGGTGTCATGCACAAGCTTAAAGTTTACAAACCAAGACAACGATAATTCAGATGACACAATATAAACTAAAAATATAATATTATTGATATAATTTGGCCAACTGACATACATATGAAAATTAATAATAAAGAAAATATAAAATTATTGGGAGAAAATCTCTTTCTAAACAAGACTCTTAAATGACTACATTGTGAATGCTACTGTGTTATGGTATGAGAAGTGGTCTTCTATTTATAGGGTTCCAAAACCTTTCGTCCAAGAAACTAGAGGTTGTCAAATATGGAAAAGTTTTATATTTTACTTTCAAGAAAATTAAAAGTAATTATGGTATTACTTTTATTTTTCTTTCAAGAAAAGTAAAACTTAAACTTGGCAAGAAAATCAGGACAAAAACCTTAACATTTCTATCATACGACTACGAGGTCACGGGTTCAAGTTGTAGAAATAGACTCTTACGAAAATCTCTCTCTCTCTATATATATATATAAAGGAAGATTGTGAGAATGTTGATGTGGTATCTCTCAATGGCCTCCTTTACTATTTTTCTTATTTCTCAATTTCTTGGCTTTTTTCTCACATATAAATATCTAAAAAATCTGTTAAAAAAATTAATACACCTTATTTATTCCATTCCTTTTAAAACATTAATAAAAAAACTCTCCATCTCCTAATTCAATGTAAATACAAACTCGCCACCTCCTAATTAAATGTATTACTAACATTTTTTACCTTTTTAATCTATAAATACAACAACAATTCTTTAATTTCAAGCACATAATCCTTTTCAAAGGACTAACAACAGCACAGGGAGAAAATTATTGTCACCACTGCCATGACATATCAAAGGGCACCTAAAAGTTTCTTGCATCAAAATAGATAGATAAATACAAGAATGAAAAAGAGATATTGATGACTAAAAGTTCCGGTGAAGAAATATGAAGATGAAGAAGAGATAGACCAAAGTTCCAGTAAAGAAATACAAAGATGAAGAAGAGATATTGGTGATAAGAAGTTTGGTGAGGAAATTAGAAATGTGTTCAATAAAATTGTGAAACATGATGTATTTAATTTTTTTTTGTTGTTGTTCTTGTATAGTTGTATTGTATGTATAGAATAAAATATGTATAATATATAGTTTGAGTTTTATTCTTCTCATTTTCTTCACTTTTTAAGAAATCCTTTATATAATAAGCCTTCATAAATTTAAAGACTGTTTGTATGGAAGTATTGTGATGGTAAAAGAATATAAAAGGAAAAAGAAATAAAAAAAATTGGCATAAAATTTAGAGTAAAATATGAATTTTGCTAATTTTAGGCAAAAATTAGGACAAAGAAATTAAAAGAATATTGATAAAAGAGGTAGTGAATCATTTGTCTATCATCCGCGTTCAATTATGGTCAAGATTTATACTATGTTAATTAAGAGTGTTACTTCATATTACTTTTCTTATTTTGTGTCTTTTTAATTTATCATTTTATTCTTTTTCTTATAAATTAATGAAGAGAATTATATTCTAACTTATGAAATATATTAAACAAAATATAAGGAAATACATTTTCTTTCTTAGATCTCTTATATGTGAAATGGGGATATTTTATGTATTAAAATGAAAATCTCTTATAAAAAGTTCATAAAACTAAAATAAAGAATTGTAACGTACACCAAATAATACAGTCATATTTGAAAATCGATTAAAAGATATATTTATAAAAAAACTAATTAAAACAAGTAATTTCACCTAAAATTATATATATATATATATATATATATATATATATATATATATATATATAGCCATTTTTTTAATTTTAATGGAGATAAAGTCGGTGACTTTTTTGATAAAAGGGCTAATGTTTAACTACAGATAACTTTTATTAACACAAAATTAAATAAATTCAACCAATATTGGAGAAACGGATAACGTGTCAAAAATTAATTAATTAATATTTTGCGAGTATCATCCTCTTGATTTCATTGCTTATAATAAGAGTATTTATTTTAGTAAATTCTTTTAGTGCACATGTTAGTGATATCCGTATTATCAAATGCATATTTATCACAATATAAATTATAATAGAAGTTAAATAGGAAAGGAAACTAAAAGTTAATTGTAGATATTCTTAATTGAAAATCATTTTTACCTAGGAATATGTAATCAAATGATTATATTTTAGGAGATTTTGAAACTTTACACAAATAAAATTTCATCTTAAGTTTTATTGGAATTAAATATAGTCATTTTTATTTTCTTTCATCATTAATATAATGTTAAATTAAATTTTTTCCTCAATTACTATTATATTCTATTAAAATAAATTATATATTTAATTTTAAAACAATGTCAAAAATCATAAATATATTTAATAGATATTAATGTTTAGTCATATTACTGATGATTAAAGAGTCGGTTTTTTTAATACGACTCTTCGTTTTCTTATATTTACCCCTATTTTGTTATAGTTAGTTTCAAAAGTTAACCAAGCCTTTTCTAATTCTCCATCCATGTTCTTTGAAATTAATGTTGAGTTTTTCATTTCCAATCAAATCAAAAGTATCTCAATTAATTTGCAAATCAAACTGTCCAACATCTTTCGATAAATTACTTTACACCTTTAACTAGTCAAGTTAAGTTCTTTTTTAGAATTAGTAGTATTCTAACTTTCAAAAGTTGGATTACCCTTTACCTCTACAATAAATTAAAATATTATAAAATATTTAAATACTTTCTCCATTTTATTTTAGTTAGTCCTTATTGAGTTGGCACACCCCTTAAGAAATTATTTAATAGAGGCCTATTTTATTAAAATAATCCTATTAATTATGCATTGAAAATATGAATTGAGTAAATACAATTTGTTTAATCATTTAATGTTGAGGGTAATATTGGAAAAACATAGTAAAATCCTCTTGATTTCATCAAATGGACAACTAAACTGAAATAAATATTTTTAGAAAGAGGGTCAACTAAAACGAAATGGAGGGAGTAATTTCCTCCTCCATTACTCTCCAAAAGTTTTTTTTATTAAATAATAGAAATAAGTAGCATGGAATAATGTGAACTGTTGGATAGAATAACTAAATGTATAGCAATTTAATTATTCTTCGGTAAGCATAAACAAATAAATCATCTCATTAACTATTAACCAGTTGTTCATGTCAACACACAAATTCATGTGGATTTTACTGATTTTTGACAAAAATTAGAACAAAGAAATTAAGAGAATATTGATAAAAGATGAAGTAAAAATTATAGGTCAAAATTTGCAAAGATTATGAAAGAGATAGTGATTAGTGATATATTTGCCCTTCATCCACATTCAATTATGATCAAGATTTATGCTATGTTAATTTTCATTTCTTTTTTAATTTATTCTTCTATTCTTTTATTCTTTTCTTTTTAAATTAATGAAGAGATTATATTTTAACTTATGAAATATACTAAATGTGTATTAAATGCGATAATAATTTCACTCATGAAAATGAGTGAACCTTTTTATGTTAATATTTTTGAAATTGAATCAAATATGAATTAAATGAAAGTTTAGGTCATAATATATCATGTATTAAAGTTGAAATTTTTATAATTTCACAGACATATTATAATAGTGAAGACAATTATTTGTAAGATCAATATAATCATCACTAATTCAATATGCTTTTTTTCACCGCGCAAAGAGCGGGCCTATTCCCTAGTATTAAATGAGACTGCTTATAATAGACTCTTGTTGTCCGGCCTTTCTCCGGACCTTACGCACAAAGGAAACTTTAGTGCACCGGACTGTCATTTATTTATTTTCATGCCAATGGCGAAAGCCCAAAGGTTAGGGCATAAGAACGCAATTAAAAATTTGTAATCTAAGCATGGTACTCGATAAGATCACACAACTGAAGTTTTTGTTTCAGGACTTTTTGATAATATGTGTAGCTCTACATCAACTCTGGTCGATCTTTATATTTGATAATATTGAAGGTAAAAGGTTTTTTTTTCTTAAAACATGATTGCTTCATATTTTTTTCTTTTCTTCCTTCCAAACAGAATACAACGACAAATTTAAATTTAAAAAGTACTAGCAACTTGAAGTCTGTGTATTAGTTACAGACATGGGTTGTGGTGCAGTGTAGTGGTGGAATGCTCCACTCTTAACTAGAAATCTCAAGTTCGAGTCATGAATATGGAGAAAAATTCGTTCGGAGTGTTAATTTTATATGGTGTTTCGGGTACAAGAATCTGTATAAATGCAACGCCAACTTCAGCACAAGTTCCTGTATAAACAAGAACACCTATGAAATTCTTTAACACCTTCAACACAAGATTACTGATAATCTACCCAAGAAGTATGTTTATTTTCAGAAATAAGATGAAACAGAATTTGTAAGGCCAAGTCTCCCGACTTCACGAAGTGTCCTTAAGGAATAATTCTCCTCATTGTACCCGAGGTTATGGAACCTTCCTCCCAGGATAAAATGGCCTTCAATCCGAACAATAGTGGTACCTCAAATTATTGAATTCAACGAACTCACTCAACAGTTTAATGATCACACAGAGTTTTTGTTAATAATAAGAGAGTTTTTGCTGTCAAAATTGATTACAATACCTGAGGAAAATATCAGGTATTTATAGCCTTAAGTGTAACCTTTCAGAAAGGATGCATTGGTTCAGCTGAAAGGCACCTTTTCCGCAACAGTCACATCCATGCGTTGGGACTGCACTGGAGATGCGCCTGGACTGCGGCCGCAGATGAGGTTCTACACATTCCAGTGTGCATCTGCGTTTGAACTGTGCCCACAGGTCTCTACTTGCGCTACGTCTGCGGTTGCATGTCACCCTACGACGCGAAACAGTGTGCCAGATTTTGGATTAACATTTCACTTGTAAACAAATTTCAAATAAATTTTGTCTAAAAAATTAGATCTCATCGATCGATCATTTTTCAAAAATCCAAATCCAAAGCCGAGCGACGACGATGGCGCGAGACATCACCTAGTTCTTGCCTCACTATCCATGTGGAGTTAGTGTTTCTCATTATAAACACTTTCAAGTTCTCTTCTCCCACCGATGTGGGAGAAATAAGTGAACTTTCTAATTTGGGAGTACACTTTGTAAATTAGTGTCTCCCTTCTCTCCACCATTTTTTCTCTATTTTTCATTCACATACACCTTGAACCCAACAATCCCCCACATGAATGGGGAATGACTATATTTTGAAGAATTTACAGATAAGCATGTGATCATTTAGCAAAGACTGCTTGCATATGGATAAGTAAGTTTTTCTTTGAACTTTACGTAGTGAACATGCATCGGATGCACTCGGTCAATCGGTAGATTTGATATCTTTGAACCGTCGAGCTTTAATGTACACCTAGACAACACATGTCATACAACCAACCTTTTACTGTTTATGGTTCTCACGATTTTATTCTTTTCAACCATGAACACGTCCCGATTTCATGAGAGCTTAAAGAATAGACCTTTACTAACTTTCTCTTTGAAGCGGCTTACACTTCTCCCTCACATAGGTGATTTCTAAATATTCAATCCTATAGATTAAACTATTTGGTCAAATCTGCCAAATTTAGATAATCATTAAAAGACTTTTCACTTTAAGTCTTATCCTTGTTTACTACACATTGTCTACATTATGAGAATGGTTTGAGTAATTGACAATGTTGAACCTATCAGACACAACTTTGTTTGATCTCTTTGAACCTAGCTCTTGGGATCTCCAGTCTGCTAGGTAGATTTACCGCCATGCTGACTTGTCCTAGGCGTTAAACCCATTCCCTTGGATGTCCTTTCCACTCCTTCTCTAGCTAGGCCTTTTGTAAGTGGATCTGATACATTATCCTTTAACTTCACATATTCAACAATGATAATTCTACTAGAGAGAAGTTCTCTAACGGTATTATGTCTCCGTCTTATGTGACGAGATTTACCGTTATACATCATGCTCTCTGCCCTACCTATTGTCGCTTAACTATCATAGTGTATACATACTGGTGCCACTGGTTTGGGCCAATAAGAAATATCTTCCAAGAAATTTCGAAGTCATTCTGCTTTTTCACCGGCTTTATCCAATGTGATAAATTCAGATTCCATTGTAGAGCGAGCAATACATGTCTGTTTGGATGATTTCCAAGAGACTGCTCCTCGACCAATAGTAAATACATACTCACTTGTGGATTTTACTTCGTTTGATCCGGTGATCCAATTTGCATCACTATATCCTTCAAGTACCGCGGGATATTTATTGTCGCACCCTATTTCAAACCGGCCGAAACAGCACACAACGTATGGTAGCTACATAGTGGCTCTTTTGATTTTTTGAAAAATTATTTGTTTCATTTCGAGTCGCCACCTAACTTTTAAGGAAAATTTAGTAAAATCATTTGATAATGTGAAAATGTTGCTTTTAATCTGCGAAAATCAGTGAAATTCTAAATAAGGGTTTTGGTTACTCGAGGGGAAGGTATTAGACACCCCTCAGAGCCTATCCGAAGATAGTCCTTAAACTTAGTTTAAAAAAAATATATTTGAAAATTATTTGTTTCATTATTTGCTAAAAGTGATAAGGAGACTTTTATTATTTCGAAAAAGAAACTCAAGATATATAAGGCATGAGACCACCATATATAAGGAAGTAATATAGTTATTGTAAAAATGTGTATATTTTAGAATATGAAAGAAAAAAAAAGTGTTGCGATAAAATATTTATTAGAGAGTACAAGATCTTATGAGTTTGTAAGAAAATATGTATGAAGTTGCAATTACATAAAGTAAAGAAAAGGTCATTTAAAAGTATGTGAGAACTTATTCATAAGAAAATAAATATAAATATATGTATTTTTGAAAGTACATGAAAAAGAGGTGAAAATTCATTATTGTGAAATCTCAAATAAAAAAAATGTAATAGTGAAACGCACACGAATAATAAAGCATGTAAAAGATAACATAATAATAGTACAATAATAAGAATAGGAATAGTAAAAATATACCTTACATATGTGGTAGTGTAAGAACGCCTATATACCTTGTGTTTGAATACTAAAAAAAAAAACTTGAAATAAAGTTAGGACCAAATATGAAATGTTATAAGCATTTGAGTTAAGTGAAAAACGCATTTTGACGTTTAAGTTACTTGTGAAAAGTTCGACTAATTAAAATCGCGTAGTGATTCATTTCAAAGACTCCAATTAAGCCGAGAAACCAATTAATAAGTGTGTTTCGCAAACTAAGGCTATTAATAGCCATTTGTACCAATTCAAGAAAAATGTATTTCTTGCACTTGAAACCACAATTTGCCACTTTTGTTCTAAAAAGGGATTTATTATTCATAATGGTTGAATATATGTAATTACTACATATATATAGGCGTTGAATATATAAAGGATTAGCCAAAGAGAATAAATTGTCTGGTATCTTAAAACTTAAACAAAAAACTACATCATACTGACGTTAGTTTTAATTCAATCACACCACACAGAAATTCATATTCAAATACATACAAAGGTCAATAAAATATGTACAAATAATAAAGTAATCAAGGAGGGTAAAAGAACTCGATACTATAAGTTCCTATCGAAGCAAATGACTCCCGAACGTTGGTGATCCTATAGTTGTTGACTCGATTGTTGGGTCAATTGTGAGTCCCATGGCGGAACTCCGATTTCCACTTGTACATGAAACAAAAGAGATGGATAAAGATTAGAAATCGATTAAATGATCCAATAATCCAAAAAAGATGAAAGCCAAAGAAAGCACACCGAATAAACTATCCTATGATCAAATTACACCATCGATTTCCACAAAAACTAAACTCTGTTCCAGACTATTTGACTTTAAGCAAAAAAAAAAACGAAGGACATGAATATATTATATTTCAAAAGGCGGTCGATCATAGTTACATGTAAAAGTTTTAGCTAAGCAAAATTCAAGATGACAAAAGATAGCTCTTCTATAACTGGGCATCATTGTACACGGACCAAACTAAGATTTCCATAAGTTGTGTTATTAGGAATTTATAATTTTATCACATTTGACTTGACACCAAATGTCATTAGAAATCTATGTACAGTCAAATAGAAAATGAGACGGAGCAAGGAAAATTATAAATTCAAATCAATGAAGGAGACAATCTTCTAATTCTAGGATTAGTTTTTACACCAAATAATGACTTGGAGATGTATTCAAACTGTTCATCCCCCATATCCTAGTAAATAAAGCAAACGGAGGTTCAAAAGGTCTTATAAACATCACATGTTTGGATATGAAAGCAGCCACGTAAAACAGGGTAACCAAAATCGAAACCAAGTCATATAGTCCAACTTCCACAGAAAAGGAACAACAACACCATCAACATGGGGTAGGAGATTACTCTTTCAGTTAAACTTTGGATCGTATCAGGCTCACATCCATACCAAAAATCAAGAATATAACCAACAGTCCCACAAAGTCACTAGTTAGATATTCATTAACTTGATTCACAAAAAAAAAAAAAAAAACAGCAGTCCCAAAACATGCATGTGCACACATTTAGGGACTTGCACATTCATAAGTGAAATACTTTTTCCGAAATCAAAATACACCGTTATCCGTGAAGCTAATGGAAAACAACAAAGGCGTGAGCTTGAAATTGAAATAATGTCACATAATCACAAAAACAAAATCGATGAAAGAGGAGAAACACGAAAGTGAAGCGGAGGACGGGATGAAAGAGGAGAAACACGAAAGTGAAGCGGAGGACGGATTCGCACATATCGAAAACAACATCAACTTAGAATGAAACCATATCCCGGTACTTAATTGACGGATAATGAACAACAAAACCAACAACATGCTTTAGAGAATATCACGACCACATACTTATATATTAAAATCGACGAAAGAGAAACTAAAGCCAAATAAGAAGAGATTTTCACTTTTTTTGAAGAATTTGACCGCAAAACAGACCGTAAAATGAGAATCTAAACGCAAAATCAAGTCTTCAAACTCAAGCGAGGAAAAACAGTATTAATATAAACTCGACTACAAATCAAACCGTATATTCACATATTTAAATACTCAACACGATACGATACATATATAGAAAAAATAGTACTACTAAAACGAGATAAACACACGAATATTCTCATACACTTGACCGATCAGAAAGACAAAAAATCGAGCAATTTTGCCCTGTTTTGGTCCCAACACCTTCAAATCCACCATAGGAAGAAACAAAATTCAAACTCGGATATGTAGAAAAATAACAACTCCGTGACGAAACTTGAAATCAGAATATACCATACACTCATAAAGCATTTTAGGATCATAAATTTTATTAACCGGCGAGGTCGAAAATCACAACAACAACACGAACTCGGGAATCACGTATACATAGGATCGAAATAGACAAAAGAAAGGGATAAAAAGTGAGATAAAAAGGCGGATCTTACCTTTTGTTGGGCAGCAAACCGGAGCAATAAGGTCGAGATATTTTCCGGCGATCAAAACTCCAACTCCGTAGCTCAAACTTAGACCGAGAAATAAGGGGAAAAACTAGCAATTTTCGTCACTTTCTTTGTGAAAATTTTCCTCCATCTTCCCCCTCTAAAACTTGTCCCTTCAAAAGGGGTGGAAGTTCGGCTATTTATAGCCAAATTCGGACTTGAAAGTCCGGATTTGAACCAAATTTTATAAAAAATGGGGTGAAATTCAAAATTTGAACCCCCACAACTTCTGAAAAACATCAACTTGGAAGCCATCAATGGCGGATTTGACAAAATCTTGACTTTTCGCACAAAAATAGTGTCCGTTTTCGCAGTAACAGTGGATTCAGCGGATTTTCGGGGTTGAGGGAGATGGATTGTGCAGTGGTAGTTGTGGTTTGTCGGCTATGGTGGTGGAGAGGGGAGAGGACGAGAGAAGCAGAGAGGAGAGAGCTATGGTTGTTGCTGTGTCTTTGAAAAGTGGGGATGTCACTATGACTTCCTTTTTTTTTGGAAAATGGGGAAGGCACGCGTGAAAAGCCGTATTACAAGCTGATTTGGTTGACTTAAGGTAGACCGTCCGATCATTTGATCGAACGGTTAAAAATAAATATCTTAAAATAATTAAAAAAAATTATATATATAAATTTAAGAAAAAGTTGATTTAAAAATTGTTTTTTTTTTTATCCGTTCGATTATGATCGGAACAGTCCGAATTGAATTTAAATAAAAGGAGAAAAGAAGAAATAAATAAAAATAGAGAATTAAATAAATAGAAATAAATTTTATATATCCACATAGATGAAAATAACTAGAAATTTCGGGATCCTTTGAATTAAAATAAAGTTGATGGATCAAGTTAGATCGTATCCATTGAAGTGGAATGGTAGAGCGGACATAGAAATTATACTGAGTTTTGGGCTAATTTTCGGGCTCATTGGCCGAAATTCATAAAATAAGAGTTAAAGTTCGGGTGAAATAAAAATGAAATTGGATAATTGTTAGCCCGAATATTCTTTTCTACTGGAATTAATTTTATCGATGCTCCCTGTTATTCTAAAATTATTTTAGTACGTACATTCATAAATTACAGACATAATTTGAATACGTGTCCAATTTAATATTTATTTATATATTTATTTAATATTAAAAAAACATACATGTATATGTGTGTAGAAACAAGAATATAATAAAATATATAAAAAATAAGAATATAATTAAAAATATATTTATTTTATATAACAAAATATACATATGTATATGGTCACAATATCGCCTAAAAATATTATTAGAAAGAATGCGAATGTGATTACCGAAAGATATTTTTATTTTATGTGATTTTGCTGTCAAAATACTTAATTATAGTAAAATAATTTTGTGATATGATAGAAAAAATAATTTTTCTCTCATTTTAAAAATTTGTAGCAATAAAGATAAAAATACAAATCTTATTTATTATTTAATTTTTTGAAAATTATTTAGGGTCAAGGTGCATCGGTAAAATAATTAGAGAAAAATGGGCGAGCCAAAATTGGGTGTCAACATTTATTATAATGCAAAGCATAATCTTGAGTGTACTTAAGATACCCCAAAACTCTTTTCATTGCCATCCAATGAGTTTTGTTGGAATTACTCGTGTACCGACTCAACTTGCTAATAGCGAATGTTATGTCTGGTCGTGTACAGTTCCTTATATACATTAAATATTCCAATACTCTTGGATACTCCAATTGTGAGTCACTTTCACCTTCATTCTTTTGAAGTGCAAAGCTCGCATCCAAAGGAGTCTTGGCAATACCGAATTCCATATACTTGAATTTGTGAAGTACATTTTCGACATAATGAGACTATGACAATGCCAACCCTTATGGAGTTCTATGAATTCTTACACCTAAGATCACATCCGCAACTCCAAGGTCTTTCATATCAAACTTGCTCTCGAGCATTCATTTTTTTGCATTTATGTCGGAAATATCTCTACTGATGATCAACATATCATCCACATATAAACAAACAATGACTTGGTGACTCGAAGTGTCTTTAATATAGACACATTTATCACATTCATTTATTTTGAACCCGTTTGCCAACATGGTTTGGTCAAACTTCGCATGCCATTATTTAGGTGCTTGCTTTAGTCCATATAGCGACTTAATAAGTTTACACACCTTATTCTTCTTTCCTGGAACCACAAAAACCTCAGGTATGGGTGTCAAGTGGGTCGGGCCGACCCGGCCTGACCCGACCCGACCTGATTCGGTTTGACCCGGCCTGGTAAGCCCTAGGGCTTTAGGGTTCCGGGTCCCGGGCCGGTTATTTTTTTAAAATGGGCCCGGCTAACCCAGCCCGATCCAGGCCCGCCGGTTAACCGGCCCGGATACCTTTTTAAAAAAAAAAAAAAAAAGGTTTTTTGGGCCAAACTAGCCGTTGGCCCAACGGCTATATAGCCGTTTTTTGGTCCAAACGGCTAGTTTGGGCCCATTTATTAAAAAAAAAGAAAAAATTAACTTTAAAAAATATTTTTTAATCCCAAAAAAAAATCTATAAATACCCTACAACTTCAAATCATTTTTCACACAATTTTTCACTCTCTCAAATCTCATTCTCTCTCAATTCTCAATTCTCAAATATTCAATATATTTAATTTCTTAAAGTGTTCACTTTAATTTTTTAATTTTTCATTTACAAAGTACGAGCGGAAGTTTCTAAAGTCGCAATCTTCGAATACTTCCAAAATTTGGTATTGTCGTTCAATCTCTTACGTTTAATTTTTATTTATTGTATTAATTGTTTAATATTTAATTTTATTATATTTGTGTATTTTGAATATTTTTAGTTAAATTTAATTTATATTATGGATAAATTAAGAAACCTCGCTACTAAAGGTGTTAAAAAATTTTGTCCCGGAAATGGTAGTGGTAGTAAAAAGCGAATTACTAGCGGTAGAGGTAGTTTAAGTAGTAGATATACCCGTGTGTCTTCGTCTCTGGTACCGCTTTGTACACCTTTTGAGGAAGAAATAGGTGTAGGTGCTCACGATATGGATTATGTAGAAACTGAGGAAAATTACGGTATAGAAGAAGAAAATGAAGTGGATGCGGTTAATTTAGACGAAGATAATGAAAATATTGTTGAGACACCCGCAGTAGGAGATGCTAACGTTAGATCTGAATCGGTTAATCTCCCTCCCTGTCCTCCCAGTGCCCCAAGACCTCGTAAAAGAACTAGTATTGCATGATAATTTTTTGAACGTATATCAAATATTGAGGTGCAATGCAATATTTGTCAACAAATATGTAAGCATAGAAGTGGAGGCAAGCAAGGGGGTACGGGTACGTTAATGAGACATGTAACTGAAGATCACAAAAGAGAGTTAAATATTGCAAAAGGTGGTGGGGATGTTGGTGGGCCAACGCAAACTAGAATGCACCCAGCAACCGGTCACGTAG
This sequence comes from Capsicum pubescens, assembly GCA_030864215.1. Lineage (NCBI taxonomy): Eukaryota > Viridiplantae > Streptophyta > Magnoliopsida > Solanales > Solanaceae > Capsicum > Capsicum pubescens. Next base: position 339,862,022 of record CM061544.1, read on the forward strand.
CGAAGAAGTATAATAAATTAGGGGACCGGGAAGAAATAGCTAAAATGGTAGCTGTGGGTTGTTTGCCTTTTAATTTTCCTTCTTCTGATGCCTTTATTCGTTATATACAAGCAATTTATAATCCTATGTTTAACGGTATTCCTAGAACTACTTGTCGGTCTGATATTTTTAGACTTCATTCACAATATTGTTTTTATTTATCAACATTGTTAAAAAATATTCAATATAGATTGTCCCTAACTTCTGATCTTGATCGTGCTGTAAATAAAAATGATTATTTAACCGTTACTTGTCATTGGATGGATAGTAATTTCGTGATGCAAAAATGTATTCTTGCTTTTTTATATGATGAAGATCGTAAACATACTGGACAATTTATTGTTGATTCTATTGTTAAAATTGTCGGGTATTATGGTATCGAAAATAATTTTTTATGTATTATTTTTGATAATGCTTCTAACAACAACACTGCTATAAAAAAATTAAAATCTACGCTATCTCCGCCCTTACCTGAAATTTTTCATATTAAGTGTGCATGTCATATATATAATTTAATTGTAAAAGATGGTCTTGAGTTTTTTGAGTTTTATATTGAAAAAATTCGCCTTGCTGTTGGTTTTATTCAAGGAAATAATCGTAGATCGAGAATTAGAGAATTTAAAGTTAAATGTCAAGAAAATGAACTTACACCGATTTTGATGCCTGAGGAAATTGATACTAGATGGAATTCTACGTATGAATTTTTAAAAACTTGTTATAAATATAGAATTCCTATTACACTAGCTTTTAACCAACATTGCGGTTCATTTGCTAATTCTGCTGATTGCATGCTACATAATTCTGATTGGGTTGTAATTAATGATCTTGTTAAGTTTTTAGAAAAATTTTATGTAGCTACGGTTGAATTTTCCGGTGCTTATTATCCTACTGTTTGTAATATTTTGGCATATATAGCCGATATTTCTGGTTTACTCAAAGAATCTAAAAATAAAGAAGGTTATAAAGAAGCTGTTGGCGCCAAGTTTACGAAATTTAAAAAATATTTTTTTCCGATTCCCCCTATTTACTTGGTTGGTGCTATGCTAAATTCGTGCATGAAATATAATAATATGTGTCACTTTAGTACTCTTATTTATACTAACTTAGAAATAAATACTAACCATGATTCTGAACAAGTACAACCTGATTTGTGGATGGCTACGACTGATGCAAAGGATTACATAGAAAAATTATATAATCACTATGCTGATTTATTTGATTTAGCCGTACCTACAAATATCACTCCAACTGTCGCTCCTCATCCTCCCGAGGAGCCATCATCTTCTAAAAGGCCGGCACATAGTGGGTTTTCTGATTCGTTTTATGATTTAAATTGTTGGAACTGTGTTGATGAGAGAACTTACACATCAACTTATCGGGAAGAGCTGAAATATTATCTTCGGACGGCACCAGAGGATCGCAGACGACGGATCAAAACGTTGGATTGGTGGAGGAGTAATGAAACACAATATCATGTGCTTTCAAGATTAGCTAGAGATATCTTGAATGTTCCAATGTCAACCGTTGCATCAGAGAACGCCTTTAGTCACGGACGACAACAGCTTGGAGACAACCGACACTCATTGGGAAGCAATGCAATGAATGTTCCAGTTTTCCTCAGAGATTGGATTAGAGCGGAAAGAAGAAACCAAGGAATGGAACCGGAGTCGAGCGACGAGCTGAAACTTGAAGAAATTATGACTTCACGGGAGAACTCAGCAGAATCAAGTCCAATGCATGGTTTTGCCCCCGTTGACTTCGACTATCCTATGCAAGTTCCCATTAATATTAACATGAATGAGTTGGAAAAAATGATGCATAATTTATAGATTTTTCATTCATGTAAATTATAAATTTTGGATCATTTTGCAATCAATAAAATTCTCCAAATTCATTCACTCCTTAGTCCTTGCTTTTTATATTTTTTTATTTAACGATTTAAAATTTTAAATTAAATTTCTAGTTTTATACTATAAATTAAAAACTTACTTCTAATATATTATTAATTTACTACCAAATATTATTAAATTATTATATTAAGTAGCATATGTTTTGTATATTTGTGTATATATCTTCTATAGAAGTGTATATTTAATGTATACATGTGTATATGTTTTATAAATTAGTATATAAGTATATCTATATATATTGTAATGTATATATAATGTAGTATATTTTATAAGTAGTAGTATATATACATTGAATGGTGCGTATACACGTGTATATATCTTCTATAGAAGTGTATATTTAACGTATACATGTGTATATGTTTTATAAATTGGATATCTTCTATAGAAGTGTATATATGTGTATATGTCTTCTACAGATGTATATATTTCATGTATACAAGTGTATATGTTTTACAAATTAGTATATAACTATATATATATACATATTGTAGTATATATATATGTATATTGTAGTATATATTTTATTTAAAGTAGTACATATACATTGAATGGTGTGTATATATGTGTATATATCTTCTACAGATGTATATATTTAATGTATACAAGTGTATATGTTTTACAAATTAGTATATAACTATATATATATATACATATTGTAGTATATATATATATATGTATATTGTAGTATATATTTTATTTAAAGTAGTACATATATATTGAATGGTGTATATATATGTGTATATATCTTCTCTAGACGTATATATTTAACGTATACAAGTGTATATGTTTTACAAATTAGTATATAACTATATATATATATATATACATATTGTAGTATATATATATGTATATTGTAGTATATATTTTATTTGAAGTAGTACATATATTTTGAATGGTGTGTGTATATGTGTATATATCCTCTACAGATGTATATATTTAATGTATCCAAGTGTATATGTTTTACAAATAAGTATATAACTATATATATACATATTGTAGTATATATATGTGTATATTGTAGTATATATTTTATTTGAAGTAGTACATATATATTGAATGGTGTGTATATATGTGTATATATCTTCTCTAGACGCATATATTTAACGTATACAAGTGTATATGTTTTACAAATTAGTATATAACTATATATATATATATATATATATATATATATATATTGTAGTATATATATGTATATTGTAGCATATGTTTTATTTAAAGTAGTACGTATAGTCATATATAATTATATATTGAATGGTACGTATATATGTGTAATTGTTTATATATTTTTTAAAAAATATATATTGTATATTGGAGTGTATATAGTGTATATTGGAGTGTATATAGTGTATATTGGATTTTTTATTTATTTTTTAAACAGGTTTGACCAGTTTTTAACTGAGTTTGACCGGATTTTGGTGGGTTTGACCGGGTTGGGTTAAGTGGATCGGGTTAGGGTGGGTTTTAATTTTTTTACTGTTTGGCCCGGCCCGGATAGCGTCCTAACTGGCCCTTAACCGGCCCTCAACCCGGTTAAAATAGAAGGGCCGGTTCCGGGTTGGCCCGGCCCAGCCCGTTTGACACCCATACCCTCAGGTTGTTCCATGTAAATTTCTTCCTCCAATTCTCTATTTAGGAATGCAGTTTCACATCCATTTGATGGATTTCAAGACCATATACCGTCGCCAAGGCAATTAACATTTGAATCGATCTTATCCTTGTTACTGGCGAGTATGTATCAAAGTAATAAAGGTCTTCTTTCTATTTGAAGCCTTTTACAACAAGTCTTACCTTGTATTTGTCAATAGTACCAGCCGCCTTTATTTTCCTTTTGAAGATCTATTTAGAACCTAAAGGTTTATTTCCTGAAGGAAGATTAACCAATTCCCACGTATGGTTGCTTAAGATTGAATCAATCTCACTATTGACAACCTATTTCCAAAAGGATGAGTCTAACGACGACATCGCTTCTTTAAACGTTTGAGGCTCATTTTCTAAAAGAAATGTTACAAAATCTGTTCCAAACGAAGTTGACGTTCTTTGACGTGTACTACGTCTTGGATTCTCTTCATTATGTACACTCTCACTTGGTTCATCTCGAGGTCGTTTAGATCCTCCGCTAGACTGTTCATGTCTAGTTTTATACGAATAAATGTTTTCAAGGAATTCAAAATTATCTAATTCAATTACCGTATTTTTATTTATATCCGGATGTTCGGATTTATGAATAAAAAATTAACATGCTTTACTACTTTTAGCATATCCTATGAACACGCAGTCCACAGTCTTACGTCCTATCTTAACCCTTTTAGGCATAGAAAGTTGGACCTTTGCTAGACACCCCTACACTTTAAAATATTTCAAGTTGGGTTTCCTTTCTTTTCTTTTTTCATAAGGAATCGATTGTGTCTTACTATGGGGAACTATATTGAGTATATAGTTGGTTGTAAGGATAGCCTCTCCCCACAAGTTTTGAGATAAACCGGAACTTATAAGTAAGACATTCATCATTTCCTTCAACGTTTGATTTTTCCTTTTCGCAATTCCGTTAGATTGAGATGAATACGGGGCCGTAGTTTGATGGATGATTCCATTATCTACACATATTTGCGCAAAGGGAGATTCATATTCTTCGCCTCTATCACTTCTTATCACTTTTACCTTTTTCTTTAACTGATTTTCAACTTTAGTTTTGTATTGCCTAAACGCATCTATCGCTTCATCCTTACTGTTTAGCAAATAGATGTAACAATATCTAGTGCAATCGTCAATAAAAGTTATGAAATACTTTTTTCCACCACGTGATGGTGTTGACTTCATCATAAATGTCAGTGTGTATTAAGTCTAAGGGATTTGAATTTCTTTCAACGGACTTATAAGGATGTTTTGCATACTTTGATTCCACGCGCGTTTGACTCTTTGATTTATTGCTCTCAAAATTTGATAAAACTTCTAAGCTAATCAATTTTTGTAATGTTTTGTAATTAACATGGCCTAAACGTTCATGCTACAAATCATAAGACTCAAGCAAGTAAGAAGAATTGAATTTTTATTAATTTCAATATTCATTACATTCATCTTATAGATGCCCTCGGTGAGATAACCTTTTCCTACATACACTTCTCCTTTGGTAATTACAATTTTTTCAGAAATGGTTACACATTTGAATCCGTTCTTGTCTAGAAGTGAAACAGAAATCAAGTTCCTACGTAACTCTGGAACATACAAGACATTGTTAAGTGTCAAGACCTTTTCAGAAGTCATTTTTAAGCACACTTTTCCTGTTCTTTCTACCTCAGCAGTAGCGGAGTTAGCCATGTAGATCATTTCTTTTACTTGAGCCGGAGTGAATGACGAAAATAACTCTTTGTTGGCACAAACATGGAGGGTGGAACTAGAATCCATCCACCATTCGCGAGGATTCCCCACCAAGTTGTATTCTGAAAGCATAACACACAGATCATCACATTCTTTGTTAGACTCAATCATATTTGCTTGGTCTTTTTTCTTACCTTTCTTAGGGGCATGACAATCCGTGGACTTGTGGCCAATCTTGCCATAGCTAAAGCACTTTTCATTGAATTTCTTCTTGGGTTGATTGCTTCCATGTTCAACTTTCTTTTTTTTTCTTAGAATTGTTTTGGTCATATTCTACAATATGTGCTCCATTAATTGTAGAATTCCCTTTTGACCTTCTCTCGTTAACTTTATTATCCTCTTCAATACGTAGTCGGACAATAAGATCTTCAACAGTCATCTCCTTACGTTTGTGGTTCAAGTAGTTTTTGAAGTCTTTCCACATAGGTGGTAGCTTCTCAATTATCGCTGCTACTTGAAATGCATCATTCACAATCAAACCTATAAAATAGTTTATGTGAGTAATAAGAGCATTTTTAATTTGTTCAACTAAGGTATTTTTCAAAGATGTACCGTTAGGAGATCGTGGATGATTACTTGCAATTCCTGCACTTGAGAGACAACCGATTTGCTATCTATCATTTTAAAGTCCAGGAACCTTACAACAAAGAATTTCTTAATTCTCGCATCCTCTGTCTTGTATTTTTGTTCTAGTGCCCCCTACAATTTCTTCGATGTCTTAGTTCCACTGTAAACATTAGAAAGGTCATCTTGGAAACCACTTAAGATATAATTCTGGCAAAGGAAGTCTGAGTGTTTCCAAGCCTCTACAATTATGAAACGCTCTTTGTCCGAGGTTCCCTCGGGCACCTCAGGAGCATCCTCACTAGTGAACCTTTGAAGACATAATGTTGTGAGGTAGAAGAACATCTTTTGTTTCTATCTCTTAAAGTCAATGCCCGCAAATTTTCTAGGCTTCTCCGCAGGTGCCATAGGTTGTAGAGCATTTGGTCGACTTGTTGAGGCAATACTAGTTGCCCCCACAGTCGTAGCCACATCTTGCATTTGACTTTCATTAGTCATTTTTCCTGTCACCACAAAACAGTACCTTTAGTATATTGAAATACTTATTAAAAAGTTGAAACAACTTTAAATACTTCTTGTTTCTAGTTAACGATGAAGTTTTTATGACTTTCAATCGTTAACCGAGTGATCTTTAACCTGTGATGAAGATTTTATGTCTTCTAATCACTAGTTAAGTTCAAACGGAGTAGAAAGCTTAAAGCTTTAATCTCCAAAAACAAGCAATACAGATTCTGAGGTTCTTTATTTTGGGTACAAGAATCTGTATAAATGCAACACCAACTTCAACATAAGTTCCTGTATAAACAAGAACACCTATGAAGTTTTTTAACATCTTCAACATAAGATTACTGATAATCTATCCAAGAAGTATTTTTATTTTCAGAAATAAGATGAAACAGAATTTGTAAGGCCAAGTTCCCCGACTTCACAGAGTGTTCTTAAAGAATAATTTCCCTCACTGTACCCGAGGTTATAGAATCTTCCTCCCAGGATAAAATGGCCTTCAATCCGAACAATAGCGGTACCTCAAATTGTTGGATTCAACGAACTCACTCAACAACTTAATGATCACACAGAGTTTTTGTTAATAACAAGGCAGTTTTTGCTGTCAAAATTGATTACAATACCTGAGGAAAATATCAGGTATTTATAGCCTTAAGTGTATCTTTTCAGAAAGAATGCATTGGTTCAGTTGAACAGTCACGTCCCTGCGTTGGGACTACGCTGGAGATGCGGCCGCAGACGACGTTATGCACATTCCAGTGCGCATCTGCGTTTGAACTGCGTCCTGCGGTCGCATGTCATCCTACAACGCAAAATAGTGTGCCTTTTCTCGAAGGGGTCGCATTCTTTCGTGAAGTGCATTTGAAATTGCGGCCGCATTATTTGGAATTGCGCCCGCATTTGGAGAAAATTAATTACATCAGATTTTGGATTATCATTTCACTTGTAAACAAGTTCCAAATAAATTGTGTCTAAAAAGTTAGATCTCATCGATCGATCCAAGACCAAATCTGAGCCGAGCGACGACGATGACGCGAGGCATCACTTAGATCTTGCCTCACTATCCATGTGGAGTTAGTGTTTCTCATTATAAACACTTTCAAGTTCTCTTCTCCCACCAATGTGGAAGAAATGAGTGAACTTTCTAATTTGAGAGTACACTTTCTAAATTAGTGTCTCCCTTCTCTCCACTATTTTTCCTCCATTTTCCATTCACATACACCTTGAACCCAACACGGAGCACCACTCCAGAATAGGGCCTACGATGTGGATTCGAATTAGTGGGGATTTCAATGCGGATATGAAACCGCAAGTGGGAAAAAAGAAGAAGTTAAAGGTGTAAGTGTTTCAAAACAGATTATGATAAAAAGTATGAGAATTATTTTTGAATTCCTCAGATATAGAAGTAGTGTTTTTACTTTTGGGGAGCAGTGTTTCTTTCCAATCTTTTGGTGGTTCTTTCATGGGACATTTTGTACAGTGTGCTTTCAGCGTGATAACATTAGGAAAAAAAATGAAAAGAACTAAGTAGATAGTTGCCGATTTAACCATTTAAGAGCTTTTAAACAGCTATATAGTATAATTTCCATTAATACTTTTTCACTCACTCTGTGATGGTAGTATATTTGCTTGGATAATGCAGAATATGCAAAAATGTCTCTTATCACGAGGTGCAGATGTAACCGAATGTCCGTAGACAACAACACTTAGTAGGGGTGTGCAAAAATCGAACCGATCGATAAACCGAACCAATAAAAATGTTATTGGTTTGTTGTTATTGGGTTATTGGGTTAACGGATTTTTAATGGTTTTATAAAAAAAATTATTGGGTTATTGGTTCGGTTTGGTTTTTTCTTATTGGGTTATTGGGTTAAATTGATAACCCAATAAGAATATATATATATATATATATATATATATATATATATATATATATATATATATATATATATATATATATATATATATATATGTGTGTGTGTGACTTATTATATATTTCTCTTTAATTTCTACAAATTAACAAACCTATAATTTTAATTATACAAACTCTTAATTTCTCCTAACAATATTTAGTTCAAACTTGAAGATTCTTGTAAATTAAAACACATTATATAAGATTTTTGATTGCAACTAAGTTTCATTTTTTTTTCATGTTAGTTACTACTATTTCTATTTTATGAGTATTTTCTTATCGGTTAAATCGAAAATCGAACCGTTAAGGACTAAAAATCGATAAACCAAAAACCGATAAAAAATATCTTATTGGTTTGGTTATTGGTTTGACATATTTAAAAATTGAAAACCAATAAATCGAACCGATAGTATATAAAACGGAACCAAACCGACCGATGTACATCCCTAGCACTTGGATCTCTTTAAAAAGGACAAAGGTTAATTTAGATTAAGAAGTTTTTTTGAAAATCAGGTTAAACTTTTCACATGACATGTTTTAAGATTATAAAATTAAAAGATATTTTGATACATTCTATGTATCTTTAATTTAAAACCACAAAATTCAAAATTTGTTCTTTACTTTCTTAAAGTTCAAATAAATAGTATAAATGTATATAAATATATTAAATAGCTAACATTTGACTCCTTTTATTTGGTGACAACCCTCCAAGAAATGAAATCTTTCATTGAAAAAATGTTGCAGATCTTTTATGAGTCACCTAGATTTTTTGAATAAATCATTAAATGATCTTTTCATCTTTTTGTGGTATTTTTCCTCACTTTTTCATTCATCTTTATTTGTATACTCCAAGAACATGTTAAACTACTTAATTTTTTTCGGCCCTCTATATTATTTACTTATTAGCTAGATAATTTAGAATCCACATAGACCAAAAGATACATTTTTCATGGTGTGAGAAAATCTATAAGAAACAAATGGGATCTCATGATTACTTACAAAATGATTTAGAAGAAAATGACTTTTTCAGATTTTTTATGTAAAAATGAATTTCTTATTAAAGGTTCATAAAGTCTTTTTAAAAATTAATTGCAAGTAATTTACAAAACCAACTCTCCCACCTAGGAGTGAGAAACATAGGCAAGATTATATGGCACACCACCATTTCTGTTTATTATTATTATTTTTTTTTGACCTCTCTCGCGTATTTTAATCTATTTTATTATAATAAAAAATATGAATTTTATTTTAATACATGCACTAATGTTGGTCGCTAAAGAAAAACAATTGATGTTGTTTATATTTCTCATTAATGGACAGTTGATAAGTTCAGTTGTACATCTTCAAAACGTTTTTCCTAACTTTCTCTTATTTATTGCATTTCATATTTATTGCATTTCATGAAGAATCCATCAATGTTTCCCTCCATGAACATATATATCCAGTGCCGGCTCAATCCTTTTAAAAAAATGACAACCGCCTAAGGCCCCCTAATTTGAGGGCCTCATTCTTTTTAATAATAATAGATTATAAGTTTTTATTAAAAAATTATTAAATATTATTGTAGAAAAAATAAACTTATTATAATATAAAAGTAAAGAATTTCCATGTATTTAAAGTATGTCTCAAGAAAAATTAAATGCATTAGTTATATTAATAATAAAAAATTATTAGAAGAAATCAACTATAATATTTATAACTTTGCATTTTAGGATTTAAAATATAGATTTTATAAAAAAAAAAAAAAAGTTTTAAAAATTTAAAACCTCCATTTGATTTTCACCCTAGACCACTGATTTGCTTGAGCCGGCCCTATATATATGAAAGCTCTTCCCCCCCCCAAAATATAAGAATATATTCTTAATCAATACATTTGTTGACACCAAATTATTTAAAAAATAACACATCAAAAGTGTTGGTAAAATCTCCATCATTGAGATGCCAGTGGAAGTGACAGAACGTGAAGGCAACGACATGACTTCTTCAAATGAAAATAGAAATGAAGGATGTTAATTGATAATAATAATACATTTTAATATTTTTGACATTAATTTTTTACCCCTTACATATAGATGTCGCAACAATATACATATAAAGTTGTATCATTTTGTGTTCTTTTTCTCATGACGTGTCATCATTCGTTAAATAGCATCTCTTCATGAAAAAATAGGGAATTTCACAATATATTTCATAAGGGCTACTCTTATAATTATCATGAAATAATAAATCTTTTATATCTCAATTTATTTTTAATGTTTTTTCTTGTATTTGCGATTTATCTTCGATATATAATTTGTACATGTGTTTATTGGTTCTTAAATGTCATGCCTAGACTTAGTTAAAGATTTTTATCAAATCTATGCAAAATGTGACGGAAATTTCTAAAGAAACTTTTGTAGTTGCTTTTCTTTGGCTATCGACTGAATCTTCAATATGAATAAAATATAATTTTTATTAGATATTATTTTTGACTTATTTATTAAGAATGTACTGTTCATTATTTTATAATTACACAACTTGATAATCTTCATTATTGTTGAGAAAGATGGACACACAATCAAAGAGCCCGACAGGGTAGCAACGGAAAATATCCAAAACTAAACTTTTCCTTTCAACTTGAACCAAGAGGAGACAAACAAACCCAAGCAAAATAGAGTAATATACAACAAACAAATCAACCAAATGAAACAAGACAAGAATAAAGGCAATCACACGAGACACAAGATCTACGTGAAAAACCCTTCAGTGTGAAGAGTAAAAAACCACGGGACCAAAACCTCCACTATAATCACCAAAGTGTTACAATATTGTCCTCCAAAATGACCACCAAACAAGTGCCAAACAACAAGAAACAATACATAAACCACAACACCAAACACTAGAGAAATAAAGGAGTGAAAGCACAAAAAACGCAGCTACTGTTCGGGAATGAAGAACAGCAGCTACAGGCCACCAAATCAAGCTCCGTCAGTTCCTAATCAAATATTGAGATGAGAGGAACAAGCAGTCCAAAAATCAGCTCAATCGGACAAGAAACGAAGCGGGAATCACAATTTAAAGTTGACAGCTGTGACTGAAATTTAGGTGCGAAAATTATTTTTTTTTTCTCTCTTTAGCTGCTGAAAACTCTCTTTTTGTGATGGTGAATAAGACCTAAAAAGATCAATATATATGTCCCATAGTAATGGGCCTATGGGCAAAAGTGGGTTGGTCCAAATTGAGCTTCATTTATCCACATAGGAAGGGAAAAAGGCCCATGACCCAACAATTCTCCCCCTCCCGACTATGTGGAGGAGACCGCCATCCCGGCGATCATGCAACAATCTTCAAACTTTCCTCTTGGCAAAGATTTAGTCTTCATGTCGGAACCATTTTCATCTGTGTGAATCTTCTCAAGTTCAAGCAACTTAGAATCCAACACATCCCGAATCCAATGGTATCTCACATCAATGTGTTTAGACCGACCATGAAATGTAGAATTCTTGCCAAGATGTATGGCACTTTGACTGTCGCAATGAAGCACGTATCTCCCTTGAGCACAACCAAGTTCCCCCAAGAATCTCTTCATCCAAAGCAATTCTTTACAAGTTTCAACGGCAACAATAAACTCAGCTTCTGTAGTAGATAGAGCAACACATTTTTGCAACCTAGATTGCCAAGACACAGCTCCCCCTGCAAAAGTAACCAAATACCCTGAAGTAGACTTGCGAGTATCAACATCACCAGCCATGTCTGAATCAGTATAACCACAAAGAATAGGCTTCCCTGTACCAAAACACAAACTCAGACTAGAAGTGCCATAAAGATATCTCATAATCCACTTTACATCATTCCAATGTTCTCTTCCGAGATTAGAAAGGAAACGGCTAACAATACCAACAACATGAGCAATATCCGGTCTTGTACAAACCATTGCATACGTCAAACTACCAACGGCTGAAGCATAAGGAACTTTCTTCATATCTTCCTTCTCATCATCACTGGAAGGACACTGCTCCGTGCTCAATTTGAAGTGCATAGCTAAAGGTGTACTGACAACCTTAGCCTTATCCATGTTGAACCTTCGAAGTACTTTCTGAATGTACTTCTCTTGTGATAAACACAACTCCTTGGCCTTCCTATCACGGACAATCTGCATGCCAAGAATCTGCTTTGCTGGTCCTAAGTCTTTCATAGAAAAAGATTTACTCAACTCTTGCTTCAACTTTTGAATCCTGCAAGTATAATGACCAACAACAAGCATGCCATCAACATAAAGCAACACAATAATAAAGTCACCATCAGAGAATTTTTACACAAAAACACAATGGTCTGAAGTAGTAAAGGAACCAAACTTCCCGTACCACTGCCTAGGAGCTTGTTTCAAACCATACAAGCTCTTCTTCAATTTGCAAACATAATTCTCTTTTCCCTTGACTTCAAAACCTTCGGGCTAATCCATATAAATTTCTTCATCTAAGTCACCATGGAGAAGAGCAGTTTTAACATCCATTTGCTCAACCTCTAAATCTAGACTTGCAGCTAAGCCTAGAAACACACGCATGGATGACATCTTCACAACTGGAGAGAATATCTCATCAAAATTAACTATTTTTTTCTGGTTAAATCCCTTTACAACCAATCTAGCCTTGTACCGTGGAACTGGATTACTATCTTCATACTTCACCCGAAAAATCCACCTGTTTTTCAAAGCTTTTCTGTCTTTAGGCAGCTTAATCAAATCAAAGGTATGATTATCATGCAAAGATTTAATTTCATCTTCCATAGAATCAAACCACTTTTCATTTTCTTCACTTTCCATGGCCTCATCAAGACTCTCAGGTTCTCCCCCATCAGTCAAGAGTACATACTCATTGGAAGAATAACGAGATGAATGTATTCTCTCTCTAGTAGATCGTCTGAGAGAACTCTCTGGAACATCAACAACTGGTTGCTGATCAACCATAGCAACTTGAACTGGAGCATCACAACATCATGCTGGTCATTCTGTACATGATCATCATCTTCATTATCAACTTGATTTTCATCATCATGAAGATTTTCTTCGGGATTAGTAGTCAAAGGAACTGGATCAACATCAACTAGACTTTCACTACTCTGAGAATCAACCTTCTCAGCTTTGTCAAAATCTTCAACTATTTGGTCTTCAAAGAACACAACATCAAGGCTTATAACAAGTTTCTTCTCAACTGGATCATAGAAACGATAGCCAAATTCATCTTGACCATAACCAATGAAGATACACTGCCTAGTTTTAACATCCAACTTTGACCTTTCATCCTTAGGAACATGCACAAAAGATTTATACCCAAAGACTCTAAGATGATCATAAGAAACATTCTTACCAGACCAAACTCTGTCAGGGACATCTGTCACGCCCCAAAATCCCATCGGGCCGGAATGGCACCCGAAACCGAGAAGGCCCGGGAGAACCCGTTCAAATACCTGTACTTTTTCTTACATGTCAACAAAAATTTGGACAACACTTCGTTGCATATAGAAGGATCTAATTACCTGTATCAGCACAACACGCACAAATATATATATATATATATATAATACTTGGCCGTCGGGGCCACCACATATATAGATATAACATCACTATATAAACTTCCATGACTTTACCCTTCCTTATGTCTACAAAGCCTCTAGGATATACATGACATAACTAGGGTCGGGACAAACCCCCATCCACACATGACTCCTGTACAATAACAAAACTTAAGGAACCGACTCGGAAAACTCCGAAGCAAACTGGAGCTCACCAACAATAGTTGTATGACCTGACTCCTATCTATGCTGTGAATGAGCTGAGGTACCTGTGCCTGTAGCATGAAATGCAGGTCCCCGTGGGGGACGTCAGTACGAAATATGTACTGAGTATGTAAAGCTGTAGATAATCACATATGATATAGGAGCTCAATAAAAATCTGAAACAAGTGAATAAATCGTAATAGGAGTGGACCACACTTACTAGAACTTGTGACAACCTGTACATTGAATTTATTAAATCACTTTACCTTCGTTCTTAACATCTTTGTAATCATTACTGTACTGTACTGTGACCATTAGGCTGCCTCCAGTACATATCAACTGGGATCGACCCATGCTAGGCTTATGCCCCTGGGATACCACCCATAAACACGTAAATAGGGATCGACCCATGCTAGGATTATGCCCCTTGGATACCACCCATAAACACGTAAATAGGGATCGACCCATGCTAGGCTTATGCCCCTTGGATACCACCTGATAAGAGAGAACTTCCATCACTTAGTTCAATTAATCTTTGAGATTGTTATTTCGGTCGCCACCACATTTTTGATACTTTGAAACAACGATACATCAATAAGAACCAAGTAATAGACCTTCTATACAATAACGACGTAATAAAGACTCATTGGTACATCAACAATGTGTTTCAGAATCATCAATATCACAACAATGAAATAGGAGCCTTTTGGTATATCAATGAAACATTTTGACACTTTATAGAATGGAAACAACTTCGTTGGTAATGTAGAACAATACATGTTTTTGGACAACCTCGGAATCTTACTTGATGGAACATTGGTGTTTTCATGCCAAAGAACATCGTTAGAGTATGCTTTACATACCTCGTTGTAGATTCGGATACCAATTCAACACAACTTCCCGCCTTTACAAATCACTTATCTACAATGAAATATTTGGCATCTAGTATTAGCAACCCAACACCACAATTCTCTTCCATAATTCCATACAACCAATATTTGCAAAATATTCCAAAAACCAACTTGAACAATAGGTTTATGTGTATATATATATATATATATAATCATCAATACCACATCATCACACCAAATCCCTTCACAATTCAACATAATCCAACATCATTTCCCAATCATCTTTCAACAACAATTAAATAACATACTTCTTATGCTCACATGCATATATATATATATACATAGCCATATAAATAACACCAACATAATTTACATCCTTACCATAAAATGGCCCTTTTGATTTTGAAGTCCTGTTGGAACAAATAAGTGGTGCTTCTCGAAGCCCTCGAGACGGTGAACACAACTACGGAATCAATTTGGACTTTCTACGGTTGAATCACAAGATAATTGGAGTTGAACTTAGACTAGGGTTTCTTATTCTTCAATAATTTGGATGATAACATGATGGATATGAGGCTAAGTATATGTATATAATGACCAATTTTCGTCCATGGGGTGATGGAAAATGACCATATTGCCCTTAAAAATTTAAGTAAATCCGAATCTGTCCATGGTGGACTGTTTTGATAGGCTAAAGTAAATCGACCATAACTCTTTGCTCCGATATCGGATTTGGGTGAAATTGGTATCGTTGGATATATAATTCAAAGGTATTTCATTTCATATAAAGTAGGCCACCTAGTTCATTCTGTACAAGGAATTATGATCGTTTGAAGTTGACCCTAAAAATCTGTTTTGAGAGGCTGAAGTAAAACGAGTATAACTCCTTACTCAAATGTTGGATTTGGATGAAACCAATTACATTAGAAAGAAGACTCTCGGGGATTCTCATAGATATATAGAAGCTCACACTGTTCATTTTGTACAAGGAGTTATGATCGTTTAAAGTCGACCCAAAAATCTGTTTGGCTGCAGTACTTTTGTGTGCAGAAAATTTCTGCACATTTACTGTTCATTGCGTCCACCGTTTTCAAGTTTCGAACATGCTCGCTTATATTCGATACTCATCTGTTTTCAGAAATCTTTATATCGTTGGAAATCTAACTCGATAAACTTCGCATAGAATCTTCGACGAGCAAATTCCGGTATAAATAAAGTCGATTCCCATACACATATAATCAAACTATACACTTGAAACCATCTCAAAATAATCAATACTCATACTTAAACTCATATATACCTAACTTATGATCAATACATATACTCCAACACATATAACAATGGCTAATGCACGTAATTAAGTACGGGGTGTTACATCCTTCCCCCCTTAAGGACATTCGTCCTCGAATGTGAATGTAGTTATTTAGCCGAAACAAGTTTGAATTCATAATTGATATTCACGTCATCATATAGATATTATGCATATGTAAAAACTTACTTGTTAGCGTCCCAGTTCCACTCCTTGAACTTCTTTTTCACCTTTGAACAAATAAGGGTATTTAGATTTCATTGCTTCCTCCGCTTCCCATGTAATCTCTTCCTTTTGTTGATTTCTCCAAAGTACTTTCACCGATGCTACTTCTTTGTTTCTCATCTTCTTAACTTGATGATCTAATATAGCAATAGGCATCTCCTCATAGGTAAGATCTTCTGTTACTTGCACATCTTCAGTAGAAGTAATAAGGGACGGATCTCCGATGCACTTTCGAAGCATCGATACATGAAATACTGGATGCACTGATGAGAGTTCCTGGGGTAGCTCTAATTCATAAGCAACTTGCCCACATCTTCGAATAATATTATACGGGCCTATATATCGTGGACTCAACTTTCCTTTCTTGCCAAATCTCATCACCCCTTTCATTGACGATACCTTCAAAAATACCCAATCGCCTAACGAAAACTCTAGACCTCTTCTTCTACTATCCGCATATGACTTGTGTCGACTTTGGGCTATTTTCAATCGTTGCTGAATCACCTTGACTTTTTCTATGGCTTGATACACAAGATCCGGTCCGAACATAAGAGTTTCACCTGCTTCGAACCATCCTATTGGTGATCTACACTTCCTCCCATATAATGCTTCATATGGTGCCATTTTGATACTTGAATGATAGCTATTATTGTAGGCAAACTCAATAAGAGGTAAATGATCATCCCAGCTGCCTTTAAAATCTATAACACATGCTCGTAGCATATCTTCAAGTGTTTGAATGGTGCGCTCTGCTTGTCCATCCGTCTGAGGGTGAAAAGCTGTACTCAGATTCACTTGTGTTCCCAAACTCCATTGGAAAGACTTCCAAAAGTTTGCGGTAAATTGAGTTCCCCGTTCCGATATAATAGAAGTTGGCACCCCATGTAATCAGACTATTTCTTTAACATACAGCTTCGAATATTCTTCAACTGTGTAAATGGTCTTAACGGGTAAGAAATGTGCGGATTTAGTAAGCCTATCCACAATCACCCATATAGAATCAAATTTCCGAGCTGTACGAGGCAAACCTGTAACAAAATCCATGTTGATCATGTCCCACTTCCAAATTGGAAGATCTATGCATTGCATATAGCCTCCGGGATTTTGATGTTCCACTTTAACTCGTTGGCAATTTGGACATTCAGCTACAAATTCTGCGATGTTCCTTTTTATGTCATTCCACCAATACATATCTTTCAAATCTTGATACATTTTGGTTGATCCTGGATGAATGGAATACCTTGAAAAATATGCCTCTGTCATAATCTTCTTTCTTAGCCCGTCTACATCCGGCACACACAATCGGTTTTGGCACTGAAGTACTCCTTCTCGCGTAAGCTCAAATGCCTTGGTCGCACCACTCTGAACGTTCTCCTTAAGCTGTAATAAAATAGGATCTGCATCTTGCTTCTCTTTCACCTCAGCTACTAATGAGGATTCCGCGGCATTATGCACAATAAGCTCCTCGTCCGGAGTTTCGAGAAGACGAACTCCTAGACTAGCTAATTGATGAAGATCTTTAATCATCCCTTGCCTTTCTATAGGTGCCATCATAGACTTACGACTCAACGCATCAGCTACTATATTCGCTTTCCCTGGGTGATACAAAATATCAACATCATAATCTTTTAATAGTTCCATCCACCTTCGCTGCCTCAGATTTAGATCCTTCTGACTGAAAATATATTGTAAGCTCTTGTGATCAGTATATATATCAACATGAACCCCATATAAATAGTGGCACCATATTTTTAAAGCAAAGATAACCGCTGCCAGCTCAAGATCATGTGTGGGGTAATTTTTCTCATGTTGCCTCAATTGCCTTGAGGCATATGCTATCACCTTACCATGTTGCATTAATACACATCATAAACCAATTTTCGAAGCATCACAATACACTGTATACCCTTCTATACCTTCTGGAAGTACCAACACAGGTGTAGAAGTCAACTTATTCTTCAATTCTTAGAAACTCTCCTCACACGCATCATTCCATTGGAACTTGGATGCTTTATGCGTTAGCTTGGTTAAGGGTGCTGAAATGGAAGAAAAGTCTTTAACAAACCTTCTATAATAACCGTCCAACCCGAGAAAACTATGAATCTCCGTAGGCGTTGTGGGCCTTGGCCAGTTCTTCACAACTTCTATCTTTTGAGCATCAACCTTTATCCCTTCACTAGATACAATATGACCCAAAAATGCCACCGACTTTAACCAAAACTCACATTTAGAGAACTTTGCATAAAGCTTACAATCACGAAGAGTCTGCAATGCCTGTCATAAGTGATTGGCATGGTCCTCTTCTGATCTAGAATAAACTAGAATATCATCTATAAAAACTATCACAAATACATCCAGGAATGGCTTAAACACCCTATTCATCAAATCCATAAAAGTTGCAGGTGCATTTGTTAGCCCAAATAACATAACTAGAAACTCATAATGACCATACCGTGTTCGGAAAGCTGTCTTGGGTATATCCTTCTCTTTGACCCTCACTTGGTGGTAACTTGACCTCAAATCAATCTTAGAAAAACACTTGACGCCCTGTAACTGATCAAATAAATCATCAATTCTTGGGAGAGGATATTTATTCTTAATAGTCACCTTATTCAATTGCCAATAATCAATACACATCCTCAGCGAGCCATCCTTTTTGCGCACAAATAACACTGGTGCTCCCCAGGGGGACATACTAGGCCTTATGAATCCCTTCTCTAGCAAATCTTTCAATTGCTCTTTCAATTCTCGTAATTCTGCTGGGGCCATTCTATACAGTGGAATGGAGATTGGTTGGGTGCCTGGTATTACATCAATACCAAACTCTACTTCTCGTTCAGGAGGCAAACCTGGAAGATCTTCAGGAAATACATCAGGAAATTCATTTACCACCGGAACAACGTGAAGAGTTGGTGGCTCTGCTTCTGTATCCCTTACTCTAACTAAATGATATATGTATCCCTTGGAAATCATTCTTCTTGCCTTAAAATAAGAAATAAATCTACCTCTTGGCGCGCTAATTTCACCTTTCCATTCAAGGACTGATTTATTTGGAAAATGGAAATATACCTTTTTCGTGCAACAATCAATTGTGGCATAACAAGATGCCAACCAGTCCATACCCATTATAACATCAAAATCTACCATTTCTAACTCTACAAGATCAGCCATCGTATCACGACCACAAACAGTTACTATGCAGTTTCGATAAACCCTTCTAGCTATAATAGATTCCCCAATCGGTGTGGATACTTCAAATGTCTTAACTAATAGTTCGGGTATTCTTTCAAACTTTCCAGCAACCAATGGAGTAACATAAGATAATGTGGAACCGGGATCAATTAAGGCATATAAATCGAATGAAAAAATAGACAACGTACCCGTAACCACATCTGGGGAAGCCTCTAAATTCTGTCGATCCGCTAGAGCATACGTACGATTTTGAGCCCCGCTAGAACCCGTGGCTCCTCTATCACCTCTAACACGACCCATTGGTTGTACACCCCTTCCTGAATAAGGCATTGATGATGATGATGCAATAAATGACCCCGTAGGTCGTGCCATACCCCCTATGTCCCTTCATGGGCATTCCCTCATCATATGCCCCGACATACCACACCAAAAGCAAACATTGGTCCCCAGCCGACATGCGCCCAAATGATACCTTCCACATTTATTGCATGGCTCTCAAGGAGGTCTCGATTGGCTCATATTCCCTTGCCCTTGGTACCCCACTATCCGCGAACTCTGACTCTCACTTCTATGCCCAAATTGATTTTCTCTGGACCCTTGGAACTGTGGTGGGGCACTAGCTGCAGAATAAGAAGATAATGGCCTAGGTGGTCTAGCAGAAAACTGTGGTCTGAACCCTCCTTGAGATGCCATGAACTGCCCTGTAGATCTGGCCCTCTTGGAATATCCTCTTTCTGATTCCTGTATTCTTCTCCTCTGCCTCTAATCTTCCATTTTCTGTGCAAAAGCTTGGATCCTCTCTATGTCCATATCTTTGTTCAAAGTGGCAATAGTACAATCCCTAACCAAATACGGATCCAATCCATCCACATACCGATGAACTCTGTCATCCATAGTAGCTATAACATTAAAAGCATATCTGGACAAAGAATTAAATCGAAGACTATACTCCCTCACACTTGTATTACCATGTCAAAGATTTAAGAACTGATCCGTACGGGCCTGACGAGTCTCATATAGAAGATAATGATCAATAAATGCCTCTTTGAACTCTTTCCAAGTAGCTGGGGGTGCATCAATGCCCCTTGACCATTTCCAGTCTTCATACCAATATACAGACTCACCTTTGAATCTATACGCGGCTAACTCCACTGTCTCTCTGCCCGATACATGCATCACCTCTAGGGCCCTTTGGATCTGATCAATAAATTCCTGCGGATCTTCGTTAAGATCGGATCCGGTAAAAGTAGGCGGATCCATCTTAAGAAAATCCTGTGTTCGAAGACTAGCCGCCCTATCTATACCACTAGGACCTGCAGTAGGAATGGCTCGCCCTTGAGCTTGCCCAGAAACTATACGAGTCAAAAGTTGCACTGCATTTCTAAGATCTTGATCAACAACATTAATAGATGGCTCTGGGGATATAGTTCTCCTCCCCCTTATTTCTTCCGGACTGGGGGAAGTTTCTGATGCATGCTCAGCTGGAGCCTCACTTTGATTAGCTGGTATAGTGGGTGACTTACTAGTCCCCTCTCCGGTAGCCACATCTACTTGCTTACCGATATTCTTGCTTCTGGTAACCGGCATCATTACAACAATAAGAGAAACAAACTGATTCAGTGGTCAACTATGACTTCATATACAATATAAGCTTTATCGCACGATATAAGACATGAAGAAAAAAAACAATTCCTAAATGTCCATAGCCTCCTGTTTATAGATGTGGTGCAGAACACACCGATAAACAAGACTCTACGTAGACAAGGCTTTGTAGACTCACTAGGACGAACCTCTCTGATACCACTTTTTTCACGCCCCAAAATCCCATAGGGCCGGACTGGCACCCGAAGCCGAGAAGGCCCGGGAGAACCCGTTCAAATACCTATACTTTCCCTTACATGTCACCAAAAATTTGGACAGCACTTCGTTGCATATAGAAGGATCTAATTACCTGTATCAGCATAACACGCACAAATATATATATATATAATACTTGGCCGTCGAGGACACCACATATACAGATATAACATCACTATATAAACTTCCATGACTTTACCCTTCCTTATGTCTACAAAGTCTCTAGGATATACATGACATAACTAGGGTTGGGACAAATCCCCGCCCACACATGACTCCTGTACAATAACAAAACATAAGGAACCGACTCGGAAAACTCCGAAGCAAACTGGAGCTCACCAATAATAGCTGTATAACCTGGCTCCTATCTATGCTGTGAATGAGCTGAGGTACCTGTGCCTGTAGCATGAAATGCAGGTCCCCGTGGGGGACGTCAGTACGAAATATGTACTGAGTATGTAAAGCTGTAGATAATCACATATGATAGAGGAGCTCAATAGAAATCCGAAACAAGTGAATAAATCATAATAGGAGTGGACCACACTTACTAGAACTTGTGACAACCTGTACATTGAATTTATTAAATCACTTTACCTTCGTTCTTAACATCTTTGTAATCATTACTGTACTGTACTGTGACCATTAGGCTGCCTCCAGTACATATCAACTGGGATCGACCCATGCTAGGCTTATGTCCCTGGGATACCACCCATAAACACGTAAATAGGGATCGACCCATGCTAGGCTTATGCCCCTGGGATACCACCCGATAAGAGAGAACTTCCATCACTTAGTTCAATTAATCTTTGAGATTTTTATTTCGGTCGCCACCACATTTTTGATACTTTGAAACAACGATACATCAATAAGAACCAAGTAATAGACCTTCTATACAATAACGACGTAATAAAGACTCATTGGTACATCAACAATGTGTTTCAGAATCATCAATATCACAACAATGAAATAGGAGCCTTTTGGTATATCAATGAAACATTTTGACACTTTATAGAATGGAAACAACTTCGTTGGTAATGTAGAACAATACATGTTTTTGGACAACCTCGGAATCTTACTTGATGGAACATTGATGTTTTCATGCCAAAGAACATCGTTAGAGTATGCTTTACATACCTCGTTGTAGATTCGGATACCAATTCAACACAACTTCCCGCCTTTACAAATCACTTATCTACAATGAAATGTTTGGCATCTAGTATTAGCAACCCAACACCACAATTCTCTTCCATAATTTCATACAACCAATATTTGCAAAACATTCCAAAAACCAACTTGAACAATAGGTTTATGTGTATATATATATATATAATCATCAATACCATATCATCACACCAAATCCCTTCACAATTCAACATAATCCAACATCATTTCCCAATCATCTTTCAACAACAATCAAATAACATACTTCTTATGCTCACATGCATATATATATACATATCCATATAAATAACACCAACATAATTTACATCCTTACCATAAAATGGCCCTTTTGATTTCGAAGTCCTGTTGGCACAAATAAGGGGTGCTTCTCGAAGCCCTCGAGACGGTGAACATAACTATGGAATCATTTTGGACTTTCTACGGTTGAATCACAAGATAATTAGAGTTGAACTTAGACTAGGGTTTCTTATTCTTCAATAATTTGGATGATAACATGATGGATATGAGGCTACGTATATGTATATAATGGCCAATTTTCGTCCATGGGGTGATGGAAAATGACCATATTGCCCTTAAAAATTTAAGTAAATCCGAATCTGTCCATGGTGGACTGTTTTGATAGGCTAAAGTAAATCAACCATAACTCTTTGCTACGATATCGGATTTGGGTGAAATTGGTATAGTTGGATAGATAATTCAATGGTATTTCATTTCATATAAAGTAGGATACCCAGTTCGTCCTGTACAAGGAATTATGATCGTTTTAAGTTGACCCTAAAAATCTGTTTTGTGAGGCTGAAGTAAAACGAGTATAACTCCTTACTCAGATGTTGGATTTGGATTAAACCAATTGCATTAGAAAGAAGACTCTCGGGGATTCTCATAGATATATAGAATCTCACACAGTTCATTTTGTAATAGGAGTTATGATCGTTTAAAGTCGACCCAAAAATCTGTTTGGCTGCAGTACTTTTGTGTGCAGAAAATTTCTGCACATTTACTGTTCATTGCGTCCACCGTTTTCAAGTTTCGAACATGCTCGCTTATATCCGATACTCATCTGTTTTCAGAAATCTTTATATCGTTGGAAATCTAACTCGATAAACTTCGCATAGAAACTTTGACGAGCAAATTCCGGTATAAATAAAGTCGATTCCCATGCACATATAATCAAACTATACACTTGAAACCATCTCAAAATAATCAATACTCATACTTAAACTCATATATACCTAACTTATGATCAATACATATAC
Organism: Capsicum pubescens; assembly: GCA_030864215.1. Taxonomy (NCBI): domain Eukaryota; kingdom Viridiplantae; phylum Streptophyta; class Magnoliopsida; order Solanales; family Solanaceae; genus Capsicum; species Capsicum pubescens. The sequence goes on from CM061544.1 coordinate 339,885,955, forward strand.
TCCAACACATATAACAATGGCTAATGCACGTAATTAAGTACGGGGTGTTACAACATCACTATCCAAAGCATCAGTAGTAGATAAATTGATAACATAAGCAGCAATATTAAGTGTTTCTGCCCAAAAAGAATCTGGCAGCTTGGCATCTGAAAGCATACATCTAACCCTCTCAACTAGAGTTCTGTTCATCCTCTCTGCTAAACCATTCAACTGCGGAGTTTTTGGAGGAGTTTTCTGATGCCGAATATCATGCTCTCTGCAATATCTATCAAAAGGACCAATATACTCACCACCATTATCTGAACGGATGCATTTCAATTTCTTCCCTGTCTGTCTCTCAAGCAAGACCTGAAAATCTTTAAACATATCAAGTACTTGATCCTTGGACTTTAAATAAAATACCCAGAGTTTGCGAGAATGATCATCAATAAAAGTCACAAAGTAAAGTGCACCACCATGAGACCTTATTTTAAGAGGACCGCACAAATCAGAATGCACCAACTCCAGCAAATCGAGCTTTCTTGAAGGCGGATGACTCTAAAAAGAAACTCTTTTCTGTTTACCGGCTAAGCAATAAACACACTTCTTCAACTTTGCTTGTTTCACTCCAGAAAGCAAATTTTTCTTAGCCAAACTATCAATCCCCTTCTCACTCATATGACTCAACCTTCTATGCCACAACTCTAATGAAGTATCATTCTCCACCAAGTTTATCAAGCCTCTAGAAGTAGAGCCCTGAAATACGTACAAGTTATACAACTTGTCACCTCGAGCCACAATCATCGAACCTTTAGTAAGCTTCCACTAGCCAGCACCAAGGGTGTTAACATAACCCTCATCATCAAGGTTCCCTACAGAAATCAAATTTAGGCGAACATCTGGAGCATGCTTGACATTATTGAGAACTAGTTTGGAACCATTGTTACTTTCCAAACAAATCGTGCCAGTGCCAAGTACTTTAACTTCATCATTATTGCCCATTTTCAACATCCCAAAATTACCTGGAGTATAAGAAGAAAATAATTCCTTCTTTGGCGTAATATGAGAAGTAGCACCAGAATCGACAAACCAGCTAGACTCATCGCAAACAAGATTAATGGCATTCCCACCACAAGCAACAAGAAGATCATCATTAGCAACAACAACAACACGATTTTCATTATCGTCTTCTTTTTTTTGCCGTCTCATATCTCTCTTATGCTTGTAACAATATTTCATGATATGCCCCTTTTTGTTGCAATAGTCACATGTAACATTCTTGAATTTGGACCTTGACTTGCTTCTACTTTTATCTCTATCATTTGAATCTCTGGACTTGTTTCTCCCTCTCTCTTCAGTATCCAAAACATCAAAGTGTGAAGGTGAAGAAGATGAGGCCCGAGATCTTCTTCTCATCTCTTCATTCAAGACACCACTCTTAACATATTCCGTAGTTACAATACCACCGGGAGCAAAATTAGTCAAAGAAACTTGAAGAGTTTCCCAAGAGCCAGGAAGAGTATTAAGAAGCCAAAGTCCCTAAATTTCTTCATCAAACTTTACACCCATTCCAAAAAATTGGTCAAGGACACCTTGAAAATCATTTATATGATTAGAAATAGGACTGCCCTCTTTATACCTGATATTCATCAATTGCTTAAGCAGGAACAACTTATTATTTCCAATCTTCGAAGCATAAAGTCTCTCGAGCTTGCCCCACAAACTTCTAGCATGTGTCTCATTCACAATATGATTTATAACATTATCTTTAACCCATTGTATGATATAGCCACAAACCTGTAAGTGCTCAAATTCCCAATCCTCATCTGTCATGGATTCAGGTTTAGTAGATGCAAACACAGGTAGATGCATTTTCTTGACAAATAGAAGATCTTTCATCTTGCCTTTCCAAGTATGATAGTTACTACCATTCAAACACACCATCTTTCTCATATTTTCCTCCATCATTAAAATCGACAATCAACAACAACCAACTCTCTGATACGACTTTATTGGGAAAGATGGGCATACAATCAAAGAGCCCGATAGGGTAGCAGCGGAAAATACCCAAGATTAAACTTTCTCTTTCAACTTGAACCAAGAGGAGACAAACAAACCCAAGAAAAATAGAGTAATATAAAATAAACAAATCAACCAAATGAAATAAGACAAGAATAAAGACAATCACACGAGACACAAGATTTACGTGGAAAACCCTTCAGTGTGAAGAGTAAAAAACCATGGGACCAAAACCTCCCCTATAATCACCAAAGTGTTACAATATTGTCCTCGAAAATGGACACCAAACAAGTGCCAAAAAACAAGAAACAATACATAACCCATAACACCAAACACTAGAGAAATAAAGGAGTGAAAGCACAAAAAATGCAGCTACTATTCGGGAATGAAGAACAGGATCTACAGGACACCAAATCAAGATCCATCAGTTCCTAATCAAAGATTGAGATGAGAGGAACAAGCAGTCCAAAAATCAGCTCAATCGGACAAGAAACGAAGCGGGAATCGCAATTTAAAGTTGACAGCTGTGACTGAAATTTAGGTGCGAAAGTTTTGGGGGCAATGATGGTGGGAGTTTTTTGGTCATGCCCACTTGAGGAAACATGGTGTCGAGGAGTAGAAGTACGAGAGTTCCTTCAATTCTCCGTGCGATCCAACCTCTCACCCAATGATGACACCTCCGTTTGCACCTTTACCATGCTTTGGTTGAGAGTTTCAATCCCGGGCAAGATAGCACGAAGAGCTTTGTTATCCATTGTAGCTAAGGAGTTACCTACAAAACACAAACAAGTCAGTTGTATGAAATGGGTGACATGGCAGCCCTTGATTGGTTGCAAATTTTTGTGTTGTATGGAAATAGTGACATGGCAGCCTTGGAATGGTTGTGGACTTTAAAAAAAAATAGTGTTTTTCCAACTTGTGGAAGAGTAAAATTGGTTTTGGAGGGGAAAGACACAAGTTTTGGAGCCTTTTCCACATTCAAAATAGGTTGACTTTCTTTGCACCTTTTGAGCAAAATACCTTTTTGAAGGGTGGTTAGCTCTTTCCTCTTTTGGCTAGTCTTGAAAAGTCCCCTTACTCATTTTTGATAACTAGTCTTTTTTAAAGGTTTTTTGTTCCTTACTACTTTTGTATAGTTTTTGAAACTTGTTTCAAGACAAACAAGAAAGACTACACTCTTCTACTTGGTCTTAAGATCAAACAACCACTATTGAAGGTTCTTCTTGTCACAAGACATGAAGATTAGTCAAGAACACCAAGAACCTTCAAAAAGGTTTGAAGACCAAGGTTTAAGTTGAACCTCCAAATAACAACACCCCTTTTCAAACACAAATCCTCAACAACAATACAAACAACACACCTTCAAGCTTCGGATTCTCAATAATAACACACCAACAACGTTCAAATTTTTGAGCCCACAAGAACAACACCAACAACACTTCGGCTAACCTTGAATCCACACAACAATAACACACGTAAGAGTTCAACTTTGGATCTTGACTCTATTAGTGTTAGGGAAGAAGAAACCAACACTATAGACACTTAAGGAACATGAAATACTCCTAGATCTAGACTAAAAACAAGTTTCGGCCAAGACAACAACAACAAGAACACAACTTTCGGCCAAGAACACCGACTCTTTTCTTTTTATTTCTCAAATGAGCTAGCCCAAGATTGATTCCATAAAAATGAAATAAATCACAAGATCTAATACCAAATGATACGAAAAGGACTACGAAAGGCACAAAAAAGGCTCAAAAGCAGTCCACAAATCAAGAGGAACCCAAGGACCCTTTGAGAGCTAGTTTCGGCTTCAACAACAACAACAAGAATACAAGACACAAGGTGTATTTCACACTAAAACAACCAACAACAAGGTGAACAGGAGTTGATGAGTACAACTATAACATAATAACAATAATACACGATTTTACTGGAACAAGAACAACTACACGTTTATAAGGAATGTAAAGATAGATAGTGAGACATTAACCGTTACAAGAAATAAGAACCTAAGTGTATCTCAAACACTAAGACCCTTAAATAATGTAAAAAAGCAACACCGACAATCTTAAAATAATACAAGAGGGCGTTAATCACTCAAGCACTAAAGTTTCAAATCAAGTTTTGCAACACCAGTGATTCCACACTAGTATCACCCTCATTTTGGTTTTGTGGCTTTTCCAATCCCTACAACTAAAGTGATACACTCTCCATGAAGAAGAAAGGGTGTTACAGTTTTGCTCTTTCTACAATATTCAACAACTAACTAAAATGACCTAACATGAGTCTATTTATAGACTTATTACAAAACAAAATGAAAGGTCCAAAATGCCCTTAATGAGGGGAGCAAAAGAGGCACCCTTGGAGTGTATGTAGGGCAGATTTGGAATATCCAAATCTCTCTTCACACTTCAACTTGTACACTCTCTTGTCTTGATTCCATGCATGCTCACATATTTCCATTTTCATGATCGTGCCCGTATCAACTAGACTCAGACTTTGGATTTTAAGGCTTGATACTTTTCTATTTTAATCTCCTTCTTTTCTTGACTTTGTTGTTTTTTCAATTTATGAGTTTTCAATTTCTCAATTAATTAATCCATGATAAGTGTCTTTAAATTCTTTGCCTCAGTGATAGCGTCAACCTTGCTTTCTCATGACTTAAGAAGAACTCCTAGAATTTTTCTCACTTGTTTATGCAGGGGAATCACCTTACCAAGGCAGTGCAACTTGTTATTGAAGTAAGTTTTGTGTGCATCTCTTGAATGGTTTCACCCTTCTTCATAGAGAAGGTTTTATACTGAGTGGTCAACATATTCACCTTTAATTCCTTTACATCAATTGTTCCTTCACGAGTTGTCCTTAGGCAGTCCCAGACCTCTTTGGAATTTTCACAAGCAGAGATATGATTGTATTCATCTGGCCCTATCCCACATACCAGTAATTTCTTGGCCTTGAAGTTCTTTTCAATCTTATTACGGTTTTCATCATCATATTCTCTCCTAGTTTTAACACCCATTCTGGTTATATCTCCTTTTTTAACTTTCCTTATTGGCACATGAGGATCATCAAGTATCACATCTATTAGCTCACTATCTTCAGCCATAATAAAAACATACATCCTAGTTTTCCACCACCCATAATATTTCCCATTGAAACAGGGTGGCCTAGTGGTTGATTGCACTTTCTCCAAATTAGGTAGTGCTTCCATGATTAAGAATTCACTCTAAGTGCAAACATTTTAGAGTGTCCTTGCTCTGATACAAATTATTGAAATGTAGGAATACACAACCGCTAAGGGACTAGGTCCCTGAACTGAAATATATGACAGTAAAATAGTAAACACAGAGATACTATAAATAAATCAACACAATAATTTACGTAGAAACCTCCTTGCTCAAGGGAGGAAAACCACGACCTGCACTCACAGGCTCTCAAACTCCACTATAATCAGAATCAATCATGATTATAGATTCCATTAGAACTTTAACTCTAACTTTCACTAAATTGTAATAACTCTATTACAAACTTCTCTTGACAAATTTGTCAAAATCACTCTCAAACCTGGCTAACTCTAGCCAGCACAACTTTAGGTAACTCTATCTAAGAAAATCAAATGCAAAATGAAAGCTTTACTCTTATTCTTTAGAGTAAATTAATTACAGAACTCAACTTAATAACACAAACACTCTATGCATATGAAATAATTGAACTTGAGATATCAGTGTTTTTGCCGTCACAAGTTAAATCCTTGAATTGGAAAAACTATGGAGGAAAAAGCATCCTTATGTATTTATAGTAGTGTAGAATTGAGTGATAGAATTTTGAATGGACCAGGTGTCCATTGTGGTATGTTGTGCACCTGCACAGTTGTTGCACTAGCAGACAAAACTATAGAGAGCGTGACAGCTATGCCTGGGCAAAGTAAGCGAGGGACCTGGTCCTCGAAGCATCATCTAGTCATTATCAAAATGTGAGACAACAAATAACTATCACCTAATAATTAGCAAAATACTCCTAGATGGTGACTAGACCACATAGTTGTCTACAAACCTTTTTAGGCACGTTTGGCCATAAAATCTTCATCCACCTGAAATATACAACGACACAATTAGCTAATCCTTTATTTTAGTTTAGGTAGAAAACTAACATACTTAATAATTCAGATATGAAATTAAAAAATTTAAATAATTTAGATGTGTTTTTACCTTTATATAAAAAATTTATAATGAGCCTCACATGACAAGTAATTATTTGAGGTCTGATTATTTGACATATGGAATTATTGGGCCCACTTGTTCAGTTTTCTTTAATGAAATATTTTTCTCTTCTTCAATCTTGTAACTTATTCCTTCTTTTATATTCTCTCTTGTTTGTGTAGATTTCCCTGGTATGAAGTCAACTTTGGTTGGGAAGCACTATCGTGGGAGCACTAGTAGCAAAAATGTTGAAATGATTAGTCAGATTGACATGAAAAATAGCAATGGGATAGAATCGTTGGTTTTCCATATATATATATATATATATATATATATATATATATATATATATATTGGAATTTGATTAAAAGTCATCTTAGCTAGCTAGTTTTGAAATTTTTTGTAACGCCCGAGAGTACACCCTGGGCGCCACACGGTGCTTACAGTCTCGAAGGACCACAAGCTAACCCATGAGCCGGTATTTGCTGTGAGCACTAGTAAAGATGATAACAAAGATCATATGTGGAATTTAACTGAGGAATGCCATAAGGTTTTAGGCAATAAATCTGATAAAATTTGTAAACAAAACTAATACTACTAATTGTCACACCCCTTTTTTAACGCGTACTCCAAAAATGAAATATTTTTAAAGTTCGAAAGGGTTTTATTGACAAGAAATGAAAATTTGTTTTAAAAAAAAAGATTATTTGCATTTTTATTCAGAGTCGCCACTTGGCATAATCCGGTGTGCCAAGTCACCTTTGGAAAATCCCTTTTCGAAACCAATTGACTCTTAAACCGGTTTGTGCACAGAGATTCCGGCTAAGGAATTCTGTTGACTGAGGGGAAGGTGTTAGGCACCCCTCGATCCCGTGGTTTGACCACGGTCGCTTGGTGGAGTGTATCAACTATTTTGGAATTATGAAGTGTATAAACCACAGAAAAAGCATGCAAAAAAAAACAATCAAACAAAACAAAACAAACCGAAATGTAAGTCCAGTCCAATTATTACAACCCGAAATAGAAAGGGACTGAAAATAAACATACGCTAATCCTAAACTAATGCTTTACCCGATGCCTCGGGCCTTCATCACGGACGTCCTCCGGGTACAAGGTACTTCGGGGCATTCCACGGATAAATCAATACAAATCCTTCGGGACATTCCCCGGCCAAATGAGTAAAATTTAAACTTTTCGTGCAATAAAGTAGAAAGTATCATTCAAGCACATATTCAAAACACTCCAACAAATTGTTATTCCTAAATTTGCCTACCTGGCATACGTTTGCCTATGCGTTCTCGACTAAGGACATAATTCCATCATTGATTCATACCAACAATAAATCAAATTAAACCAAATCTATCTTTTTGTCAATTTTTTAATTCCATTCCCCGACTTTCTTTCTATCCATCCATTAGAACATGATCAAGTTTATGCCTTAATCTACCAAAACCAAACAACCAAGCATCACAATCATAACATCAACATAAATAAAAATTCAACAAAAACCATAATCACCACTCGCAATCGCAACTAATCAAAACAACCAACCACATATATATATATATATAAGAGACGAGTTAAGAAATGGACCTCGATGGAACGTTTTGTCGATAATAAGGAAATACGAAGATCAAAACTCAACCGGAGAACCTCACGACGAACAAACCATACTCGGTATTAAAATGATAACCGGACATACTCGGTATTAAAATGATAACCGGACAGCTCCAAAACCCGTGAATAACACCTTACTATACGAAACCCGCTACCAACGTCGAAACATGAAATAGACGAAACCAAAATCAACCAAAGATAACAAGAAACCCAAAAAAATAAAATAGATCGAGCTGGTCGGATCTGGTGACGGAGAAACGGGCGGAGATCTGGTCGACGTTACTATTGCGGAGATCCGGTCGACGTTACGGGTCGGCGAACGATGACGGTGAACGGCGAGCTGGTCGGATGACCGACGCGTTACGGCGGAGATCTGGCCGATTCTCGGCCGACGAACGGCGTGAAGGCCGGCGACGGGCCGACTGCCATCGTTGACCGGAGAGAGAGAGTGAGTTTAGAGAGAGAATGAGTTTTTGAGAGAGAGAGAGCAAAATGCTGATGGTTTTCTTTTTTTTTTTTGATTTTTTGTTCACTGTCCCCCTCTTTTTTTGTGTATGGGTAGGTATATATATTTTTTGAGGCTTTCTTTCTTGATAAGAAAAAGAGAGTGGGGGGTAGGGTAATGTGGGGTAGGGGGTAGGGTGTGAGGTGTTTCTTTTTGGTTAGATGTGATAAGGATTAGGTGTTATTTTTTTATTGGGTGGGTTGTTAGAATATTAGGATAAAACAAAATTAGTTAGGGGTTGTTATTTTTTGTCATTTTGTGGAGGGATTATCACACGGATGAGGGTACACGGTAGGATAGGGTAAACAATAGGTAAAAACAATATCAGGGAGGGACGAAATTAGGTGTCTACATCATGCCCCCTTTGAATGTAAATACGAAGTGTTTTCAGGCAAAGAAGTAGACAGCGAGACCAAATTTTGACCCGACCATTATTCAAAGAAAGAAACAGAAGGAAGAAGGACAACCGAGTCTTGACTTAAGACATCCTTCCTACCCAAATTACGAGAGAATTATGTCACGGGTATTTCAAAGGATTGGAAGAGGTGGTCTATACCAAGTTGGAGAGTCGAGTGAGGTTCCGTCGAGGTTCCGGTCCGCGGCTCTGTTATTACATCAAAATAAAAATTACAAGTTAAAACATAAATGAAATGACAAAAATCCTATCTATACAGCTTCTGTTGGCTCTTGACTCGACTTTCATCACCCTATACTTCAGGCGGGCTCCTGACTTGCAATTTCTTTCAACTTGTTGTTTGGCTTTCAATTGCTTCGCTTTGTTGCTTGACTTTTCGTTTCTTTACCCTATTCTCCAGGGGGGCTCCTGACTTGCTATTTCAACACCCTGTTCTTTAGGCGGGCTCCTGACTTGCTATTTCATCACCCTGTTCTTCAGGAGGGCTCCTGACTTGCTAGTTCATCACCCTGTTCTTCAGGCGGGCTCCTGAAATCCAAAATTAAAACTAGAACGAAAATTATCCTAAACAAAGATTATAGTAAAGTAGTATTTCATTTTTGAAAGCGTTGTCCCATTTTCCAGGAGGGTCCTGAACAGAAAGTAAAATCCTATTTTTCAGGAGGGTCCTGAGCATAAAGTAAAATCCCATTTTTTAGGAGGATCCTGAACATAAAGTAAAATACCATTTTTCAGGAGGGTCCTGAACATAAAGTAAAATTCCATATTTTTAGGAGGGTCCTGAACAAAAGTAAAATCCCATTTTTCAGGAGGGTCCTGAACATAAAGTAAAATCCCATTTTTCAGGAGGGTCCTGAACAAAAGTAAAATCCCATTTTTCACAAGGGTCCTGAACATAAAGTAAAATCCCATTTTGCAGGAGGGTCCTGAACAGAAAGTAAAATCCCATTTTTCAGGAGGGTCCTGAACATAAAGTAAAATCCCATTTTCCGGGAGGGTCCTGAACATAAAGTAAAATCCCATTTTTCAGGAGGGTCCTGAACATAAAGTAAAATCCCATTTTCCGGAGGGTCCTGAACATAAAGTAAAATTCCCATTTTCCAGGAGGGTCCTGAACATAAAGTAAAATCCCATTTTTCAGGAGGGTCCTGAACATAAAGTAAAATCCCATTTTTCAGGAGGGTCCTGAACAGAAAGTAAAATCTCATTTTTCAGGAGGGTCCTGAACATAGAGTAAAATCCCATTTTTCAGGAGGGTCCTGAACTGAAAGTAAAACCCCATTTTTCAGGAGGGTCCTGAACAGAAAGTAAAATCCCATTTTTCAAGAGGGTCCAGAACATAAAGTAAAATCCCATTTTGCAGGAGGGTCCTTAACAGAAAGTAAAATCCCATTTTTCAGGAGGGTCCTGAACATAAAGTAAAATCCCATTTTTCAGGAGGGTCCTGAACATAAATTAAAATCCCATTTTTCAGGAGGGTCCTGAACAGAAAGTAAAATACCATTTTTCAGGAGGGTCCTGAACATAAAGTAAAATCCCATTTTTCAGGAGGGTCCTGAACATAAAGTAAAATTCCTGGATATGCATTTCCAATGGTAGCTGAATCAAGTGAAACGAATTTGCCCCTGTTTCAATCAAAGAAAAATTTGTCAGTTAAAAACTTAGTGGTGGCTTGCAGATCTTGGCTTTTCAGGTATCTGCCCAGAACTCGTTCCTTTCATCTTTGTTCCAAATTTCTAACACTTGTCGTGTCTTGCCGCATCATTGACCCGGATCAAGATTGAGGGAAATGAGTTCTGACTCAAACAATGGGTTTCCATTTTTACCATTCCCCTGAGGTGCACTCTTTTCCCAAATCTGAAATGCTTCCACGAATCCAATAGCCTGTCGGTTGATAGACTTCCTTTGCTTCGTGTTGAATTACGATCATATTTCTTTCCTGTGCTGTTTCTTGGCTTTTCCTCATATAATTGGAAAGACTGGTAGTAAATTTTAAAATTCTTTCTCGCTTGTTTTGACACAGACTTGACTTAAAAAATGTAAAGAAATGATGGTGACTCTTGTTTTGATAAATAACATAAGAAAAGACAAAAACATGAATATGTAAATGAAAGAAAAGGGCAATGTCCCATATTCAAAAACAAAACTTATCTGAATACGACAACCAAATCCAATGAGTATGACATGCATTTTGGATTGAGCTGCCAGATCTTCCTATCCAAACTCCCCATTTGTTGTTGAGTTCGTGCCTTTTGCCACTGAGCTGCTTCTTCAAATCCATTGGACTCATACATCACATTCGACTGACGACATCTAAAAAGACTTTCGCCAACAAATCTCTTTCTTTTCACTTTCCGCCTTTCTCTTAAACTCTCCATCGCCCTACGGTGCCCATGAGGATTTTCACCAATAAGACTCATTTTTGTATTTCTCTCAACTCACCATCGCCTTACGGTGCCCACAAAGGTTTTCACCAATAAGACTCTCTCATTTTTGTATTTCTCTCAACTCACCATCGCCTTATGGTGCCTGCAAAGGTTTTCACCATTAAGACTCTCTCATTTTCATTTTCTCACAACTCACCATCGCCTTATGGTGCCTGCAAAGGTTTTCACCAATAAGACTCTCTCATTTTTGTATTTCTTTCCTGATTTCTTATGCTGAGGGAGACAAGCGGTACTTCGCAATGTATCGTCATATCCATTGCATGCTTAGCCTTAACACTATCAAAAATTGATCTGAAGGACTTTCTTTGGTTGTAACTTGGCTTTTGGTCAAGGTTAGAAAAGATGGTAAGAGGCTCAAACGATACTTGAAATGGGGGTGGGACTTACAACTTTTGGAATTGACTCAAACAATGCATTAACTCATGCCCCAGTTTTGTTGACTGGGTGAATCTTAAATCTTTATTTGGTTGGACCGAGCCCGAAATAGGGCAGCCTACGTATCTCACTCCTGAGAGAGGAGAATCAGGTTGCACGTAGTTTCATCTGCTTGTCCTTTGCTTTGCTTTGATTTTTTTTTCATTTTATTTTCGAACTCTTTCTTTTATTCTTATTTTCTTGACATTTATCTTTGACTCTATTTTGATTCCAAACGAGGGATATGAAAGAAAAATAAACGAAGCTCAAACGGGTAAACAAAGGATGACACAATGTTTGGATAGAAGAATAAAATGCCTTCATCATATCAATCTTAAACAATGCAAGTACTAAACATGCAATAAAATCAAACAAAGGACCAAATATCATACATAGTATCTTTTGACCGCATCAGCATTGATAGCCATTTCTGCGATTTTGCCTTCAATATCTGTCAAATATAAGGCTCCATTGGGTAACACTTTCTTCACAATGAAGGGACCTTGCCAGTTAGGGGAGAACTTGCCTTTTCCTTTAACCTGGTGAGGAAGGATACGTCTTAATACCAACTGACCAACTTCAAAATTCCTGGGACGGACCTTTTTGTTATGCGCACGAGCCATCCTCCTCTGATACAACAGGCCATGACACACGGACGTTAGCCTTTTTTCCTCGATCAAACTCAAATGTTCTAGTCGGTCTTTTACCCATTCGTCATCATCGATCTCTGCTTCTATAATGACTCGAAGAGAGGGAATTTCAACTTCTGCAGGGATGACTACTTCTGTCCCATACACTAATAAATATGGAGTTGTCCCTGTTGAAGTGCGAACAGTGGTACGATAACCTAGCAATGCAAACGACAACTTTTCATGCCACTGTTTAGAACCTTGTACTATTTTTCACAGTATCTTTTTTATATTTTTATTGGCGGCTTCTACAACACCATTGGCCTTTGGGCGATATGGAGTAGAATTTCGATGTACGATCTTAAACTGTTGACACACTTCTTGCATCAAATAACTATTGAGATTGGCAGCATTGTCTGTAATAATCATCTTAGGAATTCCAAATCTACAAATGATATTGGCATGAACAAAATCTACCACAGCCTTCTTTGTCACGGACTTGAAAGTTACTGCTTCCACCCACTTTGTGAAGTAGTCAATGGCTACCAAAATGAATCTATGTCTATTTGATGCCTTCGGCTCAATCGGTCCAATCACATCCATTCCCCAAGCCACAAACGGCCATGGAGCGGCCATTGCATGCAACTCAACAGGAGGAGAACGTATCAGGTCGCCGTGCACCTGACATTGATGACACTTTTGAACAAATTGAATAGAATCCCTCTCCATAGTAAGCCAGTAATAACCTGCTCGAAGAATCTTATTTGACAAGACGTGACCGTTCATATGCGACCCGCATACTCCAGAGTGTATTTCAACCATGATTGCCAAGGCTTCTTTTGCATCTACACACCTTAAAAGTCCCAGATCTGGGGTCCTCTTATACAAGATTCCCCCACTTAAGAAAAATCCACTAGCCAAACGCCTAATAGTCCTCTTTTGATCGTTGGTGGGATATGCTGGGTATTCTCCTGACTGAATGTACCGCTTGATATCCAAAAATTAAGGTTCTCCATCGAGCTCTTCTTCAACCGCATTACAGTAAGCATGCTGATCACGACTCTGTATATGCACTGGATCGATGTAGGCCTTGTTAGGATGTTGGAGCATTGAAGATAGAGTGGCTAAAGCATCAGCAATTTCATTACGAATCCTTGGAATATGCCTAAATCTTACTGACACAAATCGTTGACATAGCTCCTGCAAACATTGTCGATACGGGATGAGCTTCAAATCTCACATCTCCCAATCGCCTTGAATTTGATGGACGAGCAAATCCGAATCTCCCAACACTAATAATTCCTGGACTTCCATATCGACAGCTAACCTCAAACCAAGAATGCAGGCTTCATACTCTGCCATATTATTAGTACAGCAGAATCGAAGTTGTGCTGTTACCGGGAAATATTGTCCCGATTCAGAGATAAGAACCGCACCTATTCCGACTCTTTTCATATTGACAGCTCCATCGAAGAATAACCTCCAAACTGGATCAGCATCTATAATGACTTCATCGACACACGACACTTTTTCGTCAGGAAAATATGTCTTTAATGGCTCGTACTCTTCATCGATGGGATTCTCAGCAAGATGATCTGCCAAGGATTGGGCTTTCATGGCGGTTCGAGTCACATATACGATGTCGAACTCGGTAAGCAATATTTGCCACTTTGCCAATCGACTTGTCGGCATAGGCTTCTGAAAGATATACTTCAAAAGATCCATGCGGGAGATGAGTTAAGTAGTATAGGATGAGAGATAGTGCTTCAAATTTGTGCTATCCAAGTTAGGGCACAACACGTCCTTTCAAGAAGAGTATACCTGGCCTCATATGCGGTGAACTTCTTGCTAAGATAATAAATAGCCTGCTCCTTTTTTCCTGTGACATCATATTGACCCAGGACACAACCGAAAGAATTGTCCATGATTGATAAATATAAGATCAAAGGCCTACCAAACTCCGGGGGTACCAGCACGGGCGGATTTGACAAATATCTTTTGATTCGATCGAACGCTTCCTGACATTCTTCAGTCCATTTTATCGCAACACTCTTTTTCAGCAACTTGAATATGGGCTCACAAGTGGTTGTGAGTTGAGCAATAAACCTGCTAATGTAGTTCAGTCTACCAAGCAAACTCATCACCTCCGTTCTATTCTTGGGCGGGGGTAAATCCTGAATGGCTTTGATTTTTGAAGGATCCAATTCAATTCCCCGACGGCTGACTACAAACCCCAACAGGTTTCCAGATGGAACTCCAAATACACATTTGGCCGGGTTTAGTTTGAGATTATACCTGCGAAGCCTCTCAAAGAACTTTCTTAAATCTTTAACATGGTCGGCCTGACTTTTTGACTTAATAATCACATCATCCACGTAGACCTCAATCTCCTTATGCATCATGTCATGAAACATAGTGGTCATGGCTCTCATGTATGTTGCTCCAGCATTCTTCAAACCGAACGACATCACTCGATAACAATAAGTTCCCCATGGTGTGATAAAAGATGTCTTTTCCGCGTCTTCATCATCCATAATGATCTGGTGATATCCGGCATAGCAATCCACAAAAGAGACAACCTCGTGTTTAGCACAGTTTTCTAACAAAATATGGATGTTGGGCAGTGGAAAATCATCTTTCGGACTTGCTCTGTTCAAATCACGATAATCAACACACACTCAAATTTTGCCATCTTTCTTTGGTACGGGAACAATATTGGATAACCACATGGGATAACGAGACACTCGAATTACTTTGGCTTCAAGTTGTTTCATGATTTCCTCTTTGATTTTAATACTCACATCGATTTTAAACTTCCTCAACTTCTGTTTGACAGGGGGAACGCGGGATCAGTTGGCAACTTGTGAGCCACTAATTCAGTGCTTAAACCGGGCATATCATCATAAGACCATGCAAAAACGTCCTTATAATCAATCAATGCTTGAATCATTCCCTCTTTTAGCTGTGGCAAAGCATGTACACTGATTTTAGTTTCCCTAACATCTTCTTGATCCCCTAGATTTATTGGCTCTGTTTCATTCAAATTAGGATTCGGTTTGTCTTCAAACTGTTCCAACTCTTTGCTTATTTCTTCTAGTGCTTGTTCTTCATCATATTCCCCATCCTGCTTCATTACATCTTGATTAGTTTGGATTTTAAAATCAGGCTGAAAATTCTGCATGCATGTCATGTCATTAGAATCAGCATAAAGAGACCTGTGTAAGAAAAGAAAAACAAAATATATTAGACACAAAACAAAAGGGACATTGTATTTCTTTAAATAAAAGATAGAAGGGTTTAAACACAGATGCCAACATAACATAAACAAACTAAAGTCTGAATTACAACCCTGAAATAACTCGGATAAACAGAAAGAAAAAAAATAGACTACTAAAACTCCCTCCTGACGGGGAGAGGAGTGACTTCCCAATTATTGAGCTGGACAGCTGGACCTATGAATTGCACGTCTGCCATACTGGTACCTTCTCCTTCTTCGACCATATCAACTTCGATACAAAGGCTCTGGATGTCATCAACCAATTCAACCTCAAATCCCACATGCTTCGTGACACTGCTCTTAACAAATGATTCACTGAGTAGTGGCATTGGGCGAGGAAGTGACCATATTTCCTTTTTTCCTTCCCTTGGCTTTCTTCAGATCTTCAGCTGTAGGCTCAAATCCCAGACCAAACGTGCCCAGGTTCTCACTCGTACATATGGGATGAACTATACCGTGCAGAGATGCTCCCAAACCCTTCCCTGACTCAAATCCGTATTTCCAAAGTTCACTCACCATCATGATAGAAGCAGAAGACAATTGTGGTCCCGGTATAGCCTGCCATTCAAGGATACGATTCACTGGCACTGTATCAAAAATTTGATAGACGAATGTCTCCTCTACGTTATTTGCTTCAATAAGAGACAAGGGAGAATCTTTGTAGGCTGACAAATCACCTTCACCATGAATAACTACTTCTTGCCGGTTATGCTCAAACTTGATCATTTGGTGCAGTGTAGATGCAACCGCCTTGGCCTTGTGGATCCACGGCCTTCCCAACAACAGATTATAAGAGGATTCTACATTCAATACTTGAAACTCTATGGCGAACTCAACAGGCCCTATGGTCAACATTAGTTCTATTTCGCCAATGGAATTTGATTTTGTACCATCGAAAGCCCTAACGCATACATTGTTGGGCCTGATCCTGTCAACACCAATATTCAACTTTTGCAAAGTAGAAATAGGGCAAATATTTGCACCTGAACCTCCATCGATCATAACATGAGTGACGTAGAAATCTTCACACTTCACTGTAATGTAAAGGCCCCGGTTATGCCCTGTACCTTCAACAGGCAATTCATCGTCAGAAAAGCTGATCCAATTGACCTCAAAGATTTTTCCAACCATTTTATCAAGCTGGTTGATTGTAATCTCCCTTGGAACATATGCTTCATTTAATACCTTTAGTAAAACATCACGATGCTCCTTGGAGTGCAACAGCAAAGATAAAAGGGAAATTTGAGCAGGGGTTTTCTTCAGCTGGTCTAATATTGAATACTCTGGCAATTTCATCTTTTTAAAAAATTCTTCGGCTTCTTCTTCGGTGATAGGCTTTTTGATAGATGACGGTCCACTCACCGTTGGCTTGGACTTTCTTAAGCTTTCAGACACGAAGCATCTTTCTGACCTAGTCAAACCCCTTACCTCTTCTACATCTTCCACTACTTCTTTCCCATGATAGGTCATCACGGTCTGCCCATAATTCTAGGGAATCCTTTTCGTATCAACTATCGGAGGTTGGGTCACCGGTTTGAGGACAATAGGCGCTGCCAGTTCTTCTTTCACCGTCAAGATAGGCTGACTCAGAGCTCCCACCACCGTCAACTTAGGTTTATCCTAACTCGAATCACCATACCTTTTGGCGCCTTGTACTGTGATCGGGGGCTTCTTTGTGCTTCCTTGAGCTTTATCTTTTCTCATTCCTTCCTGGCTCAATGACATTGCTTTCAAAGACTTCGCTACATTCACCGATTTCTCCTCAATAGTCTGTATCTTGACTATAGGCTTATAACCTCTCGAAGACTCTTTCCCATCATATATCAATTCTAATATATTGGCTTCAGCATGGGTTAGCAGCGGATTCTTGTTAATGTTTGGACCCTCCGGGGCCTGGACCAGCATCTGATTTGTGTTAATTAAATCTAGGACAACTCTCCTTAAATGCCAGCATTTCTCGATATCATGGCCGGGCATATCAGAACAGTACGCACACCTTAAAGAATAATCGAGATTCCTCGGCGGTGGATTTGAAAGCCTTCCTTGAATTGGACTTAAAACCTTCAACTTCCTCAACCTATCAAACAAGCTAGCATATGACTCTCCAAGAGGTGTGAATTGATTTTTGACCGTCTTCTCCTTCTTATACTCGGGCCTAGGCTGAAAACTGGGTCTGGAGGGGTTTTGGTAATTTGGTGGAGCGAATGGGCAATTTTGTGGAGTTTGCGTGCGCCACTGCGGATAAGAAGAGGTTTGGGCATATGGTTGCGCGCTATATACTGGGTATAGGGGTGGTGGAATGGAATATAAAGGGTTTTGTGGAGGGTAGTAATGGTGGGGAGGAATATATGGAGCTTGGGTGTAGATTTGGGCTTGGGATTGGGGATAGGGGCGAGGAGGTCTTTTTGGATAGGAATGGGTTCCAGCTACAACAGTCGCCACATCCTCTTTCTTCTTTTTACCTCCAAATGCGCCAGATCCACCTTGAATCGCTTGTGTGGTAGCTTTTAATGCAACAAAACTCACTATTCGACCGGTCTTAATCCCGTCCTCTATCATCTCCCCCATTTTGAGGACTTCCATAAAAGACTTTCCCATTACCGGAAGTAAATGTTGAAAATAGGTCTCATTCTGCGCCTGAATGAAAACTTCTACCAACTTACTTTCTTTCATTGGAGGCTTTACCCTAGCGGCTTGTTCACGCCACCTTATCGCGTATTCCCTAAAACCTTCAGTGCTCTTTTTCTTCATGTTGACCAAAGATTTTTCATCCGGAATCAAGTCGATGTTGTACTGAAAATGTTGAACAAATTCAGAAGCCAAATCATCCCAACTGTTCCATTTATCGATATCCCGATCGATGAACCATTCTGAAGCCAGATCTGAAAGACTCTCGCCAAAGAAGGCCATGAGTAGTTCTTCATTTCCTCCTGCAGCCCTCAACTGGTTGCAATAACGTCTCAAGTGTGAAACATGATCACCGTGCCCTGCGTACTTCTCGAACTTAGGCATCTTAAAACCGGGGGGCAGGTTGATGTCTGGGAACATGCACAGATCTTTATAAGAAACACTCTTATAACCTCTAATTCCCTGCAAATTTCTCATGGCCTGTTCTAAACTTTTCAACTTCCGCGCTATGACTTCGTGTTCCTCTGTTGTGACAGGTTTCTCTGAATCAAATGGAAATGCAGGTGACTGAGTGTACCCATACGGTTCATTCATTCTCAAAGTCAGCTCCGGGGCATAATACTGACTATCTGGAACCTTCAATACTGGCTCACTGGCAGACCGAGGAAGCCTCATTGTGGGACGCACAACATATATGGGAGTTTCATATGGTGGCGGGGCCACGAATACCGGTGTGATCGGTGGCGCTGGCTGAGCAGCTGGTCTTGATTGGGGAGAAGCCAAGGGAACACCAGAATTGCCAGGATAATAATGTCGCGGAGTGAATCCTGGCGCGTGCTCAGGTGACTCAGTAGGAGCAGAGAATTGTGCCTGAGAGAGCAGTGGGAAATTAGAGATATTCCCAAGACCTTTAGGGAGCGGAGGAGGAGGCATTCCGCTGGCCCATGCCCGGTGCAAATCTATCAATTGTTGCCTGAGCCTTACTACCTCATCATTGTGTTCTGAACTTTCTTCCCTGTGATCCTGATCCGGGTCAATGAGCGAATTTTCAATCTCCCTGCTAGCCATGACAAGCTTTGCTTTGGATCTAGTGAAGTATGGGTGACTAGCCAGAGTGCTGCAAACCTACCACTGTTATCTGAAAGAACATGCTCATCAAAGACGACATCCGTTAGGATTAGGGCACACAACAAGCATGGGAATCACATTGGTAAAATTGTCCTTAATTCATGTTCATTTCTACCAGATTTTGAGGGTAGAGAGGTCATTTCAACATCATCCAGATTTTTATCTACACTCACTCTTTTTTTTTTTTTTTTCGTATCCATCTCTGTTCTTTCCACTTCTCCGTTATCTACCATTATTTTATCATTCTTTATGGATTTTATTCTTCTTTAACAAACGAAACAAAATGATTAGATCGAACCCAAAAGTAGGTTGCCTACGTATCATGTTGTACATGAATCAGATCTTGCGTAGTTCGGGCAATCTTGTCAAAATGGCCGATTAAACTCTTTTTCTTTCTATTTTCTTTTTCTTGAAACTTTAAAAAGAAAAGAAAAATTAAATTTGTCAAAAGAAATGACGAAAATATTTTTGAATTCTTCGGCTTTAACATCCCTATACAAAATGAAACCTATGATTACCAAAGAAAATCTCTTTGGGTTTTCGATTTTGAATTTCATATGAAAACGAAACTTGAACCTATTAAAGGAAAAATCTTTTTTTTTTCTGTTTTCTCTTAAAGACGTACATGAGACACCTACTCTAAATGAAGAGTGAAGAAAATATTTTTTGAATTTTTGAAATAAGATCCCCGAACCCACAATAGGTTGCCTACGTATCTCACTCCCGAGAGAGGAGAGAATCAGGGGTGCGTAGTTCGTCCAGATTGGACAATTAACGATTAACTAATAAATTGACCCTAACTTAAGAAACACAATAAAAAACAAACGAATAAAATTTTTTTGATTTTCAACTAGACACTTTAACTAAGACTGACACCATCAATTATAAAAAAAATCGTTTTGGTATTTTTGCTTTTGATAAAGAAGTAGAAAAGACAAACAAAACCTCCTTTTTCTTTTTTTCCTTTTTTTTTGAGCTTACGGTATTTTAAGAAGACAAATGCAAAACGTAAAAAAATCTTTTTGAGTTTTTGGATTGTGAAGAACAAAAACCATAAAGAATTCTAAAATAAACTACGACACTCTTTTTTTTTTTTTTTTTGACTCACTTCACTTTTTTTTTCTCTATTTTTTGTTTCAACAGTTCTTGGCTACGCACCTTACTCCTAACAATTTTATTTTATTTCTTCAAATCAGTCTGTGAAATGACCACATTACCTTGAAAGATGCAATAGTTAGCACGTAGGGATGCTTTAGAGGTGAGTCTCCTACAAAGGGCCATGTGGGCCCCGCTAGGTCTCAGTATGATGCATATAAGCATGACCTAAAGGCTGACCTACGTTGTGGTTCACTAACAAGGCTGTTCGGGGGAGCGTATGGTCGATAGTGGATGCTTTGCTTTCCACCTACTCCATAACACCGACGGCTCCCCCCCTAAAATAAGGGTGACTCAAATAGAGGTTGTGTACAACACGTGTACTACGGACTTGTTGCAGAAAGAAGGCCGGGGGGCGGACTCATGATGACAGATATAAAGCGGTAACACATAAGATAAATACTATAAACAAAGAGCACGAAAACGCACAAAAGTGAAAACAATAACACCAACAATAATTACAAACAATGCTTATACACTCGTAATGCCAAACAAAGCCGATACGACTAAAAAATAAGCTCGAATTCTGAAATGTTCCCCAGCAGAGTCGCCAGAGCTGTCACACCCCTTTTTTAATGCGTACTCCAAAAATGGAATATTTTTAAAGTTCGAAAGGGTTTTATTGAAAAGAAATGAAAATTTGTTTCAAAAAAAGATTATTTGCATTTTTATTCAGATTCGCCACTTGGCATAATCCGGTGTGCCAAGTCACCTTTGGAAAATCCCTTTTCGAAACCAATTGACTCTTAAACTGGTTTGCGCACAGAGATTCCGGCTAAGGAATTCTGTTGACCGAGGGGAAGGTGTTAGGAACCCCTCGATCCCGTGGTTCGACCACGGTCGCTTGGTGGAGTGTATCGACTATTTTGGCATTATGAAGTGTATAAACCACAGAAAAAGCATGCAAAAAAAAAACAATCAAACAAAACAAAACAAAGCGAAATGTAAGTCCAGTCCAATTATTACAACCCGAAATAGAAAGGGACTGAAAATAAACCTACGCTAATCCTAAACTAATGCTTTACCCGATGCCTCGAGGCTTCATCACGGACGTCCTCCGGGTACAAGGTACTTCGGGGCATTCCCCGGATAAATCAATACAAATCCTTCGGGGCATTCCCCGGCCAAATGAGTAAAATTTAAACTTTTCATGCAATAAAGTAGAAAGTATCATTCAAGCAGATATTCAAAACACTCCAACAAATTGTTATTCCTAAATTTGCCTACCCGGCATACGTTTGCCTATGCGTTCTCGACTAAGGACATAATTCCATCATTGATTCATACCAACATAAATCTAATTAAACCGAATCTATCTTTTTGTCAATTTTTCAATTCCATTCCCCGACTTTCTTTCTATCCATCCATTAGAACATGATCAAGTTTATGCCTTAATCTACCAAAACCAAACAACCAAGTATCACAATCATAACATCAACATAAATAAAAATTCAACAAAAACCATAATCACCACTCGCAATCGTAACTAATCAAAACAACCAACCACACACATATATATAAGAGACGAGTTAAGAAATGGACCTCGATGGAACGTTTTGTCGATAATAAGGAAATACGAAGACCAAAACTCGACCGGAGAACCTCACGACTAACAAACCATACTCGGTATTAAAATGATAATCGGACATCTCCAAAACCCGTGAATAACACCTTACTATACGAAACCCACTACCAACGTCGAAACATGAAATAGAAGAAACCAAAATCAACCAAAGATAACAAGAAACCAAGAAAAAAACCAAACAGATCGAGCTGGTCGGATCTGGTGATGGAGAAACGGGCGGAGATCTGGTCGACGTTACTGTTGCGGAGATCTGATCGACATTACGGGTCGGTGAACGATGACGGTGAACGGCGAGCTGGTCGGCTGACCGACGTGTTGCGGCGGAGATCTGGGTGATTCTCGGCCGATGAACGGCGTGAAGGCCGGAGACGGGCCGATTGCCGTCGTTGACCGGAGAGAGAGAGTGAGTTTAGAGAGAGAATGAGTTTTTGAGAGAGAGAGAGCAAAATGCTGAAGGTTTTCTCTTTTTTATTTTATTTTTTGTTCACTGTCCCCCTCTTTTTTGTGTATGGGTAGGTATATATATTTTTTGAGGCTTTCTTTCTTGACAAGAAAAAGAGAGTGGGGGGTGGGGTAACGTGGGGTAGAGGGTAGGGTGTGAGGTGTTTCTTTTTGGTTGGATAGGATAAGGATTAGGTGTTGTTTTTTTATTGGGTGGGTTGTTAGAATATTAGGATAAAACAAAATTAGTTAGGGGTTGTTATTTTTTGTCATTTTGTGGAGGGATTATCACACGGGTGAGGGTACACGGTAGGATAGGGTAAACAATAGGTAAAAACAATATCAGGGAGGGACGAAATGAGGTGTCTACACTAATAAAACATCTGACAATGACAACTGAAATCTGAGAACTGATTGACTGTTGGAAATATCTGAAAGCCTCTAAAACTGACTGAATGAGAGTTGATGGGACAGGCCTCAACTAACTCCATCTGAATACCAAACTGAAAACATGAAGATAAAAATAGTTTGTCCTCAAAATATGAGGACTCACCACTACTACGGCTGATAATTCTTGAAAGTCTATGCGCGATACGAGAACTGAGCGTCCGAACCTATGATATGATATCTCATAGCGCAAGAAAAGAGTATGCGATCAGTACTTTGAATGTACTGGTATGATAAATAAGATAGGCTTATATGCATGGTTTCAGGTGCATGAATAATAACTGACTGAATATATATAGCATGACATACTAAACAGAACACATAGAAACTGTAAGTTCTGAAGATGCATAACTAAGCATAAAACATGTTCTGAATATAATTTGAAATTTCAAATACTGAATACTGATAAATGAATAACTGATATCTGTATGCTATGGTCAAGCAAATCTAAAATTGAATCACTGAACTGATGTCTGGACTGATACTGTGGGAGCTATCATCTAACCGACATGCCTCAATGAGCAAATTTAGGGTCCAACCTATAACCCTAGTTAGAAGGATGTTAGTACCATGCCATGAGTACTAACACTGGCTGTGTGGATCTACTAATGTGATGTCCCGAAGGACTAAGGGTGCCAAGCCTAAACTGACGGGTGACCCCTGGGAGGTAGTTAAACCTGAACTGACGGGTGACTCCTCAAATCCTACGTTGGCTACATAGTTATGGAGTACAGGGACTACTACTAACGACTCTGCCTATCTGATGGGGAAGCCACCATCCCTGCACTCTCTCGATGCTAAATCCTACTCCTAACTGAATTGACTCGGAATACTGAACTGATAATGCTCATAACATATACTGAAACTATTCTGAAGATACTGAGACTAAGTAAACAGCTAAGTTTTTGGATATTCATAACCCCCAGGACTCAATAGAAATAATAGCAAGATAGTACTAAAACTTTGGGGACATAATATGAAAGCATTGTTCAAAATTCATTTTTGTAAGCATTTCATCAAACACTTGCAATGTATAGTTTAAGCTAAGCATTAGAAATAGTTAAAAGCTTGTATAAATAGCATAATTTCAACACCAACATCACTAATTATGAATTAAATCAGTGAACAACAATCCTTAAACATGTGGGGTTTAATAACAACAATAATTTCTTGTAAACATGGTATAGAATCAAAGTTCATAGGAATTCATGGTTAAAATCACAATAACTTGTAAAGATCACAACTTTGAGTTTAAAATTTGATACTTGAACTCCATGGGCGGAAGGGATCCATGGATGAATATTTAACATACCTGGGTTGATTAATTCGTGAGAATTGATAGTGAATTCTTGAGATTTGATCTTGAATTTTGAAGGCTAGGGTTTTTGTTCTTTCGTTTTTGTTCTTGAAAAAAGATTAGTTTAATTTGAGAGAATTGTGAAATAATGAGAAAAAAATGCTCTATTGGGGCTTAAATCTCGTGTTTGGATGAATTTGGGGCTTTAAAAAATGACCAAATGGTCCTTGAAAAAATTAAACAGCGAACTGAGAAATCTCAATTTTGACACCCGGTGTGACACGGTACAATCACGTCGGGCCACTAAAAAATTGACGATCCCCATTTTTCCCAGCAGCACAATGCGGTTCTATCGCGTTGCGCCACTGGAAAAAGACAATTCTGAACTGGCATTTCTACGCAACACGGTATCAATCGCGGAGCCTTACTGGAAAGTTATAATTGCAAAATGGCCCCTCGGCACGACGCGATGCTTATCGCGATGACACACTGGAAAAGGATGAATGTGAAATTGGCCGTCACCGCGATGCAGCCTTATCGCGTTGGGTCATTGCTTTGCACTAAAAGTGTCATAACTTCTCACCCGAGTATCGAATTTAGGCTAAATTGGTATCCTTGGAAAACTAATTCAATTTTCTACAACTTGGTGGGTCTTGAGATAGAAAATTCTCAGTAGAGTAAAAGATATACTCATTTAAAGTTAACTAAAGAAACATTCCTATCAAAAATTCAATCGGTAAGGAATATTTTAATTCGTCTAACAGCTGGGAGTTATTTGTGACCTTAATATATATCAAACTAACTCATAAAAACTATCAAAAAGCCATAATGTACTATGCATGAGCTTAAAACATGACCCTAATATTAGTTTAGATTTTTGGGGTATTACATTTTTTTTCACGGACCGAATCATGACCCTGGCCGTGGAGGCATCCCAAAACAATGAAAGACTGAGATGACCCCTTATGATAAGCATAGTCATATATAAAGTTGCGGAACAAAGATCATATGAAAAGAGGTTCAACATAAAAATAAAATACCATTCATGTCATAAGAATCAAATTCAAACCACTACTCAACACCTACCTACGAAGCTGCTAACTTTAAGAATAATTTCTAAGTCGGGACATGGCCCCCGACTATACCATAAAAATTATAAAATATTGGAGCAAAAATATAAATGAAAAGTAATACTACCTTTCGGATGATGGAGGGCTCACCACTTTTCAAAAACTATGTAAGCGAGAATACGAACACCCTAGCATTGCACAGAAACACGGAAAAGTGCCTCCGAACATACATCATGAAATGCTGAAGCGTTCGGGGACGGTCAGTATGGTGAGTATTGGCATGCAATCCATGAAAAAGGAAAATAAATATTTTATAAAGCAAGTCATAACTTATTTAAACGTCAATAATAATAATAAAGTAGGGGATCGGGGACATGAAACATAATGACATAACTATTTAAAACTTAATCCTGAACTATGTAGCTTTTTGCCGACATCCTATAACCCTCGGGCTATATGGCCTTGGTACTCCCCAACCGGCAGGGCCTCAGTCCATGTTTGCCACACGTACTGAGATTAGGCTAAAATCACCAATAGACTAGAGCCCGTCCAAATAAGGTACGACATCCCTATGTCGGCAAAATATATGTTTTGGGTGTTGGTCAAGATGATGTACGCCTTCTCGATGAAGCTACATAATTTTCTTTAAGATCCAATAAAAGCATTTGACACACATTATTATCCATGAAGTCTTTTATTAAGGCATTCCCATATTGGTATCATCATACCAAGATTTGTAAACCATTCATATTATGCCATACCATTTTCATAAGGCATCTTAGACTCCCAATTTCGTCTTTAAAGTTCATAGACATAACCCCAAGTGTTTTCAAAAAGTCATTAAGCCTTTCATTCTTTCATCTCATACCTTATTTCAAAGATGATGTAAAAATCATAATTCCCATTAACAAAAACAAAATTTTGAAGTGGGTTGAAAGTCATATTTTCATCTTGCAAAATCCTTGAAGGTTGTAAATTCATGTTAACAAGTTCACCATTTTCATAGAACATATTACATCTCAAAACTCATTAATAATGCTTAGAAAATCTATTAAAAAGAAGAGAAATCAATAATAAAGTTTTTCACAACAATCTCCTCAATCCTAGTTTCAAACAGCCATTAAAGAACACATAATTACAAAATAAATTAATAAAGCATAGTAATACTTAAAGTAAAAAGTGTTCAACATGCCTTATAGATGAATAGAGCTTGAATCTGAGCCTTGAATCTAAACCCTAGGTGTTCTTGCCTCTTAGAATATTATGGGAGAGAGGAAAGAATTTCTAATGTATTATTTTTTTAAAAGATCGTAACTTGGTGTTCAAAAGGGGTTTTAAGCATATAGGGTCGGACCCTACAAGGAAAATAACCAAAATGCCCCTAAGTTTGTCTAGAAATTTTTTCCAAAAACAAGTTTCCACGGCTTGACTTACAGACCGTAGGTTGAACCTACGAACCATAGGTAGGGTCATGGAAATCAGGACCCTTTTTTTCAGCTTTCATGACCATACCTACGACTCAATCTACGGACCATAGGTTGAACCTACGGATCGTAGGTAGTCAAACAACTTGACAACGCTTCAGTAAAATGGCCATAACCTTTTACTCCAACATCAAATTAAGGCGAAACTGGATGCGTTGGAAAGCTAATTCAATTATCTATCATTTGGTGGGCATTGAGTTCAAAAATACTATATAATCTAGGATTTATATTCATTTGAAATTGACTATAGCAAGACACTACATGAGAAATCAATCGGTATTGGGGGTTTTGACTTGGCTAATAGTTTGAAGTTACTTGAGGCCTTAATACATGTATAAATCACTTTCAATACTACAAAGACATGAAGTTTGTTTTCACATGTACATTTTGTACAACGGTGGGTGCATGACGGTTCTAAAATTTTTAAGGTGTTAAGATTTCAAAAATTTAAATTTTCATCATACTATTTATGCACACCTTAGTTTGATATAAACATTGGGTTGCAAGTAAGGTTTTGCTGATTTAATTAATTTTGTCCTTGAGTAAAAATAAACTTGCAGGATTGAGAGTATATAATCTATATGCACAACACAAAAAAGCTTGACTTGCATCAATAGGAACCATTAATATAAACTCTTCACAAGACAAGATAGAGCATCATAACAAGTTTAAACTAATTCACCCACAGAAGAAAAGTGTAAAAAGAAAGTGAACAATGTCGATAACATCTCAAAACTACATGTTGAAATTCGAAAAGAGTGACTTAAGCCATAACCTGACTAATTAGTATTATTCGAGCTCATACACGGAGAACACAACACCGCTGATCTTAAATATCAGTAACATATATTTCAGAGTTTGCGCATAAGTAGAGGAGCACCATACTGTGGATGAATAGTAATTACTGCAAACGGAGCATGTGTATAAGATGGAGAGAGTTCGAAGGAGAATTTTTGTAGTATCATTGCTATTGCCATTTTTGCTTCCATCATTGCAAAGTTTTGTCCAATGCAAATTCGAGGTCCCCCTCCAAATGGAATAAAAGAGACATGTCCTTTTGTTGCCTTTGACACTCCTTCACTGAATCTTTCTGGTTTGAATTCTTTCGCGTCTTCACCCCATATTTCCTTGTCATAATGAATTAATATTGTGGGTATAACGAGTAGCACTTCAGCTGGTAGATGCAGCTCCCCTAAGTTGACTTCTTCTTTGTTTGTTCTACTAAATACTGGTAATGGAGGAAACAGGCGTAACGTCTCTAACAAGATCATTGTCACCTAAGGAAAAAATTGTATTTCATAAGTTGGCAGTAGAATTAGTTCACTTCTTACAAAATTCAGGGGTCATGCCTTTTCAAGTTCTATATATATGGCTAGGGCCGCTCTCCACTAACTTTGGTAGCCCCTTTGAGACTGACGTAGGACGATAGAAGATGTGATCTATCTGATTTCAGGTGGAACAATTTCACATTATGGGAAAGACGATTTAACAGCTATGTGTCTTATCCTGATTTTATAATGCTCTTGATCTTTGATCGATGCAATGATCTTGGGCTATTAGAAATTTGTGAGAAGTACTTACAATTTTGAGACGACTTAGTCCTTCCAAATCTGGTTTATCATTTCCGAAGATCTGCAAAACCTCTTCTCTGGCTCGTGCTTGCCACTCTGGATGTAGGCACAGTAAAATCATTGTCCATACAAGCAAAACTGAAGTGGTCTCTTGTCCAGCAAAATAGAATAACTTGCTCTCTTCAATCACTTCTATAGTTGTCATTCCGAAATCTTTGCTTCCGTGTTGTTGAATTTCTTTCATATTGGATTCAAGTAATATGCCTAATAAGTCATCTTTACTAGTCTCCCCTGCTTCCATTGCCTTCAATCTTTTGTCGATGATGCGCCTAATTGTTGTTTGGATTTGCTTTTCGATTTCTAGCATTCTTTTGTTCCTTTTAGTAGGCAAGAACCTAATGAAACAAATTTAAAAGCAAACAAGAAGCGTGTTTTTAGTAGAAAGTAATGAACATGTGATTTTCCATATTATGTCAAAATTTCCCAAACAAATTGTTATACCTTGATCCTGGTATATAAATTGAACGACTTATGTCCATTACATACTCAGCTTGTTCTTGCTGAAGTTCAAATACTATTCTTCCTTCTTCATAGCTACTCCCAAATGCAGTTCGAGAAATGACTTCACTAGTCATTATTTGGAGGTCTGGCCATACATCGAGCTCGAATGATGTTTCCCTTGGAACAACCTCCTCCCATTTGCTTATCATTTCACTACAACTCTGATAAAATGCTGGTAGCATATGCTGTACAAAACAAATGGAAAAACCAGAAAAATGAATTTCCTCATTAGAATTTTGTAACTTCTTAATATAAGACGTTACATGAATATCAACCTTATGTCTGAAGGCATGAAAATTTACCTTTAACTTCTCGACATGGAAAGCAGGATTAATGATTTTTCTGTGTTTGGCCCATTTGTCTTCCTCAAGACTTACAAGGCCTTGTGCCAATAACTTGGCAAATGGATTGGGATGCGTTTGCTTTTGGTACACATAATTCTTTGTGAAAATCTCTTTTACATGTTCAGGATCTGTGATCAACACTATTGGATATGGGCCTAGCCAAACAAAAGAACTTTTACCTGCGAGTAATCGATTTTGGATTAGAAAAAAAAATAAAAGGGGCCAAGTTTTGACTGCCCCTGATTTGGCACAAAAGTGAGTTCGCATATGGATATTCATATTTTACCCATGTTTTTTCATATATTTACGAGTTAAAATAAACAGAAGCTCACATTTACCTAACGGAAATATAAGTGATCCAACTCATTAAAATATGAATTAAATGAACTGATGTTATAAATATGGGCTGAAATTGCAAGCTCTAAATTCCGGAAATGGATGATATGATACAAGAGAAAACACAGGCAAGTAAGAAGTCAAGAAAGACGAAACTGCAGTTGATAATAAAAGAAGACATTAACAGGTGAAAATGACATAGCAATCTACTAGGGACACTACTTTATTTATGGCACAAAATGAAGTTTCATCAAAGTGGCAAAATCATACAATCGTTTATTCAATATGAATTGAATTCATAGGGCTCTAATTTCTTAAGTAATTGCACCAGTCAACCATAGTCATGAGAGCGGAGCTAAAGTGGAACGTATTGGTTAACACGAACGCAGTACCTTTTGTCCAAATCTTGTATATGTCTTAAGAGTAAGTATCTATAAATATTTGATTGCATGCCAGTTCCTATAAGACCTCACAAATTTTAAATCGTGGATCAGCCACTACTATAAATCCCTTTGGTAAATTACTGATCCCCCATTGCTTTCGCTGTCCCCTCTCGTTACTCTCTTTCTTTCACCATGGATAGGTTACTACTCCCAAATAGAATAGAGTGTAGGTGATAAGCATACCAAAATATCTTGGTTTTTTAATTATCAAACCTGAACTATCAGGTGTACAAGCTTACTATCCAACCAATCATCAACTATGTATCAAAACATACCTCAACTATCAAATGTTAACTTTTCGTACCTAAAAGTTCAGGTATAAAACTAAAACCATCCGTTTAGTTTAAATAACCTTATTTTCTTATTTTATGTTGGTTTAACAAACGATTCTTTTATAAATTCATAAATAATTTAACTTAAACTTCTAATATTATCCTTAACGACATTTCTATAATCACATAAATGTTATGTCATATTTGAAATGATTAGCTAAAAAGTTTCCACTTCTTTCTAAAACTCCATGCATAGTCAAATAGAATCACGACGAAACATCAACGACTATACATATAAGAACAAACAAGCTAAAATCAAAAGTAGCTTCTTAAAATACATACCATTTTTGTTCATGGCGTTGAGGAAAAAAGGGACGAGCCTTGGAGCAATATCATCAGAGAAGTTAATAGGCTTAGATTTTGCTTCTACTATACTTTTTGTAAGTTCATCCAAATCTCCATACAAGAACTTATATGGATTTCCTTTAAGACCTCTTTGCCTTAAGCAATTTTCCAATCTTTTTGGACTAAACCATGCCCAATTCAACACTCTCCATGTATAATATACCAACAATATTGCAACACATATTGTTGCTATAATTATGTTGTAAAAAATCTCCATGATATTAAGGCTTATTTTTTGTTACATAGAAAAAAAGAGGGGAATTTACCTTTTAAATTTGTTGTTGTTTGGACAAGTTAAGGCCACCTAGCTATTCTCTCTATATTATCGATGACAAAAAAATCAGTCCAATACTAGTAGAGACTTTTGTCCAATCTGTTTGGATCCACTCATCAATCTTGAAAAATAAATGAGTATATAAATTTATTCTTTAATATTTATCCAGAATAAGTACTTGTTGGAAATAATATTTTACTCCGCACATTATGTGATACATTTGTTTTTAGTAAATCTAAAAAAGAATGTCACTTATTTAATATGATATTGAGAAATAATTTGACTTTAAAATTTCTATTTTACTAAATTAAATTCTTTATAGCCACAAAATTTTAGATCACAATTTATAAGTTTCTATTTTAAAAGAAAAAAAATAGTACTTGCTGATCAAATAGTGCCACAGATAGAAAAAATGATATTTTGAAACAATTATTTTTTTCACGGGAAGATATTCTCTAGCATTTGGAATATATATGCCTTTTTTTACAGTAATCTATTTTTCTTTGAAATGGGCAATAAACAACTATCAAGGAGAAAGTGAACCAAGAAATTAGGTTCTTCTTTGATTTAGCCCCACTTGTTTGTTAGTTAGTGTCTATTTCTATTATATTTTTATCTTAATAATCTTGGTAAAATCAGTCATTTGTAAAAGTAGTTATCCACACATTGTGATAATAAATTAATTGGACATGAATAACATAAGATTAAAATTTAAAGGACACATTAATTCATGTTATACATTAATCAAAATGCGAATTTGCTGCCTTTATTTAAAATAATTATTTTTTGTGGGTACAAAATCTTTATTAACAAAATCTCTACAATCTCATAGCAATCTCGCAGAGGAGAGAGGATAAATATTATTTTTAGAAAAACATTTCATACGTGTTTCAAGCCTCGAATCAAGTGTTTGATGTTCACATTTTTAACTTTTCATCT
The DNA here is from genome assembly GCA_030864215.1 of Capsicum pubescens. NCBI lineage: Eukaryota > Viridiplantae > Streptophyta > Magnoliopsida > Solanales > Solanaceae > Capsicum > Capsicum pubescens. The sequence goes on from CM061544.1 coordinate 339,917,839, forward strand.
TGTGTTCTTCTTTGTATGCATTTTATATTCATGGAATATGTTTTCCAACAATCTAGAAATGATATTTGTGTGAAAGAAGAGATTCATTGTTTAAAGAATTTAGGGAAAAGGGACAAATTTACCTTCGAACTATGATAAATGGTACATATATACCCTCTGTCATACTTTGGGTACACATATATCCCTACCGTTAATGAAATGATACGTATATACCCCTCACACTAACGGTGGGGACATATGTGTACCCAAAGTACAACGAAGGGTATATACGTACCATTTATTATAGTTCAGGGTATATTTGTTCATTTTTATTTTTATTTTTTTTATTTCAAATTATTAACCCAAACCCTCAATCCCATCCAATAAACTCACTACTCGACCCGGTCCCAATTAAAATTTAAGAGACGCCGATCTAACAGTCACATGTTTCTCTTTCTTATAACGATGTACACACACAATACAAAAGCACTTACTACTATCAATTGTTTTTTTAAAAAATCATTAATTCATAATACCCCCCCAAAAAAAAATCATCAATTTGAAGAAATGAAAGTATGGAGGCCTCTATGCTCAATCGAATAAGAAAGCGATATAGGCAAAATAGCCTTTTTTTGCTTTCTAAAGCGAGTATTGGTCAGAAGTAAAGACCACACTCCACAATTGTAGCTCTCAAAAAGAGTATTACAAGTGATTGTGTTTTGAGAACAGAGATCTGCAAATCAGGGAGAGAAAACATTCATGTTTTTTTTCTCTTTCAAGAGATTCTATCTCAGAATCATGCCTTGAGGGGGATGCTGTCAATCCTATCGAGGACTTTATGGATTTTTTCGGAAAGCGAGAGGTACTGGACAAAACCTCCGAATGGGTTCAACGAAATTTCATTGAAAAAATACTACCCATCATTGGTCAACACCACATAGTCACCGTTTTCATCGAACCGAAAGCACCCCATTAGCGAACTATTATCGCACCCCTAGCTCCGGCCACCTCTGGCGTAATCTCCACTCTCTCCAATTAGTAAACACCAACTAGTAACCGCGATCAATCATTGCAATTTGATGGGATTCACATTTAAGAGAAAAACAGAGAAAGTATCGAGTTTGAAATAAAAAATAGAGGTCTGGTCAAGTTGGTTTGAAATCGAGTTCGATGATTTATTGGGTCGGATTGTGGGTTTGAGTTAATTATTAGGGATAAAAAAATAAAAATATAAAAATAAAAATATACCTCAAACTATGATAAATGATACGTATATATCCTTCGTCATACTTTGGGATACATATATGCCCCTACAGTTAGTGTGAGGAATATATACGTACCAGTTCATTAATAGTAGGGGTATATGTGTACTCTGTTATTTTATGGTGTTCAAGTACACGAATCTGTATACATGCAACACAAACTTCAACTCTAGTTCAAGTGTAAGACAAGAACACTTTTGAAGTTACTTAACACCTTTAACACTAGATAATGAATAATCTATCTAAGAAGTGTGTTTATTTTCAGAAAATAGATGAAATAGAATTTTAAGGCCAAGTCCTCCGACTTCATAGAGTGTATTTAAGGAATAATTCTCCTCACTGTACCTAAGGTTATGGAATCTTCGTCCCAGGATAAAATGGCCTTCAATACGAACAATAGCGGTACCTCAAATTGTTGGATTCAACGAACTCACTCAACAATCTAATTGATCACACAGAATGTTTTTGAAGACAAGAAGAGAGTTTATATTTCAAAAAATTCGTGTCTAAACCTGTGGATGAAAGCAGGTTTATATAGCCTTCATATGCCTCTTCAGAAAAGTGGCAATAGTTCACTTAAAGGAGTGACCTTTCCTGAAAGATCATGTCTGTTCTTCCAAAGTTTGCATTTTTTCGAACAGGGAGACCATTTCATCAATCAGTGTGTCATTTCATTAAAGGATTGCATCCTTCTGAAGCATCAGTTCGAAACAGTGCATCCTTCTGAAGCACCAATTTAAAACAATGCATTCTTTTGAAGTATCAGTTCGAAACACTGCATGCATGCATATAACTGGAGGATCAAAATACAGAAAAAATTTACTTGTTTATATTTTTCCCTTCGGATTAAATTTCTGTCAAATAAATTTTGTCCAAAAAGATAGATCTCATCGATCGATTAATAAATCTTCAATATTGCTCTTTTTCCGCAATGACAAAACAAATTAGATGTCATTTTCATCTTTGAGCCAAAAATAATAAAAAAATAATAGTGAAGAGTTATTTAAAGGTCATATTTGTGCAGTTTTGAATAGTTAAAGGTCGTATTTGTGCACTGTCAAAGTTTAAGGTCATATTTATGTATTTTATGCCCTTAGATTTTAAGTTGGACGCGTCCAGTTTTACGTGTTGAACACGCGTTTTGCCACGTAGGATTGGAGGTCATATTTGTGCAGTTTTGAATAGTTAAAGATCATATTTGTGCACTGTCAAAGTTTAAAGTCAAAGTTATAATTTGGTGTCAAGTTTAGGATCATTTTTATGTATTAAATATTTTAATTTTCATACCTGAACTATCAGGGGTGTATGAGTTTTCTGTCTAAACAATCATCAACTGTGTATCAAAACATACCTAACCTACCAAATGTTCACTTTTCCTACGAAAAGGTTCAAGTATAAAACTAAAACCATCCATTTAGTTTAAAGGAAAAAGGTTCAATATGTCATCAAATTATTAGAAATGTTTTATCTATGTAATCTGTTATAAGTTTGACTCATTTATGTCACTATCTTTAAAAATTTTGTTACAAAAAAGTTCATTCTACTATTATATTGTAATGGTGATTTTGCAAAATAATTTTTGTCATGTGACCTCTTATTAGAGGTACACGCCACCAAATCCAAATTAATCAATATTTCTCAAAATCAAAATTAAAAATCAGACCCATTACAAAAATTTGATCCACACTGTTAAAATAAAATAAGACTCATTAAATTATAAATCAGACCCATTAATCGTGTCGAGTTTTATTTTAATGGGTCCAATTTTTAATTTCGATTTTAAGTAATAATGATTGATTTAGATATGATGAATTGGACTTCTAATAAAAGGTCATGTGGCCAAAATAATGTTGCAAAACTACTGTTGCAAATTAATGGTATGAATAAATCTTTCTGCAACGGCAATGACATAGATGAACCAAATTTTATAAGCAATAACATAAATGAGTCAAAATTATAACGGATGACATAGATGAACCATTTCTAATAAATCCATGATATATGTAAGTTTTTTTAGTTTTTTTTTCAGATTTAAATAACCTTATTTTCTTATTTTTAGTTGGTTTAGCAAACGATTCTTTTATAAATTCAAAAATAATTTAACCTTCTAATATTATCCTTTAACGACATTTCCATAACCACACAAATGTTATATCACATCTAAAATGATAAGTTCAAAAGTTTTCATTTCTTTGTTAAACTCCATACAGATAGTCATATAGAATTACGACAACACATCAACGACTATACTTACAAAAACAAACAAGCTAAAATCAAAACTAGCTTCTTAATATACATACCATTTTTATTCATAGCGTTGAGAAAATAAGGGATGAGCCTTTGAGCAATATCATCAGAGAGATTAATAGGCTTAGACGTTGCTTCTACTAAACTTTTTGTAAGTTCATTCAAATCTCCATACAAAAACTTATATCGATTCCCTTTAAGACCTCTTTGCCTTAAGCAATTTTCCAATCTTTTTGGCCTAAACCATGCCCAATTCAACACTCTCCATGTGTAATATAACAACAATATTGCAATACATATTGTTGCTACAATTATGTTGTAAAAAATCTCCATGATATTAACACTTCTCTGTGTTGCACAGAAAAAATTAAAGAGGGGAACTAACCTTTTAAATTTGTTGATGTTTGAACAAGATAAGTTCAACACGTTAATATCTCCGTACTATCCATGATTAAAAAAATCATTCCCCAATAGTAGTAAAGTCGCGTCCAATCTGTTTGCACCACTCACCAATCTTGAAAAATGAATGAGTATATGAATTTTTTTCTTTAATATTTATCCAGAATAAGTACACTACAACATTTTTGGCCTACGGCCACCCTTGTAAAGCGTGGCCAAAAATAGCAGAAAGTGTGGCCTTTGATCAAAGGCTACACTTTTGGACTTTAGGCAACACTTTTTGGGGAGTGGCCTAAAGAGGCGTAATCTTTGATCAAAGGCCACGCTTTTCAAGTGTTGCCATATCAGCTACACTTAAAAAGCGTGGCCATTAAGGTATAAAGGCCACACTTTGTAGCTTGTCATTGCCAATACTTTTATTTGATAAAGCTACTCTTACAAGTGTTGCCTTTGTTTTGGTATTGGGCACACTTCACAAGCGTAGCCTTTTGTAGCACCTCTACAGCAACACTTAAAATTTTTTGCCTTTGTTTTACTATTGGGCACTCTTCAAAAGCGTAACCTTTTATAGCATCTCTATAACAACACTTAAAATGCGTGGTCTTTACTTTCTTAAGGCCACACTTTTGAAGTGTAGCCATTAATACCTTCTCTAAAGCAACATTTACAAAGTGTTGCCTTTGCTAATTTGAACATACACATCTATATAAGTCGCACAATATATATCCCTGCTCCCAATGACCATACGTTTAAAACATCGCATTCTTGTCTATTTTTTACGATTAATATTTACTATAAATTTTGATTGAAAAATACAATTATATTCTCATACATCCACTAGTCATATTATACATCATTATTCTATTTAGATTGTCTCAAAACACTATGTTAGATAAAAATAACTCAAAAATTATAGTACACACAAATTTTCATCATGTTCCCTTCGAGAAATAGACTGACTCCATGCTTAATCTAGGCTTTGCGACATCCTCGATCACAATATACATTATTATTCATATCCTTGATGATTTGTGAGTTGAACTATGATCTTCTCTAGTTGAATAACATACTATATTGTTGTATAACACAAACAGATCCACCTAATGTTTTCTTTAAAAACCACCTTACCTGTATTTCATAAGAAAATAACTATAATTAAGTAAAGAATGGGGAAATGAACCAGAAAAGAAAAATTACTATATTTGAATAGAAAATGTGACCTGAAAAAAATACCAAGTGTACTCCCATAAACTAGGATCTGGGGAGGTCAGAGTGAACGCAGACCTTACCCCAGCCCTCAAAGGTAGCGAGGTTGTTTTCGATAGACCTAAGATAAACTGATCCATATTCCCAAGCTATTGTTTCATTTTTGTTATGAACGTAACTTTAACATACTGCCACAAATAGAATTACTGCATTTAGAAGTCTCATCTCACCAATGTCTAACATGTGGGAACTCTAATATAAAAATATACTAACCTTTAATGCCTAGTATAGAAATTGAATAACTCAAGTCCACTGACCTTTATATTGATGTCTCTTATCCGCACCAACATTCTTCTTTGCCTGGAGTCTTGACTGCAAGAAAGAAAAACACTATTATGTAGAAAAAATTAACTGTTGGATTGTGGTCCAAACACCGCATGATCAGAACTTAATTGGACCCAATTGCAGGCCACATATGTTTAATTTCAAGAGTTTATTTAAGAGTTTAAGTTGAGAGCAGGTGTTTAATTTCAAAAATGAGAGCAAGTATTTTCGAGAGTTTATTTAAGTCCGTCTCAGTTCCTAGCACAACAAGTTGTCTACGTTTTCTAGTAGCATATACCGATGATATGTGTCTAGAATACTTAGAATTCTGCACTAGAAAGCTATACGTGCAACAATGAACTTAAAAAGTTCTTCTGTGAGCAGAATTTACCTGCTTCCTGAGAGCCTGTTGAACATAAAAGAAGCAGTTAACGACACTTCCATAACTAGCATAAGCCTCAATATAAAAAAGAGTGCAGTTTACCTCAACTAGAACAAGTTTATGTTCATTAATAGCTATTTTTCGTGCCTCCTGGACAGCGGTAAAAATAGCAAGAGCATCATTACCATCCACACGAATACTACGAATTTCATAGCCCTGTCCTTTGGTAACAACACCATCACCTAAGTAATAACCATAAATAGATGTCATTGTCAGTAGCCAACTACATAATTGTAGTAGCAACTAATTGAACAGCTAAGAGAGCCACCTACTTCGAAGGTTAAACGGTGGTCGTTAAGGTTATAAGGTTGTTTCCTAATATAAGGTTTTAAGGTTAACTGGTGGCCGTTAAGGTTATAAGGTTTTTTATTAAACGATGTCCGTTAAGTTTTATGTATAGATTAGGCTTTAAACGGTTGCCGTTAAGGCTAAGGTTATAAGGTTGTTTCCTAATATAAGGTTTTAAGGTTAACCGGTGGCCGTTAAGGTTATAAGGTTGTTTATTAAATGATGTCCGTTAAGTTTTATGTATAGATTAGGCTTTAAACGGTGTCCGTTAAGGCAAAGATTATAAGGTTATAAGGTTGTTTCCTAATATAAGGTTATAAGGTTAAACGGTGGCCGTTAAAGTTATAAGGTTGTTTATTAAATGGTGGCCGTTAAGTTTTATGTATAGATTAGGCTTTAAACGGTTTCCGTTAAGGCTAAGGTTATAAGATTATAAGGTTGTTTCCTAATATAAGGTTATAAGGTTAAACGGTGGCCGTTAAGGTTATAAAGTTGTTTACTTAACGGTGGCCGTTAAGGCTAAGGTTATAAGGTTGTTTACTTAACGGTGGCCGTTAAGGTTATAAGGTTATAAGATTGTTTCCTAATATAAGGTTATAAGGTTAAACGGTGGACGTTAAGGTTATAAGGTTGTTTATTAAACGGTGTCCGTTAAGTTTTATGTATAGATTAGGCTTTAAACGGTGGCCGTTAAGGTTAAGGTTATAAGGTTATAAGGTTGTTTACTTAACGGTGGCCATTAAGTTTTACTCTTATTAAGAAAGTGGTTATGCGGGATCAATTATGGTTACACAGCGTGAATGGATTTCTGGATACTTAAGGGAAAGACAAACAACAAAGATGGAGCATCTAGATGTTTTTGCTAACTTACTACAACTATCAAATTAAGTTCAACAAATTAATAACATATTGATACAAGACTAAGTTTGTATCAGGCGATTCAAGCCAACACAAGAGCAACAAGATGAACAACAAGGTGCTAGTGAATCGAAATAGGCCGCTCACGGCTTCACTAGACTTTAGATTTAGTTTTGAGCAAGAAAAGAGATGAACACAACAACAACAATGCTAGTGAATCGAAATAGCCCCACACGGCTTCACTAGACTTTAGATTTAGTTTTGAGCAAGATGGTAAAGGATAATAAAAACATACCTTTGCATAGGCGCGAACAATGTCATTCCCTGAGCTTTTGCAGTAAAGCCACAGGGCGAGTTTTACCACTGCTGCAGTTAATATGATTGAATATAACCATGTAAGCTGATTCAAAGTCATCTTTTCAGGAGGTTTATTTTCAACTAGTTGTTCCACAGCCTGGATCAATACCTGAAAATCTAAAAATTAAATTTTCAACTTTTTGTTCAAGAATGATGTACATGAGTGAATAGTAAAATAGAACGATCAATCCAGAATATTTTGGTATACTGCATTAAAAAATAGCAGGGCAAAAACTGGAAAGAAATGGATTCTTTTACAAGAAAATGGAGATAATTAACACCAGGGCAGCCAAATGTATTCATGTTCATTCTCCTATCTATATCCAGAAGTATGGATGCATTGTGGAGAAAATGGATCCCTGGACAAGGAATACAACACGATTAACTGCGCAATGATTACATACTACTATTTTTCATCAGTGCAGTCAGCAACATAAGTTGTTTTACCTCCAGGAGCAGCACTGCACCATGAAAAAATTCAACACTTTAGGCGAATAAAAAGTTATCAAAATGTTTCAATTCTCTGCTTATTGAACTAAGAAGTAAAAAGTTGGCAGAAATTGTTTTAGCTTCCCTCTCAAAAGAAAAGATACTAGGTGCATCACTTGAACCTAATATGGACAAAGCTATATCCAAGGCAAAGAAGCTAGTTTAAAGAAAGGAGAAATTAAAAGTGAAAGTGAAAAAGCAGATGCTTTATTTTTCGATTAGCTTTTTCCTAGACTAAGTATGCACCAGAAAATTCTTTCAGCAATCAATTTGTTTTAACATTATTTTAGACAAAAACTTAGTTACTTACGCCATAACAATGACACGTTCATTCTCTTGAGGTGCAAGGGCCGTTACAGGTAGAAAAGAGCTCACACTTTGGAGCTGTATGCAAGCTAGTTTTATTAGAAATTACCATCACAGTTGAATACAAAGAGAAAAGACATCTTTTAAAGTGTAATGTCAATATACCATGTAATGACCAGCCATATACTCAGGAGTGGCACCAACTGGAACTTGAGAAACATATACAACTAGTCCAACCTACAAAGCCATAAATGCATATGATAAAATAAGTAAGCATACATGTGAAAATAAGAAATAACAGATCCAAATTGATACCTAAGTAATGGGTAAACCCAAAGAGAACACATAGAATCATAGTTAATCTTTGTAATCTTACCTTCGACCATTTGCTTAATGGGTCCAAATTCACATCTCTGTTAAGAAGAACACCAGCTAAATCCCGCCTGCGAATCTGAAATCCCATCAAAGCAATCCACAATGAGTCGACCATCACAAGGAGAAAGGTAAGGATAAAAAACCAGATAAAACATGACCTTTAGAGTGTTTGTCCGTAAAGAGATCGATCGAGGCTTTTCAAATGCTTCTATTAGTTTAATCAGCTCAACAGGAGGAAACAACTGCAATAGGGTCACATATCATATGCAACTTGAAAAGGGAAAGGTTGCAGAGTCCGAGCAACATCGTTTTCAACCACATTTTCAACTATGTTAAAGTTCAGATAGGCACAATCACATAGTCTTTTGTAAAATGATAGAAAAACCAACTATCACTTTTGAATCACTCAAAAAGTTTCTAACTTCGGTTCAAATGAATGCACGTTCAAACACAACTTTAGCTTCTTACCATTTTTCAACTTCAAACATAATATATCGAAACACAGTACCAGTGTAAAAAGATCAAAGGAGGATTGAGGATATACCGGTATAGAAGATCCAGTGGACAGGTCTTTTCATAAAAACATCTTCATACTACCAATTACCAAATAAAATCAATCTTCTGCACAACATTGCAGAGAATTAGCCGAGGCTAAATCAGAAAAACTGATGGCTAGGAACCATTTTATCTTCAGCCAGACTCGAGTAGAGAAAAGCTTTATAGTTCAACATATAAACTATATAAAGAGAGAAAAGCAAAACATGTTCTATCAATTACACTGTATTCTTTTAAACCATAAATTCATATTCTTTTTCTTCCTTATCGTTTAGGTTAACCTTTGTACGTTGATGAAATTCACACAATGACTAACGAAATTAATGTTCATATTAACTAGAAGAAGAATTGATCTTTGGAAGGCAAAGAAAGAACTCAAATCTTTACTAGTGTTGCGGTTCAGTTTGTCAGCACAATAATTTTGAATAACTGTTGCATGTCAACTGTTGTACAACAGCTTAGCTACGTTATAATTTAAAATAGAGCTATTGAAACTGAATTTTACAAATTGATTCAATCTCATAAAGAATTCAAGCACACCAAATTCATGGTGCCTTTTTGGTCTATTAGGATAAAGCATGAAACTGCAGAGGACTACCATTAGAAGGGCATAGAAACTCCCCTAAAGTTAATACTAAAATAAAGTTTATGGCAATGAAAAATTTACTTGTATTGCAATTTAATTATCAGGATGATTGAGCAGTTAACTCTACAGCAAGAAAGTGCATACGAATAGCTTGAACTGGCTATGGCTGTCTATACGAGATAGGATGGGCAAACTACGCAAAACTAACATTTAAGTTCATGCAACTGGTAGAATAGTATGGAAAGCATTTTTCTTCATACTCTTGGATTCCACATGATTTTGAAAGTCAAATTTGCACGAGTGAAGAAAGCGGGAAAATACATCGACTATTAGAAGTAAGTTCTGCACTTTCTTTAATTCTATATATACTTAATTAGTTAGTTATAACCAAAATTGTTGTGCTTTATACTCATATTGTACTGGATACACCTGTGTACTTTAGGAACAAGGTAAACGTTAAGATAACAAAATTCCAACTCTAACAAAAAAACTTTAAGGAAAATTTGACAATCAGATATCTGAAAACAAAAGAAAGAAGGGTGCAACCCCAAAATCCTCACATTTTCTTCAATCATATAAAGTGGAATCACAACACACCCCAAATTGGCATTTTCAAAATCCAAGAAACTCAAAAGAACCAACAAATTCTCAAAACCAAGCTCAGAAATTGACAAAACAACCAAAAGGGTGTTCAAATTCACTGATTGAGAAAAAAAAGACCAAAAGGAGAGATTGACTATCACCTTTAGGTTCTCTCCCCTCGCCAGTGGTCGCTCCTCGCCGGTGGTTGGCCTTCCGATCCAATGGGCGTTCGATGATGGCGGTGTTATTCAACGGTGGAGAGACCTGGACCGTACAGGGTGTTTAATACCTGTGTGAAATAATACGTAGGGTTTTTGATTTTTAATATACTCAACTCTTTTTGGTTAATTATAAGTTGGAGGGAAATTGAAATATTTGGGAGGGAGAGAGAAAATTTTAATGAAAATTTTAGACCATATTTTAAAAATGTTGTTTTTAAAATTATAATAATATTACCTTTAAAAATGTAGCCATATATGTTAATAAGTGTTGTCAATTATATCATGATTTGACAACATTTGTAAAGTGGGGTCTACATCATTAAAAACCACGCTTTCAAAGTGTTGCCAAAAGTAATGTGGCCAGAAATTAAAAACTAAGATTACGCTTTAAAAGCGTGGTCTTTAATGGTATAGGCCACACTTGTAAAATGTGGCTCAGGTTTAGTGTGGCCTTAGGCCAAAAATGTTGTAGTGGTACTTGTTGGAAATTGTATTTTACTCGTCACAATTTATATGATACACTTTTCGTTTTAGTAAATCTAAAAGAGAATGTCACTTATTTAATATGATATTTAGAAATAATCTGACTTTTAAAATTTTTGTTAAATTATTTATAGCCACAAAATTTTAGATCACAATTTTTGAGTTTCTTTGTTTAAAAAATAGATAAATAAATCAGTACTTGAATCAAATAGTGCCATATATATTAAGATAGAAAAAGGGATATTATGAAACAATTATTTTTTATAGTAATTTATTTTTTGTTCATATGGTGTAACTCGTTATTTGCAAGGAATCAAAGAAAAAAAGAAATGAAAAATAAAAACAGTTAAGGAAAATGGTAAAAATAAAGAAAAAATAAAACTCAAAGAAAAAAAAAGATAGAAGTTGAGAGGATGGAAAGAAAAAAAGATAAAAATTGAGAAAAAATTAATTTAAAAAGATAAAATAATTCATATTTTTACTTTTTTCTTTCAATTATTAGATGATTATTTTTATAATACTAAATATTGATTATAATAAATATATGAAAAAATAAACGAAAAGACTTCTAATTTGGTTTTGTTCGATTTGTGATTCCTAATGTCAGCTATAATGAATTAAAATTTTACTTACTTAAATTTCCTTCTAAAGGGGGACAACCTAACTAGGTGTAAGTACCCAAAGAAAAAAAAACTAATTAGATGCAACTTACCTTTCAAAGCCTTTTGTTTCCTATTTAAAAAATGTTTGTTCATTTACAAACGAAAGCTAAACGTACTAAATTATACTTTAAGTTAGGGATGTTCATGGTTTGGTTAAAAACCAAATCGAACCGCGAACCAAATCAAATCGATTAAAAAAATTGATATTTGGTTAAGTTTGGTTTGGTTTTAAATTTTTAAAACCGATACTTATGTGGTTTGGTTTTGGTTTTACTCTAAAATAACTGACAAAATAATCAAACCGAACCGAATCGATAAAAATTATATATATATATATACATATATTTATGTATATATATGTAGACACACATACATATGCATATATAAATTATTTATAAATAAAATATAAATATTTTTTATATTTTAAATTTTAATCATGAATTTAAGTTTAGTCATATCACTTTTAGTCATATGTCTCCATTTAGTTGTTGTATGTTATGAGATTCTATATGATTTTCGCACTTTGAATGACAAATGATATTAATTGGGAAAATTATCTTGTTATTTATGAGATTTTATACGTGAGTTTTATTAGACTATCGATAATCACTAGTTTTGAACTTTCTTTTTGGTACCTATTGAGCAAACAATTTATGTGTTTACCTTTTAGGGGTTTATCATATCATTCTCTTATATGTAGTTTCTAAATACTTTCGTAGAAACGTTCATATGGTATTGTTCATGGCTTTGTCTAAGTATAACACTAAATTGACATCTTAGTTTCAAGGTTGAGGGACAACACTCGGTTGACATCTCATATGTTGGATTGGATTTTTTTAAGAAAAATTTCAACTTTTATCATTAACTAAAGTTATAAACCGAAAAATCGAACCGAACCAAACTAAATCGACAAGAACCAAACTGACGGTTATTTTTTTGTATTGGTTTGGTTTTAGAAATTTAAAAACCGACTAAGTTGGTTTGGTTATGATTTTGACCAATAACCGACCCAAACCGACCCATGAACACCCCTACTTTAAGTAAATTCTATTCTAAAATAATTATTATTTAATTGGTTTTGAAATTAACTAAAGTATTTTAAACTTTACGTGATATTTTGGATCAAACTTTATAAAAATATACCTATTTTTCCTCTATTTCTACTTATTTTTATTTTGAATCGAGTCGTTTCTGTAATTTTTCATTATAATCATGCTTCATTTCTTTCTTTTAGTTAACTAGTTTACTACATGTGCCTCGCACGTATAATAATGTTTGATTATTTAAAATTAAATGATTTTATCTATTGCAAAATTTTTATAATTTTTAATGACGTATAAAAATTTAAATCACTCTTTAATATAATAATGTAATCATAGACATATTTTTGTATAAGCACATATATATATTTTACCACTAGAAGTTTTATGTGGTTGATGGATCATCATCACTTTTGAGTGTGTCATATAGTACCTCTGCTGGCCACGACAGACGTCCCAAGTCATCAAGGCCCGATAGATCCCTGTAACGGTCCAACCCATTGCGTGTGTCATATAGTACCTCTGCTGGCCACGACGGACGTCCTGAACCATCAAGGCCCGATAGACCTCTGTAACGGTCCAACCCACTAGTGATATTGTCCGCTTTGGGCCCAGACCCGCACGACTTTAAAACACGTCACTAGAGAGTAAGACTTGCTTACTTATATACCCAGCATCCCTCCGGTGTTTTGCCGATGTGGGACTCCTTATCCTAAATTGGAGTGTTACAAATTTGAACCATATTTGTGCTTCAATTATTTTCTTTATTTCTATGTTTAAAAATCTTTCCTTGTTTTTAAAGTCAAATCTTTACAATATCATTGATTACGTTCTTATTACGTAATTAAAACTTTTAAAAATTTGGTACTCGTTAATCTTTTAAAATTTTAACATATTTATATTTATTTTTAGATTTTCAATTCTTTTTAAAATCAAATTTAGTTCATTTATAATTTTTAAACTAACCAAAAAAATATTAGTTGTTATTAATTCTGATAACTTCTAATAAGAAAAGGTTTTATGATAAAATATATTTAATTAATTTTAAATTTTTAAATATTAGAAAAAAATAGTGAAGAGACGATTTTTTCTAAAACAAAGACTTTTAATAAAGGGCAAACAATTCAAACAATATCTTTAAGGGCTTTCACACTTTTAATATTATATATTATATAATATATAATATATAATATATAATATATAATATATAGAAGATTATAGATAGTTTTAAAAATTATATATGAATTATATATGATTGACAATGAATTATTTCCTTTTGATAATTTATCGTGTTTCTTTGTTAGTTGAAATTATATATATAATATATGTGGGGTCGTTATCACTTTAGTTGGATGTTGTTATCATTTCTTTTGGTTTCCCACTGGTTAGTGTCTGATACACGATAGAGATTCAACCAACTCAGATTCGTATAAAATTTTTTTCACTTTGGGAGTGAAATGATTCCTATTAAAGATGACTAATATTTTTATCAAAGGTAATTTCATTTTTAAGATTCAAATCCAAAACTCTAGGTGGTATTATTCTCGTCCAATCATGCATGGAATTAAATGGATAATTTGGTGTACAAAAATTTTCGCTATGTATAATCTTGGAAAAAGACCCCACCACAATATATAAATGATGCATGGAATTAGAACTCATAAATAATAACATTGTTCCTCTGTTGGAAATAGTTGAGTGGCTTAAAAGAATCTTAATGGATATTAATTCTTTGGGTATAAGAATTTTTTATTTTTTTCAAAAAAAAATTCATTTTATTTTAAAAATGGTGTTTGGTAACAAGTAAAGTTTGTTTTCATTTTTTTCACTTCTACTTCTCTCAAAAATTTAAAAACAACTTCAATTTACATTCATGGCCCAACTCGAACTCTAACTTCAAAAAATTGTGATTTTCATGACCAAGCACCTATTAAGTTTCTATCTACGTTGAACAGTGGCAAACCCAGTGTAGACATTAAAATTTCATGACATGAAAAAATCAAGACTGAAGAATATCGCAACAATCATAATATGACAAAAGATATAACAATGTTTAACACGTGGAGAAGCAGGTTAAGTTTACTCACTTGCAAGATTAATTAATGCATAATATGCAAAATTTAATCGATTTTATTGTTTTGCTTCATAATGCAGATGAAAGTTTGAGTTGCATCTATAGAAATCCTAAGCAAACTCTTCACAATACTGAAGAACTAATACACACTGAAGAAAAAGGTGAACAATTTTGATGACTACTTAACCAAACGGCAGTGTTTTATTTTTAATAGAAGTCCGCTAGACAATCTGTCTACTCGAATAATGTAATGTTTTAAAGTTTACGTATAAGCAGAGGAGCACCATACTGTGGATGAATAGCAATTATTGCAAATGGAGCATGTGTATAAGATGGAGAGAGTTCGAAGGAGAAATTTTGTAGTATCATTGCTATTGCCATTTTTGCTTCCATCATCGCAAAGTTCTGTCCAATGCAAATTCGAGGTCCCCCGCCAAATGGGATATATGAGAATTGTTCTTTGGTTGCCTTTGACACTCCTTCACTGAATCTTTCTGGTTTGAATTCCTTCGCGTCTTCACCCCAAACTTCCTTATCGTAATGTACTAAGATTGAGGGAATAACGAGTAGCACTTCAGCTGGTAGACTCAGCTCCCCTAATTTGACTTCTTCTTTGTTCGTTCTACCATATGTTGGTACCGAGGGGAATAGCCTTAAAGTCTCGTACAAGATCATAGTCACCTGTGAAAAAAGGTCTTATTGCATGAGTTGGCAGTAGAATTAGTCAGTGTTCTGAGAGAACTTGTGAAAAGTACTTACAATTTTGAGGCGACTTAGTCCTTCAAAATCTGGTTTATCATTTCCGAATACCTGCAAAACCTCCTCTCTGGCACGTACTTGCCACTCGGGATGCAGGCTTAGCAATATCGCTGTCCATACGAGCAACACTGAAGTGGTATCTTTTCCAGCAAAATAGAATAACTTGCACTCTTCAATTATTTCTGTTGTCGTCATTCCAAAACCTTTGCATCCATGCTGTTCAATTTCTTTCATATTGGATTCGAGTAATATGCCTAATAAGTCTTCACTATTGGTACTAGTTTCCCCTGCTTTCATCGCCATCAATCTTTTGTCAATGACACGCCTAATTGCCTTTTGGATTTCCTTTTCGATTTCCAGCATTCTTTTGTTCCTTTTACTAGGCAAGAACCTAAAAATAAAATTTATGTAAATTTTCTATGCTATTAAAATAGAAACTTGATAAAATAGATTAATATTGTACCTCGACCCTGGTATATAAATCGAAAAAACTTCTTCCATTACATACTCAGCTTGTTCTTTCTGAAGTTCAAATACTATTCTTCCTTCTTCATAACTACTCCCAAATGCAGTTCGAGAAATGACTTCGCCCGCCATTAGTTGAAAGTGTGGCCATACATCAAGCTCGACTGATGTTTCATTTGGAACAATCTCCTCCCATTTGCGTAGCATTTCACTACAACTCAAATAAAATGCTGGCAGCATATGCTGTTTTAACACAGACGGATTAATTTCACTCGAGGTCAATAAATTTTATATACTAGCGATATGCAAGAAGAAAAAAGTAGTATGTATAACCTTTAGTTTCTCAAAATGGAAAGCAGGTTTGATGATTTTTCTGTGTTTGGCCCATTTGTCTTCCTCAAGACTTACAAGGCCTTGAACCAATAACTTCGCGAATGGATTGGAATGTTTATTCTTGTGATACATATAATTTTTTTCAAAAATCTCCTTTATGTGTGCAGGTTCTGTGATGAATACCATTGGCTTGGGGCCTAGCCAGGCAAAAGAAGTTTTACCTGCAGAATATTTATCAGTTTTTTAGGTTAGTATTTATCAGCAGAGTATTTAGGAAATTCACTTGATACGTATAAATAATTTATCAAGAACCCAAGAAACCTCATTTTCTAAATCCAGAATACATGAACTGAAAATCTTAGCTCCGCCAGACACCCGGCAAACAACCCTTCTCCAAGAAGAATTATACTTTGGCCTGATACGTCAACTAGAGGAGAGACCAGTTGGTTCACCAAACTCCAACCCGAGCGTCATGAATTCTCCAGATCGAGTGCCAAACTACCGACCCCTCTTGAAATTACATTGTTGGAGCCGAGCCAGGAATGGCAGTAAGTGGACCACCACCACTTTTCACCGGTTAGAGCTAAGTCGAGCTTGTTTTTCTTACTATTGCATGAAGTGGAAGACATAATTATAAAAGCGTGTTTTCTTAAATAGTTTAGGCATTTAGATAAGATAACAACACATTTAAACATGATACCATATCAGACAAAATATAAGTCGGGTTCAAGTCTTTCAATCTCACGCGATTTGTCCGTGAAAAAGAATTAAGCATCCATGTGAGGAGACATGTCGATCGAACACTTGTGAATATAATGGAGGAAAAAGGAGAAAAACAACAAACTAAGCTAGAGTCTTATTCTTACCATTTTTGTTGATAGAGTCACAGAAAAAAGGAATGATCCTTTGGGCAATATCATCAGAGAAATTGATGGGCTTACACTTTGCTTCATTATTTCTAATACTCAGCTCCTTTAGATCTCCATAGAGTAACTTGTATGGGTTTCCCTTAAGACCATTCTCTCTTAAGTATTTCTCCAATTTCTTTGGCCTAAACCATGCCCAATTCAACAATCTCCATGTATGAAATACTACTAACAAAATTGCAACACACACTGCTACTGCAATCATATCTACTCCCACAATTGACATAAAATTATTAGGCTTAACTCAAGTACATTTTTCTCTTATAAAAATGAAAGTTAGCCAAAGAGTACCTTCTTTTTCTATTACTACACATGCATCCACGACAAAATGAGGCAGTTGATGAATTTTCCACAACTAATAAAGATGCTTTTCTTTGTCCCAATTGGTCAAATTTGTTGACTTTTTCAGTGTGATGAATAGACAAAATATGGACTAGAGTGTATGCATGAGGGGAAAGACTGTTCCATGATTTTTCACTGGTATCACTAGTGTAAGGAGTTCATGGGTGAGGCTGCGTACAGTACACCTTTGCGGTTCGGCTTTTTCCGGACCCTATGCATAGTGAGAGCTTTAGTGCACCGAGTTGTCCTTTTTTTGGTTACTAGTGTAAGGAATTTTTACACTATTTGGTCACATTTATGTGCTACTTGTTGTAGATAATCTGTCTTAGTTTTAAGATTACAAATCCCACATTATAAGAAGACTTACCACTACTAGAAACAAGGCTTTTTCTACCGCGACTCACTGGGAATTTTTTTTTATAAAATATGATTTTCCATCTCATTTCCCACGGAACCGCCGCATGAGTGGGAAAACGTATGGTGGGAAAAAAATTCTCATTGAAGCACTCAAAAGTTTTCTACTTTTTTCGCGTGAAAATGCTAATCTTTTTCTCATTGATTCACTTAAAATATCTGTCAAAATAGTCACTTCACATTTTTAGTGGAAAATTCTAATGGGAAAATAGTGTACAGTTCTTCTATTGCGTTGATGTTAAAGTACGAGCCCTACTACACTTAACATTAAACTCTACTGATTGCCTATCTGTGGAACAAGTAAGTAAACGTGGTTCACAGAAGTAAAAACTGAATACAGTATTTTAACGTGGAAAACATCCAGCTCAAGAAAGTGTCAAGAAATGGATCTTGGGCCTAACTCAACCCCAAAAGCTAGCACATGAGGGGAGGATTGCCCAAGACCATATAAAGAGACCAAGTTTCCGGTGTTGGGCCCCCCGTCTTATATTTTTCACGCTCCAGATGTCCATCCCTGGGCGTGCCGTTGGTGTTGGAGTCCCACATCGATGGGTTAAAGGGTCCTTGGTCTCCTGAGAAATTCTCCCCTCATGAGCTAGCTTTTGAGGTTGAGTTAGGCCCAAAGTCTATTTCTTTATCTCTGGTATCAGAGCAGGGCGGGCCCATTCTCACCCAATGTTGGGGCCCCGAATTGAGATGATACACATCTCAATTCAGGGCCCCAGCATTGGGTGAGAATGGGACCTGCTCTGATACCATGATAAAGAAATGAACCTTGGGCCTAACTCAACCTCAAAAGCTAGCTCATGAGGGGAGGATTTTCCAAGACCATATAAGGAGATCAAGGACCCTTTAACCCACCGATGTGGGACTCCAACACCTCCCGCACGCCCAGAGCTGGACATCTGGAGCATGGACAATCTAAGACGGGGGGACCAATATCGAAAATAATGAACTGGGTGGGCCTGACTCTGATACCATGATAAAAAAAAAGGACCTTGGGGCTAACTCAATCTCAAAAGCTAGCTCAAGAGGTGAGGAGGATTGCCTAAGCCTTATAAAGAGACCACCCATCTCATTAACCACCAATGTGGGACTTTCTTTTCAATCTTTTAACAGAAAGGTGTAAAAAACCATGACCTGTACCTCTACAGAATTTAATCCCAACTTCACTATAACTCTTGAGCCTCAACAATCAACAAAATTACAAGACTTCTTGTAAACTAGAAATTAAAACTTCTAACTCCTATAACTACAAAAACACAAATCTTCCTAAGATAAGTGTTCCCCAAGTCTTCAGGTTCCCTAACTTGTAGACACAACTCCTAACTCAGTTTATAGATCACTGAGACTAGAATAATGACTCAATACAACTCAAATAACCTTCCTACTACAAATAGTCTAAGACTTGCTAAGTAAGGAACTCGGTTCTGCTTCAAGTAAGTGAACTGCTTTGTTGATTGTTGATTATCTTATCAGTGCATGAGTGAATGCTTTGAAAGTCATTTCTTCTGTTTAAGACAACACCTTATAGAGTCCTTTAGTTGATGTATATTTCTTTTCTCACTAGGACTCCGTAGTTTCACTCATTCTTTACTGCCTTCTCTCCCTCTTGTTGTTTGAATAAGACTCTTCTTGATTATCTCATAATTTCTGCAAGACTTCTTGTTCGACTGAACTTCTTCAAGATTTCTTGTTTAAATCAACTTTTGCAAGACTTCTTGTTCAAACCAAACTTCTTCAAGATTTCTTGTTCAACTCAACTTCTGCAAGACTTCTTGTTGGGATAAGTGTTATCCACTTCTATTTTGTACGCAGAGTCATTTTTTTCAATAACTTACCTGTATCTTTGTTCACTTGGATGGAACAGCTTGCACAACATATTTCATTCACAGGTCCATAATTAAAATTTCACATTCCCTAACACATTCCCCCTTTTGATGATGACAAACTTAGCAGCACAGCATCACAAAAAATCTGACAACTCAATAAGGAATTTAAAAAGAATTACAGAATGAAACAGGTTAGTCCAATTGAGTTATAAGCATTGCATAGTCTATATATTATTCTTCCCCCTTTTGCCATCATCGAAAAACATATCTAATAAGTGAAAACTTCTAATAATTCATGGCCACTTGGGCTATCACTAAGACAATCAAAATTTAGAGTAAAAGACCATTAATGCATCATGAAAGAACAAAAACAGAACACTTTAAAGCAAAGAAGACCATTTCATTCATTGTGTAGATACACTAAAATTACCAAACACAGCATAAGAGAAAACAAGTAACTATGGAAGGAAGCAACACAAAAAGTAGTCCTGGGGCACTAGGATTAGGTTAAGTGGAAAAGGAGGAGGGGATAAGGGAAGTCAACTTCCTAACAATGTCAGCATTGTCTGGTCTTTCACGCTCTAGAGAGGCAGTGAGGGAGGCAATATAAGATTGAAGAGCCCTTTTCTCATCATCATAGGCAGCTTGAGCAGTTACTAGTGCGATTTGAGCAGCCTCCAGCTCAACAGTTTTTGCTGCAAGAGCATTCCTTGACCTCTGCACTGGGTTATCAACACTCCTCATAGAAATAGGTAGGTTCACATGGTTCACACTACCAATAATATCCTTTGTAGTCTTTAAAAACCACACTTTAACAGCCACACCAAAATCTTCAAACGTGGGAGTGAGCCAAAACTCATAAGGAAGAGAATAACCATTAACTTCTTAGAGGAGAACCCTTTGAATATGTTTCAAAACCAGCCTAGGTAATTCAATTTGGACTTCTGTGTCCAGCAACTCCATAAGAGTAAGATAAAGAAAGCTAGCTACAATCCTACGTTCCTTCCTAGGGAGTACCATCTTGGGCACAACATCAAAATAGAGTTGATGCAGTGGGGATATCTCCCTTTTAAGAACCCTTCTATGATTAACTAGGTAAGGGTTTCCAAAAAACTTACGACAAATATCAAGAGCAGAAGCCATATTTTTAAGAGGTGGCCAAGTACCTTTGACATAGTGCCCCCACCCCCTGAAGAAATATGTAAGATTCGAGCAATGTCAGCAGTATACAAATTCATGGTCTTCCCCCTGATAGTTGTGAAAATAACTCACCAATGGCCACCCCATTAGTATAGAATTCATATACTTCAGGTTTAGCAAACTTCCTTTGAAGATCACCCTGAAGAAATAGGTGTGACCATCCTTGAAACTACAGTTTCTCCAACAAGATTTGCATGGCATCACCACCAAAACCACTAACAACATAACCCCTAGCTAATTTATGCTTTTGAAAATGGAGATAGTGCTCAGCAGGAGTGCCCTGATGTGAAGAAGTATCAGGGATTTCAAAATCAGGATCCAATTCAGTAGTAGGATCAATAGGGGAGTCAGACTCAGATAAGTTAGAAGGAACAGGTTTAGTGACCTGTTTCTTCATATGAGAGAATGATTTTACAGGAGATGCTTTGGATGAGGATGAAACTTTGGAGGGAAAAAAGGGTTTAGGAGATGGAGAAGCTTTTGGGGTAAGGGAGGATTTTGTCTGAGAGGAGGGTTTGGGAGCTTTTGCTTTGATGTTTTTACCCTTACGCTTGGAGCGAAGGAGAATGTCAGGTGAGGAGGGAGAAGGAGAAGGAGGAGAAGACTTAGCAACACGCTTCCTCTTGCTTGGTTAAAGAGCTTTCGCAAGGGAAGCATCTTCCTGATTCTTTCACTGATGAGTATGTAGAGTTCGTTAAGTGGGTCGAACAGAAATAGGTTCACCAAATTCGTGATCCTCAACAACAATGGGTGGTAAGGAGAACTTTCTTTTAGATCTTGACTTTTGTGGAATTAAGTCTGCAATAGGGATATCATCACGATCAATGATTTGAAGAGGAATTGGAGGTGGGAATGTGGGTTCAGAGGATGACGAAGGTTTTGAAGAAAATTTGGCAAAGGGGTTTTTCAAATTTTGGAACATGGCAAAATCAGATAGTTTTTTTGATATTTGGGGAGGAATAAGTGGAGGTAAAGTGATATCAGGATGAAGAATAAGGGCTGTTGAGGGAGTGGTGGTAGAGTCTGTAGATGGAGTAGAAGAAGAAGAAGCCATGGTGAAGGAGAGAGAAGCAGTAATTTGTTGGTTTTGTGATTTAGTATTTGAAGTAATGAAAGATGAGAAGAGAGAAAGTGTATTTAAAGTGGAGAAGGAGAAGATGAATCGTGTGTGAAGTATACTTGGTGAAGGAAACGTAATGATTAAGAGGGTCAGTTTTGATGTGAAAGGATGGTAGCCTTTTTGAAGAAATAGGACTCTTGGATTTTGGCGGTTTAAATAAAATACAAAGAACCATGTAGTCAACATGTTTCCCTTTATTCCACTACAGGTAACAGTAAGCATACCTTAATGTTGAGGATAAAATGGATAAATTTGCTCCTGTGTATCGGTCTTTCTGCAAAATCAACACATAAATGGGTCAATTCACTCTGAATCCTGGAATTAGGATACACAACTTAAGGTGTGAGACAGAATTAATCAACAATCACTTTAAGATTAAGTTATTCTAGTCAAGCATAGAGGGAGACTTATGCAATTTTAATCATCCCCAAGGCTAATGTATTTTTCTCAATCTGTTCTCTACTTAAAGCCTTAGTGAAAATGTCAGCAATTTGTTCTTCAGTAGAACAAAACATAATTGATATATGACCTTTTTCAATATTATCTCTAAGAAAGTGATGTCTAATAGCAATATGCTTAGTTCTTTTATGTTGAACAGGATTTTTGGCTATGTTAATGTCACTTGTATTATCACAAAAAATAGGAACACAACCAATATTTATACCAAAGTCCAATAGTTGTTGCTTAATCCATAACAATTGAGCACAACAAGAACCTGCAGCAACATATTCAGTTTCAGCAGTAGACAAGACTACTGAATTTTGCTTCTTAGTGGACTAGGTAATCAAACAAGATCCAAGAAAGTGTGCCATGCCTGTAGTGCTCTTCCTGTCAACCAACTATCCTGTATAATCAACATCAGAGTATCCTACCAAATCAAAGTTACTACCTTTGGGATACCATAAGCCAAGATCACTAGTTTTCTTTAAGTATCTGCAAATTCTTTTCACTGATTTTAGATGTGATTCTTTAGGCTTTCCTTGAAACCTAGCACATATCCCCACACTGAACACAATGTCAGGCCTGCTTGATGTGAGGTATAATAATGACCCTATCATACCTCTATACATTTTTTTCTCTACATCAGGACCTGTTTCATCCAGATCAAGATTTGTGGTTATGGTAATAGGAGTACTGATCTCTTTTGCTTCTTCTATGGAGAATCTTTTGAGAATTTATTTTGCATACTTCTGTTGATGGATCATTGTCCCTGATGCTGATTATTTTATTTGCAATCCCAAGAGGTAATTCAGTTCCCCTATCTTGCTCATCTCAAATTCATAACTCATGAGTTGGCAAACTCATGAGTCATATTCATGTTGGTTGAACAAAAAATAATGTCATCCACATATACCTGCACAACTAACAAATCTTTTCCATTAGTTTTCAAGAAAAGGGTATTGTCAATTTTACCTCTGGTATGACCATGCTCCAGTAGAAACTTTGACAATCTTTCATACTAAGCCCTTAGGGCTTGTTTCAACCCATACAGAGCCTTGTCCAGTTTGTACACATGATCAGAAAACTCCTTGCTTTCAAATCCTGGAGGTTGCTTAACATAAACCTCCTCTTTGAGAATGCCATTCAAGAATGCACTCTTCACATCCATCTGATAGAGAATAAACTCCATATATGCATCAAAGGCAACAAGTAATCTTATACCTTCAAGTCTAGCTACAGGAGCAAAAGTCTCATCAAAGTCAATTCCTTCTTCTTGATTATATCCTTGGACCACCAATCTTGCCTTGTTTCTTGTAACTGTTCTATGCTCATCAACTTTATTTTTGTACACCCACTTAGTCCCAATTACTGATTTATCTTTTGGGAGAGGGACTAAGTGTCATACTTTGCTTTTCTCAAACTGATTCAACTCTTCTTGTATGGCTAAAATCCAATCAGCATCAAGCAATGCTTCAGTTACCTTCTTAGGCTCAATCTCTGATAGAAATACCTTGAAGGCACACATACTTCTCAAACCAGACCTTGTAGTGATCTCAGTGAGAACATTATCAATAGGATGTGATTCTTGATATTTGTATCCTTTTGGGATAAAACTTAGTGAGATACTAGGATCACTGCTGATATTATGAGCTGGGGTAGTTGGCGGCTTAGTTCCTCCTATCACTGTACCTTCAACTTCAGTTTCCCTGTCAAGATGCTTCCTTTTTTGGTAACTCCGGTCGATGAACTGGGTTGTGTAACCTGTTCCTTAGAGTCACTTTCTTTCTGCAGATTAGTCTTATCACAGGATTCATCAAAAACTAGGCTTTCTTCAACATAATTAGTTCTGTTATTTAAAACCCTATAAGCCTTACTATAAAGTGAGTAACCTAAGAAGATTCCCTCATCACTTTTAGCATCAAATTTTCCCAGTTTGTCCTTTCCATTATTATGTATAAAACATTTACACCCAAAGATTCTAAAATGAGAAATATTTGGCTTTCTTCCTTTTAGTAATTCATAGGGAATCTTCTCTAACATAGGTCTGATCATGCATCTATTTATGATATATGTTGCAGTACTTATTGCCTCAACCCACAAGTTTTTGACAACATTTGCTTCAAGTATCATTGTTCTAGCCACATCTTCCAAAGTTCTATTTTTCCTCTCCACCACTCCATTTTGTTGTGGTGTTCTAGGAGTTGAGAAGTTATGATCTATATCATTTGCTGAATAGAATTCCAAGAAATTTACATTCTCAAATTCTGTACCATGGTCAGACCTCATGGAAACTAATGAAGTGCCCAGTTTCTTTTCAATTTTCTTAATGAAAATTTCAAAGACATCAAAGGCATCTTCTTTAGAGGTTAGAAATAAAGTCTAGGTGAACCGGGAATAATCATCAACAATCACAAAAACATACCTTTTTTCCACCTCTGCCTTGAAGTCTCATGGGTCCACACAAGTCCATATGAACCAGGTCAAGGCACTTGGTAGTGCTAACATAGTTCTTTGACTTAAAAGAAGATCTTACCTACTTCCCCCTTACACATGCACTACATAACTTTTCTTTCTTCAACTTGGTTTTGGGTAATCCCAATACCATATCTTTGGAGGAAAGTATGTTTAGTTGTTTTAGACTTGCATGAACAAGTCTCCTGTGCCAAAGGAGGGGATCATTTTCTATGGCACTTAGACAAGTCAACTCAGGTCTTGGTAGTGCCATGATGTCAACTTTGTATACATTTTTGTATCTTCTTGCAGTGAGCACAATCTCTTTGGTGTCCATCCTTTTGACTTTGACTCCTGCAGCTGTAAAAACAACTTTATTACCTTTGTCAAATGGTTGTGAGATGCTCAGTAGGTTATGCTTTAATACTTCTACAAGATAGACATCCTCCAATGCTTTTGACTCAGATGAGCCAATTTTTCCAACTCCAGTAATGATTCTCTTTTTTCCATCACCAAAAAAAACTCCTCCTTCATCTATTTTGGAGAGTGAAAGGAACTAATTCTTATCACCAGTCATATGCCTTGAGCAAGAACTATCTAAGTACCAGTACTTTTGCGTCCTTTTACCTTCTCCTTCAAAAGAAATCAATGGTTAGACTTAGGAACCCAGACAAGCTTGGGTCCTATTTTATGAGTGAAAGGATGAATCAAGTTTCTTCTAGTCCATTTAGGCAACATATAGTGCAACCTGTTTCTCTGACCAGAACTAGTCCTTTTTTTTTGGTCTGAGAAAATCTGTTAGCCAAGTTTTGACTGTTTGATCTGCTTCTAGCAGCCACAGGACATTTAGTAGTGGGATGTCCCAGGTTGCCACAGATGTAGCATAAATCTTTTGGATCATCAACACCTTTGTGGAGTCCCAAACCTGTCTTTTCATTCTAATTTCTTTCACTCAATTTGCGAACAATTCTTGAGGAGTTTGTCCACATATTTGCCCTTTCAAGATCAAGTTTTAGGTTAGAAACTTCTTGGCTCAGCTTATTCATTTTTTCAGTTAAATCATGGCAT
Organism: Capsicum pubescens; assembly: GCA_030864215.1. Taxonomy (NCBI): domain Eukaryota; kingdom Viridiplantae; phylum Streptophyta; class Magnoliopsida; order Solanales; family Solanaceae; genus Capsicum; species Capsicum pubescens. The sequence goes on from CM061544.1 coordinate 339,943,925, forward strand.
TCTTGTTTATATTTAACTAGCTCAATTTCAGCATTTTCTTGTTCTTTACTTATGGCCTTTTTCCATTTTTAGTGAGAGTTAATTTAAGAATTTCAAACTTAAAATCATTGTTTGAAATCTCAAGTTCTGCAACCTGCTTCTTGAGAGTGCAATTTTCCTTGTCAGCTGTACCTGTACAAGCCTTTAAATCAATGAGATCAAATTTGAGGCTTGCAAGACTATTGAACATTTCATCCCTATCAGAGTTTAACTCTTGGAAATTATCAATCAATGCACTCATCAAGGAAATAAGTTTTGGTTTTGAAAACAATTGTAGTTTTTCTTTAAGTTCAAGTATACTTACCTAAGAACCATCATCTTCTTCATCTAAGTCTGAATCTCTAAGAGCCATGAATGTAGTTTCATCAACTTCATCTTTATCTAAATTAGATCCCCAGGCTGCTATCATTGCATGTTTCTTCTTCCTTTTTGCCCTCAGTTCCTTTTCAGCTCTTTCCTTCTTCCATTTTATTTCCCAGACTGGACAGTCTCTGATCTGATGATCAGTTTTGCCACACTTGTAGCAGCCATTTGGATTGTCATTGGAATGTTTCTTACTACCTATTCCCTTCTTCTTCTTAAAGAATTTGCTGAAATTTTTAGTTATGAAGGCAAATTGCTCCTTATCAAGTTCAAATTGCTCATCACTATCAGAGGCTTTTAATACCAAGATTTTCTCAGGAGCTGCTTGTTCTTTGATTCCATCTACTTCCATTTCATAAGTCCTTAAGTTCCCTACTAGTTCATCTAGGGTCATACCTGCAAGATCCTTATTTGCCTCTCTGACTGCAGTTACCTTAACATTCCATTTTGATTTAGGTAATACCCTCAGTACCTTTTTAGCTTGTTCCTCTCAGATATGACTTTTCCTAAGGAAGTCACCTCATTTGTTAAGGTTGTAAGCCTTGTCATCATCTCATGCAGGGTTTTATTTTGAATGCCTCATACTTAGTGAAAAGGAGAGAGATCCTGAATTTTCTTACTTGAGAGGTACCTTCATGAGCATTCACCAGTGCTTCCCAAAATTGCTTAGTAGTAGTGCAGGTTGATAGCCTGTTGTATTTAACTGGTCCTAATCCACAAACCAAGATATTCTTAGCCTTTACATTTTTCTTCAAATCCAACAAGGCATCAGGAGTAAATTCACTCCTTATTTCTTGACTTGTTCGCCATCAACCAACTTCATTGGAATAGTGGGACCATAAGTAATCCTGTCCCATAATTCATAGTCTTCACCTGGGATGAACAACTCCATCCTTGCTTTCCACCAGATAAAGTGAGAACCATAAAAAAGTGGAGGTCTAGTAGTTGACTGACCTTCACTGTGACCAGTTGGAGGTGCGAAATTCATCATGTTGATCTTTTCTTAGGAGATAGCCTTATTTAAGACAACCCGCTCTGATACCACTTGTTAGAGTAAGAGACCTACTACTTTTAATATTGCCTATATGTGGAACAAGTAAGTAAATATGGTTCACAGAAGTAAAAACTGAACACAATGTTTTTACGTGGAAAACGCCCGGCTCAAGAAAGGTGTAAAAAACCATGACCTGTACCTCTACAGGATTTAATCCCAACTTCACTAGAAATCTTGAGCCTCAACAATCAACAAAATTACAATACTTCTTGTAAACTAGGAATTAAAACTTCTAACTCCTATAACTACAAAAACATAAATCTTCCCAAGATAAGTGTTCCCCAAGTCTTCGGGTTCCCTAACTTGAGGACACAACTCCTAGCTCAGTTTATAGATTATTGAGACTAGAATAATGAATCAATACAACTCAAAGAACTTTCCTACTACAAACATTCTAAGACTTGCTAAGTAAGGAACCCGATTCTACTTCAAGTAAGTGAACTGCTTTGCTGATTATTGATTATCTTATTAGTGCATGAGTGAATGCTTTGAAAGTCGTTTCTTCTGTTTAAGCCAACACCTGATAGATTCCTTTAGTTGATGTATATTTCTATCCTCACTAGGACTCCCAGGTAGTTTCACTCATTCTTTACTGCCTTCTCTTCCTCTTGTTGTTTGAATAGGACTCTTCTTGATTATCTCATAATTTCTGCAAGACTTCTTGTTCGACTAAACTTCTTTAAGATTTCTTGTTTAACTCAACTTTTGCAAGACTTCTTGTTCAAACCAAACTTCTTCAAGATTTCTTGTTCAACTCAACTTCTGCAAGACTTCTTGTTGAGATAGGTGTTATCCACTTCTATTTTGTACGCAGAGTCATTTTTTTCAATAACTTGCTTGCAGCTTTGTTCACTTGGATGGAACAGCTTGGACAACATATTTCATTCACATGTCTATCATCAAAACTTCACATGCCCTAACAGTTGAATAATTAATTAATTATTTTTTCAATTTTGTTTGTCATTTTGCATCCAGTACAATAATAATTCATATATGTGTATTTTTCATGAAAATGACTTATTAGGTTACCTTGGTGACTAGTTTATAAATGTAACACCCTTGACTTTCCAACAGGTATATAGAGCTTAGGAGGAGCCCACAAGACCCCTAGATCAAGAATAAACCACTTTACGATGAGTTGGGATGGCTTGGAGGAACTATTAGATGAAAATGGAGGGCATGCGATGCGAGAGGGACCCGTGTAATGGCCCCGTGCCGCGAGGGGATACTTCCTCAACCCTAGGGAGAGCCCTACACATATTATTGTGATTGATGAAATGAAAGGAGTCTTACGTGTTGTTTTCACTTGATTTACCGACTCTTATGCATATGATTTTGAAGGACAAGACTTATGCTATAAATTGCACTACTACTTATGGTGTCTATTTGGGTACAACTTAATGAGTGAGTTCTCCTAAGTTTTTACAAGAATTATGATTATGAAATGTCTTTTGCCTAAGCCACCATATTGATTTAAAAGGTCTTAGAAATTGACTTATGGTATACTTTATGGTGGCCAACAATTCATGACATGCAAGAGATGAAACAAAACATGTAATATGGCTGATGGGACTTGCAAGCCTTGGTATGTCGATACCAAATCAGAAAAATGTCATTTCAAACTATAGACCACGTTTTAAGAAAAATGTATGTTTTAAGTGGATAAAATTTGGCCTTAAAGAGAGTTAGGTGGCTAACCGAGAAGGCACAAGTTCAAATAACTCATAGCCTGAAATCCTGTTTTGCCGACGCGGGATTAATCTTGTCCTGAAATACAGACGATCATTGTATACTTTCTATATGCTTTGGTATACCAGACCAGACACTTCAATTCTTGCGACAAACTTGGATTGGGGGCTTGACCGACGTGTCAATGTCGGACCCTGCATAATCCATGGAGTTTTGCAGACCATGTCGGGTATGCCACCTAGCTCAAAACTAAAGAACATCATGATGTGGTTTCAAAAAGCAGTTTTGAATTGAAAATCTATGTTTTCAGACTGATTTGATATTATGTGACCCCATATTATGATTCTTATATTGTTTTCACTGTTATGCTATTTTTAAAAGTTATTTCATTTGGTCGTTCTACATAATAAAACATTCCAAGTATTGATCATCCTCGGGCGGCTGCATTATCTCATAATGTAGGTTCTGAGACTCAGTCCCACGGTCCAGTAGCAGTACACTTTCTTCAAAGTTTATAGTCGGTGAGTCTCCCTTGTTAGGAAGACGTTTACTATTATGTTAGTTTCTTTCAGTTTCATGGTCCGGCCGGGAGCCTTGTCACGGCTTAGACAGATAAATCATCATTAAAGGCTTCATAAACTGGATTGGATTTATATTTCAGTATGACTTGATGTAATAAGTTTGATTATGCGATTTTTCATGTTACATTAATAAGTTTGATTAAGAGATTTTTCATGTTACATTATATCTTCCGCTTTACATGTGAATTATGTTTATGATAGTATGCTAAGGAGTCTCTCGGACCTTTGTAGTTCGGGATGCCTGTCGCGGCGAGGATCTCGTTTCGGGTCGTGACAATAAAGGTTCTTGTAAAGGAGGTTAATTAAGTAGAATGTGGTCTAGAATTTCTTAGCAAAAAAAAAAAAAGAACTTCGAGTTTGCATTGATTATCACAAACAAAAAATTGAACCACTTGCTCTTTAAATAGGTTGGTCTTTAATTTTTGCCTCTCGCAACTAAACTTGCATTAAGTGGGACATAAATCCTCTTAGAAATTGAAGCTATATGGGGTATAACTTGTGGGATACTACAATATGAAAATACAAATTTATGCCCTACGAAAAAGTGTTCGTTACGAGGGGCAAAATTAAAGACAATTAACATTAACCAAACAAGGAAAGAAGTTAAGAAGCAAACAACTTTGATAACATTAACCAAACTGCAGTTAATGTTTAAAATCGAAGCATGACTTCAATGAATATCGCAAAAATTTTATTACTGATCATTTGAATGATGCATCTAGATCAAGGTACAACGCTAATGACATAAAATATCATCTTAAAGTTTGCGCATAAGCAGAGGAGCACCATACTGTGGATGAATAGTAATTGTTGCAAATGGAGCATGTGTATCAGATGGAGAGAGCTCGAAGGAGAACTTTTGTAGTATCATTGCTATTTCCATTTTTGCTTCCATCATCGCAAATTTCTGTCCGATGCAAACACGGGCTCCCCAGATAAATGGGATAAATGAGACTTGTCCTTTTGTTGCCTTTGACACTCCACTGAATCTTTCTGGTTTGAATTCCTTCGCGTCTTCACCCCATACTTCCTTATCATAATGTACTAGGATGGCGGGTATAATAAGTATCACTCCAGCTGGTACATTTAGATCTCCCAGTTTGACTTCCTCACTAGTCCTTCTACCAAACACTGGCAATGGGGGGAATAGCCTTAACGTCTCGTACAAGATCATTGTTACCTAAAGGAAAAAAGTATTGCATAAGTTGGCAGTAGATGAGCGTGTTTGGGTAAAGCTTTGACAAGCTTATAAGAATTTTTTGGTAATATACACGTTTGGTATATACCAAAAGTGATTTTAACCCAACACTAGCAGAAATGCTTATGGAAATGTTTATACCAGACAAGTTAGTTGTTTGTGCTTTTATCTGAACATGGAATTGTCTAGTTGTTCAATCGATTTCGATACATAAAAATGGTTTTCAACACTTAATGTTTATCAACTACTCTCAATTAGTTAAGCCAATCTGGTTCTTAGTTCACTAAGGATTACTTTATTGAGGACACAAAGCATACTCATTAAAAGATTGGAATAAAAACAACTTGTGAAAAGTACTTACAATTTTCAAGCTATTTAATCCTTCCAAATCTGGTTTATCATTTCCAAAGATATGTAACACCTCCTCTCTGGCACGTACTTGCCACTCTGGATGTAAGCACAGCAAAATCATTGTCCATACGAGTAACACTGAAGTTGTCTCTTGTTCAGCAAAATAGAATAGTTTGCACTCGTCTACCACTTCTGATATAGTCATTCCAAAATCTTTTCTACCATGAAGCTCAATTTCTTTCAAATTGGATTCAAGTAATATACCTAATAAGTCATCTTTACTAGTCTCCCCTCCTTCCATTGCCCTCAATCTTTTGTCGATGATACGCCTAATTGTTGTTGGACTTGCTCTTCGATTTCAAGCATTTTTTTGTTCCTTTTAGTAGGCAAGAACCTATATAAACAAATTTAAGGCAAACAAGAAAAGTCTTTTTAGTAGAAAGGAAGAGCATAGTTTCTTTTGTATTGGAGTAATTTGTTAAGGGTTGGATTTTTCATATTTAACGGCAGAACGTTTTGAACATAGAAATGTGATGTACACAAGTTTTTGCACCTTGATCCAGGTATATAAATTGATTGTCCCTTTTCAATTACATATTCAGCTTGTTCTTGCTGAAGTTCAAATACCATTCTTCCTTCTTCTTCACTGGTCCTTATTTGAAGGTCTGGCCACACATCGAGTTCAAATGATTTTTCATTTGGAACAATCTCCTCCCATTTACTTAACATTTCACTACAACTCACATAAAATGCGGGTAGCATATGCTGTAAACAAATGAAAAACCAGCAAAAGTTTGTTATGGATATCTCCTTAATGATAAGGCATCTCAGTATGCAATCTTAAGTCAAAGGCGTGCATATGTTCAATTTGTTGTCTTACTTCCCTTTTAAGTTTGTTTAAAGAAAAATATCATTTTCTATATTTAGAAATTCTTGAATTCCAATATGGTGCATGGCATGTTAAATACAAAAACATCAATTCAAAGAGTATTTTGGTACATTATACACATTCTTTGTAATAATCCAGACTTTTAATGAGGGGTAAGTGGATAATTTAGCCATTATTATTATTATTAATTAATATAATTAAAGTGAGTAATTCAAAAGTCAAAATCCATTCCCTTACTTTGCTTTTCACAACTTAAAAAAAAAAAACTGAAGGAGTAGAATATAGAGTTTTATTTTTGGCCCTATTATTTTGAGAGAGAACAAGCAGAAGACGTAAAAAAAAAATTGGGGAGTGCAGACAACTTTAGAAGGGAGCAAAACAAGTTTTCATAAGAAGCAGGTATGAAATTCTCCCTTGATTCTTTGGCACAAAGATAGTTAATACATCTTGTTGTGTTTTGAAAAAGCAAAAGATTCAATGAATACTAGTAGGATCCTATTTCTAATTGTATGTTAGTGTGGAAAAAATATTAGAGTCATGATTTCTAATCAATGGTAAAAGCATGTCGTGATTACACCATGATTGGCGAATGATTGCTTAACAATCTTAGAACATTGACAAGGGTTCAAGCCATTACTTTTATTCGCTAAAGTTAATATTGGAATAGTGTTTCTATGGGATTTTATTTTTTTATATTGTTTTATTTATATGAGATTCTACTTCGAAATATGAGTATTATTATACTAAGCAAAATTTTTACCAATTAAGTTTGAATAGTGAGATAAAGATCTTTTTAAATTTTGGGTTTAATATGTGAGATAGTAAGGTTAAGTTCTAATATTAAAAGTTAGGGATATTGAGACTTGACCGGATTCGCATACTTAATATCGTTAATTAATATTTTGGTATAGATTGAGGGCTATTGAAGGTTGTTTGGTTGGTGTTCTACGCGTTGCAAGGTTGAAAATTTTGTCATTAGCGAGGTAAGTGAAACTTTAAGCTTTGGTGCTTGCTTTTCAAATTTATTTTAAAAATATATTTTTATCTGTCCAGTCTATGTGTTGAGACTAGCGTGTGCTTGGCAGAATCAACGGTCTTTAAGGCCGGCCACATATACTTTATGTTAAGAATACTAATTCTCCTTTTTATAAATTATTTCGTGATGTGATATGATTGTGTACTGTGAGATTGGGATATTTTGTATGCTTCTTAATTCCTTTAGGGCATTGTGTATGCTTCTTAATTCCTTTGGGCATTGTGTATGCTTCTTAATTCCTTTGGGGCATTGCGTATGCTTCCCTTGAGCATTATATATGTTTGTTGATTTTATATGGGGCATTGTGTATGCTTTCCTTGAGCATTGTGTATGCTTGTTGATTTGATATGGGACATTGTGTATACTCCCCTTGAGTATTATGTATACTCCTGATATATTTAATGCATTGTATATGTTGCCCGAAACCTCTGGTGTTGGCTAATTACTTTAATTGCAAATTATGATAAGTCTCTGTATGAAATTGTATTGAGATATATGTTTCTTGATGAAGGATTGTTGAGCCTCGTTGGTTACCTTATTATGATATAGTTCCGTGTGTAATAATTTTATGTTCTTAGTGTTGTTGTATTTTCTAATACTTGTCCCAGGAGTACTTAAAGCAGTGAGCCGATGATCTTACTGAGTTATATTTACATATAGATCACTCCTTACTTACATATCTACAGATACCGTTGCGGAGGGAAAGACCAGCGGCTGACGGTTCTTACACACAAATTACAGTGCTGAGGTGAACCTTCCCATTGGTCGTGAAGGCTGTCATTCAGCATTAGATCTTTTAGATTACATTTCTTTTTGTTGGGTTTGCATGTCCGAAAGTTGAACTCATGTAACTCTGTTTAGATGCTCCATGAACTTAGAGTGGGACTTGGGTTAGAGATTTGATATCTAAACTACTGTTGTTTTCATAAATCTCTAAGCGGTATCTTGTTGGATACTTACTCTGCGTTAATGATTATTTCATGCATGTGGGGTTGTATATGTGTGTTTGTAGACCATATGAATGTATGAAAAATTGATTCTCCCGATAAGTGGTGTTAGCGGGAGCCAGTCACGTCTAAGGATAATTTTCTAGGACCTGACAAAGTTGGTATCAGAGCCTAGGCTTTAGGTCCCGGGTCATGGAACAATGTTTAGTAGATTCTTGTTCATTGGTATGTAGGCACCCATACTTTTGAACTTAAGGCTACAAAACATCTAGGAAGTTTTTCCCTTTTTATTCATTATTCGTACGTTGAGTTGAATTAAGTCTAATCTTTAAATATTGTTTTGCAGATGGTTAAGAGACATGGTTCCTCCTCTGCTAGTCGATTTAACGCACCTACTGGATGTGGTGCTGCATATGGTTCTACCCATGGTGGTGGTCAAGTTGGGTCTCATCCAACCAGGCCTCGAACTAGGGCACATACTAATCCTCAACATGGAGTTAGGAGTAGGGGCCAGCCCCAAGTTGTGGCTCCTGAGAGAGTACAGGACCAGGTTGATTATGATACTCTAGCTGCACCACCTATTGTTGTACCTACTGTTACATTGGCCGCCGACGTTGTAGTAAGAATGTTGAATGTACCGGAGGCATTGGTGCCTAATTAGGGTCGAGCACCGGCTCCTCAGGCAACTTCGCAAACGCAAGCACAAGTTTAGTTGAATGTTGGGACTTCTCAGGCACCTCAACCAGTTGATCTTTTGGTTGCAGCTGTGGGGCAACCCAAGGATCCTAAGAATTTCAAGGATCTTAAGCCACCGGAATTTGATGCTACACCATTTTCTATTAAGCCTCAAAAGTCTTTAGATCGCTGTGAGAAGATACTGACTACCTTGGGATTGAAGGAGACATGTGGTGTAGAATTTACCACTTTTCTATTCTCAGGGTCTTCTGAGGCTTGGTGGACTTCCATTTTGATAGGCAGACAAGTAGGATTATCACCAATCACTTGGTCAGAGTTTTCAGCTATGTTCTTGGACAAATTTATTCCCTTGAGCAAACAAGCTGACATGAGGTGCCAGTTTAATGAGTTACGACAGGGATCCATAACAGTCACTGAGTACGAAGCTAAGTTTACTGAGTTGTCCAGGTATGTTCCATCTTTTGTTGCATATTAGAGGGAGAAAGTAAGACGATTTGTGGATGGACTTGAGGCTCGTTATCGTGGTCCAGTGATACGTGATGTGCGTAATGGGTCCTATTATGAGGTGTTTGACACTGCTCTTCGTTCTAAGTCCTATTATGAGATGGAAAGGATTAATTGAGAAAATAAAAAGGCACGTAATTCAAGTGTATTTAATGGTGCTCAATATGGGGGCAATAGTAGTTTTTATTATGGGCAGTTGAGGAATAATTATTCATCTAGACAGGGAGAACAACAGATGCAGAGGAAGGGTAACAGTTTTTATCAGTCAAGTCAGCATCCGTGGTATTCCAATTGTGGTAGAAATCACAGTGGTCATTGTTACGGAACAAATAGGGCTTGCTATACTTGTGGTGAGCAGGGACATATTGCTAAGTTTTGTCCAAAGGCAGATTCTGGGTCTATTCAAGATACTACTCAGGTGCAAAGGAATGTTGCAGGAGCACAAGTCCAAGCTCAGCCAGCTAGAGCTGCTCCACAGGGTGCTTATGGACAAAATTGATAGGGTGAGCAGGTTGCTCAAACAGGGGGTGGACCACCAAGATTCTTCGCTATGGATAGACAGGATAACGAGGCACCTGATGCGGTAGTCACAGGTATTATATTGTTAGTTCTCATGAGGGATATTCTCTGATTGATCTTTGTGCTACGTGTTTGTTTGTATCTCCCTCTTTTGCTTTATTCTTAGAAAGAAGAGTTGAGACTCTTATTGTGCTATATATAGTTATGACTTAGTGGGGACACTTTAGCAGTAGATAAAGTTTATTGATATTGTGTGATATTTGTTTAGTGCACGGACACCATAGTTGATTTGCTTGCCTAGGTTTGACTTTGATGTGATTATGGATATGAATTGATTGATATTTTTCTATGCTTTGATTGATTATGCTAAGCTTATACCCACCTTTAGTATGGAAAGGTATGACTCTGTGACAGAAGAAAAGATAATAGTTTATATAAGAGCACGTCGAATGGTTGATCAAAGATGTTTGGATTTTATTGCTACTGCTTATGATTATTGATAGTGTTCTTATTGTTCGAGAATTTGTTGGTGTGTTTTAAGATTATTTGCTCTAGCTACCTATGTTGTTCATAGATTATCTTATTTTTTTTCAGTTGTCCGTGTGAGCTAGATATTCCCACTCATTTGACATTTCTTGTATGACTCTTGTCACATTCGAGGACGAGCATTATTTTAAGTGGGAGACAATGTAATAATCCTGACTTTTAATGAGGGGTAAGTGGGTAATTTATCCATTATTATTATTATTATTAATTAATATAATTAAAGTGAGTAATTCAAAAGTTAAAATTCATTCCCTTACATTTCTTTTCACAACTTAAAAGAAAACTGAAGGAGTAGAATATAGGGTTTTATTTTTGGTCCCATCATTTTGAGAGAGAGCAAGCAGAAGGCGGTAAAAAAAAATTGGGGAGTGCAGACAACTTTAGAAGGGAGCTGATACAAGAAGCACAAGGGAAACACAAAACAAACACCAAATTAGTCCACAAGTTTGAAGAACCGAGGACCCCTTTGGTGACCACTCTCGGATTCACCACAACAACAATGAGAACATAATAACAACAAGATATTGAAGGCGTAAAATACACCAAAACAACAACAATATGGCGAGATGGACAACAATAACAAGATAGGAACAACACACAGTTTTACTAACAAGAGATAGAAACGATTACAAGAACACAAACTACTACAAGATTACAATAAAAGTAAAGGGATAGTTGGATAGACTTAATGAAGGTATAATCTTAAGAACCCAAGAGAATATTACACTCTTGGAACATTAACACTACACACAATGTTCACCTATCTCTTACAAAGATACAAGGTCAGAATCCACCTCCCAAGAATCACGTTTCCAAGCCGTGAATCAACAAGAGTGATTCCACACTCTCTATGCCTAATTTCGGTTTTGGTGCCTCAAGGAGAGAGGACTTATGTTTCTTTGTGTTTCAAGACTTAAACATCATGAATAATCTAAGTCTAAAAGCCCTACAATGTTCTATTTATACTAGGTTACAAATAAAATACAAAATATTCAAAATGCCCTTTTAAGAGCTAGGCTCCCTTCAAGTGTATTTAGGGGCTGCCTTGTTGTGTTCCAAGGCTCCTCTTTACACTCTAAGTGTGAGATTAGGGTTTGTTTGGTGTGTTTTAAGTCCTTCACTCACACACTCCAATCCCCGGGTTCATTACATTCTCACATGCGTCCATCTTCGTGGTCGTACTTGTATCATCCTCACCTCCTTAAAAAGTATTCAACCTCGAATCCATGACTTGAAAAATCAAAGAGAGACAAACAATAACACTTCCTCATGGAATGAGGTTTTGGATTAGAAAAAATAAACAATAATGGTATGCACTCAAAACACTCAAAACAGCCCACACCAAAAAAAAAAACGAGGACCCTTTGAGTTCAAGTCTCGGCCAACAACAAGTCTCGACCTGCCAAGGTGGTTCATATTTGACATATAACCAAGAGTCTTTAGTGTAAAACATTATGAATCCATTGATAAATTCACCAAGGACTTGGCTATGTTAAGCACCCAAAAGAAATGCAACTAAGCCGAGAGTACATCTTCCCCACCCTAAGATATCATCGGGATCAAATGGGAAGAGTGGCCATAGACACGGTTCTAAACAACACACCCATTTCCCTTAGTCTTTACCAAAACCACACGGCGTACTCTCTACATTGGCATACATATCATCACAAGTAAAGACAGAGTAGAGAAAGGTGGCATTCAATTCTACTTCTACTATGGTGTCCTCGGAAAAGCCACACAAAGTAGAAAAAGAAGTAATTTCCAAGACCATACATTCCTTATCCTTAAGAGTACACTTATTTTCCAAGAAGAGATTTCCATCTTTAGGAGGAATGTTGTCACACCATGATACAAGTGAAATGGCCGCCTTAGCATTCGATGGTATCATTCAAAGTCACTACGTGAAGAATCAAGTTTTGGTACCATGGAAGGCACATGATCATACTTGTAGGGGTTATTTTGAGCATGCCATCAAACAAACCCGTGTGTGGAAGATTGCTTGGAGCCTTAAAGACTAGAGGACTCACAGGTTTGGACCACATTTGATGGTTCACGGTTTTGACCCCTTTTATTAAGGTAATTTTGGTCACTTAGCCTCAAGGTCATTTTTGTCTTTTAGCCTTGTCTAAATGAAACTCCATTGCCACCCACCTCATTAAGGGCATTGGAGTCATTTTATCTTTCTTTTGTAATATACTATATATAGTCTATTTTAGGTCATTTCTCTTTAGTTAATGAATGATGAACATTTGAAAGATTTATTCTCTCTTTGGAGAGTGCAACACCTTAGTATAGTTCTTAGTTAGGGCTTGGAAAAGTCATCCTTAGTATAGGGCTTAGAAAAGCCAATATTGTTCTTTGATTGGAAATGGTGGATCTTGAGGTGAGTGATTCCCTTGACGGTCACCGTAAGAGTGTGGTGTTATTGTTACATTAATTAGGGGTTTAGTGTTTGAATCACCCTTTGTTCCTAAGTCTTGTAACAAATCTATATCTCACTATCTATCCTTTTATTCTTGTAATCTTGTTATTGTTTGTAGTGGACTGTTTTTGTGTCTTGTTGAATCCAAAAATTTGTGTTCTTATTGTCATCTTGTTCGTCACAATTTGTGTATTTTTGGGGTGTCAAATACACCTTTGTTTCTTGTATTCTTGTTGTATTTGTCGAATCCGAGTGAGGTCTCCATTTGGTCCATGATTTGTTGTGATTTGTGGGCTGTTTTGGAGGGTGTATTGGACTATTTTGTGGCTGTTTCGTGTTCCTCTTATTTGTATTGTATCATTTGGTATCAAATAATGTCTTGATATTATTCCTACAAGATCAAATCTTGGGCTAGCTCACTTGAAAAATCAACAAATAAATAAATTAAAATCTGAAAATTCCAGAAAAAGAACAATCTGTCCATTTTGTGTTCTTGGCCAAAAATTGTGTTTTTGTTGTGTCTTGGCCGAGATTTTTACTTGTATTTATTGTCTATAAGTGTTAGTTTTGTTCCTCACTAACACATTGAGTCTATATCTTGATTTGAGCTTGTATTTTGATGTTGTTGTTGTGAACATAAGCTTGGTCCATTGTTGTTAAACATTGTTGTGGTAGACATTGTTGTTGAGAAACTTGACTAGCCGTGTGTTTGGTTGTTGTTGTTGAAAGAAGTGTTGTTGTTGTTGTTGTTCTTGGTGAATGTTGTTGTTGTTCTTGAAGTTCTTCACAACCTTCATCTCTTGTTAAAACCGAAGACACAACACTAAAGAGACTTGACCGTTTGTTGTTGTGGATTGGAGTTGGCCGTTGGAATTGTTGTTGTTCTTGAAGATTGTTGTTATTGTTTTTTTTTTGGTAAATAAAACATTTTTATTTCACCAAAATATGGGTTTACAAACCAAAACAGGGCCTGACTCCCTATTTTCTCATTTTTGACTAAAAGCCTGTACTAGCTTTGCCCCTCCTAACATGCAGGGACGCTACTCAGTAGTATTGAGAATCATAAAGTCTCATATTACATTTTCAAATCAGAAGTATTAAGAAATCATCAATCCAGCTTCATGGTGTTGCAACAGCTTGTTGGAGTATCATTCCCCATCTTTGGTGCCTTTGACTTTGTATATGAATGTGGATTGCTATCTCCCTGCAAACCTTTTCCTCTTCATATTTGCCCTTCTAGAATCTGATGCTATTTCTACTTCTCTATATGATGTTGACCATCATTGCAAACACACTACATAAGATAGCACCTTGTGTAGACTTCTCTTTAGCTTGTTTGGATACCCACTCTGTCTCTTGATTCCAACTACCTATATTTTTCTATATACCTAGCCAATTAAGCAACCTCCTCCATAAGTTTTTGGTGATACTGCAATCAAGAAATAGGTGGTCTTGTGTTTCATCAACATTTCCACACAACACACATGTTTTTGGCACTTGAATTCCAAACTTTTCTAGTCTCTCAACTGTAGAAAGTCTGTTCAGCAGAGCTAACCAAAGAATGAAGCTATGTCTGGGGTGTACTGAATGCTGTAATATAATACTTTTCCAGGGAACTTTGGGGAGCTGAGGAGTTAAAGCATTGTACATCTTCTTTATTGTGAATGACTTTCCTGTGACACATGCTCTCAATCTAACCTCTAAGTCCCCTTGTAGTCCTGGGGCCTCCATAACATACTTCTGTGCACTGATAATTTTTCTAATTGCCCATGAGACATTTTTTGGACCGTTATAGGATTCAACATTATCAGCCTTCAAATAATAGGCATGCACCCATTTTATCCATAAACAATCCTTCTTTTCAGATAATGCCCAATTTTTTTTTATGATAGCAGCTTTATTCTAGAGATATATATTCAGAACATTTAAACCACCTGCTGATTTTGGAAGACAAATTTTTTCCCAAGCAACAAGTGCCTTCTTTGAAGTCAGAATGGCTCCTGTCCACAAAAACACTCTATAGAGGTCTGTGATTACCTTCATGATTCTTTTAGGCAGTAGGAAGATCTGAGCCCAATAAGTTTGTATGCCAAAGATAACCGATTTAATCAGCTGTAATCTACCAGCATATGATAGTAATTTAGCACTCCAACATTTCATTTTTTCCACTATTCTATCCACAAGTGGTTGGCACTGGTCGATTGTAAGTTTTTTTGAGGACAATGGCACCCCTGGATACTTAAAGGGCAATTCACCTTTAGTATAGCCCAAAAATTCCAAGATGTTCTGCTTGACCTGAGGTTTGGTTCCAGAAAAATAGATTGAGATCTTGTCAATATTGGCTTGTAACCCTGTGGCTTTTGAGAATTTCAGGAAAGCTTGATGGAGCATTGTTACAGAGTTAATATCAGCTTTATAGAACAGAAGAAGGTCATCTGCAAAACATATGTGCTTTATATCAAGTTGCTTGCACCTGGGGTGGTATTGAAACCCCTTCTTCTGGTTTAGGAATTTCAATTCCTTATTCAGATATTCCATAGCTATAACAAACAAATAAGGTGACATAGGATCACCTTCTCTTATCCCTCTTTTTCCTTGGAAAGGTTTTGTAAGACCCCCATTCAAGATCAGTGAAAAAGAAACAGAAAAAACATATTCCATAATCCAGTTGATAAACTTCAATGGGAACCCCAACTCAGCTAAAATACTCTTAAGTAAACACCATTCTATGGACTCATATGCTTTCCTGAGATCAAATTTCAGTACACATCTTGGGGATAATCCTTTCCTTGAGTACCATTTGAATAACTCATGGATAAATAAGATAATATCTATGATGCTTCTACCCTCTATGAATGCTGATTGTGATGGCCCTATGAGTGTATCAATAACCTTTTTAATCCTATTAGTCAGGATTTTTGTGAGCAACTTATAGAAAGTGGTACAACAGGCGATTGGTCTGAAATCTTTTACCATGGAAAGGTTGGAACATTTGGGGATCAAAGTAACTGCAGTGCAACTAAATGCTCTCAGAATCTTACCAGATCTGAAAAACTCTTTCACAAAAAGCAAAACATCATCTTTGATAATAGTCCATTGACTTCTGTAGAATTCCACAGGGAAACCATCAACCCCAGGAGATTTCTCTGATGGCATACTTTTCATTGCACTTAATATTTCCTGGTCTGTTACTTCTTGTATGATTTCAAGCTTCTGAGAGTGTGAGAGTCAGGGCCCTTGGTTGATAACCTCAGAATTTGGGCAAGGTAGCTCAGGGATAGAATCACCCATTAGCCCAGTAAAGAACTCAATAAATTCCTTCTCAATAAGATCAGGGTTAGTAACTTTGTTGCCTGAGTTATCATAGATGAAGGTGATGGAGCTTCTATTACTTCTGAACTTACATTGTGCATGGAAGTACTTGGAATTGGCATCTCCACATTTGATCCATGTTGCTCTGGATTTCTGTCTTAGCACCTTCTCCTCTACCAAGTTCCAATGTTGAAATTCCTTTAGTAGCTTGTCCTCTTCTTGTATCAGTTTGTGATTCATAAGATCTGAGGCTAGCTTGCTCTGTGTGATGTCTAACAGTATTCTGGTTTGTTGAATTTTCTGTGTGTAAGCTGCCATATAAGTATTCAGTTCCTGCAAATCATATTTGAGAGTTTTAGTTTTTGATTTAGCTTATACATATAAGTTCCAGAATAGTTCTTCCTCCACGTATTTGCCACAATCTCAGGGAATTTTTGATGCTCCAACACAATACTATACAGTCTGAATGGTTTAGGTCTGGAAGCTTGCTGACTGATATATTGGACCAAGATTGGAGTGTGGTCAGAAATCCCAGGTGATAGGAATTCAACCTCCACATTACCATATCTTTGTAGCCATTGATAGTTTCCGAGGACCTAGTCAATCTTTGAATACACTCTTTGATCTCGCTGCTGTTTATTGCAAAAAGTATAGTAGAAAAATTTTGCTCTTAGTGAAGTAAGATGGAGTTGGTCTATACAATCCTTGAAATCCTGAACTTCACTTTGAGTGACTGGTGACCCAAGTCGATCTTCACAAGTTAGCACAGCATTAAAGTCTCCACTCAGGATCCATGCCTCTTGAATTGCAACACCCAATGCTTTGAGCTCGTTCCATAGTTCTATCCTTTCCTGCATGCTATTTTTGGCATACACCACAGTGATATATGCTGAGAAATTTCCTAAAGCATCAGTGACATAGCAATATATGAATTGCTCTTTTGTCAAGATTATAGACACATTTACGGTAGTCTGCCACATTAGCCAAATTCTTCCATTTGGGGCCATCGATTAGTTACAACAAGTGTTCCATCCCCCCACCATCTTCTTGAGGATATTACCAGCTTTAGGTTCTTTTACTTTAGTTTCCAAACACCCAAACATATCTATTTTGGACCTTTTCAGAAAGAGACTAATCTCCTTCTATTTCAGGGGTTGATTTACCCCTGATGTTCCATGTTGAGAAAATCATATGTTTGGGGCCTCTCCAGGCCTGTTCGAAAGTCCTCCATCATCAGTGCAGTGCATGAGAGGGCCAAAAGAGTTTGTATCACTATTGCTAGTACTGGCATGGTTAGTATTAACATATTCACCTTGTTGTATATGTCCTAAATTTTGCACAATCATCTTATCCTTGTAAGAGCCTTTTGTTTCAGACACAGGGGGGTCTATAGGTTTATCCTCCTTTTGGGCTTTATCTTTCTGCATCCATTGTGTCTTCTAGGGCCTCTTCTTTCTTCTGTTCCTCCTCCTCCTTTTTCTTTGCACTTCTTTGAATTCATCCTTCTCTTCTACCTCTGACTTATTCTGAAATCTACAATCTGCTGTGACATGCCCAAACTTCAAGCAATTCTCACAATATTTTGGTCGACATTCATATTCTACTGGTTATTGGAAGGTACCAGTAGGTGTGACCATTTCTATTGTGTCAATTAGGGGTTGTGCTATGTCTATTTCCACCAGGACTCATGCATAAGATATTCTTTCCATGTTGGCAGTAAACAGGTCTGTGTACTTTGGCTTGCCAATGGCACTTGCTACTTTACTAAGAGCTTCGCTAGACCAGTATCCCACCAGTAGCCCAAGAAAAGTAACCCACAGGGGTATAGTGGTGATACTATCCGGGTTGAATTCGAAATCAATGTCCCAAGTTTGCACAATGAAAGGTTTGTTATGAAAAGTATACGGTCCGCCCATTAACACCCTATCACAATCATCTGCTGATTCAAATCGAAAGATAAAATAGCCATCATCATGATTCAGCACTTGAGGTTGTGTAGCACAATTCCAGGCATGCAATATGTAAGTCTCAATGGACTTATGGTAAGGGGTATCCCCAATAACAAACCCTATAAGAGCATGTTTCCAGTACTCGATTTGACTTTGAATATCCTCCTCGACTATACTGACACAAATCTTACCTTGCTTTAAAGTTGGGGGAACATAGGATAGAGCCTTTCCGTTGTTCGATTCGCACCTAACTCCTTCTGCACTGTATTAGGTGGAGTCGCAGCTACAGAGAATTAAAGTTTTTGATTTGCCGGAGGATCCGTTGAAGCACCATAGGTTCTCAGATCTACTGTTCTAGGAGAGACAAAACTTGACGATGTGTTTTCATATTCTTCGGGTATTGATTTGAATTTTGGGGGTAAGAAGTTTTCAAAAGTAATTGAGGGAAGATTATATCTAATACGATCCTGAGGTGTTACAATCTTTGCCGGCGTAGTGATTTCTGATCGGGTCATGTTGGTTCTACTGCTAGTGTGGTTGTTGTTGTTTTTGAAGTTCTTCACCTTCTTTCATATATTGTTAGAACATAAAGTGAATAATAGATCCTAAAAGGTGAAGGAAAGAGGTGTAAGTAATTGCTAGTCTTGAAAGACCCCCAACCACCAAAAGACTTTACGTCACTTCTCAACCACTTTTCTGTGAAACAAGGATCCATGTTTTAAGGAAAAGTACTACAAAAGTCAAGTCTTGAAATTTGAAACTTGAAAAAAAGGCTCCAAGACTTATTTTTCCCCCCTTAGAACAAATTCCACCAATCCAAATTAAAATTGGTCAAGACTTGGGCTTTGGAAAATAAAAATTGTAGAAACCTCAACCAATACGTGGCTTCCATGTCATCAAGTTACTGTTCATGCATCGAATTTTGGCTCAAATTTCAGATTATTAGTTTCACTTTATTGTTTCCTTAGTTTCCTGTCTTGATTCTAGAATTAATTAACTAGTAATCACCTACTTAGTTGTAAATTAATTGTTGAATCCGTTCCTTTCGCGTCTTCGTTATTTGTGTGATTTTACTTGTTTTTAACTCGTAGTAACTTCTTTGTTTCAAGTTCGTAAGTAAATTTTATTTTTGTGTCTTGAGTCGATCAAACAAGAATCTATTCCGTCCGCCAAGTAGAATTGACATCCTATTGACTACCGGAGTATAAACAACTTTCAATATTCGCCACTCTAATTGTGAGAATCACAAAGGTGAGTGTATACGAGTGTTAGTGAGAAGCTTTACTACTAATCTTGTTTGTTCATTCTGTAGGTACAAAGGTGATATAAGGGGAACATGTCTTAGATAGACGGGGATTATTGTGACTACAACATGGGAGACTATGATTGTAGCGAGGTGTTTTATGGCTACGAAGTTGAAGGAGATTGTGGGGGCTATGAAAATAGCCATGATCAAAACTTGGGCAGATTTGAGGGTCTCGGGTTTAGGGGAGAAAATGAGGGGAATGATGTGCCTAGTGCTTATGGTGAATTTGGAGATGATGTAGGACCTCGTTATGGTTCTTATAATGAAGTTGGGGCATATGAGGAGTCTTATACTTCCCACTCTGAACCTACATTTGGTGTTAGGTATAACCCTTTCATTCGTAAAGCTTATGAGAGCTATGATGAGAGTACGCGTGTGGTGTGTGAAAGATCACATTCTTCACCTTGTAGTACTTCTTATCAAGGTCCACATAGTGTGATTGGTTATACTAGCTATAGTAGAGGTTGTCCCGTGAGAAGGAGAGGGAAAGCATCTCCAAAACCGACGGGTATTCGTGTGCCTTACAATGTTGATCCAAGGAGGAGTGTACACTCCGGAAAGGTGACTATTTGTGGGATACCGGGATGCCTTATGGTGTTGAATGATAGGTACTATGGAAACTACATTCTTCCGTCCATGGTTGACTATTTAGGGTTATTTCGAGAGCCTTTACTTGTTCCATACTACTTGGGCGAGTTCAAGGTTACCGAGAGGGTAAAAGTTGTCTTCTCCCAATTTAATTACCATGAGGAGGTGTGGTGCGATGTTTTTTCCTTAACCTATGGTTATATGAGCTTGGTTGATGATTGATTTTCACGACATCAAGTTCCTAACGTGCAAAATTCGCCTAATATTGTAAGATACCAATGAGGAAATCACCTCATAACGTACTTGCTACCCAAACCACAAAGAGAAATGCTTACCTACTTAAATCCAATTTATGATGAGAGACAAGAGATTGAGAGGAGTAAGGGAGTGCAAGGTGGCAATCCGAGAGTGGAAAAAGAAGAGGATATGTGGAGCGAAGTGAGGGGATTTCTACCAAGCCGTTCTAACATTGGTTGTCCTTCCATTTCTAAGGACATTTGTGTAGGTACCAACATAGAAAGCGAAGGCAAACAATGCCAAAAGGAAGTGCTGTCCAAGCTTGTGGAGGACCTTCACCCCACGGCAAGAAAGAGTCTACTCAAGATCTTAAAAGTAAAATAGCTAACTCTTACACTTTAGTGCATGTGAATGACAATTGTATGGTTAGTAAGGCATTGAGTGTGAGTAGTAGCTTACTTATTTATGAGTCTAATGATTCCTTGACTCTTGTTGATGATGTACATATTGTGAGTTTGGATACACTAGTTGATCCTATTGATGATGAAATTGACTCTTCTTGTAAGATCAATTTACGTCCACCTAGTGTTGAAGCCTATATGTTGAATGGAAGTACATCATCTTGTGTAATTAGTGTTGATCAACTTGTTTGTTAAAATTATCCCCCACTTGAGTATGTGTGTGATATTCTTAATAGAACTCAAGTGAGTGAAGTATTTGAAAATGTTGGTCAACAAAGTGGGAGTGAACCCGAGATCTCTTCTTGGGGTAATCTTGTGTTTGGAACATCCTTGAAACTTGATATTGATCATTTAGAGCGTGAGGAACTTGCTTGTTCCAAATCTGTCCGTGAGGTAGATCACACTCTCTTTAGGTGTAATGTCTTGTTTGAAGATGATTTAAACACTTCTAATAAAGCTAGTGGTAAAAATGATGGTATAGCTTGCCTTGGAAGCTATAGAATATATGCTAACCCACTTTGGTGTGACAACATTCCTCCTAAAGATGGAAATCTCTTCTTGGAAGATGAGAGTACTCTTAGGGGTAAAGAATGTGTAGTTGCGGAAACTACTTCTTCTTTTACTTTGTGTGACATTATTGTTGAGAGTACTCATGGTTATTATTGGGAAACTAGTAGGGAGTACACACATGAGGGAACCTTGGTAGAAGTCGATTTGAGTGATACCTTTCTCTACTCTCTATTTTCTTTGGCTGATATGTATGCTATTATAGAGAGTATGTCGTTTAGTTTGGGTGTAGACCACGGGAAAGGGGAGTGTTGTCTAGACCCGTGTCTATGGCCACTTTTTCCATTTGACCCCGGTGCCAAATGTAGAAATAGTGATGTTGGTGCACCCAACTTATTTCTTGGTCTACATGACAAGCAAAGTATCACTCTTGGTGTATCCCATAACCAAATCCTTTGTACATCTTTCATTGAGTTTTTAATACTCACTTCAAAGGATTCTTGGTTATACTTCAAGTATGTATCCCCTTGGCGTGATGATGTTTATTGTTGTGCTAACCCTAACCCTCATGCCATGAGGATGTTGTGCTTGTTTGTCCCTTCTCTTATTTTGCAAGGTACGGATTTGAGGTCGAATCCTTTTCAAGAAGGGGAGGATGATACAAGTGAAATGGCCGCTTTAGCTTTCGATGGTATCATTCAAAGTCACTACGTGAATAATCAATCTTTGGTCCCATGGAGGGCACATGATCATACTTGTAGGGGTTATTTTGATCATGCCATCAAACAAACCCGTGTGTGGAAGATTGCTTGGAGCCTTGAATACTAGAGGACTCACGAGTTTGGCCCACATTTGATGGTTCACGGTTTTGGCCCCTTTTATTAAGGTCATTTTGGTTACTTAGCCTCAAGGTCATTTTGGTCTTTTAGCCTTGTCTAAATGACACTCCATTGCCACCCACCTCATTAAGTCATTTTATCTTTTTTTGGTAATATACTATATATAGTCTATTTTAGGTCATTTCTCTTTAGTTAATGAATGATGAACATTTGAAAGTCTTATTATCTCTTTGGAGAGTGCAACACCTTAGTATAGTTCTTAGTTAGGGCTTGGAAAAGTCATCCTTAGTATAGGGCTTGGAAAAACCAATATTGTTCTTTGCTTGGAAATGGTGAATCTTGAGGTGATTGATTTTCTTGGTGGTCACCGTAAGAGTGTGGTGTTGTTGTTACATTAATTAGGGGTTTAGTGTTTGAATTAACCTTTGTTCCTTAGTCTTGTAACAAATTTATATCTCACTATCTATCCTTTTATTCTTGTAATCTTGTTATTGTTTGTAGTGGACTGTTTTTGTGTCTTGTTGAATCCAAAAATTTGTGTTCTTATTGTCATCTTGTTCTTCACTATTTGTGGCTGTTTTGGGTGTCAAATACACCTTTGTTTCTTGTATTCTTGTTATATTTGTCGAATCCGAGTGAGGTCTTCATTTGGTCCACGATTTGTTGTGATTTGTGGACTATTTTGGAGGGTGTATTGGACTATTTTGTGGCTGTTTCGTGTTCCTCTTGTTTGTCTTGTATCACACCATAGTGGGTTAGCATATAGGCTATAGCTTCCAAGGCAAGCTATATCATTATTTTCACCACTAGGCCTATTAGGAGTGTTTAAACTACCTTCAAACAAGACATTGTACCTAAAGAGTGAATAATCTAACCCGCGAATAGATTTGGAACTTTCACTCTCTAAGAAATCATTATCAAGTTTCAAAGATATGTCAAGCACACGATTAACCCTATGAGCCAAGCAAACATTAGAATCTTTACAAAAACATAGGCTCACAGGTTCACTCCTTTTTTCTTGACCAACATTTTCAAATTCTTCACTCACTTGAGACTCATTAATCATATCACACATATTCTCAAGTGGTGGGAAAGTTTTACACATAAGTTGGTCAACACAAATTTCACTCGATGATGTACTTTCATTCAACACAATAGCTTCAACACTAGGTGGACACAAATCGATCTTACTAGAAAAGTCGATTCGGTCATCTATAGGATCAACTAGTGTATCCACTCGCACAACATGTACATCATCCACAAGTGGTAAGGAATCAATACACTCATACGTAGGTAAGCTACTACTCACACTCAACGTCTTATTAGTCACACATTCATCATCCACATGTACCAAAGTGTAAGAGATAGCTATTTTACCTTGATATTCATGAGTACGTTAGTCTTTACCTTGGTGTGAAAGTCCTTCTCAAGTTTGGGCAGCAACTTCCTTTGGGAAACTCTCATCACAAGGTGTTTAGACCTTAGATTTTGGATTTATTGGGATAAGTGTGGATACAAATTGGCGTAGCCTTTCAACGTGCCATTTCATGTCTTCAATATTATCGGTGATGCGGTCAAACGTGGAATCGAGATTGGTGGCATCCATGGCACCTAAGAAAAGTCAACAACGAACAACAAAACAAACAAACTTGTTAGCTCAAAAATGCCTCACCACACTCTCACTCTCGATTTTTACCTCATACTTGGTTTCACAAGTGTTGAAAGCCATCTTGTACTTCGTGAGTGATTAGGGAGGAGTCCATCTTGGTCCAGAATATATTTTCATTTGAGTTGACTCAAAGAAAATTTGCTTACGGACTTGAGCCAACAAGATACAACAAATTCACAAAAGAGAAAAAGCACAAAAGAAACGTAGACACGAACAACGGATTCAAGAACTAAGTGACAACCTAGTAGAAGTTTACTAGCTTGTTAATTAGTACTAGGATCAATTAAACGAAACTAAGAGACAACAAAATGAAACTAAGAAATCTAAAATTTGAGCTCGAAAATATTGCATGAACAGTAGCAATAATGACGTGGTGGCCACGTATTGGTTCGGTTTTATCAAGTGGTTATTCTCAAATGTTCAAGTCTTGGTCAAAAATTAATTTGGATTGGTGGAATTTATTTTAGGAGGAAAAATAAGTCTTGGAGCCTTTTTCAATTTTCAAGACTTGACTTTTTCTTGCACTTCTCCTTAAAACATGGGTCCTTAAATCATGAAAAAGTAGTTGAGAAGTGATATAAAGTCTTTTGGTGGTTGGGGGTCTTTCAAGACTAACAAGTACATACACCTTTTTCCTTCACCTTTTAGGATCTAGCACTCACTTTATGTTCTAACAATAAATGAAGGAAGGTGAAGAACTTCAAGAACAACAACAACCACACCAAGAACAATAACAACAATCTTCAAGAACAACAACAATTCCAACGGCCAACTCCAATCCACAACAACAAACGACAAAGTCTCTTTAGTGTTGTGTCTTTGATTTTAACAAGAGATGAAGGTTGTGAATAACTTCAAGAATAAAACAAAATTCACCAAGAACTACAACAACAACACTCCTTTCAACAACAACAACCACACACATGGCCAAGTCAAGTTTTTCAACAATAATGTCTACCATACGGTCTTACTTGTTCATGACAACAACAACAAAGCTAAAACTTAGATATGAACTCAAGTGTTAGTAAAGAACAAAGCTAACACTAGAAACACTCAAGACAAACAAAAATCTCGGCCAAGACACAACAAGAACGCAATTCTCGGCCAAGAACACAACACGGGCAGATTGCATTTTATTTTTATTTTTCAGCTTTTCAATAATTTTTTTTTTTTTGAATTTTCTAATCAAGCAAGCCCAAGAGTGATCTTGTAGGAATAAGATCTAGCCATGCTCTGATACCAAATGATACAATAAGCACAAGAGAAATATGAAACAAATACCAAATCAGTCCACAAGTTTGAAGAACCAAGGACCCCTTTGGTGACCACTCTCGGATTCACCACAACAACAATGAAAACACAATAACAACAAGATAGTGAAGGTGTAAAATACACCAAAACAGAAACAATATGGCAAGATGGACAACAATAACAAGATAGGAACAACACACAGTTTTACTAACAAGAGATAGAAACAATTACAAGAACACAAACTACTACAAGATTGCAATAAAAGTAAAGGGATAGTTAGATAGACTTAATGAAAGTATAATCTTAAGAACCCAAAAGCATATTCCACTCTTTGACCCTTAACACTGCACACAACGTTCACCTATATCTTACGAAGACACAAGGTCGGAATCTACCTCCCAAGCATCACGTTTCCAAGCCATGAGATCAACAAGAGTGATTCCACACTCTCTATGACTAATTTCGATTTTGGTTCCTCAAGGAGAGAGGACTTGTGTTTCTTTGTGTTTCAAGACTTAAACATCATGAATAATCTAAGTCTAAAAGCCCTACAATGTTCTATTTATACTAGGTTATAAATAAAATACAAAATAATCAAAATGCCCTTTTAAGAGCTAGGCTCCCTTCAAGTGTATTTAGGGGCTGCCTTGTTGTGTTCCAAGGCTCCTCTTTAAACTCCAAGTGTGAGATTAGGGTCGGTTTGGTGTGTTTTAAGTCCTTCACTCGCACACTCCAAGCCCCGGGTTCATTACATTCTCACATGCGTCCATCTTCGTGGTCGTACTTGTATCAGGAGCAAAATAAGTTTTCATGAGAAACAGGTATGAAATTCTCCCTTGATTCTTTGGCACAAAGATAGTTTATGCATCTTGTTGTGTTTTGAAAAATCAAAAGATTCAATGAATACTAGTAGGATCCTATTTCTAATTATACGTTAGTGTGGAAAAAATATTAGAGTCATGATTTCTAATCAATGGTAAAAGCATGTCGTGATTACACCATGATTGGTGAATGATTGCTTAGGAATCTTAGAAAATTGACAAGGGTTCAAGCCATTACTTTTATTCGTTAAAGTTAATGTTGGAATAGTGTTTCAATGGGATTTTGGATTTTTATATTATTTTATTTGTATGAGATTCTACTTCGAAATATGAGTATTATTATACTAAGCAAAATTTTTACCAATTAAGTTTGAATAATGAGATAAAGATCTTTTTAAATTTTGGGTTTAATATGTGAGATAGTAAGGTTAAGTTCTAATATTAAAAGTTAGGGATATTGAGACTTGACCGGATTCGCATACTTAATATCGTTAATTAATATTTTGGTATAGATTGAGGGCTATTGAAGGTTGTTTGGTTGGTGTTCTACGCGTTGCAAGGTTGAAAATTTTGTCATTAGCGAGGTAAGTGAAACTTTAAGCTTTGGTGCTTGCTTTTCAAATTTATTTTAAAAATATATTTTTATCTGTCCAGTCTATATGTTGAGACTAGCGTGTGCTTGGCAGAATCAACGGTCTTTAAGACCGGCCACATATACTTTATGTTAAGAATACTAATTCTCCTTTTTATAAATTATTTCGTGATGTGATATGATTGTGTACTGTGAGATTGGGATATTGTGTATGCTTCTTAATTCCTTTAGGGCATTGTGTATGCTTCTTAATTCCTTTGGGCATTGTGTATGTTTCTTAATTCCTTTGGGCATTGTGTATGCTTCTTAATTCCTTTGGGGCATTGTGTATGCTTGCCTTGAGCCTTGTGTATGTTTGTTGATTTTATATGGGGCATTGTGTATGTTTCCCTTGAGCATTGTGTATGCTTGTTGATTTGATATGTGACATTGTGTATGCTCCCCCTGAGTATTATGTATACTCCTGATATATTTAATGCATTGTATATGTTGCTCGAAACCTCTGGTGTTGGCTAATTACTTTAATTGCAAATTATGATAAGTGCTTTGTATGAAATTGTATTGAGATATATGTTTCTTGATGAAGGTTTGTTAAACCTCGTTGGTTACCTTATTATGATATAGTTCCGTGTGTAATAATTTTATGTTCTTGGTGTTGTTGTATTTTCTAATATTTTTTCCTGGAGTACTTAAAGCAGCGAGCCAATGATCTTACTGAGTTATATTTACATATAGCTCACTCCTTACTTACATATCTACAGATACCATTGCAGAAGGAGAGACCAGTGGCTGACGGTTCTTACGCGCGAATTACAGTGCTGAGGTGAACCTTCCCATTGGTCGTGAAGGCTGTCATTCAGCGTTAGATCTTTTAGATTACATTTCTTTTCGTTGGGTTTGCATGCCCGAAAGTTGAACTCATGTAACTCTGTTTAGATGCTCCATGAACTTAGAGTGGGACTTGGGTTAGAGATTTGATATCTAAACTACTGTTGTTTTCATAAATCTCTAAGCGGTATCTTGTTGGATACTTACTCTGCGTTAATGATTATTTCATGCATGTGGGGTTGTATATGTGTGTTTGTAGACCAGATGAATGTATGGAAAATTGATTCTCCCGATAAGTGGTGTTAGCGGGAGCCAGTCACGTCTAAGGATTATTTTGGGACGTGATTAAGACCAGTAGATGCAATAACTCCTCTTATTTTCTTTAACTTCATTCCCAATCAAATGACAACAACATATCAAGTGTAATCCCACAAGTGAGATCAGGGGATGGTAGTGTGGTGTGTACATAAACCTTATCCCACGCTCTGAAGGAACAGAGGTGGTTTAAGAAAGACCATCAGCTCAAGTAAAGCAATTCAAAGCAGGTTCGAAGTAATAACAAGAAAATATAATAAAAGGAATAATAAAGTAGAACCTTTAACTTCTCGACGTGGAAGGCAGGATTGATTATTTTTCTGTGTTTGGCCCATGCGTCTCCCTCAATGTTTGCAAGACCTTGAGCCAATAACTTGGTCAGTGGATTGGGATGAGTCTGCTTTAGATACACATAATTCCTTGTGAAAAATCTCCTTTACATGTTCAGGATTTGTGATCAACACAACTGGATATGGGCCTAGCCACACAAAAGAACTTTTACCTGCAAGTAATCATTTTTGGGTTAGAAAAAATCTAAAATCTGAGTCTTTGCTATGCTTTATTGTAAGTGAAAGTAGTGATTGACTCTATTAGCCATTTTCCAGTAAGAAAGCAATTTGGGTTACATATCAGCCCAATTTTTAATGGACTGAAATAGGTTGGGCTTAAATGAGTTGAGCTAATAAATGAGTGTATCAATTACCCGTCCTTATTCATTGATTATTAAACAATCTCATCTATGTATATACTAATTAATTCATATTCTATACAAAGTCTTAATCAACACTTTTTTTTAAAAACGTGTTCGTGATATTTACCACTACTCTTTCAATATCCAACAATGTTTATCATCATGCCTTGATCAGCTACCACCATTATTATCAATCATCTTCCTCTCTATATACTAGCTTCTTAAATTACCCCATAAATTTCAATGTGTTTCTACTTTTGCATTGCACGGAGTTTAAGAAATTAAATAAAGACTTTTAAATCGGCACCAGAGGGTGTGGTCGATGAAGTGGTTGAGAGTCATGAGGTGTTAGGTTCAAATTTTTAATAGAGACAAATACTAGATGATTTATTCCCATCTGTCATAGCTTTGGTGGACAAAGTTAGCTAATACTTGTTGTTGGTGGGAGGCGACATTGTCCCGTGGAATTAGTTGAGGTGCGCAAAATTTATTGCGTACACCACAGTCATCAAAAATAAGACGAACAAACTGAAACGGAGCAAGTATTTTTTAAAAAATAATAAGAAGAGAAAACATACCATTTTTGTTGATGGCACTAAGGAAGAAGGGGATGAGTTTTTGAGCTATGTCATCAGAGAAATTGATGGACTTAGACTTTGCTTCAATGACACTTTTTTGGAGCTCCTTCAAATCTCCATAAAGTAACTTGTATGGATTTCCCTTAAGACCATTCTCTCTTAAGTATTTCTCCAATTTCTTTGGCCTAAACCATGCCCAATTCAATATTTTCCATGTATATACAAATAAAATTGCAACACATAATATTGCTGTTATGTTGCTTAACATCTCTATTTTCATAAGTCAACACAATGAAAGTTTCAGCTGCTTTCTCGAGTAAATTCATCATATTGTCACTCAACTTAGGGAAATATCCCAATAAAATCATTTATCTTTTTTTTGTTCCAATAATATCATCAAACTTTATGCATTATTCTTAAAAATTAATAATTGTTAAAAGTGACTCAAAAGATGAGAAAAAAATGATCAAAAAAGTCCCTTAAGTTTGAACTTTGAATTTAAATGATTCTTATTAGTTAACAATACGAAATATCACTAACCTTTCAACTATAAAACTTAGTGAGTACAATCTTCTTTCAACTTTTAGCTGCGATATTAAATCTAACGACGTCCACCAAAAATTGCAATTAAAATTGTTAAAAATAAGCTTATATGTATTGTATTTATTTGGAAACTTAGGAGTTCAATAATAAAATAATATTCTATATTTATTCATTTTAGGATTAATATTTATTCTTGATAAAATAGTTCAAGTTAGTTGTTAGTTTCTTCTACTCCAAATTATTATAGAAAAAATTATAATTCATAAAGAAGACGATGAATTCCTGCAAAAAAAATAAAAAAATTAGGGTCTCTAACTAGTAGAAGAACCATAAATAAATATTTTAAAGGATTGATATTTTTAAAAAATAATGCATATTAACGGATACCATGATAATAACATCAATCATTCACTATCAAATAAAATTAGGTGATTTTATATAACCATTTCGTAACTTAATAATGTTTTAAGGTTTCAATATTATTTTTATCAATCTTGTGATATTATTTCAGAGAAAATTATATCGCCTCGTCAACTTGGCTGTAAAAACTAAATACATTTACCAATTCGGACAATAACTGTACTTCTTGTTTATTTCATTTAAAATATGACTACCTATTTTAAGCTTTAATTTAACATTCTTTGTCTTTTTAATTCAGTTTTAATATTATGTTTTGTGTCATTTTAAATTATATTATGCACTTATTGATAAAATATATTAAAAACTAATTTAAGAAGTACAAAACTAAAAATAATTGGAGGCCTATTAATATTTCACGTAAAAATAAGGACTATTTAAATTCAAATTTCAAACTTGATGGACTATTTTGGTCATTTTTTGAGTCACTTTTAACAATTATTAGTTTGTAAGGAAAATACACAAATTTGAATGATATTATTAAGATAAAAAAAAAGATAAATGACTTTAGTGAAATATTTTGCTAAATTGAGTGACAATATAAGGAATTGATTTTGCTTTCTCTTAATTAAACAGTGCATATCTAATAATGACCACAAGCCAGAGGAATCTTTCAAGCTTATTTAAAAGAGGATGGGGCTTAAGAGTGGGGGGGGGGGGGGGTTGTGGAGGTCTTCTTAATTTGCAAAAATGGGGCCATTTACGCTTTTGTCCCTATTTTGTGTTGGACTTTCACATTTTACTCCTCAAAATAAATAATTTTTTTGCGGAGCATATATTTATATTTTTGCATTATAATATTTTACATGTTATGTGTAGCATACTTAAAGAACTTATATTTTTACATGTTATGTGTAGCATACTTAAAGAACTTATATTTGTTAGTGCAAAAACTAAACATCAGTCTATTATGTTAGGGTTTTTGTTCTGATTTTCTTACCAAAATTAAGTTTTACTTTTTTTTGGAAGAAAAATAAAAGTTACCATAATTATTTTTAATTTTCCTTAAAGAAAAATATAAAAATTTTCCATATTTGGCTAACCTCTTTCTTAGAGGAAAGGTTTTGGACCTCTATAAATAGAAGACCCTCTTCTCATACAAATAACACAATAACATCCACAATGTAGTCTTTTAAAGAGTAGTTTACGGGGAGATTTTATCTCTCATTAGTTTTTTTTTTTTTTTTAAATTTAGGTTTTTAATATGTAGGCAATTGACCGAATCATATCAATAAGTTTATGTTTTAGTATGTTTTTCTTGTCATCTTATTTATCGTCTCAAATAGTTTGCAAACTACAAGCTTCCGCATGACGCCTCTCGATTTCGAATATTTTGTGTTGGACTTTCACATTTTGCTCCACAAAATAAATAATTTTTTTGCGGAGCATATATTTATATTTTCGCATTATAATATTTTACACGTTATGTGTAGCATACTTAAAGAACTTATATTTGTTAGACGTAAATTCATTGTTAAGGGCAAAAACTAAACATCAGTCTATTAGAGGGCAAATAATGCAGTTAAGTGGAAAAGATCTTGATAAAAAGTGTTTTCTTTTTTAATGGCCATAGACAAAATAAATTCAATTTAAGTAAAACTTCAATACAAATATCAAACCTCGGATGTGAAATAAAAAAGGTTTCATCCATTCTGCTATATCTGTCTAGTGAACTATTTCTTTTCGTAATTTTGTCCTGCCGGCCCTGGTTCCTCTGGTCCCACTACAGGAAATGAAATCACTTGTCCTCTTATAATTTGAATAAAAGAAAATGATACTTACTGAGATATAAAGGTTCCATTGAGGGAGGTTAACTAAATAGAGTGAGACTTGGAATTTTTAGAAAATTAAAAGAAGTTCAAAAATTTGCAAATAAATGATCAAAGTACGTTTCATGGTATGTAGAGGTTAAGACTTAAATGAAGAGAGAAGTATATACAGGCCAAAGAAAACAAGTATGTACATAACAATTGAGAAACATAGCAGTACTTGTTTGTTTTACTTTATTCCTACATATGGACAAATCAAAATTAACATAGAGAACGTCAACAAACTGCAGTTCAACGTTTAAATTCAGCCATCAAGAAACAGTTTCTGTTTCGGATGATGTATGGAGATCAATGTACAACGCCAGTCATGTAAAATATCATCTTAAAGTTGTGCATAAGCAAGGGAGCACTATACTGAGGATGAATAGTCATTATTGCAAATGGAGCATGTGCATAAGATGGAGAGAGTTCGAAGGAGAATTTTCTTAGTATCATTGCTATTGCAATTTTTGCTTCCATCATTGCAATGTTTTGTCCAATGCAAATTCGAGGTCCCCCGCCAAATGGGATATATGAGAATTGTTCTTTGGTTGCTTTTGACACTCCTTCACTGAATCTTTCCAGTTTGAATTCCTTTGCGTCTTCCCCCCATATTTCCTTATCATAATGTACTAAGATTGCGGGTATAATGAGTATCAATCCATCAGGTATATCTAGCTCTCCCACTTTCATTTCTCCTTTAGTCATTCTACCAAATGTTGCTACTGGGGCAATAGCCTTAACGTCTCTATCACGACCCGAGCTGAGGCCCTGACCGCGACTGTTAGGGTTTTGCCCTGATATTCTTACTATATTTAAGTTTTACTTTTTCTTAGAAGGAAAATAAAAGTTTCCATAATTACTTTTACTTTTTCTGAAAGAAAAATTATAGTTCTTTTCCATATGTAGCTAACCTCTTTCTTGGAGGAAAGATTTTGGACATCTATAAATAGAAGACCCCCTTCTCATACCATAACATAGTAACATCCACAATGTAGTCGATTAAAGAGTCTTTGTTTAGGAGAAGATTTTCTCTCTCATTAGTTTTTATGTTTTTTTATATTAGGTTTTATATGTAGGCCAATTGGCCAAATAATATAATAATATTAAACTTTTTAGTATTGTTTTATGTGTAGCTTTTGAATTGTCACCACAATGGTTTGCAACTAATAGCTTCCGCATGACGCCCTCTCGATTTCGAACCCAAAGCTCCATTTTTAAACATGACAAGCAACAGTGACGAAGATTATGTGAAGAACAAAGATCAAAGATGTGTAGAAGGCGGATCAATTGAAGAAAATCAAGCCAAAAAGGGGAGATTTGTTAGGATTTTTGCCCTGATTTTCTTACTATATTTAAGTTTTACTTTTTTCTTAAAAGGAAAATACAAGTTACCATAATTACTTTTACTTTTCCTGAAAGAAAAATTATAATTCTTTTTCATATTTGGCTAACCTCTTTCTTGGAGGAAAGACTTTGGACATCTATAAATAGAAGACCCCCCTTCTCATACCATAACATAGTAACATCCACAATGTAGTCGATTAAAGAGTCTTTGTTTAGGGGGAGATTTTCTCTCTCATTAGTTTTTATGTTTTTTTATATTAGGTTTTATATGTAGGCCAATTGGCCAAATAATATAATAATATTAAACTTTTTAGTATTGTTTTATGTGTAGCTTTTGAATTGTCACCACAATGGTTTGCAACTAATAGCTTCCGCATGACGCCCTCTCGATTTCGAACCCAAAGCTCCATTTTTAAACATGACAAGCAACAATGACGAAGATTATGTGAAGAACAAAGATCAAAGATGTGTAGAAGGCGGATCAATTGAAGAAAATTAAGCCAAAAAGGGGAGATTTGTTAGGATTTTTGCCCTGATTTTCTTACTATATTTAAGTTTTACTTTTTCTTAAAAGGAAAATAAAAGTTACCATAATTACTTTTACTTTTCCTGAAAGAAAAATTATAATTCTTTTTCATATTTGGCTAATCTCTTTCTTGGAGGAAAGACTTTGGACATCTATAAATAGAAGACCCCCCTTCCCATACCATAACATAGTAACATCCACAATGTAGACGTTTAAAGAGTCTCGTTTAGGGGGAGATTTTCTCCCAATAATTTTTAATATTTTTTTATATTAGTTTTCAATATGTAGGTCACTTGACCAAATTACATTAATAATATATTTTTTAGTATGTTTTTCTTTGTCGTCTGAATTGTCACTACGATAGTTTGAAACTAATAGCTTCCGCTTGACGCCCTCTCGATTTCGAACCCAACAACGATGCGCATCCCGAACCATGAAAGCTCGAGAAGCCCCTTAGCATACTATCATAAGAATAATCCATACATAAATCAAAGTGCAGAAGATATAATGAATTTCAAAGGAATTTATAATACAAACTGTATCAACAAAATATGAAAATACAAGTCGATCTAGGCCTCTACTGAATTACTAGTCAATCTAGGCCGAGACAAGGCCCCCGGCTGGACCATAAGACAACTGAACTAACATAAGAATAGAATGCCTTCCAAAGCAAGGGAGGCTCACCAACTCCGGAGTTCAAGAAGTAATCTACTGTTGAGCTGGACCATGGAAATTTGCCTCAGAACTTATATTATGAGACAACATAGCCGCGACGAAGGACAGTCAATACCTGGAATGTATTGGTACTCAAAACTAACCACAAAAAACATGTATTTCATAAAAAATAGTCGAGAGCATTTAGAAAACAATTTAGCATAGTTTATACATAAAACACATGGGCATAATTTGATGAGCTTCAAAATATTTTCTTGTAATCATGACTCAACTCTTTGCTTTACTTCTGAGCTAGATGGTACACCCCACAAACGTACTTATCCACGGTCTATATGGACTCCACCCTTGACTCAGCGGACAAGCCCTCAATCCGAATTTGCCTCAAGGATTGGGATCTGTCATCCGTACTACGCCATAAGGCCGTCGTAAATGTACAATCCATATCATAGGACATCATAAACCCATATCAGCAAAACACGGTTTTGGGCTAAGAGTTATCTGAACTCAAGCCTTCTTCGGGTAACCAACTAGCTTTATTTAAGCCCAAATTTAGTCCTTTAAAAACATGTTTCATGCTCTTAAAAGATTTGTTTCTTTCATGCTAAGGGCATTTCGTAATAGATATTATCATACCTAGACTTGCAAGCCATATCATATCACATCATATCATATTCATAGCCCTTTCATTCAAAAATCATGCTAATAACCACCAAAAGATTTAAACATCACATGAGAGTTCTTATTTCAAAAGCATATGAAAACTTGTGCAACATACTATCCTTTCAAGTCTTTAACACATGGTGGCCAATTCTTTTATTCAACACATGCATTTCTTTTAGTTAAGACACAAGAGCCTTTAGCATAAGAAATACCCCTTTGAAAACGTGCAAAACAACAATGCATAGTGTTTAAACGGACATTTAAAACTCAAGAATTATCCTTATTCATAAACCAACCCAACATTAGTTATACATAAATCTCATGATCAAAACGGGGCTTATAATTCATGCTCTCAAACCCAATTCACAATTCATACCATGCAAAGACCATAAATTTCATCATGAAAAAGGTAATTTCACAAGTCATATTCATAAATCACTTTTCGAACTCAAATAATGTATGCAGAAGATTATAAATTGAACTTATGGAAAAAACCCTTGACAAATACATACTTTCATTAAATTGAGTTCATGATGCATGCTCTTAAAACAATTTATCAAACCTTATTACATATACATACATATATAACTTTAAAGCTTGTTAAAATCATAAAACCTATGCCCAAGAGATGTAGGATAGTCCCACGTACCTTTTTGATGAACAGAACTTGTGATATCTTGAATCTAAGCCTTGGAAGCATGAGTTTTTGAAAGAAACCCTAACTTTTCTATCTTGAGAGTGGAGAGGAGAATAAATGATGAAAAACTGACATGATGATGGAAAAGTAGTGTTTAAATCATATTTTAAGTCGTGGGGTAGGGTTTTAGGGTGAGAAAAAGATCAAAATACCCCTAAAGAAATTGAATAAAAATTTCAAGAATTTTTAGCTAATGACTTAGTTGACAATTTGTCAACTAGTTGATGACTTATCAGCCTAGTCGTCACCTTCTCTTCATGATCTAGTTAAGGTTGAAGACTTGGTTGATAGCCTGTCAACAAGTTGACGGCTTGTCAACCTAGTCGTCACCTTTTCTTTAGTGATGCAGGGTGTTTCTGGTTAAGGCTGACAACGAGGTTGATATCTCATCACTTAGTTGACGGCTTATCACCTCAAGTCGTCACCTTGTTCACAAATGGACATGCTGAGGTAAAATGAGCATAACTTTCCACTCCGATATTGGATTAAGGTGAAACCAGTTGCGTTGGAAATAAGACTCGAAGATATTTTATTTGGTATATAGTAGGCACATAACTAAATATATACTAGGAGTAATAATCGTTAAAGTTGATCTAGGTTGAAACATTCACTAAAACTTAATTCATAGAAACGTTCTTAACTCGTCTTTGAGTTAGAAGATTTTCGTGACCTCAATTCATATTCAAAAGTATCCCCACACTATAGAATTAATCATCACATATATATTAACGAGGAATCATTGGGTTCGGGTGTATACGCATAGGAATGATGGTTTGAATTCTAGTCCAAAAATACAGGGTGTTACATTATCTCCCCCTTGGAATCATTCGTCCTCGAATGATGGGTAGGAATTTGTTGAAGCTATAGAAGTATGGAATAAATTACATTACATCACATTAGGAATTCTATTTTCCACAATGAAACATACATAGGCATTCAAGAATATCTTTATGACATCACCAAGTAAATTATGTAAGCATAAATCATGAGATAACAAGACTTGACATAGACATGATCTTGGCATGTGTTCTATGGCACATGATCATAACATTGAAAGACATGGATTTTCCTAAGAATCATCGGCCTAATTAAGATTGGTACAACACATGAATATGTAACTGAGATTCTCGCGGGATATAGGAATATAATAGAAACATGCTCTACCTCAAATGATATGTCTAATAGCCTTTAAATTTTTGCGATGGTTCTTCACTATGCTTTCAACTATGATTACCACATTTCAATAGCTCAATCCTATAATCCCCACACTAAAGACATAACTACAAGAGCTTGAGTCTAACTTCATCATACTTCCATGTTGAAGCCTAACTCGGAGTAAAAAGATGATAGCTTAAGCTGTGGGACCCCATACTCTACATCCCTTTTAAAAATTATTTTCTATCTTATCACTATAATCAAACAACCTCAGGCCTTAAATCGAGGAGTAATAACCATATAGCACATTAGTTTGAGTTTCTATCAATCACAACATTCAAGCCTATATCTATGACACCCACTTTATGGATCTCCCCACTAAAACCCACAAGTTTAATCATTCTCACAAGGATTTTCGCCACATATCTCCTTCCTAACTATTTCACATAACAAAAGTTCATATCCTTCTTTTCCCTTTCACCTATCACCTTAGCTCGAGAAACCATATCAAAATTTTCATATTTAAGAACATCTACTCCCTTACCTAAAACATTACTACGCTTCTATAACCACCACCATACTAATATATGGAGGGTCATTAAGGGACCTGAGCATACGCATCATGAATGGGAGTAACATTATTTGATTATAACTTATACTTATTGCACTACTCATGATGGGACACGATATGTAGATACGATACAATAGACATGAAGTGCTTCATATATCAAATGTCTAGATCATAGATAGGAAGTTGTTTGGACATAAACATACATAACAAGAGTTCTTAGGACTGGGCACAGTGAGAACATGTGAGCATATATCATGAGCTATTTCGCATAAAGGCAGAATTTATGTAGTCAATGATTGAGATAAAGATTGATACTTGAAGATATTGCTTCTCATTTTTAGAACTGAGATAGTCATGAGTTTGCATAAACTTTATCACTTTGGTATAAATCCGACATAAAATGAATAGGTAACATAATAGAAAGCATAGTTCCTTAAAACTAAAAATGATATGAGACATGGATCTGTGGGTCATGAGGATCACAATATAGAGCTTGAATACTTGAAATCTTAGATTACTGAGAAACACTATTTCTTCTAGTTTGGAGGTCAGAATATGGACATAAGTACATAGAGAACTCGAATCATAGGAATAAGCATGACTTGAATGCATAACATAAGACATTAGTAGGATGACTCCTTAAATTAAAGTAGGAGGAGTTTGGTCATAGGAATAGATTTATCATGACTCTTCCCTGAAACTTGCCACTATGAGAAAATTTGGGAACTACCTAAGCCTATCATCTCCCCCTTAGATCAAAGTCACAATCCTAAACTTGAGGACATATCCCTTCATCAAACCTATAACCAAAAATCTCAATACAATGGGGTATCAGTATACACAAGAACACAAACTCTCCTTAATAACTTTAATATAAGGACACAAAATTCTTTCTAGGACATCCCCCTTCAAGGATACTAATCATAATTTCCTCCAACATCCAAAATCATCAACTTATTACTTGCATTATCATGGGCATGGGCATACATGTTTGTAAACACTTAACACTCTATCTTCAACTCAGAATACTAGCATTACAGATCTAATCTCATAACCTCGCAACTTAACAAAACCTTTAAAACTATACCAAGGGTTCACATATTCTATCTATTTCTCCCTCAATCCAGCTCTACATAACACCATATAACATCTCCCTAGACTCCTTCATACTAAGAAATTTGCGAACACAAGATAGGTGTTCATGACACTCATACACATAAAACCTTATCTAACAACATGCTACCTGGGGGTTCAACTTATTCTTATATACTTATAACTTTATCCACTTAATGACTCAACCACAATTATCTACTCCTTTTCCCACGAGTTGCCAACCTAGGCAATTTCACACATTACATCAAGCCCACTAATTCATTCCCACAAAACATGCATTATCAATCTTAAGCTACTATGCTTACTACCATACTCCACATCTAAAGTTCAAGACTATAGTTTAGCATCAATCATATACCACCAATAAAGCATGCCACATACTACTAATCCATCAAATTGAGAAAATAACCTGAATAACTCATTTCACTTTACTACGACCTACAATCACATCCCTTTATGACATTACTACTACACCTCAGAATCTACTGCACACCTTCTCACAATCAGTACTAGTTTAAAACTGCTAGAGAAAAGACAACCAAAGAGGGTAAAGTCACATAATAAGGATAATCGATCTTAATCTCATAATATAACCAATTACCATAAATTAACATATTCTACTTTCTCATATCATATTTACTTACCCACACCTATATTCCCACTATCTTTAAATTCCATAATCACCACTAAGTTTTCCCCAAGCTAGTCTA
Organism: Capsicum pubescens; assembly: GCA_030864215.1. NCBI lineage: Eukaryota > Viridiplantae > Streptophyta > Magnoliopsida > Solanales > Solanaceae > Capsicum > Capsicum pubescens. The sequence continues at coordinate 339,982,925 of CM061544.1, forward strand.
TACTTATAACTTATTGGATATTCTACCCCTCCTCGTTTACCATCTATAAATGATTTCTACAACCACCATAACTATCTACTATAGGTTCCTTCCCTATTTTGAATAAATAACAATCATAGTCAATCACCTTCTTCACAGAGTACCATACAATCTAAAAACCTTGCTACAACATTAGTCTATCGCTATAAAATGATAATCCATTCCTCCATCAAGGGTTATACAACTAAAATTACCTTCTTTATCCAAAAGTCACCCTCACTAAAAATTTTAAACTTGTGAATTCATATCACTAACTTCTGGACCATCTTACTACCAATAGGTCATGACACATTAACATACACTACTATGCGGTTGGAAATACAGTTCTAATATTCTGCTACCCATCTCTACCCTTAAGCATGACATCTGCATTAAGAATTCTGAAAGGAATTGAATACACTTTGTACCTTGGGCTGAAAAGCACGATTGCATGAAGATAACGGTATACACTCGAATCAATACACTTTAAAGAACTATTAGATTCCTCTCAAGTCCTTGTGCTATCTTATAGCATCTGGGATAACTCAATCCGAATTGACCACATCGTTGGGATCTAAACTCTTGGACTTGTACCACCTCAACAATGAGGCATGACCCATAAAATTAGAGCAGGGACAAAATTTGGATAAATTTCATATGGACGATGCTATAGCATGAACTAGAGTATGAAGGAATAAGAAATAACTCCTAAATGCCCTGTAGCCTCCTGATTATAAGTGTGGTGCACAACACACCTATAAGCAAGACTATGCTAGACACGACTTCGTAGATGACCTGGGACCATGAACCTGGCTCTGATACCAAGGTTGTCACGACCTGAGCCAAGGCCTTAGTCGCGACGGGCATCCTGAACCACGAAGGCTTGAGAAACCCCTTAGCATACTATCATAAGAATAATCCATACATAAATAAAAGTGCGAAAGCTATAATGAAATTCAAAGGAATATATAATACAAACTATATCAACAAAATATGAATATATAATAATCAACTTTCGTCTACGAAGCCTCTACTAAATTACTAGTCAATCTAGGCCGAGACATGGCCCCCGGCTGGACCATAAGACAACTGAACTAACATAAGAATAAAATACCTTTCGAAGAAAAAAAGGCTCAACAATTCTGGTGTTCAAGAAGAAATTTATTGCCGAGCTGGACCATGGAAATTTGCCACAGAACCTATATTATGAGACAATATAGCCGCGACGAAGGAAGGTCAATACCTAGAATGTATTGGTACGCAGAACAAACCACAAACAACATGTATTCCATATAAAATACTCAAGAGAATTTAGAAAACAATTTAGCATAGTATATACATAAAACGCATGGGCATATTTGATAAGCTTCAAAACATTTTCTTATAATCATGACTCAACTCTTTGCTTTACTTCTGAGCTAGATGGTACACCCTACAAATGTACTTATCCATGGGCTATATGGCCTCCGACCTTGAATCGGTGGCCAAGCCCCCAATCAGAGTTTGCCGCAAGTATTAGGGTCTGTCATTCGTACTACGACCTAAGGCCATCGCCAACATACAATCCATATCATAGGACATCATAAACCCATATCGGCAAAATACGGTTTCATACTAAGTGTTATCTAAACTTAAACCTTTTTCGGATAACCAACTAGCTCTCTTTAAGTCCAATTTTAGTCCTTTAAAACCATGCATCATGCTCTTAAAAGATTTGTTTCTTTCATACTAAGGGCATTTCGTAATAGGTATTGTCATACCTATACTTACAAGTCATATCATATAACATCATATCATATCATACCTAGACTTGTAAGTCATATCATATAACATCATATCATATCCACAACCCTTTCATTCAAAAATTATGTTAATAACCACCAAAAGATTTAAACATCACATGATAGTTCTTATTTCAAAAACATATGAAAGCTTGTGCAACATACTCTCATTTCAAGTCTTTAACACATGGTGGCCAGTTCTTTTATTCAACACATACATTTCTTTCAGTTAAGACACAAGAGCCTTTAGAATAAGAAATACCTCTTTGAAAACGAGCAAAACAACAATGCATAGTGTTTAAAATGGCATTCAAAACTCAAGAATTATCCTCATTCATAAACCAGCCCAACATTAGTTATACAAAAATCTCATGATCAAAACGAGGCTTATAATTCATGCTCTCAAACCCAATTCACAATTTATACCATGTAAAGACCACAAATTTCATCATGGTAAAGGGAATTTCACAAGTCATATTCATAAATCACTTTTTGAACTCAAATAATGTATGCAGAAGATTATAAATTGAACTTATGGAAAAAACCATGACAAATACATACTTTCATTAAATTGAGTTCATGATGCATGCTCTTAAAACAATTTCTCAAACCTTATTACATATACATATATATATATATAACTTTAAAGCTTGTTAATCATAAAACCTATGCCCAAGAGATTTAGGATAGTCCCACGTACCTTTTTGATGAACAAAACTTGTGATATCTTGAATCTAAGCCTTGGAAGCATGAGTTTTTGAAAGAAACCCTAAATTTTGTATCTTGAGAGTAGAGAGGAGTATAAATGATGAAAAACTGACATGATGATGGGAAAGTAGCATTTAAATTATGTTTTAAGTCGTGGGGTAAGGTTTTAGGGTGAGAAAAAAACCAAAATACCCCTAAAGAAACTGAATATAAATTTTAGGAATTTTTAGCTGATTACTTAGTTGACAGCTTGTCAACTAGTTGATGACTTATCAGCCTAGTCGTCACTTTCTCTTCATGATCTAGTTAAGGTTGACGACTTAGTTGATAGCTTGTCAACGAGTGGACGACTTGTCAACCTAGTCGTCACTTTTTCTTTAGTGATGCAGGGTGTTTCTAGTTAAGGCTGATAGTAAGGTTGATATCTCGTCACTTAGTTGATGGCTTATCACCTCAAGTCGTCACCTTGTTGACAGATGGACACGCTGAGGTAAAATGAGCATAACTTTCCACTCTGATATTGGATTAAGGTGAAACCAATTGCGTTGGAAAGAAGATCGAAGATATTTCATTTAGTATATAGTGGGCATGTAACTAAATATATACTAGGAGTAATGCTCATTAAAGTTGACCTAGGTTGAAACGTTCACTAAAACTTAATCAATAGAAACGTTCTCAACTTGTCTTTGTGTTAGAAGATTTTTGTGACCTCAATTAATATTAAAAAGTATCCCACACTATATAATTGATCATCACACATATATTAATAAAGAATCATGGGGTTCAGGACTATACGCGTATGAACAACGGTTTGAATTCTAGCTTAAAAATTCGGGGTGTTACAGTCTCGTTCAAGATCATTGTCATCTAAGGAATAAAAATTTATTGTAAAAGTTAGAAGTACATAGAATTAATTCACTTCTAACAAAATTCATGCCTTTCCAAGCTGATATATATGGATTAGTCCGCTCTTCATGTAGTACGATAGAAAATGTGCTCTGTCTTATTTAATTTGAAGCAATTTCACATTAATGATAAGTAAGACGATTTAACAGCTATGTGTCTTATCCTTGTTTTATAATGCTCTTGATATTTTATTGATGCAATGATCTTGGGCTATTATAAATTAGCTTATATAATAAATTTGTGAGAAATACTTAAAATTTTGAGGCGACTTAGTCCTTCCAAATCTGGTTTATCATTTTTGAAGACCTAAAAAACCTCTTCTTTGGCTTGTACTTTCCACTCTAGATAGAGGCACAACAAAATCATTGTCTATATAAGCAAAACTGAACTGGTCTTTTGTCCAACAAAATTGAATAACTTGCACTCTTCAATCATTTCTGTTATTGTCATTCCGATTTCTTTGCTTCCATGTTGTTCAATTTCTTTCATACTAGGTTTGAGTAATATACCTAATAAGTTGTCACGACCCGTGATGAGATCCTGTCCGTGACGGACATCCCAAACCACGAAGGTTGTAACACCCGAGAGTACACCCCTGGCGCTACACAGTGTCCGGTCACAAGTGACCACAAGATAACCCATGATACTGGTACCTGCTGTGAGCACCGAATAAAACTGGTAGCAAGAGAGTATTTGTGGAATTTAACTAAAAAATGCCATAAGGTTTTAAATTATAGTTCTGATAATATCTGCAAAACAACACTATAATACTGATAAAATGGATGATAATGACAACTAAAAACTGACTAACTGTCTGGACAAGTCTGAAAGCCTCTAAACTGCCTGACTGTGGAGTTGATGGGTCAAGTCTTCAACTAACTTTTTGTGACTAATAAACAGAATATATTGAAATAAACATAACAGACCACAGAACATGAGGACTCACCACTGCTATTGTTACGGGTACACTAGGATATCTAGGTGCGGTCGAGAATTCGAGAGAATGAACCTATGATATGAAACATCATAGTGCAAAAAAATGAGTATGTGGTCAGTACTTTGGATGTACTAGTATGCTAATTGAGATTAGGCTAATATGCACGGTTTCATATACATAAGTAATAATTGACCGAATGAATAACATAAAGTACCGATTAGAATGCATGAAATCTGTAAAGACTGAGAATGCATGACCAAGCATAACACATATTTTGAATATAATCTGTAAACTGAAATACTGAATATGGATTAATGGAAAATTGATATATATATGCTATGGTCAACAAAACTGAAACTGATTACTGAGATGAATACTGGACTGAGACTGTGGGAGCTATCATCAAACCGACATACCCCAATGAGCTAATTGGGGTCCAACCTGTGACCTAGTTGGAAGGGTGTCACTATCGTGCCACGAGTACTAACACTTGGCTGCGTGGATCCACTAAGATACTAAATAACCAGGATGTCAATCCTAAATTGATGGGTGACACCTGGGCAGAGTCAAGCCTAAACTGACAGGTGACTCCTTATATCCTACATTGGTTACGTAGTTCTGAAATGGAAGGACTGCTACTAATGACTCTGCCTAACTGATAGGGAAGCCTTCATCCCTGCATTCGCTCGATGCTAAATCCTACTCCCAACTGAAAGACCTGGAATATTGGACTGACTATGCTTAACTATTTAAAATATTGACTGAAATGATAGGGCTCGTAACTATTCTGTATCCATTCTATAAATACTGAAAACTAGATAAGCAACTAAATTTTGGGTATTCAAACCCCAAGGACTCGATAACAATAATATCAAGATTGTACTAAAACTTAGAGGACATGATATGTAAGCATTTATTCAAAACTCCTTCTTGTGGGTATTTCATCAAACACTTGTAATTCATGGTTTAATCTAAGCATGGAAATAGTTTAAAACTCATAGTAATAGCATGATTTCCCTACTAAAATCACCAATTAAGGTTTAATTCAGCAAACAACACCATTCAAATGTGTGGGGATTAATAACAACAACAATTACATGTAATCATGGTATTGATTCAAAATTCATGGAGATTTATGGTTAAAATCACAATAACTTGTAAAAATCACAACTTTGAATTTGAAATTGGTTTCTTGGACTCCATGGGTGGAAAGGACACATGGATGAACATTTAACATACCTTAAAGCTATGATCTTGAAAGAGAATTAACTTTCTTGAATGTTCTTGGATTAGGAACCTTAAATTCTTGATTATCTTGTAGAGAGTGTAATGGAGTCTTGAAGTTCTTGGGAGATTACCTTAAGAAGAAACCCTAATCTTGTTCTTAGAAATAAAGAGGGTTAAGGGATTTTGAAAATGATTCATAATAGCTAAGTACGTGTTTTTGATAATTTATGTTGCGTGGAGGGGGTTATGGTTTGAGGTGAGGTAAAGACCAAATTACGCCTTCAAAACTAAATCATAATTGCTGAAATTTTTAGTTGACGACTTGGGTTGATAAGTTGTCACTTAGGTGATGGTTTATCACCTCAAGTCGTCACTTTTGTGGCTAAAATTATCACATACTGTTTATGGGTGACGACTTGGTCTGATAAGTCCTCGCTTAGGTGGCGGATTATCACCTCAAGTCATCACTTGGAAACTGAAATTGATAAGTTTCTGGTTGGGCTGATGACTTGGGCTAATAGGTCGTCACTTAGGTGACGACTTATCAACTCAGGTCATCACTTGGAAGCTGAAATTGACGAGTTTTTGGTTGGCTGACGACTTGGGCTGATAGGTTGTAAAACACCGGAAAATTTTTCGTCGAAATTTTATGCGTAAACGTATTGGGTCCTATCTTTTAGAACGATTTATAATTTTTCGTGTGGAATTTCCTAGATTTAGACCCACCATTGCGAACAACATCGAATAAGATTTCCAACGATATGTGAATCATCCAAAACGGACACCCGAGCGATGAGTTACGAACATTCCGATCGAACGGTGAATAGTGATGAACAGTAAAACGTGCAGGAAAAAGTACTGAGGCCAGGCGTATTTTTTCTCCAACTTTAAATGACCATAACTCCTTGTATATAATGATCTGGGTGATCTACTATATATCAACGGAAATCTCTGAGAGTCCTCTTTCTAATGAAATTGGTTTCATTCAATTTGAATATTGGAGTAAAACGTTATGGTCGATCTACTTCAGCCTATTAAAACAGTCCCCCATGGACAGATTCGGGTTTTATTTGTTTCTTAGGGGCATTTTGGTCTTTCACCACTCTTTTAAACCTTTATAAATACCCCATTCAGCTGAGAACTTGTATTATTTTCCTCTCATTTCTCTTATATGTATATATGTATATATATATATATATATATATATATATATATCAAGTTAGGGTTAGGGTTTTGAATTGGGGGAAATTAATTGGAGGCTTTGATTCAAGAATTCCTTCCGTCAATCTCTTCCGGCTACGGAGTCTAAGGTATGCAAGTGTTTATCTATGGACTCCTTTCGTCCATAGAGTCCACGAATCTCTTTTTGAAAGTTCAAGTTATGTATATATATATATATATATTCTAGACTTTGATGATGTATATATATATGTTGATTGATATTTGATGGTTGAGATATATATGAGGATTAAGTATGTTACTTGATATATATATAAATGATGATTATGCATGTTGGTAGATATATATATATGTGTGGTGATGGTGTATGTTGGTTGATACATGCATGCGATGATTATGTGTGTTGGATGAGATATATGGGGTGGCGGAAAATATGAGAACTTGACGAATTCACCAATGCCTAAAAGTGCATGTAAGGTGTTTGTTGAATTGTCTAAGAGGCTATAAATTTACGTTCTTAGGATGTAATAAGTTCTAAATGACTAGACTACTTTCTATGTATGCGTTCAACATGAACTCCATGTTATTGTCTAAAATTGGAGATGTTGTGTGGAAGGCTTATGATATGATTGTAAGTGTGGACGAGGGATTTAGTTGGTGGAATTAAGATGAATGATGGTGTTGTAGCACATGTAATTGTTCATACTGACCTATGCCCTAAATGGTGCAAGCAAGGTAATTGTAGAAATGCCTAATTGAAGAAGAATGGATCGTATGACCCCTTGTGATCGAAGTGATGAGTTCATACCATACTTGCATGCTACGTGTTTACTATGATGCTTAAGGGAAATGATAAGGCCATTAGGCCACGCTAAGTGTGAAATGTCTAATTATGGGTCGAATTGCATATATCAAGATCTTAAAGGAAAGAACCTTGAGAAGTGAACCATGATGTGTTGAATGTATGTTATTTGTGTGTATCTCGATTGGATGAACTATGTTATGTTGTATTCTTCCTTAACCATATGCATCCTTGTTGAATGATCTACGATGTAATGGCATGAGATCCCAATACTTGTATATGAATATGATCTTCAAATGATTGGTGTGAGGTGTTAATGAATGCATGGTGCATGATGTCCTGTGGACATGTGAGTATGCGTTGTTGTATACTACGTATTACTTATGTTATTGATTGCTGGGGGTACGTATGCCCGAAATAGTCTACTGGTCTAGAGCTGAGTCAGTTTCGCGATAATCTTAGTTGTGGTACGATCGATGAATTTCCGATGATTTGAGAACTTAAAATGAATTCCATGAGAACTTAGTATGTGGGGTTTTGAACAAGAATATATTTTCATTCTTGTGCCCAAATAATTGATTTTATCATTGAAATTTCATGATTTTGTAAAGTGGGTAAATACCCAAGATGTTTTAATGACGAATTATGAGGTTATGAAAATATAAATTGTTTAAGCTTTGATGTACATGATTACTTTATTATTCCCAAGTTATGATTTGATATGGTGAATTTCATATTTCTACCATGAGTTGATATTTCAAGTGTTTTCAAGATATGATTTATGGAACTTTGAATCGTCCAATATTGGTATGCATAATAACCTTATTATCTTGTTTTCTTGAATTGAGATTTTATGCCATAAATTGCATACCACTTCTATGATTTTTTTTTTTGAGAATTCTTGATATAAGAGCCATGATTTGAGTTACATTACGACATACAAAATCTTACTATGATTTGAAGATCTTAAATGCTTTTCAAAAGCTATTGTCATGATTTGAATATTGAAATGAAAGAATGATCATTTGAGAAATTGATTTGCATCCGCAGAGTCGGGATGATTTATGTTGATTTTAAGCTCGCAGAGACGAAATACTTTTGTTATTGATACCATGTTGATGTTGAGGAAAATTAAAATATTTTGAGCTAAAATGTGTTGAGTTAGGAATCCACAAATTGATATGATTTGATAAATAAGAAAGAGATTTGATTGGTCTTTATGATAGAACCTTGTGATATTGTGGTGGATTTCCTAACGCGTTCTGAGCTAGTCGGGGAGTATTACTTAGCACCGAAAGGGAAATTTGGTATTTACCCAAACTTATGTGCCACCGTAGGGTTGTTGATGATGATATTGTTGGCCAGAGAGCCGAATTGTGATTATGAAAGCTTTAAGGTTGTACTCCCTGGCAAGAGTACAACACGCCCGCCAATGGGAGTTCTCTCCCTAGGAGGTCAAATGTTGGTATTCCACGCGGCTCACGTGGGGTTGTCGGTTATAGGAAACTCCCCTGTCCTTAAGAGTATGTTTCTTGAACTATCGAGTCGCTCCGAGTCTTGAGTTGATGAGTTTGGTTGTCTATGATGAGTCATGAGAATTTATGATGAATATTGATGATTTTATGATGATTTATGGGATTTTACTTATGTTTTTCTATCTATAATATTATGAGAAGTATGGATAATGAAATTCAAGCCATGTGAGTCTTCATTTTCCGTATGCATGTTTTACGAAATCAAAGATATTATTCAAATTATTGTGTGCACCCCCACATATTCAGTTGCTTATGAGGAGTCATGGTGAGTTATGTAACTACTTCCCACGGTTTCTATGTCAGTATAAATCTTCAGGAGTCAGGGGTGTGAGTGTATTCGATTGATCAATGTTGGTATCCTGTGATTCAGTAATGCAGTACCCTAGTACAGTAGTGAGTTCTGAGGACAGTAAAGTGGTATCTGAGCTGTGGTATCTGGATTCGTTATAATTGTTATAGTGGTTGTGAACTGTGCATTCATATATGTGTACTCGTTCGTTATTCTTATGATTATTCTATTGATTAAATGTTCATGCATAAGCCCTTGTATTTAGCCTTCCCTGCTTGCATACTCAGTACATCTTAGTACTGACGCATTCGCGCTATGGTGTTCTTTTATTTTGGGGCACCATAGGTTCAGAGGAGTGAAACTTGGAGCATCTTAGAAGTCACTTGTATAGCAACAGTGGGTGCAACAGTGAGTCCTCATCATCCGAGGATGTTGTTATTACAGTATATGATTTTAGTAGACGGAGTTAGTTGGGGAATTGTCCCTTCAACTCCACAGTTCAAGCAGTGTAGAGGCTTTTCAGACAGATGTATTAGTGTGTGATTTAAGGTATTGTATATTTCTAGATTTTTGAACCTTACAGCAAGTGTTAGCCAGTTTTCACATGTATTTTATTATATTATGCAGTGAACAGGTACAAATATCAGAAAAAGGGTTAGCTTGTGGTCCTTCGGGATCAAAAGCACCGTGTGGCGTTCCGGTTCTTGGGAATCGGGGTGTTACATAGGTCGTCAATTAGGTGATGACTTATCAACTCAGGTCATCACTTGGAATCTGAAATTGATGGCATTCTATTTAAGTCTGACGTCTTGGGCTGATAAGTCGTCACTTAGTTGAGGGCTTATCAACTCAGGTCGTCACTTTGTTGACAGACGGACATGCTGAAGTAAAATAAGTATAAATTTCCACTCCAACATTGGATTAAGGTGAAACCAAATGCGTTGAAAAAAAGATTCAAATATCTTTTATTTGATATATAGTAGGCCACGTAACTCATTATGTACAAGGAGTAATGGTCATTTAAATTTGACCCAATCTGAAATATTTGCTAAAACTTAATCAATAGAAGAGTTCTCTACTCGTCTTTGAGTTAGGTGATTTTTATGTCCTCGACTGATATAAAAGGACATTTTTACACTATATAATTGATCATCACACATATATAGACATAAAATCATTAGGTTCAGGTCTGTATACTTTGGAACAACGGTTTGAATTCTAGCCCGAAAACGTGGGGTGTTATATTATCTCCCCCTTGGGAACATTCGTACTCGAATGAGGCTGGTTAAGCTGAAAACACTGAGGAATTGAGGTTACATGTTGAAAACATGATTATATAACTGAGTCTGAAATATGACACATACCTGAACTGGTTCGTGAATACTTGAAATGGCATGAGGATGATATATCTGGAACTGAGAATGGAAAAGAGATAATCGAAGAATACTATTACCTTAAGCTGAGTCTGAACTTGAGAAGAAAAGATAAGGGTTCTTGGATTGCTTATCTACTTCTGCATCCTAAGTGACTCCTTCAATGGAATGGTTCCGCCAAAGAACTTTGACTAAGGGGACTTATTTGTTCCTTAGTCTACGAATCTGACGATCAAGGATTTCGACTGGAACTTCTTCATAAGAGAAGCTATTCTGAACATCTATTCTTTCTATGGGGACTACAACCGTTGGGTCACTGATACACTTCTTTAACAAAGAGACATGAAACATTGGGTGCACTGATGTTAAATCTGCAGGCAACTCAAGCTCGTAAGCCACCTTTACGAAGCAGCTTAGAATTCTGTAAGGGCTAACATACCGGGGACTAAGTTTTCCCTTCTTGCCAAACCTCTTTACTCCCTTCATTGGAGAGATTTTCAAGTATACAAAATCAAAAATCTCAAATTTGAGATCTCTCATCCTCATATCTGCATAGGATTTCTATCGGCTTTGGGCTGTCTTAAGCCTATCCTTGATTAACTGAACTTTCTATAAAGCATCAAACACCAAATCAGGCCCTATCAAGGAGGTCTCCCCTACCTCAAACCAACAAATTGGATATCTACATCTCCTCCCACATAGAGCCTCAAACTGATCCATCCGAATGCTGGAATGGTAGCTGTTGTGGTATATGAACTCAATCAAAGGCAAGTGATCATCCCAACTACCCTTAAAATCGATAACACACACTCTCAACATGTCCTCTAGGGTATGAATGGTCCTCTCTGCCTGACCATCTATTTGAGGGTGAAAGGATATACTGAGATGAACCTAGGTGCCAAGACCTTTCTAAAAAGCCTTCCAAAAGTGAGAGATAAACTGAGTACCTCTATAAAAAAATGATAGATAGAGGAACACTGTGAAACCTAACCAAATCCTTGATATAGAGCTTGGCATAGTCTTCGGTTGAATAAGAAGTATGGGCTGGAAAGAAATGGGTTGATTTGGCCATCCTATCCACAATGACCCAAATCAAATCATATTGATGATGAGTACGAGAAAAACCTGTCACAAAGTCCATGTTCACCTCTTCCCACTTCTAAGTGGGAAAGCTGAACTCTTGTATGGAACCACTAGGCTTTTGGTGCTCAATTTTAACCTACTGACAATTAGAGCACTTAGCTACAAACTCTGCAATATCCTTCTTCATATTATTCCACAAATAGATTTCCAGCAAATCGTGGTACATCTTAGTGGCCCCTGGATGAATAGAGTAATGTGGACCATGAGATTTAGCAAGAATTCGTTGTCTCAAATCGTCTACACATGGTACAGATAGTCTACCCTGACAACACAACACACCATATCCCCCTTGGGAGAAAAGCTCTACTTTCTGATCTCTAACTGACTCTTTCAACTTTACTAGACTAAGATCCCTATCGTGCTTTTCTTTCACTTTGGCAACCAAAGAAGATTCTGAATTATTCTGCACCCATACACTACCCTCGGCTGAATTAACCAAATGAACACCTAATCTAGTAAGTTGATGAACTTCCCTAACTAACTTCTTCCTATCATCCTCAACAGGAGCAACACTACCTATAGACAACCTACTGAGGGCATCTGCCACTATATTAACCTTTCCCAGATGATACGGAATACTCATGTTACAATCTTTAAAAAATTCTAAGCATCTCCTCTGATGCAGATTCAAATTCTTCTGATGCAAGATTTTTTAGTCTGTGAACACATCAACATGCACCCCATACAAATAGTGCCTCCAAATAGTTAGGGCAAACACAACGGCTCCTAGTTCAAGATCATGCGTAGGGTAATTCTTTTCATGGGGATTAATCTATCTAGAGGCATAGGATATGACCTTATTTTTTTTCATTAACACACTCCCCAAACCAACTATGGAAGCATAAAAGTACACAACAAACCCATCTAAATCATCCGACAAAGTCAAAACAGGGGCTTTGGTGAGTCGAGTCTTTAACTACTGAAAACTCTTCACAAAAATTTGTCCACTGAAACTTGACTTTCTTCTGAGTCAATCTAGACATGGGGGATGCAATAGAAGAAAACCCTTTAACAAACCATCGATAATATCCAGCAAAACCCAAGAAACTCCTAATATCTGATAGAGAGATAAGTCTGGGGCAATTTTTTACTGCCTTGGTCTTTTGAGGATCAACTCTAATGTCATCACCAAAAATTATATGACTAAGAAAAGCTACTGACCTTAGCTAAAATTTGCATTTACTGAATTTGGCGAACAACTGATGGGATCTAAGGGTCTGCAACACAATTCTGAGATGGTCTGCATGATCATTTTCACTATGAGAGTAGACAAGATTGTCATCAATGAAGACTATGACAAACATGTCCAAGTATTGCTTAATCACTCAATTCAGCAAGTCCATAAAGGCTGCTGGGACATTTTTTAGACCAAAGGACATAACTAGAAACTCAAAGTGACCATACCGAGTTCGAAAAGCTATTTTTGGAATGTCACATTCTCTGACTCTGAGCTGATAATAGCCAGATCTGAGGTCTATCTTGGAGAAATAGCTGGAACCCTGAAGTTGGTAAAAAAAGTCATCGATTCTAGGAAATGGGTATTTATTCTTGATTGTGACTTTGTTCAAATGACGTTAGTATATGCACATTCTAAGAGAATCATCCTTTTTATGCACGAATAGGACCGGTGCACCCCACGGGGAAATGTTGGGCTTAATGAATCCCTTATCTAGGAGATTTTTTAACTGTTCTTTCAACTCGTTGAGTTTGGATGGAGTCATCTTGTATGGCAGAATAGAGATAGGTTGGGTATCTAGAAGAAGGTCTATTCGAAATTTAATTTCCCTTTCGGGAGGAACTTTGATAAAATCTTAAGAGAACACATCTAGCAATTCTCTTACTACTGAAACTGACTCAAGACTGGGGTCTCAGAATTGGAGTCTTTAACTCGAACAAGATGGTAAATACACCCTTTGGCTATCATTTTCCTCGCTCTATGATATGAAACAAGTTGACCCCTAAGCGTTGTAGTACTACCCCTCCATTCAAGGATTGGTTCATGTAGAAACCAAAAATGAACCCCTTTATTTCTGCAATCCATTGTAGCATAGCATGAATGGAGCCAATCTATAATGAGAATAACGTCAAAATCCATCATCTCTAATTCTACGAGGTCTACTGAAGTAACTTTCTGAGACACTGTAAACGGGCAGTTCCTGTATACCCGCCAAACTATGATAGACTTACCCACTGGGGTAGATACTGAAAAGGGATCTGTTATGTTTTCTGGACTGATTCCAAAGTTGACCGCTATATACAGGGTTACAAAAGAAAGGAAAGCTCTGGGATATATCAAAGCATAAACTTGTAAATGAAAGACTTGCAACGTACCAGTAACCATGTCAGGAGAACTTTCCTTACCCTGTCAGGACTGAAGTGCATAAAGCCTATTCAGATGCTAACTGATAGTAGCACTGGAAGTGGTGCCCTACTGAGTTGGGCGATCGGCTGGAGTTGATGACTAATGAGACCGGCTTGATTGGCGCACATCCCTTCCCTTCTGAGCAACCACTCGACACTCTTGAATCCCATGGCCTGGCTTACGACATCCAAAACATACATCACTACCAGCCCTATGTTCTCCTAATAGTTCCTACCATATTTTTGACAAAATGGATTCGTGTGACCACTGTTTACACTGCCTTGGGGCTTAGAGCCTGGAGACCTATCCCGATTGTCATTTCTGAACTTTGGCACAGGAGAACTAGCTGAAGATAGAGCCGGAGCTGATGATTTCTAATAGAATTGGAGAAGGTTACCACCCTCTGACCTTGGCTAAGCAAAGTTGAAACTACCTATCCTAGCCCTCTTATTCTTTTTTTTTTCTCCTAAACCTTCTTCTCCTCAATCTATTGAGCATGGACCATCAACATAGACAGGTCCATATCTTTTATCAATATTGCAGTCATACACTCCTTGACCACACTATCAGATACGCCATACACGAGCTTGCTCATTCTAGACTTGTTATCAGCCACCACATGAGTAGCATACCTGGCTAGCTGAGTAAACTTAAGAGAATACTCATTCACGCTCATATTTCCTTGCTTAAATTAATGAACTCCAGCACCTTAGCTTTCCTAAAATCCAAAGGGAAAAATCTATCTACAAAGGTTGTAGCAAACTCTTCCCACTCTATAAGCCTTGCATCTACGCCTCTATCCCTCTTTCATTGCTTATACCAAGTATGGGCTAAATCCTACTGCTGGTAAGTAGCCAATTTAGCACTCTCACTGGAAGTAGCCCCATAATATCTATTACCTTCTGCATCATGTCAAGGAATTTCCATGCATCCTCTTCAGACTTAGATCCCAAAAATGAAGGAGGGTTCATTCGGGTGAAGTCCCGAATCCTAACTGCGGCAGTTATCACCACTGGGTTGGCCTAAACAGTAGCTGGCCGAATATTTTGAACTGATACAGATTTAGCTAGAGTAGTGAATACAACCCTAAACCCAACATGCAAAATGTGCTCATTTAGGAGATCTTCCTGAATGAGCGGAGGTGTTGGCTGGTTCCATTTCTCCCCCAGTTAGTATTTCTGGGAGGCATGTTTTGTAAACGAAATAAAGATTAAATTAGATGAAGAGTTTAAATAGAGCGCATTCTCTTTCGCACGACATGATAACTAAAAGAAGGAAAACTTTTCCTAAATTATTTTTGTAACCTCTTGTCCATAAGTGCGGCGCGCTTCACAACCATGCACAAGACTTTACTCAACGCAGATTTTTGACTCCCTAGGACACTTTAAAACCTTAGGCTCTAATACCAAGTTTGTAACACCCCGAGAGTACACCCTAGGCGCTACACGGTGCTTTCAGTCACAAGTGACCACAAGCTAACCCATGAAACTGGTACCTGGTATGAGCACTGAATAAAACTAATAGCAAAAGAGTAGTTGTAGAATTTAACTGAAAAATACCGTAAGGTTTTAAATCATAGTTCATATAATATCTATAAAACAACACTGATAATACTGATAAAACTACTGATAATGACAATTAAAAACTGACTAACTGTCTGGACAAGTTTGAAAGCCTCTAAACTCCTGACTATGGAGTTGATGGGACAAGTTTCCAACTAATTTTTAGTGACTAATAAATAGAATATACTAAAATAAACATAACAGTCCTCAAAATATAAGGACTCACCGCTGCTATTGTTACGGGTACGCTGGGATATCTAGGTACGGTCGGGAATCTGAGAGAACAAACCTATGATATGAAACATCATAGTTCAAGAAAATAAGTATGCGGTTAGTACTTTGGATGTACTGGTATGCTAAATAAGGTTAGGCTAATATGCATGAGTAATAATTGACCGAATGAATAGCATCAAGTACCAAGTAGAATGCATGAAATCTATAAAGACTGAGAATGCATGACCAAGCATAACACATGTTTTGAATATACACTGTAAACTAAAATACATAATACTGATTAATGGAAAACTGATATATGTATGCAAAACTGAAACTGATTACTGAGCTGAATACTGGACTGAGACTGTGGGAGCTATCATCTAACTGACATACCCTAATGAGCTAATTGGGGTCCAACCTGTTACCCCATTTGGAAGGGTGTCACTATCATGCCACGGGTACTAACACATGGCTGCATGGATCCACTAAGCTACTAAATAATCAGGATGTCAATCCTAAACTGAAGGGTGATATCTGGGCGGAGTCAAGCCTAAACTGACGGGTGACTCCTCATATCCTACGCTGGTTACGTATTCCTGGAATGCAAGGACTGCTACTAATGACTCTTCCTAACTGATGGGGAAGCCTTCATCCCTGCATTCGCTCGATTCTAAATCCTACTCCCAACTGAAAGACCTTGAATATTGGACTGACTATGCTTAACTATTTTAAATACTGACTGAAATGATAGGGCTCGTAAATATTCTCTAACCATTCTATAAATACTGAAAACTAGATAAGCAGCTAAATTTTGGGTATTCAAATCACCGAGACTCGATAACAATAATAGTAAGATTGTACTAAAACTTTGAGGACATCATATGTAAGCATTTATCTAGAACTCCTTCTTGTGGGTATTTTATCAAACACTTGTAATTCATGGTTTAATCTAAGCATGAGAATAGTTTAAAACTCATAGTAATAGCATGATTTCCCTACTAAAATCACCAATTAAGATTTAATTCAGTGAACAACACCATTCAAACGTGTGGGGATTAATAAAAACAATAACTACATGTAACCATGGTATAGATTCAAAATTCATGGGGATTCATGGTTAAAATCACAATAACTTATAAAAATCACAACTTTGAATTTGAAATTGGGTTCTTGGACTCCATGGGTGGAAAGGACCCATGGATGGACATTTAACATACCTTAAAGTTTTGATCTTGAAAGAGAATTAACTTTTCTTGAACATTCTTGGATTGTGAACCTTAATTCTTGATTATCTTGTTGAGAGTGTAATGGAGTCTTGAAGTTCTTGGGAGATTACCTTAGAAAGAAACCCTAATCTTGTTCTTGAGAATAAAGAGGGTTAAGGGCTTTTGAAACTGATTCATAATAGCTAAGTGCTTGTTTTTTATAATTTATATCGTAGGGGAGGGAGGTAAGGTTTGAGGTGAAGAAAATACCAAAATACTCCAACAAAACTAAATCATAATTGCTGAAATTTTTAGTTAACGGGTTGATAAGTCGTCACTTAGGTGATGGCTAATCACCTCAAGTCATCACTTTTGTGGCTGAAATTATCACATACTGTTTATAGGTGACGACTTTGTCTGATAAGTCATCACTTAGGTGATGGCTTATCACCTCAAGTCATCACTTGGAAACTAAAATTGATGAGTTTCTGGTTAGGCTGACGACTTGGGCTTATAGGGCATCACTGTGGTGACGACTTATCAACTCAGGTCATTAGTTAGAAGCTGAAATTGATGAGTTTCTAGTTGGACTGATGACTTGGGCCAATAGGTCGTCACTTAGGTGACGACTTATCAACTCAGGTCGTTACTTGGAAGCTGAAATTGATGGAATTCTATTTAAGGATGATGACTTGGGTTGATAAGTCATCACTTAGTTGACAACTTATCAACTCAGGTCGTCACTTTGTTGACAGACGGACATGCTGAAGTAAAATGAGTATAACTTTCCATTCCGATAACGGATTAAGGTGAAACCGATGAGTTGGAAAGAAGATTCAAAGATGTTTCATTTGATATATTGTAGGCTACGTAACTCATTATGTACAAGGATTAATGGTTGTGGAAATTTGACCCAAGCTGAAATGTTCGCTAAAACTTAATCAATAGAAGCGTTCTCAACTCGTCTTTGAGTAAGGAGATTTTTATGACCTCGAATGATATAAAAAGAAATTTTTACACTATATAATTGATCATCACACATATATAAACATATAATCATTGGGTTCAGGTTTGTATACTTAGGAACAACGGTTTGAATTCTAGCCCAAAAATGTGGGGTGTTACAAAGGCCCGGAAGACCCCTTAGCATACTATCATAAGAATAATCCATACATAAATCAAAGTGCGGAAGATATAATAATATTCAATGGAAACTTATAGACCAAAGTATGTCAATAAAGTCGTGACAATACAATACTCAAAATTATCATTTACGATGCCTCTACTGAATGCTGACTGTCTAGGACGGGACAAGGCCCCTGGCTGGACCATAGACTAAAGAAATCAACATATGAAGATGTGCCTTCCAATATATGGATGGCTCATCAACTCTGTCATATCCCAAATGTTGTGCTGATGTGATGGACAATGGAACTATACCTCGAAACCTGTAATATGGGAGGTCAATACTTAAAAAGTATTGGTATATAGAACAACCCTAAAATAACATATATTTTATGTAACATAATTGAGAGCATTGTGAAAATAATTTAGCATAATATATATATATATAAAAACACATGGGCATATTTTAACGAGCTTCAATTCATGCTTGTAAAACACTGACTTAACTCTTTGTTTTAGTTTTGATCTAGACGGTACACCCTACATTTCTAAAATCCCACGGACTATATGTAATTCGCTTTTGACTTGGTGGCCAAGCCCCCAATTCAAGTTTATCGCAAGAATTAGAGTAGTATCAGTAAGGGGGACACGAAAGATCACAAAGCAAGGTGCCATAATCCCCAATCAAGTCAACATTTCATGGTAGTGTACAAGATCACAAGGCAGGGCTCCTAACCATAGTACCAAATTGGGACGACATAAATCAAATGTACACAAGATCACAAAGCAGGGAACCATAATCCCGTACTGGCAAAACACGATTTCCAGCGATGAGTCTTTCAACTCGTGCTCTCTTTGGATAACCATCTAACTATCTTTAAGCCCAATTTTTATCTATTAAAAACATGTTTCATGCTCAAAATATTCTTTTTTTTTTTCATATTAAGGGAACTCCATAATAGGTATCGCCATGCCTAGACTTGCAAGCCATATCATATCATATCATATCATATCATATCATATCATATCATATCATATCATATCATATCATATCATATCATATCATATCATATCATATCATATCATATCATATCATATCATGTCATGTCATGTCATATCATATCATGTCATGTCATGTCATGTCATGTCATGTCATGTCATGTCATGTCATGTCATGTCATGTCATGTCATGTCATGTCATGTCATGTCATGTCATGTCATGTCATGTCATGTCATGTCATGTCATGTCATGTCATGTCATGTCATGTCATGTCATGTCATGTCATGTCATGTCATGTCATGTCATGTCATGTCATGTCATATCATGTCATGTCATGTCATATCATATCATATCATATCATATCATATCATATCATATCATATCATATCATATCATATCATATCATATCATATCATATCATATCATATCATATCATATCATATCATATCATATCATATCATATCATATCATATCATATCATATCATATCATATCATATCATATCATATCATATCATATCATATCATATCATATCATATCATATCATATCATATCATATCATATCATATCATATCATATCATATCATATCATATCATATCATATCATATCATATCATATCATATCATATCATATCATATCATATCATATCATATCATATCATATCATATCATATCATATCATATCATATCATATCATATCATATCATATCATATCATATCATATCATATCATATCATATCATATCATATCATATCATATCATATCATATCATATCATATCATATCATATCATATCATATCATATCATATCATATCATATCATATCATATCATATCATATCATATCATATCATATCATATCATATCATATCATATCATATCATATCCATAGCCTATTTCATTCAAAAACATGTCAATGACCACCAAAAGATTTATCATATCACATGAGAGTTCTTATTTCAAAAGTACATGAAAACTTATGTCAAAATACTCTCTTTTCAATACTTTAACATACGGTAGTTATCTCTTTCATCAATCACATGAAATTCTTCATTTTAACACAAAAGGGTATTTATGAATAATCAACACCCCTTTACACACTAAAAATAACAATGCATATTTGATAAAGAAGCATTTAAAACTCATCTTTATCATTATTCATTAAACAAGCCCCAACAATAATTAATAAGAAAATCTCATGATCGAATAAAAGGGGGTTTATAGTTCATGCTCTCAAATCCACTTCAAAATACATTACATGTTATGAAAATAAATTTCATCATGTAAGGGGGGGTCTTAAATCACTTTTCGAAACTCATAATATATGAACACATGACCACAATTCAAATTCATGGAAAAACCCCTTATTAATTTCATAATTTGATCAAGCATGGGTTCATGATGCATGCTCTTCAAATGATATCCAAAAACCCTTTTACATATACATAATTATATATCTTTAAAACTTGTTAAAACGATAAACTTACGCCCATGAGATTTAGGATAACCTTAATTTAGGAATTTTTCCTCAACGAAATATACATAGGCATTCAAGAAGAGCTTAATGAAATCACCAAGTGAATCGTGTAAGCATGAAGTGTGAAATAATGAGAATTGACATAGAGATGACCTTGCAAAGGAGTTCAAGATATCATAATCATCACAACATAAGGCATGAGTTTATTTGGTGGTCGTGGGTCTTGATTTAAACTGGCACTAAACATGGGATAAGATTCCGTGGAACATAGGAATAGAGGTATCCGCCATCTTACATGATATGACCTATAGACCTTAAACTTAGAGACACTACTCGACTATACACCAAATAATAAATAACACACTTCATCATTTCCAACTTACAATTCCCCCACAATACACCTAACTACAAGATTTTGAGTCCAACTACATAGTACTTCCATGTTGAAGCCTAACACGGAGTAAAAAAGTGCTAGCTTAAGCTATGGGACCGTATACTCTACATCCCTTTAAGGATATCACTTCACCTTATCACTATAATAAAATAACCTCTTTCTTACCTCTCCACCTACAACCTTGGATCAAGTATTCATACCAAAAATTTAACACAATAAGAAACATCTACTCCCTTATTTAAGACATTACAAAGCTTTCATAACCACCACCATACTAATATATGAAGGGGCATTGAGGGACCGAGCATAAGCATCATGAATGGGATTAACACTATTTGATTATAACTTATACTTAGTGCACTACTCAAGGTGGTACATAAGATGAAGATACTATACAATAGACACGAAGTGCTTCATATATCAAGTGTCTGGATCATAAGTAGAGAGTCATTCGGGTATATGCAAAACACAACATGAGTTCTTAGGACTAGGAACGGTGAGAAGCAAGAGAGCATATATTATGAGTTATATAGCATAAAGTCAGAATTCATGTAGTCGACGATTGAGATAAGAATGGCCACTTGAATCTATTGCTCCTCATTTAAAGAGCTAAAAATGGTCATGAGTTTGTATAATCCTTATCGCTTTGGCTAGACCCAACATAAAATAAATCGGTAATATATAGAAAGCATAGTTTCATAGAACGAAGCATGATATGAACATTGGTTAATGGATCATGAACATCATAACATAGAGCTTGAATACTTAAAATATTGGATTACTGAGGGACATTATTGCTTTTAGTTTGGAGGTCAGAACATAGACATAAATTACATACATAGTTTGGACCTTAGGCATAGGCATGACTTAAATACATAAGACATTAGTAGAATGACCTCTTAAATTGAAGTAGGAGCAGCTTTCTTGAATAGGCATATATTTATCATGACTCTTCCCTAAAATTTGACACCATGAGAAAATTCAAGAACTACCTTAATTCATCATCTCCCCCTTAGATAAAATTCACAATCCTAGACTTGAGGACATATCCTCTCCTTAAATCTACAAGCACAACACTTAACAAAATGGGGGTATCATCATACACATAAATGCTAAACTCCCCCTAATAAACCATACCCTGAAGGCACTGCTTTTCGGGAATGCTACTTTTAACTTTTGCTAGCCTCTATAGCCATCACCCTACAACTCACACTCTCACTATCACATAACAATCCATTCTCCATTACTTAACATACTAGCATTAAACCTCTAATCGCTACCCTTACAACTTAACAAAGTTTTTAAAACTAGACCAAGAGCTCACATTATCTATCTATATTTCCACAAATTCAGCTCTAAAGAACACCATATAGTAGCCCTCTAGGCTTCTCTATACTAAGAAATTCAAGAACCTAAACTAGGTAAATATGGAACTTATACTCATAAAACCTTATCTAACCACATGCTACCTAGGGTTCAACTTATTCTTATAAAAATAATGCTATTATCCACCTAATGAATCAGCCGCAATTCATCATTTTAAAACTAGTGCTCATGTATGTATATGTCACGCCCCGAACCAAGGCCCTAGACGTGACATGCACCCGATACTATTTCTAGTATGAGCAAACATTCTGGCATATCATATGAGCATTTACCTAACATAATGAATAGAGAGAAAGCAATATAAAATATGATTTCTTAAAGGATAAAGTATTTCATCAATGTTCTTTAATATCACATAACGTCTAACGACACAATAGTCATGATAAATAAGACTACAAATTACAAGATCTTTCTGACTATGAAGCCTCTACTGACTAATTATAAATGTCAGGAAAAGGCCCCGACATACCCTGGCACAAAAAGGAACATAGAGAAATTATCATATCTAAATATGCCCCGGGTAGAAAGGAGGCTCACCAATTGCAGAAGAAGATAATCCTAATAAGGCGTCTAACCGCGGACTTGAGATCCAGAACCTACATCATGAAATGATGTATCGCCAAAGACGATCAATACATGGAATGTATTGGTATTTAAAACCACTTTAGAAGGGAAGTAAAACAAGATATTAGAAATGCCAATAAAATTCAAAAATAAGTGAAGACAACTTGAAAGAAATAAGAATATAAACTAAATTTATAATTGACCAAGTAAGGTAAATTTAATTCTTTTGATTATTTGTGGGAGAAAATAGTGAACCGTCATAAACCACCATTTGAGCGCATGGAGTATGATCTCGGCCCGATCAGCTAAGCCTAACTGCACCTTGCCAGGCATAGGACGTGACATGACATAATTTGCTAGAAAGTATTCATGGTTATCCCCTTTTCGGAACACATGAAAAAAAAAGAGTCATCCAACTTGAGGAATAATCTCTATCCTATGTCGGCAAACATAGTTTTGGGCATTTGTCGTTTCAACCTATGCCTTCATGGTCAGCTAACTAACTCCCTTATGCTCATGACATTATCTTATTTATTTAATTAGTTCTTGAAATGTTATTCTTATTACG
The DNA here is from genome assembly GCA_030864215.1 of Capsicum pubescens. Lineage (NCBI taxonomy): Eukaryota > Viridiplantae > Streptophyta > Magnoliopsida > Solanales > Solanaceae > Capsicum > Capsicum pubescens. The sequence continues at coordinate 340,006,679 of CM061544.1, forward strand.
TTCACATTCATAGTTTAGCCTTTTTAGGCTCATGCTCATGGTTTAGCCTTTTTAAGCTCATAATTATATATAGACACTTTAGGCTCATATTGAGAGTTAATCGTAAAAGGTTCATATTCATGAGTTAACACTATCAATATTGGAGAGTCATGATAGGTAATTTCATGGTTTGATAAGATATAATTCATGTACATGATTGGAAGCATTCTTGTAAAAATATTCATGTTCATATTATTAAGTATCTATTAGGTCAATGGGGGGTTCCTGGGAAGTTGGTAATATTATATTGAGACTTGCAAATTCATAATGTATAAATCACAGTGCAAAGAGTTTTACGAATGTTGTGGGAAGGTTACATTCTTATGGATTATGGAACAAGAATTATACTTTTAAGAGTTTCATAAATTATATCTTATAACTTTAAAAGAAACATTCACATGATGGCATGGCTGAGATTTTGACATGGAAGATTGGGCTAAGATATTGCATTACAATCATCTACTGCCTGAGATTCTAGAAAATAGATTGACATGAGATCCTAGTAGGAGATAAAGCAGTTATTAACAATAAAAAGTGAACTCAAACTCCCAATCTCAGAATCTGACAATATCAATATGACAAGTTCAATTTTCAAAGGGCTATTTAACAGTCCAATAGGCCAATATTTTGCAAAAACAGGAAGAAAATCGTACAAAGCAACCAATGAAGTAGTCTTACAACTGGTGGAACAGTTATACAACTAGTGCAACAGTCATACAACCAGTTACACAAACGCTTATATAGATACAATTGATTCAGACAATATCAACAGTTAAAAGGATGAAAGATGCTGATCAAAGAAAGATGTTACTTTTTTTTTCTTACCCAAAGTATCTGGGAAATACATATTTATGCATTTAATTGAGGAATATGAGTATGAGAGTATCTTGGATCCGAGATTATCTTGAACAAATTGAATTAGTAAACATGAAATTTGAAGAATACATAAAAATGGAAGTCTTACATACCTCAAAAATGCTAGAAGAATTGTGATTAGATGGAGGTATTTTACTTGATTCTTGAATTGAATTCTGGTGGATTCTTAATAGTTGTGTTAGGAAGGAGAATAAGGGGTGTTATGTGCAGAAAAATGTCGTAAAACTGATAAAGAGAGAGGCTTTAAAAAGTTAGAAAGAGGCTTTAAAAAGTTTGGGGGTTATGGGAAAAAGAAGGAACGAAATCACCCCCAAGAATGTGAAGAGTTAAGAAAAAATAGAAAATTTTCGTCTGGTAGGCTGTTCTGACTATTCTTATCAAAACAAACGTAACTTTTTACTCGAAACTCTGATTTATGAGATGTTGGTGGCATTGGAAAGAAGATTCAAAAATATTTAATTTGATAGGTAATAGGTCACATAAATCTAAGTATTCTAGGATAAATGCTTCTATAAGTTTGACCCTTGTATGAACATATACGAAACTTAATTGTTAAAGGACCTTTCAACTCAAATTTATTTAGAGATTTCTTATACCCTTAATTCATACCCAACACCCCTACGCTTAAGATATGACCTTTCCATCTAGATATAATAAATTTTTTAGATTCAGGTATAAGTACATGTAAAGAGCGGTCCAATTTGTTTTATCTTTAGCTCGAACGTTAAGGGTGTTACAGTATATCACAATTATCCACTCAATTTATTTTCATAAGTTATCAACCTAGGATATTTCACACATCACTTCAAGACTACTAATTCATTCCCACAAAATGTGCATCAGTAATCTTAAGCTACTATTCTTGCCACCATAATCCACATCTAAAGTTCAAGCTTATTGTCTAGCATAATCGTGCACCACAGATGATGCATACCTCAAACTATACTAGCCCATCAAATTAGAAGATCAATCTAAATTCCTTATTTCACTTAACTGTGATCTACAAGAACATATTCTTTATGATGTTATTACTACACTTTAAAATCTACTACACACCTTCTCACATGTTGTACTAGTTTACCACTAGAGGGTAAAGTCACATAATAATGATAGTCAATATTAATCTTATAATATAACCCATTACGATCTTATTAGCATACTCTTACTTTCTCACATCATATCAACTTATCCATGCATACATCCCAACTACCTTCAAAACCAGTGAGTCTCTACTTATAACGTATTGGCTAATCTACCCATTTTCATTCACAACCTATAAATGATTTCTACAACTACCATAACTATTCATTCTGAGCTCCTTCCCTATTTAAATAAATAATTATCACAGCTAATCACTTCCTCCACGGACTACCATACGACCAATAAATCTTGATAAAATATTATCCAATCACCATAAAGGGCACACCACTCTCTACTTAAAGGCCACACAACTACAACTACTTTCTTCACTCAAGAGTTACACTCTGACTTCTAAACTTTTGGATTCATATCACTAACTTCTGGACCATCTTACTACCAATAGGTCATGACTCCTTAACATATATAACTACTCGGGTGGAAATACTGTTCCAACATTCTGCCACAAATCTCTGCCCTTAAGCATGATATCTGCAACAAAGATTCTGAAAGGGACTGAATATACTCCTTACCTTAGGCTCAAATGCATGATTGATATAGATAGGGGTATCCATTGGAATCAACACACTTTGAAGCACTAACGGACTCCTCTCAAGTCCTTATGCTACATCATAACCTTTTATGACTCAATTAAAAAGGACCACATCATTTAGACTCTCAGATTTTGCATTGGTATTACCTCGACAATGAGACATAGCTAATAAAATTAGAGTAAGGAAGAAATTTGTATAACTTCCATATGGACAACAAAATAGCACGATCTAGACTATGAAAGAATGGAAAACAACTCTTAAATTTCCGGTAGCCTCCAAATTATAAGTGTGGTGTACAACACACCCATAAGCAAGAATCTACTAGACACGGCTTTGTAGATACCCTGGAACCATAAATCATGCTCTAATACCAAGCTTGTCACGACCCGAGCTGAGATCCTAGTTGCAACGGGCATCCCAAACCACGAAGGCCCGAGAGACCCCTTAGCATACTATCATAAGCATAATTCATAGCTAAATCAAAGTGCGGAAGATATAATAATATTCAATAGAAACTTATAAACCAAAGTGTGTCAATAAAGTCGTCATAATACAGTACTCAAATATCATCTACGAAACCTCTACTGAATGCTAACTGTCTATGCCAGGTAGTGAAATGTATTGGTATGTAGAACAACCCCAAAATAACATATATTTCATGTAACAGAATTGAGAGCATTGTGAAAATAATTTAGCATAATGTATTTATGAAAACACAGGGGCATATTTTGAAGAGCTTTAATTCATGCTTGTAAAACATTGACTCAACTCTTTGCTTTAGTTCTGAGCTAGATGGTACACCCTACATTTCTAAAATCCCATGGGATATATGAAATCCACCTTGACTCAGCGGCCAAGCCCGCAATCCAAGTTTGCCGTAAGAATTGGAGTATCAGTAAGGAGGATACACAAGATCACTAAGCAGGGTGCCATAATCCCCAATCAAGTGAACATGTCATGGTAGTGCACAAAATATCATAAAGCAGGGCTCCTAACCATAATCCCAAATTGGGACGACATGAATCAAAAGTACACAAGATCACAAAGTAGGGTACCATAATCCTGCACCGGCAAAACACGATTTTCAGCGATGAGTCTTTCGACTTGTGCTTTCTTTAGGTAACCATCTAATTCTATTTAAGCCCAGTTTTAGTCTCTTAAAACCATGCTTCATGCTCAAAATATTCATTTTTTTTATATTAAGGACACTCTATAATAGTTATCGTCATACCTAGACATTCAAGTTATATCATGTCCACAGCCCTTTTCATTCAAAAATACATTAATGACAACCAAAAGATTTATCATATCACATGAGAGCTCTTATTTCAAAAGTACATGAAAACTTATGCCAAAACACTCTCCTATCAATACTTTTAACATAAGGTGGTAATCTTTTTCGTCAATCACATGAAATTCTTCATTTAACACAAAAGGGCATTCAACAATAATCAACACCTCTTTGAAAACATTTTAAAAAGAGATAATACATTGAAACACTCCTAAACTTGTAGCCAAAACTTACTTTAGACCCTAAACTAATCGGGCAATTATTTACCCCCCTTAACAACTTTCAAGTGAATTTTTTTCCACCCTAAAAAAATTATACCACTCTCAATACGGAGAGTGAAGTGCACGCGCCCCACATAATTGCCAAATCAGTGCCACATTAGTGCCATGTCATTGCCGCATAAGAAATTGAAATTTTTTCTAAAAAAATAATCCAATAAACATATTATTTTTATATATTTTTTTTTTAAAAAGCAAAAAATATATATATTATTTATATATTATTTTTAATATATATATATAATTATTTTTAATATATATATATATATATATATGAAAGACCTCCCCCCCCCCCCCGCCCCGTTCCTCATCCTTCAATTCTTTAACAGCCCCCCAGCCCCCTTTTCTCCTCTTCTTTAATTTCTTTATCACCATTTTTCACCTTTAACATCAATAACTTGATTCGAATTTAACAAGAAATTGATAAATAACATGTTCATGTAGATTAAGCCATGACTCCTCTATCAACATTTAGAAATCAACAATTGCAAGTAGAACAAAACCTAAACTCATCCACAATAATTCCAGATCTACCAAACGATTTAGCAGCAATAATACTAATATTCGTTCCTTTGTTTCGATCTGCCATGAAAATACTTCCTACTTTAATTTTTTTTCACCATTAACACCATTATTTCAAACCTTCTCAAATGCTCCAATAAGCACACGACGAGGAAGTGATAAATTGTCATAAGTTATTTATCATCACAAATTGGATGTAGTCATCTAAAAAAATTAAATAAAAGTAAAAAACAATTAATGAAGGGAGGGGTTAATGGAGCTTAGTAATGGTGATCTTGAAAAAAATAATTAGCCTAAATGAAGAAGATGAAGAAACGGGGTGGGGTGGGGGTGGAGGATATGAAGAAGATGAAGAAATGGGGTGGGGGTACGAAGAAGATGAAGATATGGGGGTGTTGGGGACGGGGGTGGGGGTGGGGGAAGGGGGTGGTTATGAAGAAGATGATGATGGAAGTGAATTTTTAATTTTTTTAATCTAATATATATATATATATATATATATATATATATATATAAAGAAAACTTGTAAAATTAAAAGGTGGGACCCACCATTTTCCATGTTTTTTAAGCAAATTACACGCTAATTTTTTTAAAAATTGCCACGTCAGCAATTAGGGTGGAAAAAATTCACTTGGAAGTTTTTAAGGGGGGTAAATAATTGCCCGATTAGTTTAGGGTCTAAAGTAAGTTTTGGCTACAAGTTTAGGGGTGTTTCGATGTATTATCTCTTTTAAAAATAACTATGCATATTTGATAAAGAAGTATTTAAAACTTATGTTTATCGTCATTCATTAAACAACCCCAATAATAATCAATAAACAAATCTCATAATCGAAAAAAGGGGGTTATAGTTCATGCTCTCAAATCCACTTCAAAATCCACAACACGTTATGACAATAAACTTCATAATGCAAAGGTGGGGGGAGGGGGGTCATAATTCATGTTCTTGAATAACTTTTCAAAACTCATAACATTTAAACACATGACCACAATTCAAATTCATGAAAACCCCCCTATTAATTTCATAATTTCATCAAACATGTGTTCATGATGCATGCTCTTCAAACGATTTTCAAAAACCCTTTTACATATACATAATTATATATCCTTAAACTTGTTAAAATGATAAACTTATGCCCATGAGATTTAGGATAGTCCCACATATTTTGATAACGACGAAAACGTAGAGAAATTTGACCCTTAGAGCTTAAAATCCTTAACCCTAAATAGTTTATCTTCTCTTGCTTAGGGAAAGATGATTTGGGGATTTGGAGAAGTGATATAATGTGTTTTAATACCTTAATTTCATCCATATAGGATTGGGAACAGTTTGGGAGGGTGAAAAGATCCCTTTGCCCTTAAAATAACTCCAAAACCCCCTTTTTGACACTTGGGAAAGGCTTGGCAGCGCAAGGCCAAACCAAACCACAGGGTTTGCGGCGCAAGGACAAAGCAAACCTCAGGGTTTGCGGCACAAGGCCAAATCGTATCTGAGACAGGATCTCACTAAATCACTCATAACTTTTGATTCAGAACTCGAATTGACAAACGATCAATTGAGTTGGAAAGTGGACTCAAAGAGCTTTAATTTGGTATATAATGGGTCACATAAATCCATATATTACCGAAGTAATGTTCGTTGGAAGCTGACCCATGAAAAATCGCCAACTAAAACTCAACTGGTAAGAAAGTGCTCAACTTAACTTTGAGCGAAGAGATTTTTATGACTTAAACTCATCTCCAAAGATGTTACCACGACATTGGGAGGGTGAAAAGACCCCTTTAACCTTAAAATAACTCAAAAAGGAACACTTTTTGACGCTTGGGAAAGGCTTGGAGGCGCAAGTCCAAATCAAACCTCAGGGTTTGCGGCGTAAGGCCAAAGCAAACCTCAGGGTTTGCGGCGCAAGGCCAAATCGGACCTGAGACAGTGTCTCACTAAATCACTCATAACTTTTGATTCAAAACTTGAATTGATGAACGGTCAGTTGCGTTGGAAAGAGGACTCAAAGAGATTTAATTTGGTATTTAATGGGTCACATAAATCCACATATTCCAGGAGTAATGTTCGTTGGAAGCTGACCCATGACAAATCGCCAACTAAAACTCAACCGGTAAGAAAGTGCTCAACTTAACTTTGAGCTAAGAGATTTTTATGACTTATACTCATCTCAAAAGATGTTACCATGACAAATAATTGTTATTCACACTATTATATAAATAAAAATCATCAGGTTCGGGTCTATATACACAGGAAGGACGATTCAAGTTATAGCCCAAAAATGTGGGGTGTTACATAAGTCTTCATTATTATTACTAGGTTCCCCTGCTTTCATCGCTATCAATCTTTTGCCAATGATACACCTAATTGTCGTTTGAATTTCCTTTTTAATTTCCATCATTCTTTTGTTCCTTTTACTAGGCAAAGACCTAAAAATAAAATTTAAGTAAATTTTCTAAGCTATTAAAATAGAAACTTGATAAAATAGATTAATACTTTACCTCAACCCTGGTATATAAATCGTAAAAACTTCTTCCATTACATGCGAAGCTTGTTCTTTCTAAAGTTCAAATATTATTCTTCCTTCTTCATAACTATCCCAAATGCAGTTTGAGAAATGACGTCGCCCACCATTAGTTGAAAGTGTGGCCTTATATCGAGCTCGAATGATATTTCATTTGGAACAATCTCCTCACATTTGCTTAGCATTTCACTACAACTCAAACAATATGCTGGCAGCATATGCTATTTTAACACAGACGGATTAATTTCACTCGTGGTCTCTAAATCTTATATACTAGCTATATGAGAGCAGAAAAAAGTAGTATGTATAACCTTTAGTTTCTCAAAATGGAAAGCAGGTTTGATGATTTTTCTGTGTTTGGCCCATTTTTCTTCCTCAAGACTTACAAGGCCTTGAACCAATAACTTTGCGAATGGATTGGAATGTTTGTTCTTGTGATACGTACAATTTTTTTCAAAAATCTCCTTTATGTGTGTAGGTTCTGTGATGAATACTATTGGCTTGGGGCCTAGCCAGGCAAAAGAAGTTTTACATGCAGAATATTTATCATCTTTTGGGTTAGTATTTACCAGCAGAGTATTTAGGAAATTCACTTAATACATATAAATAATTTATCAAGAATCCTAGAAGCCTCATTTTCTAGAATTCAGAATCTATAAACTGAAAATCTTAGCACCGCCAGACACCCGGGCAAACAACCCTCCTCCAAGAAGAACTGTAGAGACTAGTTGGTTCACCAAACTCCAATTGAGCATCACACATTCTCCAGATCCAGTGCCAAACTACCGACTCCTCTTGAAATTACGTTGTTGGAGCCAAGCTAGGAATGACAGTAAGTGGACCAGCACTACTTTTCACCAGTTAAAGCTTAATCTTGCTTGTTTTTCTTACTATTGCATGAAGTGGAAGACATAATTATAAAGTATGTTTTCTTAAACAGTTTAGTCATTTAGATGAGATAGTTGCACGTTTAGAATAAACACTTGTAAATTGGGCATGGGAATAGTTAGTAGTATTTTATACATGGAGATTGTTGAATTGGGCATGGAGATAGTTCCATGTGAGGGAACATGTCGAATGAACACTTGTGAAAATAACAGAGGAAAAAGAAGAAAACCAACAAACTAAGCTAGAGTCTTATTCTTACCCTTTTTTTGTAGTCACAGATAAAAGGAATGATCCTTTGTGCAACATCATCAGAGAAATTGATGGGCTTAGACTTTTCTTCATTATTTCTTATACTCAGTTCCTTTAGATCTCCATAGAATAACTTGTATGGATTTCCCTTCATACCATTCTCTCCCAAGTATTTCTCTAATTTTTTTGTCCTAAACCATGCCCAATTCAACACTTTCCATGTATCATAAACTATTACTAACAAAATTGTAACACACACTACTGCTTCTATCATCTCTACTCCCACAAGTGAGATAAAATTATTAGGCAAATTTTCTACAATAAATATGAAAAATTTACTAAAAGTACCTGCGTTTTCTATCACTATAAATGTATCCACGACAAAATAAGGTAGTTGATGAATTTTCCACGAATAATAAAGACGTTTGTCTTTGTCCTAATTGGTCAAATTTGTGGACTTTTACAGTGTGATGAATAGACAAAATATGGACTAGAGTGCATGAATGAGGGGCAAGACTTCTCCATCATTTTTTCACTGGCATCATTTTAAGGAGGATGTAAGAGTTCCTGAAGAGTTGCAGTGGGTTGCTCCTCAATTCTGGAACCTGTTCCCAGATGAACTCACACAATACAACTAGGAGAGATATAAGCTATGAAGTGCAGGAATAAAGTAAATAGCTCAAGGATTTTACATGAAAACCCCTTTCTTAAGGAAGAAAAACCATGATCTGCCTTCAGGATTTCTAAGCTCCACTATATCTAAGCAACTCCTTGAATACAAACTCCAGACTTCAGGATTACTCTCCTAGTAATAACTCTATTACAAGGAAATAGTACAACAATTCTACTGCACTCACCCTTCTGCTAACTCTAACTGGACACACCAAGATAACTCTAGCTTGAAAATCACCTAACTCTAGATGAATACAATGAGAAGAAGTTTACACCACAACACCTACTAACAATCATAAGAAAATGTAGGAAAACTTTTAAGAGCACATTTACAAAGAGTCAAATACAATAAGTAAATAAAATATAGCTTGATGAGCTATCAGTTTCTCGTTGCAAAGTGAAGTCTTTGATTTTAGCTTCAGAGAGATATTTAGTTATAAGAATATGGAAGCATTGGGTTTTTTGTTGAGGAAGATGAGCAATATATAGTATGATACAAGAAAACCTAGGATAGATCCCGTTGGCTGATACAAAAGGTGGAACTAGCTTTTCACCATCTTTTGTACTTTACGGCAGCTGTGACATGTGATAGTGACAGGTGAGCCCAACCTGTTTTCTAAATGGTAGAAACTTTGTCATTACATAATCTCTAGGAAACATATCCCAACACCCAATTTGTCAATCATTAAAACTAAGGACTAGAAAATTTTCCCCGATACCATCATATAAAGAAAAAGGTGGTCCCATGCAAGCAATCAGCATCTTCAAACATCCATGTAGCATACAGTCTACCAGCAGGACTCAGCAACACAAGCCATAAGAATTCCCCTATCACTGATGTCACATCCTTTTTTTGACCAAAAAAAAAGATTCGTTTTAAGTTTGAAAGGGTTTTTATTATTAAAGTGACAAAAGATTGAAAATTTTCTTCGAAAAAGGATTATTTATATTTTTTATTCAGAGTCTCCACTTGGCATAAATAGGGTGTGCCTAGTCACCTTTGGAAATCCTTTTCAAAACAGTTTGACTCTAGAAACTGATTCGCGAATAGAGATTCCGACTTAGGAATTCTGTTGACCAAGGGGAAGGTGTTAGGCACCCCTCGATCCTGTGGTTCGACCACGGTCGCTTGGTAGCGCGTATCGGCTAATTTAACACTACGAATGTATAAACCACACAAAACACATAAACAAACATCAAACTATAATCCAAAACCAAAATAATAATGTTCAGTCCAATTATACAGTCCAAAATAGAAGAATGCGAGAAAAGAAATCCTATTCTATCCTACGCTAACCTAACTACGCTCCTGCGCTTTACCCGATGCCTCGGGCCTTCATCACGAATGTCTTCCACCAACATAATACATCGAGGCATTCCCTAAAAAATAGACACAAATCCTCGAGGCATTCCCCGGCCAAATAGTACATTTTAATCAAACAAGATAAATTATAAAATGTTCAACACACATTCCACATTCTAACATTCAACAAGACACTTAATCCTAAATTTGCCTACCCGAACCTACATTGGCCTATCTATTTCAACATATCATAATTCCATCACGTTCCATATCAACAATCAAACAAAATTAATCCTAATCTACTCTTTTCGTTAAATTTTCAATTCCCTCGCCCAATTTTTTTTATCAATCACGCCATTAAAACTAATCAAATTCATTCCTCAAACAACCAAAGTCACATCATCAAGTGCATGGTCATAACATCAACAACATCGAACATTCATAATCGCCCAACACATAGTCATGGTCGTTTCAACAAATTAAAATAGAGATGAGGCAATGGGTTAAATAAATGGACCTTTTGATATTATGTTGATAACATTATTTAAGAAAACCAGATCCGAAAAACCGAATAGCACCTCAATGACGAACAAGCTCTAAACTCGGTATCGCAAAATAGAAACCCGCTACTGACCCCAATAAATCAACGGAGGTAGACAACACTACCAATCCCAGAATAGTACGAAGACCAAAGAATTGAGTGAAAAACAGCAGAATAAACTTGACCTGTACACAAAGCTAGAAGCAGAAACTGATTCGAAACTGGACCAATTTGAGTGAGGAATTCACTGCTGGTCCACGTTTTCTGGACAAAACTTAACATTTTTTGCCAAGTTCCCTTAAAAATCCCAGAAAATAATGAAGAAATTTGGACTCTTCGAGAGCTGGTTAACTGGATGATGAACCGAAATTGATTCCGATAAAAGTTTTACACCGAAAAAGGGTTGGCGAAGGATTGAACCTCGCACCAATACCCTCTTCCCGATCACTCTCTATCTTCTTTGTATCCCTCTATAGATCTCTCTTCGTGACTCTCTTTTTCTCGTCTCCCTGTGTGTATGCATTTCTTACGAAGAAAATAAAAAATCATCAATGTTTCCTTGGTGTGTCTGTTTTTTTTGGTGGTTTAGTGTAGAAGATATGGATGATGATGATGTGGGTTCTCTGTGTGTATGTGTTCTCTCTGTTCATGGCCTCCCCTTGTATGGGTGTGAATATATCTATGGAGAAAATGATGAATGGAGGGTGTATTCTTGTATGAATTATACCCTGTAGGCCCCTCTCCCTTTTTTTATTATTGTTGTGTGTTGTATATAAACCAAAATGGAAAAATTCCTAGTGTGTATTGATGCAAGTTCTTGAAAATGGATGGGGTCACGTGGCAGGATAGGGTAAGTGAGGGTAGAGGTATGGGGTGGTGTGAGGATAAAGTTTGTTAGGATAGATTAAAACAAGATAAAATTTGTTAGAAATTTTGTTAAAGGTTGTTTTTTTTTGTATTTTTGTGGGATATAATTATACGGGTGAGGGTGTGTGGTAAGGTGAGCTAAAAATGGATAAATTGGGTTTTGAGAGGGACAAAATTAGGTGTCTACAACATGCCCCCTTTGAATGTAAACACAAAGTATTTTCAGACAAAAAAGTAGACAACGAGACAGAATTTTATCCCGACCATTATTCAGAAAGAATGAAACAGAAGGAAGGAAGGAAACCGAGTCTACACTTTCGACATCCTACCTACCCAAGTGACGAGTGAATCGAGTCACAGGTATCTCAAAGGACTAAAAAAATGGGGACTATACTGAGTTGGAGAGTCGAGCGAGGTTTTGTCGAGGTTCCGGTCTGCAGCTCTGTTATTACATCAAAAATGAAAATTACAAGTTAAAAAATAAATGAAACTACAAAAATCCTATCTATACAGCTTATTTTGGACTCTTGACTTGAGTTTCATCACCCTATTCATTAGGCGGGCTCCTGACTTGCAATTTCTTCAACTTGTTGCATGGCTTTAAATTTCTTCACCCTATTCTCCAGGTGGGCTCCTGACTTGCTATTTTACAATTTGTTAACTTTCAATTTCTTCACCTTGTTGCTTGGTTTTCAAATTCTTCACTTTATTGATTGACTTTCAATCTCTTAACCTTGTTACTTGACTTTCAATTTCATCACTATATTCTTTAGGCGGACTCCTGACTTGCCATTTCATCACCCTATTCTTCAGGAGGGCTCCTGGCTTTCAATTTCATCACCCTGTTCTTCAGGCAGGCTCTTGACTTTCAATTTCGTCACCCTGTTCTTCAGCCGGTCTCCTGACTTGCTATTTCCATATGTTTTCTTTCAATTTCTTCACTTTGTTTCTTGACTTTCATTTTATTTGCCCTGTTTTTCAGGCGGGCTCCTGAAATCACATCAAAACTAAAAGAAAATTATCCTAGGCCAATATTATTATAAAGAGAATTCATATGCCAGGAAAGTGAAGTTCCAAACACAAGAATTAAATTTTGCCCCAATTTATCATCAAAGGACTTTTGTGAAAGTCACATCATTATAGGAATCAAAGAGAATGACTCGACTAAAAGGTACGTCTTATAGGAATCAAGGGAATGACTTGACTAAAAGGTATGTCTTCTAGGGGTCAAGGGGAATGACTCGACTAAAAGGTACGTCTCTAGGGGTCAAGAGGAATGACTCGACTAAAAGGTATATCTTCTAGGAGTCAAGAAAAATGACTCGACTAAAAGGTACGTATTATAGGAATCAAAGAAAATGACTCAACTAAAAGTTAGGTCTTCTAGGGGTCAAGGGGAATGACTCGACTAAAAGGTACGTCTTCTAGGGGTCAAGGGGAATGACTCGACTAAAAGGTACGTCTTCTAGGGGTCAAAGGGGATGACTCGACTAAATGGTACGTCTTCTAGGGGTCAAGGGGAATGAGTTGACTAAAAGGTATGTCTTATAGGAATCAAAGGGGATGACTCTACTAAAAGGTACATCTTATAGGAATCAAGAGGGAATGACTCGACTAAAAGGTACGTCTTATAGAAATCAAAGGGGATGACTCGATTAAAATGTACGTCTTATAGGAATCAAAGGGTAATGACTCGACTAAAAGATACATCTTATAGGAATCAAAGGGAATGACTCGACTAAAAGGTACGTCTTCTAGGGATCAAGGGGAATGACTTGACTAAAAGATACGTCTTATAGGAATCAAAGGGAATGACTCGACTAAATGATACGTCTTCTAGGGGTTAAGGGGAATGACTCGGCTAAAAGGTACGTCTTATAGGAATCAAAGAGAATGACTCAACTAAACGGTACGTCTGCTAGGAGTAAGGGTTCAATTTAAGAAGTGTATCACCTAACAAATGAAAACTGAAATCCATGGATAAGAAAGTGTGTCTCCGAGGGATATAGAATGGTGAATTTTACCATGATTTGACTATTAAACCTGTGAAGCAACATTGCTTCCTGTATTTGTAAAAGTGACGCATTGCAACCCTTGATATTTACGCTTTGAAGTCCTTGCTTTGAATGTAATATGTTACCTATTTCATCAAAGAAAACTTGTGAGTTTAAAACATGGTGGCTGGTTTGTGGCTTTAGCTTTTGCGGTGATCACTCTTGCCCTTGTCACATTTAACCTTTCTCCCAACCCTTAGAATATGCCATTGACTTGCTGCTTCATTGACTCAAACTCAGATGATTAAGAGTGACTCTGAAACAAACACGGTATCTCTGCTTTGCCATGCTCCTCAGATAACCCCTTTGAACCTTGGTATTTCCATGAGTTCCCAGACTTATCTGCTAACAAAACTTTTTGCATGCCTTACTTCGTCTCACAATCATGTCTCTTTCATGTGTTGGCCTTTTGTCTTGCTTTGTGCAATTGAAGGAGATGGTAGCCAATTTTGAAATCTTTTCTCACTTGTTTTGACATGGACTTGACTCAAAGACAAGACAAAAATGACAATGATTTTTATTTGGATAACTGACTCAAGAAAAATAAAATAAAAATAAAGAGAAGAAAGAAAAGACAATGAATGTCCCCTTTTGAAACAAAGAAGCAAAACTTTATATAAAAGTGACAGCCAATTCTAATGATTTGTGACATCTTTTAAGCATTAACTTTGACTGATTCTATGTTTCACTATTTCTTCTGCATTTTTCTAGCATACAACTCCACTTTTATTGCATATTCCTCACATTGAATGACTCAAGATTTTGTGGAGCTGATTTTTGTTCTGTTCATGCAGCCACTATTTGACCTAATTGAGACATGTCTTTCAATTGATGACCAAGTTATTCTTGTGATTCTCAAAATAAGTGTCTTAATTCCCAAAGAAGGCTTCAACTTGTCACCAAATGTCTCAGCATTCTACCTATTTTCTCAGATGCTTTCTTTTGCTGACTTTAACCCTCTGATTCCATGCTCATGCTTAAACTAGATTTTAAGATCTGGCTGAAAATTCCGCTAGCATGTCATATCACTAGAATCAACATAAAATGTACTATGTAAAGAAAACAAACAAACAACACATTTAAAACACAAGGAAAAAGAGGACACTTAATTTTATTAAAATCAAATATAAAAGGGTTTGAACCTAACGACAAAGGGACAAAACAAGATAGATCCCGAACTACAATCCTAAAATAATTCGGATAACAAAAAAGAAAACAGAACAAACTACCAGACCTCTTCCTAGTAGGGAAAGGGATGACTTCTCAATTGATCAGCTTGACAACTTAGCCACTGGTTTGCATATCAGCATGACTAGAGCTTTCCTCACTATCAATGTGCTGCATCATAATCGATCCATCTTGAATCATCTTTTTAATTTCTCTTTTAAAATCTCGACAATCTTTAATACTATGACCCTGAGTATCAGAATGATACTCACATCGTGCATTATGATCAAAATTTCTTGAATGCCAATTAAGAGTGTGCCCAAGGAGAGGAGTGATCATGCCCTCCTGTACCAATCTCTGAAATAAACTGGCATATGACTCTCCAATTGGTGTGAAGATATCTCTCGACTTCTGCCTCATTTCATCATTTGGCTTGGATAAAAAATTAGGCTTAGAAGGGTTTTGGTATATTTGTTGAGTTGGAGAATGACTCTGGGGCATTGGGGTATGCCATTGTGGGTAAGATGAGGGTTGAACATGTGGTTGTGCATTATACACTGGATATGGATTTGGAGGAATAGAGTATAATGGATTTTGGGAGTGATTATGTAGAGCTTGGGCATAAACTTGAGCTTGAGCTTGAGCCTGAGATCGACAACAACGTGGTCTTCTTGACCTTTCCTACTATCCAACTACAATAGCAAATGCATCTTCCTCATTCTTTTTCTCCCCAACACTTCCTGAACCCTTTTGAATTGCTTTAGTAGTCGCTTTCAATGTTGAAAAACTCACAATGCGACCAGTCTTAATTCCCTCTTCTATCATCTCCCCCATTTTAAGGACCACAATGAACGGCTTGCCTAATGCCGGTAACAAGTGTTGATAATATGTTTCGTCCTGCGCTTGAATAAATACCTCCATTATCTTACTTTCTTTCATTAGAGGTTTCACCCTAGCTGCTTGTTCACGCCATCTAATTGCATATTCTCTGAAACTTTTGGTGTTCTTCTTCTTTATTTTAGTCAGGGATTTCTCGTCAGGAATCAACTCCACATTGTATTGAAATTGTTGCAAGAATTCATTAGCAAGTTCATTCCAACTAATCCACTTGTCGATGTCTTGGTCAACAAACCATTCTGAAGCTAGGCCTGAAAGACTCTCCCCGAAATAAGTCATAAGTAGTTCTTCCTTTCCTTCAGCGCCCCTTAACTGGTTAACAGTAACGTATTAAATGTGCCACTGGTCCCCATGTCCGTCATATTTCTCAAACTTTGGCATTTTAAAGCCAGGAGGAAGGTTGACATCTGGAAATATGCATAAGTCCTTATATGAGACCCTTTTGCAACCCCCAAGTCCTTGCAAGTTCTTCATAGCCATTTCCAGAATTCTCAATTTTCTGGTTATTTCCTTTTTTTCTTCTGTCATAACAGGCTTCTCAGTGTTAGAAGGAAATTCAGGCAGGTGAGTGTCACCGAAAAGACCAGTCAACTTGAATGTAGGCTCGGTAGCATAACATTGATCACCAGTAATATTCAATGCAGACTCTCTTGTAGAGTAGGAAGGCACAACTTGGGGATGAACATCAAAGTAGAAGCTTCAGTTGGAGGTGATGCCGCAAAAGCATAAACAACAGGTGGAGCCAAGTATGTGGTAGTCTTGGATTGGGGAGTGAGGAAATGAACATTGGAAGTGGTTGGATATTGTTGCCCCGGAGTCGATCCTGATGCATGTTGTGGCATGTCAACAAAAATGGGAAATTGTGCATGTGACATGGGAGGCAAGCTAGAAAGATACTCCAGATTATCAGTGGGAACTGGAAAAGGAGGTAACCCATTAGCCCAAGCTCGATGCATTTCTATCATTTGCTGCCTTAATTTTCGAATCTCTTCATTAGCTCCTAAATTCTCATCTCCCGAACTCCCTATCTGATTAGTGACAACAAACTCGGTATCCTTGTTGGCCATAACTTTCTTGATGACTTGGTGCAATATGGAGGGCCAGCCAAAATTCCACAAACCAACCACCTTAAACTAACTGGATAAGAGATAACCAATGTGTTAGAATTCAGCATTTTTTCAAAAACTTCTTTTTTTTTCTTTTTGAAAAGGTCACCAAACCCAAGAAGAGCACCTACATATCTCACCTCCGAGAGAGGAGAATCAGGTGTGCATAGTTCGTGAAGTCTTGCCAAAACGGCCAAATTAAACTCTTTTTTTTTCTTGAAACTTTAAGAAGAAAAGAAAATAACAATTTGTCCAAAGAATTGACGAAAATCTTTTTGTATTGTGTAGGTTTAAACACCCTTCTACAAAGTGAAATTCTATGATTACCAAAGAAATCTTTTTGGGTTTTCAGTTTTGAATTTCATACGAAAATGAAACTTGAACCTATTAAAGGAATTTTGTTTTTTGGTTTTCTTTTAAAGATGTATATGACATCTACTCTAAATAAAGAGTGAAGAAAATCTTTTTTTTTTCAGATTTATATACAAAATGGAACATACGATTACCAAAGAAAATCTTTTTGGGTTTTCAATTTTACATTTCATACGAAAATGAAACTTAAAACTATTATAGGAATTTTTTTTTGTAGTTTTCTTTTAAAGACATATATGAAACACCTACCCTAAATGAAGAGTGAATAAAATATTTTTTGAATTTTTTGAAATAAGACCCCCAAACCAACAATAGGCTGCCTACGTATCTCACTCCCGAGAGAGGAGAATCAGGGGTGCGTAGTTCATCCAGATTGGACAATTAAGGATTAACTAGCAAACTGAACCCTGATTTATGAGACACTACCAAAGACAAAAAATAAATGCCGTTAATAAAATATTTTTTGGGGGGTTTTCAATTAGACACTTCACATAAAACTGACACCAACAACTATGAAAAAAAAATCTTTTTGAAATTTTCGAATTATGAATGCATGGTAAAGAAATAAAAGGAAAATCTTTTGGATGTTTTTTTTTTTTTTGAGAAAATGAGTGCGAAAGGTAAAAAATCTTTTGAATTTTTGGATTGTGAAAAAAAAAATCAAAAGCCATAAAGAATTCTAAAAACTTACAAAACACTCATTTTTTTTTACTCACCTTTTCTTTTTCTCCCTTTTTCAACGCTTTCTTGTCTAGACACTTTACTTCTAACACATATTTTTCCCAAATCGGTCCATCAAATGACCACGCTACCCTCAGAGATGCAACACTTAGCACGTACGGATGCTTTAAAGGTGAGTCTCCTACAAAGGACCAAGTGGGTCCCGCTAGGTCTAAATATGATGTAGATAAGCATGACCTAAAGGCTGACCTATGCTGGGGTTTACTAACAAGGCTGTTCGGGGGTGCGTATGGTCGATAGTGGTTGCGAGAGCTTTCCACCCACTCCATAACACCGATGGCTCCCCCTCCTAAAATAAGGGTGACTCAACTAGAGGTCTTGTATAACACGTGTACTACAAACTTGTTGCAGAAAGAATGGCTCGGGTTATGCACATGATGCCAAATATAAAGCGGTAACACATAAAGTAAAATTATAAACAAAGAGCACGTAGGCACTCAACACTGATAAAATGAATACGAACAAAAACACAAACAATGTCTATACACCCATAATGTCGAACAAAGATGATACAACTCCAAACTTAGCTCGAATTCTGAAAAGTCCCCAACAGAGTCGCCAGAGCTGTCACATCCCTTTTTCAACCAAAAAAAAAGATTTTTTTTAAGTTTGAAAGGGTTTTATTATTAAAGTGACAAAAGATTGAAAATTTTCTTCGAAAAAGGATTATTTATATTTTTTATTCAGAGTCGCCGCTCGGCATAAATCGGGTGTGCCTAGTCACCTTTGGAAATTCTTTTAAAAATAGTTTGACTCTAGAAACTGATCCGCGAACAAAGATTCTGACTAAGGAATTCTGTTGACCGAGGGGAAGGTGTTAGGTACCCCTCGATCCCGTGGTTCGACCATGGTCGCTTGGTAGAGCGTATAGGCTAATTTAACACTACGAATGTATAAACCACACAAAACATATAAACAAACATCAAACAATAATCCAAAACCGAAATAATAATGTTCAGTCCAATTATACAGTCCAAAATGGAAAAATGCAAGAAAAGAAATCCTATTCTATCCTACGCTAACCAAATTATGCTCTTGCGCTTTAACCGATGCCTCGGGGCTTCATCACGAATGTCTTCCACCAACATAATACGTCAGGGCATTCCCCAAAAAATAGACACAAATCCTCGGGGCATTCCCCGACCAAATAGTACATTTTAATCAAATTCGATAAATTATAAAATGTTCAACACACATTCCACATTCTAACATTCAACAAGACACTTAATCCTAAATTTTTCTACCCAAACCTACATTGGCCTATCTATTTCAACATATCATAATTCCATCATGTTCCATATCAACAATCAAACAAAATTAATCCTAATCTACTCTTTTTGTTAAATTTTTAATTCTCTCCCCCCAACTTCCTTTTTATCAATCACGCCATTAAAACTAATAAATCTCATCCCTCAAATAACCAAAGTCACATCATCAAGCGCATGGTCATAACATCAACAACATCGAGCATTCATAATCACCCAACACATAGTCATGGTCGTTTCAACAAATTACAATAGAGAAGAGGCAATGGGTTAAAGAAATGGACCTTTCGATATTACGTTGATAACAGTGTTTAAGAAAACCAGATCCAAAAGCCCGAATAGCACCTCAACGACGAACAAGCTCTAAACTCGATATCGTAAAATAGAAACTCACTACTGACCCCAATAAATCGACGGAGACGGAAAACACTACGAATCCTAGAATAGTATGAAGACCAAAGAATTGAGTGGAAAGCATCAGAATAAACCTGACCCGTACACAAAGCTAGATGCAAAAACTGATTCAAAACTGGACCAATTTGAGTGAGGAATTCACTGCTGGTCCACGTTTTCCGAACAAAACTTAACGTTTTTTGCCAAGTTCCCTTAAAAATCCTAGAAAATAATGAAGAAATTTGGACTCTTTGAGAGTTGGTTAACCGGATGATGAACTAGTATCGATTTCGATGAAAGTTTTACACCGGAAAAAGGTTGGCGAAGGATCGAACCTCGCACCAATCCCCTCTTCCCGATCACTCTTTGTATTCTTGGTCTCCCTCTATAGCTCTCTCTTAGTGACTCTCTCTTTCTCGTCTCCCTGTGTGTGTGCATTTCTTACGAAGAAAAGGAAAAATCGTCAATGTTTCCTTGGTGTGTCTGTGTTTTTGGGTGGGTTAGTGTAGAAGATATGGATGATGATGATGATGTGGGTTCTCTGTTCATGGCCTTCCCCTATATGTGTGTGAATATATCTATGGAGAAGATTATGAATGGAGGATGTATTCTTGTATGAATTATTCCCTGTGGGGCCCTCTCCCTTTTTTTATTATTGTTGTGTGTTGTATATAAACCAAAATGGAAAAATTCCTAGTGTGTATTGATGCAAGTTCTCGAAAATGGATGGGGTCACATGGCAGGATAGGGTAGGTGAGGGTAGAGGTATGGTATGGTGTGAGGATAAAGTTTGTTAGGATTGATTAAAACAAGATAAAATTTATTAGGAATTTTGTTAAGGGTTGTTATTTTTTTGTATTTTTGTGGGGTATAATTATACGGCTGAGAGTGCGTGGTAAGGTGAGCTAAAAATGGATAAATTAGATTTTGAGAGGGATAAAATTAGGTGTGTATAACTGATATCTCTAATCAATTCTTCACCTTATTCCCCCTGAGTATAAGCATTATGTTTCCTTTAAGTGTGAGAACCCCTGCCTTCACTCACTATCACCAATCACCAGCTACTTCTTAACTTCCTCCTTTTGGCATCATCAAAGAGGCTAAGCAGTATACCAGGCATAGAAAAGCATACATATGTTAACTTATGGACATTCAGGCAAAACTGACATGAGTAGGGAAGATTAGAGATGGGAGAGAGAAAAATAGCACCAAAAAAATTCATACAAAAATCAGGAGAAAGTATCAAGCACTATTCAGAAAGAGGCCCATAAAAAGAAGAAGCAGTAGTGCCAGGGTCATAAAAGAAACAACTTTTGGGAAACCAGACCCACTAGGGATAGGGAGAGGAGGTTCCAGGGTAGAATGAACCAACCTACTTTTCCTAGAGCTATATACATGGATGTACATATGGAAAATACATATATATATATATATTATTTTGTTGTTGTTGTTTTTTGCACATACTTTCCCATTGTGGAATCCCCTAACAATTAAAAATGGATCAAAAATGTTACATTTGAGTGTAACAGCTTACAGGGCACTTCTGCTGGTAAAGAAATTGTGGCTACTATTTCAGAATAGAGTGATAATGTCCTGAATAGGTACTTGGTACCTACATGATAATCTTAGTACACTTAGGTACATAGAACTTGGGCTATTTCATCCTTCTCCCTATATTTTTGTCCCTGTCATGGGTGTGTATCGACAAAAGATATGAGACTGGGTTAGACATAGGTGAAATTATCCAACTTGGGTTCCTGCTTACCAAGTCATAGCCATAGTAAGAGGATGAAGGAGATCAACATGCATTCAACTTGGTCTCATCAGCCTTATTCTTGACCTATTTCTTTAAAAAGGTTCTATTCCAGCTGTATAGTAGAGATGTCAGCAATCTAATCTTCAGTGTTACAAAATACCATTTTGATCAAGCCATTTTCCATATTATCCCTCAAAAAGTGATGCCTAACATCCATATGTTTTGTTCTTTGGGTGAACTGGATTCTTTTCCATATTGATGGCACTTGTGTTGTCACTATACAAGGTCATAGTCTAAAAGGATGCCAAAGTCATCAAGCTGCTACTTGATCCATAGTAGTTGAGCAAAAGATGATGCAGCTACAATATATTCAGTTTCAGTAGTGGAGAGTTCCACTGAGTTCTAATTCTTGGTAACCCAAGAGATTAAGGATGATCCAAGGAAATGAGCTATTCCCAAGGTGTTTTTTGTATCAACCAGGTATCCAGCATAATCAGCATCAGCATATCCAACCAGGTCAAAATTTTCACTAGCAGGTTAGAAAAGAATTAGGTCAAGAGTCCCTTTAAGATATCTTAAAATCCTCTTAGATGCCTTCAAGTGAGATTCCTTTGGACTTTCCTGAAAACTAGCACACATCCTAACACTAAAAACAATGTTAGGTTTGCTAGTTGTAGGTAGAGTAGTGAACCAATGATCCCTCTATACCTAGTCTCATTTATGGAGGAACCAGGTTCACCCAGATCCAGTTTAGAGGAGGTTCCTATAGGAGTATGAATAGGATTTACATCCGCCATATGGAACCTCTTAAGAAGTTCTTGAATGTACTTCTACTGGCATACAGTATTTCCTGTTTCACTCTGCTTAATTTTCAAATCAAGGAAGAAGTTGAGTTCTCCCATCATACTTGTAACACCTCATATTTTAGGGCTAGAATTTAAACCGTTGTTCTTAAGTAACCCAATAATTCTATGTCTATATATGTTTGATCATCAATTCTATATTGTGGTAATATCTTTTTATATGAATCAAGGTCACAAAAATCTCCTAACTCAAAGATAAGTTGAGGACTCTTCTATCGATAGAGTTTTAATGGATTCTCCAATTAGGATCCAATTTAGATGAGTGTATATCATAGAATATATCTATTCAGGTGTCCTACTATATATAAAATGAAATGTCTTTGATTTTTCTTTCCAATGTACTTGGTTTCACCTTAATCCGATATTAGAGTGGAAAGTTATGCTCATTTTACCTCAGCATGTCCGTCTGTCATCAAGGTGATGACTTGAGGTGATAAGCCATCAACTAAGTGACGACTTATCAACAAGTCATCAACCTTAAATAGAATGTGATCAATTCCAGATACAAAGTGATGACTTGAGATGATAAGTCATCACCTAAGTGATGACTTATCAACCAAGTCATCACCCATAACCAGATTATGATCAACCTCAGCTACAAAGTTACAAATTAAGGTGATAAGCCATCAATTAAGTGAAGATTTATCAACCAAGTCGTTTACCTTAAATAAAAAGGGTCCAAGTTCATCTAATAAGGGTTGACTACTTAAGTTGATAATACATCAACTAGTTGATAAGCTATCAACTAAGTCATCAACTTAAAATTTCTGCAATTCTTAATTTTTGTAGGGGTATTTTGATGTTTTCCTCACGTCAAACCCTACCCCTCCCACGACTTAAAGCATCATAAGGAATTATGTTTCCTCATATTAAATTACTTAATATGTTATTTCTTCTCCCACTCTAACGAACAATAAGATTAGGGTTTCTTCCCAAGAACAAGAAACTCAAACATTCCTCCCCCAAGAATCTAAGAATTCAATTCTCCTCATCAAGAAAAAAACAAGAATCTAAGTTCCCTAGTCCAAGAAGTTCACGAAATCTTTCACGATTATATACAAGGCTTTCAAGATCAAGATCTCTCCAATAAATCAAGTCTATTAAGGTATGTGGGGTTATGAACAAGGGTATCTTTTCACCCTTGTGCCCAAAATTGCATGAATTTAATATTTGATTACTCTTTTTGAATTAGGGTTCATACCCAAACTTCTATATATTCTTGAAGCATGTTATTATCATGAAATTTAAAGATTTTAGTGTATATATCAAGAAGTACCTATGTTATATTTTTAACTTACATGATTTAGATTGTGAATGAGATTGCACTTTCTTGATTTGTTATTGTGAAGTACTTCAAGAATAATATTTAGCATGAAGTTTTGATGTGAATTGATATGAGTTTAAAGCATGGGTTTTAAGCCCTAAGTTTAAGTCTTGAGATTTCAAGAAGATTATATTTTAAGAAATCTTTGATAAGCATGTATTCAGATTTAAGAAAGAATTGATCTTTTGATCCTCAGTTAAGATATGAAATCCACACATGTTAGTTTTGATTACAGTTTAAAGAAAATAGATGTATAACTGATTTTCATTATAAATCCTTATGCTATTTTAAGGTGGATTTCCTACAGAATGAGCATATAAGTAAGGGAGTAGTAGTTAGCACCGAGTTAGGTATGTGTCCTAGTTCACATGCCCCAAAACTACGAGCTAATGTAGGTTCAAATTATTTCCATTTATATGGATACATATACAAATTATGATCACTTAGCTCAGGTCCTACTCCATGGCAAGAGTATGACAGCTCTCCCCAACGTGAGCTTTTTCTCGCAGAGAAATAATACGTTGGACTCCATGATAGCTCACATGATTTATGTAGGTTAGAAGAACCTCCCTAAGATAGAATAATAGAAAAACTTTTAGAACCAAGGGTTATGGCTCACAAAGTTATTCTTATGCCTCATTACTCATGTTTATGATTTTTACATCTTTGTTTTATTCAAGACAAGGTGAGTCATTTACACTTAGCATACATTCTTGAAAAGTTTATATAAATATTAAGTTATTGTTTTACTTATGCATTCACCCGATATTCTCAGTACATTCCAAGAGTACTGATCCAGATATACGTCTATGTGCCACATTATTTAATAATGTAGGCACAAGTTGTAGCGCGCACATCATAATCAGACAGTTTGCAGCTTCCAGGTCATGAGTCCTTTTGAATCAAGGGATTTTATCAGTCATAGTTCGAGTAGCATTTTGTATTCTTTATTCATTCATATTGATTCGGGATAGCTGGGGGTCATGTCCGGCTACCTACAGTCAATACTACTAGAGGCTTCATAGACAATCAATAGAGTTAATGTATTTGATTCCAGTTTTATTTTGTATAAGAAGGGTTGTAATCATTTTAATATAGTTCTGTATTGATCATATTCAAAAAATATTTATCTTTCGCTTATTTCATTCAGATTTATGCATTTTATTCAGTTACTCATGAGTTATGCTAGTACAAGGGTTATCTTGGGATCACTTGTCGTCCTAAGCATTGTGTGACATACAGGCAGTAGTCTCGGGGAGTTACAATACTCATCTCAAGCTCACTGCTCATCAATCTGGCAAACTCATCACAAAGTGAGCTGGTAGTGGCTCCAAAGATGATATCATCCACATACACTTGAACAATGAGAAGATTTCTTCTTCTAGCTTTGAGAAATGGTGTGTTGTCAATCTTTCCTCTTTTGAATCCATTTTCAAGCAAGAATTTGGAAAACCTTTCATACCAAGCTCTAGGAGTTTGTTTCAATCCATAGACTTTGTTCAATTTGAACACATGCTTAGGAAATTCATCATTTTCTAAACCTGAAGGCTAGTTGACAAACATTTTTTTTCTTGAGGAGACCATTCAAAAAGTCACTATTTACATCCATCTGGAATAATTTGAACTCCATGTAGGAGGCAATTGCAATGAGAATCCGAATTGCCTCCATTCTAGCCACTAGAGTAAATGTTTCATCATAATCTATGCCTTTTTCTTGGTTATAACCTTGCATAATAATCCTAGACTTGTTCCTGATAGTATTCCCATGTCCATCTGCCTTAACTCTATAAACCCACCTGATCCCTATGATAGTTCTATCTGATGGCCTTAGGACTGGGAGCCAAACCTTGTTTTTCTCAAATTGATGAAGTTTTTCTTGCATAGCATTAATCCAATCATGATCCTTCAATGGTTCTTTTACATTCTTGGGTTCAATTTATGACAAGAATGCAGAGAAAGCACAAAGTTTCTTTCCTCTGTTCCTGTGTGTATGCCTGAGTTCAGAGGAGACAATAGATTGTCAAGAGGATGGGAGGATTGATTCTTCCAACTAGATTTGAGAGGAGTGGGTTGACTAATGTTCGGACCAGTGTTCCCATTGACGTGTCACCCTCAGGAGACTTATTATTTCCTTCACGGGATAGAGGGTCGGGATTTGAAGAAATGGCTTATGATGTGTCACTATTCTTCTAATCTTCTGTATCTTTATCTTCAGTTCCTGATTTTAGACCTTGAGATACATCTTCATCATCATCCTCAAGTAGATTTTCTAGAACATTTATTGGGATTCCTAACTCATCATTATCATTATTAGGAAATTTGCTCTTACTGATGTTCCTAGCTTTATCAAATATAATATGAACACTTTTCTTCAAACATTGTGTCCTTTTACTGTAGATCCTGTAAGATTTGCTAGTGGAAGAGTAACTAACAAATATTTCCTCATCACTTCTTGGATCAAATGTTCCAAGATCTTCCTTGCCATTGTTCAGTACAAAGAACTTATAGCCAAAAGGTTTAAAGTAGCTCAGCTTAGGCTTCCTTTGGGTTAGAAGTTCATAGGAGGTATTGTTAAGGATAGATCTTACAAGACACTTTTTGGTCATATAGCAGGTTGTATTGATTGCTTCTTCCCAGAAGTTGTGAGCAATCCCAGCATCTATAAGTATGGTCCTTCCAATATCCACAAGAGTTCTATTTTTTCTCTCCATAACACCATTTTGCTGGGGTGTTCTGGGAGCTGAAAAATTGTGACTGATTCCTAGTTCAG
Organism: Capsicum pubescens; assembly: GCA_030864215.1. NCBI lineage: Eukaryota > Viridiplantae > Streptophyta > Magnoliopsida > Solanales > Solanaceae > Capsicum > Capsicum pubescens. The sequence goes on from CM061544.1 coordinate 340,033,129, forward strand.
TGCAAAATTGTTTGAACTTGGCATTTTTAAATTCTGTACCATGATCAGACCTAATTGTTGCAATGTTCTCATCATACTTCACTTGCACTTGCTTTGCAAAAGCCTGAAACAGATAAAAATATTTTATCCTTTGATTTTAGAAAGAAGGTCCGGGTGAATTTGGATTAATCATCAACAATAACCAAGATGTACTTCTTTCCACCTATGCTGGCAAGCTTTATAGGTCCACACAGATCCGTGTGGAGAAGTTGTAGATGTCTGGATGTACTCACTTCTCTCTTGGTCTTAAAGGAGGACATTGTCTGGTTTCCTTTTGCACATACATCACACACCTTGGAACTGACAAATTTAACATTTGACAAACCTTGAACCATGTCCTTCTTGACTAATTTATTTAGCATCTTGCAACTAACATGACCAAGTCTTCTATGCCATGTATCTACAACATCTTCTTGTACACTAAGGCATATCATGTTTTTGGACTCACAGGAACCTAAATCAGCGAAATATATATTCTTGTTTCTCCAGGCTGCCAACATTTCTTTACCATCACTGAGCCTAAAGAAAGTACATTTTTTGACCTAAATCTAACTTCATTTCCTTTATCACTGGTTTGGGAAACATTGAGTCCATCAACAAAATGGACATTATCAAGTACCTCATTCAATTTGTTCCTGATTTTTCCTTTTCCAACAATGTACCCTTTGTTTCCATCACCAAAAGAGACTACCTCCCTCATAGGATTTAAGCGATAAGAAGTCACTAATTCTTCCATTCATATGCTTTGAACAATTATTATCCATGATCCAGTGGTGGCTACTTCCTCTAGCTTTGCCCTTATCATCTTCATCTTCATCTTCATCTGAGTTTTCCATCAAGGCAAAGAGAGAGTCATACACTTGAACATAATCTTCCATCACCATCATGGAGACATCTTCATGTTGTTCAGACTCATCAGCATTGTTGACACCTAATTTTTGTCCTCCACGACTAAGTTTAATCTTGGGTTTTTTAGATTTTTAATAAAATTAAAATATTTATTTCATCCGAATAATTTTTTTTAAATATATTTGTATGTAATTTTATCATTTTAAGTAGCGATTATATATTATCGTGTTCAATTATACGAGATTATATAATTTGATTATTTAAATATTTACTCTATGGAATATCGAATTTTAATTAAGGATTATTTTGGAAATAAATATAATGATTAAAATATTAATTTTAATATAATTTATTATCAAATAATTTATTTGGATAAATATGAGTTGATTTTATTAAATCAAGAAGCTCGGGATTAAAAGAAGTATTAATTCGTATCAAATTTTAATTTAATTTAGCCAATCTATTAGATTTGGCCATAATTGAAATCAAATTAGTCATAATTGCAATGCAATCCACCAATTGATTTTTAATTTGATCAAAATTAAATAAATTTTACTAAATTTTAAATTTCAATTGGGGTTATATTTTAAATAACCCCAAAATTCCCAAAAACTCTCATAACTTCTACCCAATTCCCACCAAAAAATAATTTCAAATTGTACTACATTGTACTATTTCCCCCCAACTTTATCCTTTCCCAATTTTAAAATTCAAAAATTGTACTACATGGTACAATTTTTCCCGCATTATCCTCCACCTCATCTTATCTTCAATTTTAAAATTTCAAAAACACCCCAAAATATTTTTTCTCCCACATTGGTGGATGACAAGAAATAAATCATCATCCCTTCCTATAAATACTTTTCTCCCACATTGGTGGCGAAAAAGAAGAAAAATTTCATTCTCTCCTATAAATACTATCACTACTTTGGCAGAAAAATGGATTGAAAAGTAAAAAAAAGAGGCTAGAAAGGTGAAAAATCCTTTGAGAAAAATAGTTATTTTTATTTAGTAAAAATATTTTGTTTCATAGAGTTGGTTGGCTAATCAAAATTTTTGAGTTGCCGGTGATGTTTTTCGGTGGTGGTTGATTCCAACGAAACTCGTAGTCTCGTTTTGCTGCCCCCAAAATGGTAAACACACATTTTTTTTTAGTTTTATTATCATTTTCTTCTTCATCTTTTTCTTTTTCGTAGTTCGTAGTTATAATTTATTTGCTAGAATTGTTTGTTGTAGATGGCCTTGAAAGTCATAGGATGTTGTGGTATCGATATTTTAATTATTTTCATGTTCATGATATAAAAATGAGCTAGCAATAGTTGTATGTGCCTTTTTTTATTTTATTCTTTGATTATTATAGATAAAATTTCAATCTTTACTTAAAAGATGTACTTATACTTTGTTTAAACTCATTATTGCTGGATAAGTTTGTTTTTAGCATGTAAAGTTATTTTCTTCATGTTGAAAAGAATAGTTAATATTGATTGTTTTGCCTTTTGACCTTATTCTTTGATTATTTTGTATAAAGTTTAGATCTTTGCTTGAAAAACATACCCATGTCTTGTTTAAACTCATTGTTGGTAGATATGTTTGTTTTAGTATGTAAAGTTGTTTCTTTTATGTTGGAAACATAGTTATTATTGTTTGTTTTTCCTTAATAAAAATAGTAATTAGTTAAGTCAAAAATTTGTCATTTGCTTGCTAATTATTTTAATAGATTACAAAATCCTCATATAAGAGATGAAGTGCTAGCTTTATTTTCCATCCAAGATGTTTATTCCTCTTTTGTTCACATGTTGTCTTGTCAAAATGATGGGAAAGTTTGTACTTTTGTGGATAAATAGAATTATTTGGATATTTTTGACTCATGCATAGTATGATTGTTGAACGATATTTCACTTTTAGATATGCTAAACTTTTATGCATATTTTCTTACTCCGGATTGTTATATGTGCTCTTTGTGTATATAAAGACTTGATTCTTGCCTCTCTTTTATTCATAATATCAAAAGAGAATCAACGATGTCTTAGAAATATAAATCATAGGTCATTACACATTTTTTCATAAAATGTTGGTTGTAATTTAGATGTATGAATTTTCATTAATGTCGCCTTAATTGAAATTTAAAGATTCTCTTTCTTGAAAAGTTAACCTTTATTTTCTTTTGTTATATGGATTAGTGTCTATGTTTGTTCAATTTTAGAAGACATGAGTATTTTTCTTGTTGCCTCATCCCTTTACTTTCGCAAGCTTACGTTGTTTGTTTCTCGCATTAATTCATTGAATATGGCCTTCTTCCTTTTACCTTTATTCATTCTTAATATGAACATAAATCATGAGGCATGCAAGTGGATGTCTTTGCTTTGCATTTTATCTATTGTCTCTCACTTTTGTTATACGTGTGCCAGTGTGAATATCATTGTAATTCAAAAATTGATTCTTGATATTTTCTTTTGCTTTGAAATATGTCACTTTTATGCCTTGAACGTATATTAATTTCTTTATCTTTTCTTTGCCTGCAAAAAATGACTCGAGTCGAAATGAACTCTTCTCCTCTTGCATTTTGTAATAGGCCAATGAAGCCCACCTCTTTGAGTCAAGTTCAATGTTTAAACTCAGGGTCGACTATATGGCGTGCGGGTGCTAGAAGATAGACAAAGAAGGAAAATGGGTCAAAACTCATTGATGAGGTCACTAAGAGACTTGAAAAGTCTCGATTTTTATTATTGTCTTCTTTTTACTTATTCATTTAATCATTTACTGATTCATTTATTCAGGGCCTGGAAGTCAAAGCTGCAAACTAATATAGGTAAAGCAGATTTTGGGCCAAAAAGGCTCGAAAGTATAGATTAGGACAGGAGAAAATGGGTCAAAAGCCCAATTAGATTAGGACAAGGTGATGGATTTGGGCTTAAGAGCCCAAATTATTTATTTCTTCTCCTCCCTTTCCCCTTTTATGTGCTTATTTGCTTAGACTTGGTTAAATCCCCTACTAAGTTGTCAAAACTTGTTTTTTATACAAATATTTTCTTAAAATCGCTTTCTTTTCAAAACCTAACTTCTCCTTTACAAAGTTAGTCAAAGATAGTTTTCAAACAGTTTGGATAACCGTAAGTTAGCGGACTTTTTAGGTGCCTTAAAACCTTCCTAAAATGTTAATAGGAACCGCTTACTCAGAATCTTCAAATTTAAATAATTCTTCTTTTTTGGATTGTTTAAAGTATCGTATAAAGATTTTCTTAATTCCTTTTCAAATAAATTAAGTGGTGACTCTTAAAAGTCAAAATTTCCACGAAAAACAAGCATCAAGAAGAGAGTCACTCAGGGCAGCTATGACTTGCATTGCCACCCTATCAGCTTCAGCTTTTCTTCTACATCATTCTTGAACTTTTTTTCTGCCCCCTTTCTTCTCATTGTTCTGCTTGGAATATTCTTTATATTCTATCCTATACATAGTACAGTCTCTGATTTAGTGACCAGTCTTTTCACACTTGTGACATGTATCATTTACCTTCCCATCAGTGATATATTTGCTAGATCTTCCTTCCATGGGGAAGGCTCCAGATTTCTTCAAGTCCTTGATAAATCACTTAGCAATATAAGTCGCCTCTTCATCCTCGGCACTTAGGGTTTCATTAGTATCCTTTATCCTTGGGATCATCCTTTAGCTTCCCAAGTTTCTTCAATATCTCATATGTTTTGACATTGCCAACAAACTCATTCATACCTAAATTTTTTTCAGATTTTTGGCATCCGTGATTGCGTTAACCTTTCTCTCCTACATTTTTGGAAGAATTCTCAAGATTTACCTAACCTCCTTGTGGGTTGATAAATCTTTTCCTAGATAGTGCGGCTCATTAGTTTCTGCAGTGAACCTTGTGTGCATCTCTTGAATTGACTCTCCCTCTTTCATAATAAAAGTCTCACATTAATTTATCAGCATGTCCACCTTAGACTGTTTCACCTGAGTGGTTCCCTCATCTCTTGAATAGATCTCTTTTGTAGTTTGACAGGAAAGTATCCTGTTGTACTCATCAGGACCAATGCCATACTCAAGTATCTTCTTGACCCTATAATTCTTTTCAATCTTCTTTCTGTCTTCATCATCAAACTTCTTCTTGATCTTGGGAACTTGTGTGGTAACATCACCAACTTTCACTGCCCTTGTAGGAATAAAATGTAATAACTCAAATTTTTTTAATAAGGAGTAAAGGAGTAATTTGGCCTATTATTATTAATTAAGAGGATTTAATAGGCGTGGGCCCCACCCACTCCCTTATATCAGTTTCACGACTACAAGAAAGAAACGGATGAGGAGTAGTATATTAGGGAAATTGACCCCTTAACTATTGTGAGAAAAGAAAAGTTACGTGTTGGGTTATTTTTGGTAGCTTACAGAATATTGTTGTTGTTGTTTGGAGTGATTTTAGCCTTCAGGTAATGGTCTCACGAATTCTTTATGCCGGTGTATCCATGTATTATGTCAAATCTATGTAATAAGAGGTGATAATTTCTTTCTACTAATCAGTTGATCATTCAATATTGGAGATGCCATGGATAATAATCTACTACTGAAGTGAGGGAATTATTTTGTTAATGTTGAATAGGTACCGAAAAAAGGGGAAATAAAGAAGAAGCATGAAACAATATATAATGTGCGCGTAGTTACTGTGTCAACTTGCTATTGACTTACAGTAATTAATTAATCACTATGTTGATTAAGAGTGATTTTTTTTGGTCATTATTTTGGAATTGTTTAGCATGTATGAGCCTCAAAAAGCTATGGCATTAATTAGCTGTTCACCGCTGGACTTGCCACTTTTGTTCTTTGTTCTTTTGTTTTGTTAATGTTGAAAATGATTAGTTCCCTTTTTGGCTTTATGATGGGTCATCGTCAAGTGGCAGGGACTGAATAAGGTGGAGCAATGACCTGTTTTGGCAGCCTCTTTTGTTAGATTATTTTTAAATTCATGGGTTAAGATGTGAGATATTAGGAGTTAGCTCTAAACTTGAAGGTTAGGGATGTTGAGACTTAACCCCGAATAGTATAATGGATATTTTCATTTAATATTTTGTTTTAGATTGATCCTTTTGGTTGATGTTCTACACATTTCAAAGTTAGAAAACTTGTCTTTAGAGAGGTAAGTGAGACTTTAAGCTTTGATGCTTGCTTTTCAAATTTTCTTTATAAAAAATTATATTTTTCTGCCTAGTCCATGTGTTGGGATAAGTGTGAACCTGGTAGAATTTTTGGCCTTTGGATAGCTGTGGATATTTATTTTGTGAAATCTGTTGAGAATTAGGTGAAATATGAGGTGAGGTTGGGGAATTGAATATATTTTCTTCGCTGTCGTTATAGTCTCTAGGGGCAAACATAGCTGTCGTAATATGTTAGGGGCATTACTTATGTTGCCGTAATATGTTAAGGGCTTGTACATGCTGCCGTAATAGACTTTTGGGGCATTATATATGCTTTCGTGGACTTGTCGGGGTGCTAGGCCGATCACCTTCACTGTTATTTATGACAAGTCGTGAGAGTGGATTGAGTTGAGATGTAGAGTGGCACTTTTGAACTTCCTTTTGGATCTTATTAACATTACCTTATGAGAGATATTATGTACATATTGTTTGTGTATTTTTTTTGCACCTTGTATTTTCTAAAATTTGTTCCAGGGGCATTAAAGTGGCGGATAGAGGATCTTACTGGGTTATATTCATATATCTCACTCCTTACTTGCATACTTGCAGATACGATTGCAGAGAGAGAGACTTGCGACTGACGGTCATTACGTGTGGATTCTATTTCTAAGGTGAGCCTTCTCATTGTTCGTGGAGGCTTTCATCCAACTTTAGTCATTGTTAGCTTATATTTCTTTTGTTGGGCTTGCATGTTCGAAAGTTGAACTCATGTAACTTTGTTTAGATGCTCCATGGCCTAGTGTGGGATTTGGGTTAGAGATTTTTTACCTAAACTACAGTTATTTCCGTAAATTGTTATGCGATATCTTGTTGGATAATTACTTTGCGTTTAATGATTATTTCATGTATTTGAGATTGCACATATTCTTATCTCAGTGTTGTATACATTGTGAACGTATAGACAATTGGTTCTCCCGACAAGTGTTGTTAGCGGGAGCCAATCACGGCCATGAGGTAGTTTGGGATGCAACAAAGTTCGTACCAAAGCCTAGGATTTAGCTCCCAGGTCGGGGGGAAGTGTTTAGTAGATTCTTGTTCAGGGGTGTGTAGGCGCCCATACTTATGAACTTGAGGCTACGGAACATTTAGGAAGTTTTTATTTTTTATTCAGTGTTCGTGCGTTTAGTTGAATTTAGTCTAACCTTTAAATAATATTTCGCAGATGGTTAAGAGGCGTGGTTCTTCCTCCACTGGTCAATCTAATGCACCTACTGGATGTGGTGCTGGACAGGATCCTACCCATGGTGGTGGTCGAGTTGGGTCTCATCCGACCAGGCCACGAACTAGGGCACAGACTAATCCTCAGCATGGAGTTAAGAGTGGGGGACAACCCCAAGTTGTGGCTCCTGAGCGCGTACAGGACCGGGTTGATCATGATACTCCAGCAGCAACACCTATTGCTTTACCTACTATTATATTTCATACCAACGTTGTTGTCAAAATATTGAATGTACTGGAGGCTTTCATGCCCAATCATGGTCGAACTCCAGTTCTTCAGGCTACTTCACAGACGCAGGCACCAGTTCAGTTGAATATTACAACCTCTCAGGCACCTCTACTAGTTGATCATTCGATTACAGCTGTAGGGCAACCCAAGGATCTTAAGAATTTCATGGATCTTAAGCCACCGAAGTTTGATGCTACACCATCTTCTGTTGAACCTCAAAAGTTTTTAGATTGCTGTGAGAAGATATTGACTACTTTGGGACTGAAGGAGACTCGGTGTGTAGAATTTACCACTTTTCTATTCTCAGGATCTCCCGAGGCATGGTGGAATTCTGTGTTGAGGGGAAAATAAGTAGGGCTACCACCGATCACTTGGTTAGAGTTTTCAGCTATGTTCTTGGACAGATTTATTCCCTAGAGCAAACAAGATGACATGAGACGCCAGTTTAATGAGTTACGACAGGGATCCATGACAGTCACTGGGTATGAAGCTAAGTTTACTGAGTTATCCAGGTATGTTCCATCTTTAGTTACAAATCAGTGGGAGAAAGTAAGATGATTTATGGATGGACTTGAGGCTCATTATCGTGGTCCAGTGACATGCGATGTGCATAATCGGCCCTATTCTGAGGTGTTTGACACTGCTCTCCATTCTGAGTCCTATTATGAGATGGAAAAGATTAATCAAGAAAATAAGAAGGTACGTAACTCAGGTGGGTTTAGTGGTGCTCCATATGGGAGCAAGAGTGGGTTTGATCGTGGATAGTCTAGGCCTACACATTCAAAGTCAGTGGGTCAATCTTTAATGAATAGTTGTCCATCTAGACAGGGTCAGCAGCAGCAGATACAGAGGAAGAGTAATGGTCTTTTTCAGTTCGGGCAGCATTCGAAATGTTCTAATTGTGGCAGGAATCATACTGGATGTTTTAGAGTTAGAGGTCCTTGTTATACTTATGGTGAGAGAGGGAACATTGCTAAGTTTTGTCCAAAGGAGATTCTGGGTCTAGTCAAGCTACTCCTCAGGTGCAGAGATATGTTGAGGTACTTATGTTCACACTCAGCCGGCTAGGATCGCTCCATAAGGTACTCATAGACAGGGTCGATAGGTTTCTCAAGGTTCTCAGATAGCAAGTGGACCACTGAGATTCTTTGCTATGGCTAGAAAGGACATAGAGGTATCTAATGCAGTTGTCACAGGTATTATTACTGTAAATTCTCAAGAGGCATATTCTCTTATTAATTCTGGTTCTACATACTCGTATGTGTCTCCATCTTTTCCTTTATTCTTAGAAAGAAGGATTGAGACTCTTGTTGTGCCATATATTGTTATGACCCTGATGGGGGAGACCTTAGCAATGGATAGAGTTTGTAGAGATTGTGTGATATCCTTTCAGGGTAAGGACACAATAGTTGATATATTTGTGTTGCCGATGACTGACTTTGATGTGATTATGGGTATGTATTGGTTGGAGTCATGTTACACTTTGGTTGATTGTTATGATAAGCTTATATGTTTTGATATTCCTGGAGAAATACCTTTTGTACGGAAAGGTATGACTCAGGGAAAGATAATATATTATATTAAAGCACGTCGAATGATTAATCATGGGTGCTTGGGTTTCATTGCTACTATTCATGAAACTCGGGTAGAAGAAATTATTGTTGACAGTATTCCCATTATTTGAGAATTTGTTGATGTATTTCCAGATGATTTTCCTGGGCTAGCTCCGATGAGATAAATTGAGTTCAGCATTGATTTAGTGCCAGGGACTCAACCAATCTCTATTCCACCTTACCGTGTGGATCCTGTTGAGTTGAGAGAATTGAAAGTTCAACTCCAGGAGTTACTTGATAAGGGATTCATCAGGCCTAGTGTGTTACCTTGGGGTGTATCTGTGCTATTTATGAAAAAGAAAGATGGCATGATGAGAATATGCATTGATAACAGGCAGTTGAATAAGGCAACAGTCAAGAATAAATACCCTTTTCCTCATATTGATGATCTATTCGATCAGTTGCAGGATGCTACTCACTTTTCTCAAATTGACTTGAGATCAGGTTACCATCAGCTGAGAATCAAGGCTGAAGATATCACTAAGACAACTTTTCGGACCAGGTATGGGTATTTTGAATTTTTAGTGATGTCTTTTGGATTGACTAATGCACCTGCAGCATTTATGGATCTCATGAATAGGTCAGGCCATACTTAGACCATTTTGTGATTGTGTTCATTGGTGACATTTTGGTATACTCTCGAAGTGAGGCAGAGCATGGACAACACTTGACAGTTGTGCTGCAAACATAAGCTTTATGCTAAGTTCTCAAAGTGTGAGTTTTGGTTGGGCACGGTTTTCTTTTTTGGGCATGTGGTGTCAAGAGATGGAATTCATGTTGATCCAAAGAAGATTGAAGCAGTTCGAGATTGGCCTCAACCTAGTACTGTTACAGAGATACGTAGCTTCTTGGGGCTAGCTAATTATTATAGGAGGTTAGTAAAGGGCTTCTCAAAGGTAGCTACTCCATTGACGCGCTTAACTCAAAAGGATGTGGTTTTTCAATGGTCAGGTGAATGTGAAGAAAGTTTTTAGAAATTAAAGACAGCATTAATTTCGGCTCCGATTTTGACCTTACCTACTGCTGAGGGTGGTTTCACTATTTATTATGATGCATTTAGAATTGGATTGGGTTGTGTTTTAATGCAGAATGGTAAAGTGGTGGCGTATACTTCTCGATAGCTAAAGGTCCAAGAGAAGAATTATCTGACTCATGACTTGGAATTGGCTGCGATTGTATTTGTACTCAAGATCTGGTGTCATTATCTTTATGGTGAGCCATGTGAAATCTATATTGATCACAAAAGTCTGCAGTACTTATTCAAGCAAAGAGATCTGAATCTGAGACAACGGCGATGGTTAGAGTTACTTAAAGATTATGATCTCACTATCTTGTATCATCCTAGTAAGGCTAATGTAGTAGCAGAGACTTTGAATAGGAAGTCTATGGGCATCTTGGCCCGATTTGCTGCCGAAAGATGACCTATGGTTATGGATATTCAATCTTTAGCAAATCATGGAGTTCGAATTGATCACACGGTGCCTGGAAAGCTACTTGCAGTTATGGGGGTTCAGTCATCCTTGATAATGCTCAAATTACACTCTTGAATGGGTTTAAGCGATCCTTGTCAATATAATAACCCAACTTTGGAGTCGGGGTCGAATCCATGAGGAACAATGTGAGTGGCGATTAAAATACTTTGAAACTATAGCTACAAGTTGAATTTAAACAAATGATATGAAAAGATAAAATAGGGGGTTTTTAATGATTGAATAAAAGTTACTAATCAATTCAATTTAACAATGTTATGGGAAACTAAAGTTATGGTTACCAAGATGCTTAAACAAATAGGGTTGTGAATCACATTAGAGTTCCAATTGACAGCTTCAATTGCAAGAGTAGTTGAATCCTATTGTTTACCCAATTCGTCTCTCGACCTCAGCGGGTAGTTGATTCGTTAATTCTATTGAACTTAAAGAATGTGTTTGCTATTCAACTATGTTCTCATGTAGGCAAATCCGGTTAAGGCATTTGTCATTAAACTAAAGATTAAAGTCTTTCGAGTCCATGTAAACTCTTTCTTTTCCCACATACACTTTCCTCTCGGACAAGTGATGTTCTTGGGCTCACCTTTCAAGTTGCAACTATGAGAGATCGTTACATTTCTCAACAAGCACTTTTATCTCAGACAAGTGATTTTTTCATTGAATTAACCTAACAAGCACTTTCCTCTCGGACAAGTGATGTTGTAGTGCTGACTCTACTAAGTTGCTGCCAAGAAAGATCATTTAATGAACAAAGGTTTATATAATATCAATTACTCATGGAACTTAAGTAGATTCACAACCCAACCTAGTTATTTACATCAAGCCTCCCATAACTCAAGTAAATAAAATTAGTTACTCATGATATGCAAATCAACAACATATATTGAATTCATAGTCAAAAGTAAGTAAAAAATCATACCCAAAACAAAGCTTCAAATGGAAGATGTTTACAAAAATGTTAAGAAGCCTAGAAGAGAGATTTATATATATTTGTATTTCATGTGTGTTTTTCTTGTGTCCAGGCATATTTAGATATATAGATCTCAATATTACCGTGTATCCACCGAATTTTGAGCAATACTTTCCAACCACCAAGTTTGAATACGCCTTTCAGCCGCCCCTCCAAAGTTGACTACTGTATTGATTGAAATACGTAGTCCAAGAACCTTATAGATGATCCACGCACCTATGGGATAAAAAATTTGGAATCTTATGAATCCATTGGTATTTTTAAAAAGTATAATGTACTTTACACGCTCCCACAAAATCCCAATACATTTCGGGACTCCAACTGGAGTTAATTTCTGCACTTTGGTTTCGTTGAGTCATTCCGAGCCTTATTGAGTTGTTTACACTTGATTTGAAACTTGTATATCATTAATATATAATAATTATCCATTAAAAAAACATTATAAATCATTAAAAACCACAAATTAGATCTCAAAACAATACAACATTCAAGATGATGAACTCAAAACACGAGCTAAGCATAGGCTAATTGCATATTGAGTTTAAGCTTATTGTTTTGGATCTTGTCTTGATCCAATTGATATATGAACATTATAAATAATTTGTTTCACATATAAATACATAATAAAATCCTTATTAACTCGATAAAACATATTAGAACCCAACACAACAGACTAGACAAACGCCTAGCTCAAGCTAGTCACACTAGTTTTCTCGGTTGAACTCTAAATGTTCAAAGTGAATCAAAACTTATGTAAAAACACCATTAAGAATTATAAACCCATATTTGGACACATTAATGTTCATTTATGTCATTATAAGAACATATATCATAAGAATCATCCTTAAAATAAGGCTAAAAAGGGCTACAATAGTAATGCTAGAATGCATAAATACACCCAACATCAACACCCCACACTTAAAACCTTGTTCGTCCTCGAACTACTCTTCAATCTAATTATCATGATATGGGGAACCTACACTTCTAATACATGCAATACATTCATATAGTACTACAATAACTACATAAAATGCAAGTTTCTACACTAATCATGTCACAAACATAATGGAAAGCTCATGAATCCTACTTTCAAAATATCCTAGCCTCAAGAATTTACTCACCTTGTTGGAAAACTCATGCTCAATTTTCAGTCAAAGACATATTAAAAATCACCCATATTCATCAAACATGTTCCCCTCACAACAAGAGAGTTACTCATAAATACTCACAACAATGCAATTTATAACAATGGGTACAAGAATAAAATTATGCTCACTCTCACAAAGAATTCACAAGTTACACATAATGAACCATATTCTTTCCCTTAGTATAATGCTCTACTAATATTCGAATGTAAAACTTATTCCGGGTTGTAATGTAGGCTACGGGATGGGTAGAAACTATTTTGGCCAATAATAGTGACTATCCCCTTTAAGCGCTTCAATACACTGCATTATACATTTAAAACAAATATTCAACAACCAAATTACACCAGAAATTTTTTCTTTACCCCATTTCTTTTTGTTTTTGCCCCAACTTTATTTAAGACATTAACAACAATTATTGTAGGAGTATTTCCCTTTTACATCACAAGTCAATTCTCAAATATTCTTCATACACCAGTTATTGTTACGCACCCCTATAGTAGCCACCCTCAACTAAAGCTATTTGCCTTGGTTGAGGTGCACATTGTCCTAAATGGACCAGGTCCAAAACAGGTTCATTGTAGCAAAAACTGGGCAACCAAAAAAAACTAGAATTGCTTTCATACTTTCTATAGTTCCTAACCATCACAATTTAGGCACACAATGAACTTTTCCTTAGATCTTCACTTTCACCTTCCTCCTTCAGTTTCACAAACCTTCCTACTTAGTCCTTTATATTAAAGCGCTTAGAAGATTTGGATCAAATTAAGGTCAATCAAGGAAGGGGATTAGGCTTCACATGAGGTTGCCAAAGAGAAGGCTAAAGTCTCAATGGGATTAACTAAGATAATGCACAATGGTAGGTAAAAAGAAGGTATAAAACAAGGGTATCAAAGAAATGCCTATATCATCTCCTAAACTCAAATTCTTTATTTCTCTTCACACACACAGCGGACAAGTTTTAGACATCACATGCAACAAGGAATATACAAAGTACCTTACACGCACATGGCACATGTTCAACTCAATAGGATCATCATAGACTCTCAACCAAACAATTGAAAAAATTCAAAATTAAACCAATACTTACAAGAGTCACAAACATGAGCCTAAGAGTGTCAAAAAGAGCAATTCACACAATTCAACATACTTTTACAAAAAAAAACCCTTGCATCATGTAATCAAAAATAGCACCAACAAGAATACCTCACTTATTCCAAACCTAAAAAAACAATTGAGCCAAAATTTAGGAATTTTCCCACCCCACACTTAAAAATATACTTTGTCTCCAAAGTGAATTTTTAAATAAAGCGATATGATACGAGAATAATCACGAAAATAAACTTATGTGGGTATGCATTGAAAGAAACAAAGTGTATGTGAAAGAGAAGTGTAATTAAAGGCCCAAATACACACCATAACAGCCCACTCCATACACTAGAGGGGCAGCCCATTCTTGAAGGGCCTTTTTGGTTATTTTAACTTCTATTTGTTTTTTAATATATAAGGAACATGTAGGGTTTTATTTACTTAGTTTATGAATGAAATTGTAAGTCTTACAAGATAAATAAACACAAGTCCTCTTTCCTTGAGGCACCCAAAACCAAAATTTGGGCTTAGACAAGTGTAGAATCACTTATGTTTGCATTTGCTTGGAAACATTGATGCTTGGGAGGTGGATTCCGATCTTGTGTCTTTGTAAGAGATAGGTTTATTGTTGTGTGTAGTGTTAAGGGTCCAATAGTTATCATTATTGGGTTCTTAACATTATAACTTCATGTGGTCTATCTATATATCCTTTTTCTTTTGTAATCTTGTGTCTGTTTTGTATCTTGTATTGTGAAGACGTTTTTGTTGTTGTTCTTCTTCTTCTCATTGTTGTTTCATATTGTGTTGTTAACTTAGTTTTTTATTGTCTTTAAAAGGTGTCAAACACCTAGTTATATTGTCCTTCTTGTAATTCATTTTTGAATCCGAGAGTGATCTTTAAAAGGGTCCTCGATTCATTGAATTAGTGGACTATTTTTGGAGTGTGTTTGGACTGTTTTGAGCCAATTCTGTGTGTTCCTTGGTTTTCTTGTATCATTTGGTATCAGATCCATCTTTGGTGTTGTTCTTACAATACCAATCTTGGCCTTTCTTGCTAAGAAAATTAAAAAAAAATTGATGTTCTTGTTGTTCTTGGTCTTGAAAGTGTTGTTCTTGTTGTTCATCTTGGCCGAGGTTTCTTGTAGCATCTATATCTAGTAGTCCTTTGGTGTGTATTGTTGTTTCTTGTGTTAGTTTCGTGATTCACTAACACTAAAAGGTGTCTAGATCTATATTTGAGCTTGAACTTGTTAAAGTTGTGTTGTGAACATGGACCTAGGGCGATAATTTGTGACTTGTGGCCGGTTGGGTCTTGAATTCATGAATATTGTTGTTGTTCTTGAAGGATTATTGTGGTTTTCATCTTATTCTTCATCTCATCTTACAACTTAAGACAAATAAAAGTGTAATATAGATTCAAAAGGTGAACCTACAAGTTGTAAAGTTGTTTGTGAGAAGACTTGAGACTTCACTTGACTTGACATCTACTTTTCAACCACTGTTCCTTATTTCAAGGGACCTTGTTTTGTCAGAATTGTACAAAGTCAATTCTTGCCTTTTGAATATTAGGTTTAAAGGAGATTCATGACATATACGTTCCCTCCAAAACCAATTGTTTCCATTACATGGAGAGGAATCCGATATGGAGAGGAATCCGAGGTTCAAAATGAAGATGTTGGCCGAGAATTGTCCATATTGAGCTTTCGTGTTCTTCATGTTTTTTGGACTATTTTGAGTGCTTGTTTTTGAAGTGGCCAATTGAACGAAGTGAAGCCGTGAATTTGTGGGCAAATTCTTCTCAAGATGGAGAGGATGATACGAGAATAATCACGGAAATAAACTTATGTGGGTGTGCATTGAAAGCAACCAAGTGTATGTGCAAGAGAAGTGTAATTAAAGGCCCAAATACACACCAAAATAGCCCACTCCATACACTAGAGGGGCAGCCCATTCTTGAAGGGACTTTTTGGTTATTTTAACTTCTATTTGTTTTTTAATATATAAGGAACATGTAGGGTTTTATTTACTTAGTTTATGAATGAAATTGTAAGTATTACAAGATAAAGAAACACAATTCCTCTTTCCTTGAGGCACCAAAACCAAAATTTGGGCTTAGACAAGTGTAGAATCACTTGTGTTTGCATTTTCTTAGAAACATTGATGTTGAGAGGTGGATTCCGATCTTGTGTCTTTGTAAGAGATAGTTTTATTATTGTGTGTAGTGTTAAGGGTCCAACAGTTACCATTATTGGGTTCTTAACATTATACCTTCATGTGGTCTATCTATCTATCCTTTTTCTTTTGTAATCTTGTATCCATTTTGTATCTTGTATTGTGAAGCCGTTTTTGTTCTTCTTCTTCTTCTTCTCATTGTTGTTTCATCTTGTATTGTTAACTTAGTTTGTTATTGGCTTCAAAAGGTGTCAAACACCTAGTTATATTGTCCTTCTTGTATTTTATTTTTGAATCCGAGAGTGGTCTTCAAAAGGGTCCTCGATTCTTTGAATTAGTGGACTGTTTTTTGAGTGTGTTTGGACTGTTTTGAGACAATTCCGCGTGTTCCTTGGTTTTCTTGTATCGTGATAGAAATACTCCCTGAGGCCACTAGGCCTAGCTAAATGCATCTTCACATAGAGGAGATCCTTGGAACCCCACACTTATTTTATTCCATGCTCTTTAGCGCAAGATTATGGTACTCAGACTTCCCATTAACCTGTGACTCAACCAAAAATAAAACTTTTTGAAATAAAAACTAACGACTAAAAATTAAAAATTAAAAATTAAAAATACCTTAGCTTGGGTTGCCTCCCAAGAAGCGCCTAATTTAGTATCGCGGCATAACTTAATCATGTTTTTTCCTCCTTCTTGAGGATATAAATTTCACCCCCAACTTAGCATCCAACTTTTTACCTCGCTCATAAGGAGGTGGTATAATGATTAAGAAGCCAAGTAATGGATGATGCATGGTAAACAACTCGGTCTTAAAGTGAGGTGTGTTTTTATGTTGCTTATCAAGTGTAAAATAAAGAATATAGGATTCTTGTTCCTCATCTTCACACTCTTCCACTATTTTAGATGATTCCACAGACAAGATATCATCTAAACATAATGTGGAAAAATGTTTTGAGTGAGGCCCAACTAATTCTACTTCAAAATTTACACTATGTACTACACACTCACGTTTATTCACCTTTTCAATGTTAGTCTCAAGATCAAGATGGCAATCGAGTGGTTGCGATTTTTGAGTTTTCTCCTCAAATTGGATAATGTCCTCATATTCTTCTTTTTATAGCCACTGTAAACATGGTGGGAGTTTTAACTCCGTTAGATCTGCCCACAGCTGTTCTTGATTCTCTAAAATTTATTTTATCAATTTGTTCGCTTGAATCGTGACAGCACACATATCTTCATATGATCACTATCACCACAAGCCAAACACCAAGTTACAGTAAGTAGGACAGTATCTGAATCATATTGTGAAGGTCCCGTCCATGCACTTCCAGGTAAATCTGGACAGTAAGCCTCAAAATGTGGTCCCCTATAATAATAAGAATCGTCACAAGAATTTTCATTACTCAAAAAACCATTTATCCAGGCTGACATCTCAAGAAAAGTGTGAGAAAAATAAAAATAAAAGAAAAAAATAACTAAACAAATATTTATAAGTTTGAATTCAAGCAAGTAAACTAAGATTCCAAACCAACTCAATACGCCAAATTGTTCTCCGACAACGGCGCCATTTTTGATAATGCTCAAATTACACTCTTGAATGGGTGTAAGCGATCGTTGTCAATATAATAACCCAACTTTGTAGGGGTCAAATACATGAGGAACAATGTGAGTGGCGATTAAAATACTTTGACACTATAGCTACAAGTTGAATTTAAACAAATGATATGAAAAGGTAAAATGGGGGGTTTTTAATGATTGAATAAAAGTTACTAATCACTTCAATTTAACAATGTTATGGGAAACTAGAGTTATGGTTACCAAGATGCTTGAACAAATAAGGTTGTGAATCATTTTAGATTTCCAATTGACAACTTCAATTGCAAGAGTAGTTGAATCCTATTATTTATCCAATTCGTCTCTCGACCTCATCGGGTAGTTCATTTGTTAATTCTCTCAGACTTAATGAATGTGTTTTCTATTCAACTATGTTCTCATGTAGGCAAATCCAGTTAAGTCATTTGTCATTAAACTAAAGATTAAAGTCTTTCGAGTCCATGTAAACTCTTTATTTTCCCACATATACTTTCCTCTCGGACAAGTGAAGTTCTTGGGCTCACCTTTCAAGTTGCAACTAAGAGAGATCGTTACATTGCTCAACAAGCACTTTACTCTCGGACAAGTGATTGTTTCATTGAAGTAACCTAACAAGCACTTTTCTCTCAGACAAGTGATGTTGTAGTGCTAACTCTACTAAGTTACATCCAAGAAAGATCATTAAAATGAAGAAAGGTTTATATAATATTAATTACTCATGGAACTCAAGTAGATTCACAACCCAAACTAGTTATTTACATCAAGTCTCCCATAACTCAAGCAAATAAAATTAGTTACTCATGATATGAAAATCAACAACATATATTGAATTCATAATCAAAAGTAAGTAAAAAATCATACCCAAAACAAAGCTTCAAATGGAAGATGTTTACAAAAATGTTAAGAAGCCTAGAAGAGAGATTTATGTATATTTGTATTTCTTGTGTGTTTTTCTTGTTTCCGGGCATAGGTAGATATATAGATCTCAATATTACCATGTATCCACCGATTTTTGACCAATACTTTCCAACCACCATGTTTGTATACGCGTTTCAGCCGCCCCTCCAAAGTTGACTACAGTATTGATTGAAATACGTAGTTCATGACCCATCTAGATGATCCACGCGCCTATGTTATGAAAAATTGGGCCTCTTATGAATAGATTGGTATTTTGAAAAAGTACAATGGACTCTCCACGCTCCCACAATATTCCAATACATTTTTGGACTCTAACTGGAGTCAATTTCTGCACTTTGGTTTTGTTGAGGTATTCCGAGCCTTATTGAGTTGTTTACACTTGATTTGAAGCTTTTATATCCTTAATATATCATTATTATCCATTCAAAAAGAATCCTAAATCATTAAACACCACAAATTAGAGCTCAAAACAACTCCACATTCAAGATGATGAACTCAAAACACGAGCTAAGCATAGGCTAAATGCATATTGAGTTTAAGCTTATTGTTTTGTATCTTTTCTTGATTAAATTGATATATGAACATTATAACTAAGTTTTTTAACATATAAATACATAATAACAACCTTAGTAACTCGTTAAAACACATTAGAACCCAACACAATAGACTAGACAAACGTCTAGCTCAAGCTAGTCACACTAGTTTTCTCAGTTGAACTCTAAATATTCAAAGTGAATCAAAACTTATATAAAAACACCATTAAGCATTATAAACCCATATTTGGACACATGAATGCTCATTTATGTCATTATAATCACATATATCATAAGAATCATCCACAAAACAAGGATAAAAAGGGCTACAATAGTAATGCTAGAATGTAAAAATACACCCAACATCAGTACTTAGTTGGACAAGTTAAGACTTGACAATATGATGATCCCTACCTTTTTGGGATTCGAGATCGAGTGAAGAATGGCGGTGTTAAATCTTTCACTATTGATAGTGAAGATGAGTTACATCGTCATGGAAGATTGTGTGTTCCTATTGTGGGTGATGTGAGGCATATAACTCTTGATGAGGCTCATATATTGAGATACTTTTTCCATCCTAGTTCTATAAAAATGTATCAAGACTTGTGTGGATTGTACTGGTGGAAAGGTATGAAGGTTGATATTTTGAAATATTTGACTAGTTGTTTAAATTGTCAGCAGGTCAAATATGAACATCAAAAAACTGGTGGAACGATGCAAAAATTGATTATTCTAGAGTGGAAGTGGTAAAGGATTACTATGGATTTTGTTTTTGGGTTTCCAAATACTTCAGGAAGCACGACTCAGTTTGGGTGATAGTGGATAGACTTACAAAATCTTCCCATTTCATACCAGTTTGGGTTACTTATAGTGCGAAGCAGTTAGAAGAAATTTACCTTTGGGAGATAGTTCGTCTTCATGGTGTGCCTATCTCAATCATATCTGATTGAGGCTCACTGTTAACTATTGAGTACTGGTGATTTTTTCAGAAATCATTGGGTTTGCAAGTTGATTTGAGTACAGCTTTTCATCTGCAGACCAACGGACAGTCTGAACGAGTTATTCAGATCTTGGAGGACATTCTTAGAGCTTTCACTATTGACTTTGGTGGCCATTGGGATGACCAGTTGCCTTTAGTAGAGTTTGCTTATAATAATAGCTACCAAGCGAGCATCCAAATGACACCGTATGAGGCTCTATATGGTCGCAAGTGTCGTTCACCAGTTGGATGGTTTGAGCCCGGTGAAACGCAGTTATTAGGTCCATATTTAGTTCATCAAGCATTGGACAAGGTTGTAGTAATACGGGACCGACTTAAGATGTCACAAAGTAGGCAGAAGTCCTATGCAAATAAGAGGGTCCTTGATTTGGAGTTTGAAAGGGGGGAGAAAGTTTTTTTGAAAGTTTCTCCCATGAAAGGAGTTATGAGATTTGGCCGGAAAGGTAAGCTAAGTCCTAGATACATTGGTCCTTATGAGATTTTAGACCGAATTGGATTGGTGGCATATAGGATTGCTTTACCTATGAGATTGTCTGCAGTTCAGCTTGTGTTTCACGGGTCGATGCTTAAAAGATGTGTTCATGATGATAGTCATAATATCCATCCAGAGGATGTAGAGCTTGATGAGAATCTGACTTATGAGGAAAGCCCGATAGCTATTCTTGATAGGCAAGTGCGACAGTTAATATCGAAAAAGATAGCTTCAATCAAGGTATTATGGCGTAATCATCCAACCGAGGGGGCTACTAGAGAGTCTGGGGAGGATATGCGAGTTAGATATCCTCACTTATTTGATACTTCAGGTATGATTCGATACCCATTCGAGGACGAACGTTATTTTAAGTGGGGGAAATGTAATAACTCAGATTTTTTAATGAGGGGTAAATGAGTAATTTGGCCTATTATTATTATTGATTAAGAGGATTTAATAAGAGTGGGCCCCACCCACTCCCTTATATCAGTTTCACGACTACAAGAAAGAAACGGATGAGAAGTAGTATATTAGGGCAATTGGCCCCTTAACTATTGTGAGAAAAGAAAAGTTACATGTTGGGTTATTTTTGGTGGCTTACAGAATATTGTTGTTGCTATTTGGAGTGATTTTAGCCTTCAGGTAATGGTCTCACGAATTCTTTATGGTGGTATATCCACGTATTATGTCGAATCTGTGTAATAAGAGGTGATAATTTCTTTCTACTAATCAGTTGATCATTCAATATTGGAGATGCCATGGATAATTATCTACTACTGAAGTGAGGGAATTATTTTGTTAATGTTGAATAGGTACAGAAAAAAAGGGGAAATAAAGAAGAAGCATGAAACAATATATAATGTGTGCGTAGTTACTGTGTCAACCTGTTATTGACTTACAGTGATTAATTAATCACTATGTTGATTAAGAGTGATTTTTTTTGGTCATTATTTTGGAACTGTTTAGCATGTATGAGCCTCAAAAAGCTATGGCATTAATTAGTTGTTCACCTGCTGGACTTGCCACTTTTGTTCTTTGTTTTTTTGTTTTGTTAATGCTGGAAACGATTAGTTCCGTTTTTGGCTTTATGATGGGTTGTCATCAAGTAGCAGGGACTAAATAAGGTTGAGCAATGACCTATTTTGGCTGCCTCCTTTGTTAGATTATTTTTAAATTCATGGGTTAAGATGTGAGATATTAGGAGTTAGCTCTAAACTTAAAGGTTAGGGATGTTGAGACTTGACCCCGAATTGTATAATTGATATTGTTATTTAATATTTTGTTTTAGATTGATCCTTTTGGTCATTGTTGGTTAATTTTCTACACATTGCAAAGTTGAAAAACTTGTCTTTAGCGAGGTAAGTGAGACTTTAAGCTTTGATTCTTGCTTTTCAAATTTTCTTTATAAAAAGTTATATTTTTCTGCCTAGTCCATGTGTTGGGACAAGTGTGAACCTGGTAGAATTTGTGGCCTTTGGCTAGATATGGATATTTATTTGTGAAGTGTGTTGAGAATTATTTAGAGGTGAAATGTGTGGTGAGGTTGGGACGTTGAATATATTTTCTTCGCTGCCGTTATAGTCTTTAGGGGCATACATAGCTTCCGTAATATGTTAGGGGCATTACTTATGCTGTCGTAATACGCTAGGGGCTTGTACGTGCTGCCGCAGTAGACTTTGGGGCATTGTATATGTTGTCGTGGACTTGTCGGGGTGCTAGGCAGATCACCTTCACTGCCGTTTATGACAAGTCGTGAGAGTGGATTGAGTTGAGATGTAGAGTGGCACTTTTGAACTTCATCTTGGATCTTATTAACATTACCTTATGAGAGATATTATGTATATATTGTTTGTGTATTTTTTTGTACCTTCTATTTTCTAAAACTTGTTCCAGGGGTATTAAAGTGGCAGGTCGAGGATCTTACTGGGTTATATTCATATAGCTCACTCTTTACTTGCATACTTGCAGATACGGTTGCAGAGAGAGAGACTTGTGGCTGACGGTCATTACAAGTGGATTTTGTTGCTAAGGTGAGCCTTCGCATTATTCGTGGAGGCTTTCATCCAGCTTTAGCTATTGTTAGCTTATATTTCTTTTGTTGGGCTTGCATGCCCGAAAGCTGAACTCATGTAACTTTGTTTAGATGCTCCATGGTCTAGTGTGGGGTTTGGGTTAGAGATTTGTTACCTAAACTATTGTTGTTTCTGTAAATCGCTATGTGATATCTTGTTGGATAATTACTTTGTGTTTAATGATTATTTCATGCATTTGAGATTGCACACATTCTTATCTCAGCGTTGTATACATTGTGAACGTATGGAAAATTGATTCTCCGGACAAGTGTTGTTAGCCGGAGTCAGTCACTCCCAAGAGGTATTTTGGGACGTGACACAAAAGGGTCATCCTCAATGACATCCCATAGCTTTGAATCGTCAACCATGATGAAGTCATGCATTCTTGTCTTCCACCACCTATAGTATTCCATATTGAATCTTGAGGTCTAGTGGTTGATTGTCCTTCTTCTAGATTTGGAGGAGCAGTCATTTTCAAGATCCTTCCAAGGTGTTAGCCTTCTTATCGAAGATCCGCTCTAATACCAAATGAAGAGTTGCAATGGGTCGCTCCTCAACTCTAGAACTTGTTCCCAAATGAACTAACATAACAAAACTAGCAGAGATATAAGTTAAGAAGTGCAGGAATAATGTAAATAGGTGACACAAAAATTTTACGTGAAAAATCCTTGCTCAAGGGAGAAAAATCACTACCTGCCTCCAAGATTTCTAAGCTCCACTATATCCAAGCAACTTCTTGAATACAGACACCAGAACTTCAGGATTAAACTTTTAATCCTTACTCTCTTAGTAATAACTCTATTATAAGAAAACAGTACAACAGCTCTACTGCACTCACACTCCAGCTAACTCTAACTGGATACACTAAGCTAACTCTAGCTTGAAAATCACCTAACTCTAGATGATTACAATGAGAAGAAGTTTACACCACAACACCTTTTTTCTTACCCACAACACCTACTAACAATCATAAGCAAATGTAGGCAAACGTTTAAGAGCACATTTACAAAGACTCAAATACAACAAGGAAGTAAAATATAACTTGTTGAGCTATCAGTTCCTGTTGCAAAGTGAAGTCTTTTATTTTAGCTTCAGAGTGATATTTAGTTGTAAGAATATGGAAGCATTGATTTTCTTATTGAGGAATATGAGCAATGTATAGTATGACATAAAAAAACCTAGGAGAGATCCCATTGGCTGATACAAAAAGGTAGCAGCAGCTTTTCACCAAGTTTTGTACTTTGCGACAGCTGTGACAGTTGACTGTGATAGTGACAGGTAAACTCAAGTGACAGGTAAACTCAACCTGTTCCCTAAGCGGTAACAACTTGGTCATTACATAATCTCTGGAAACAGGTCCCAACACACAATTTGTCAATCATCAACACTAAGGACTTAACAGTTCTAGGTTTGGGGTGGCTCATCTGATTAGTTCAACTATACATCACAGTTGGAAACCCTAGCAATTGTTCGGGAATAGAACTTTGTGGGGATTTACGTTGAATATTTATTCAATTTTATTTGCCATTTTGCATCCATTACAATCATATATGTATGTTTTTCATGAAAATGACTTATTAGATTACCTTGGTGACTAGTGTATCAAGGTTCTTGTAAGGGAGGTTAATTAAGTAGATGGTGGTTTAGAATTTCTTAGAAAATAAATAGAACATCAAGTTTGCATTCATTATCACAAACATAAAATTGCACGACTTGCCCTTCAAATAGGCACTATGGTCTTTAATTTTTGCCCTTGATTTTTTTTTTTTTTGGGTGTACCCTCACAATTAAACTTGCGTCAAGTGGGACATAAATTCTTTTAGAAACTGAACCTATACTGAGCACAACTTATGGAATACTATGATATGAAAATACAAATTTATGCCCAGCAAAAAAAGTGTTTTTGTTACCAGGGGGAAAAGCTAAAAATAACTTATCACAAACTCTCCACAACAATTGATGGAGCCCAAACGTTACAAAAAGCTAAACAAATACACCAACTAAAGACAAAGGAAAGAAGTTAAGAAGCGAACAACTTTGATAACATTAATCAAAGTGCTATTAATGTTTAAATTCGAAGCCTGACTTTAGAATATCTTGCAGTAATATAGTATCGATCATTTGAATGATGCATGTAGATCAATGTATAATGCCAAAAGACGTAAAGTATCATCTTAAAGTTTGCGCATAAGCAGAGGAGCACCATACTGAGGATGAATAGTCACTACTGCAAATGGAGCATGTGTATAAGATGGTGATAGTTCAAAGGAGAATTTCTGTAGTATCATTGCCAATGCCATTTTTGCTTCCATCATCGCAAAGTTTTGTCCGATGCAAACACGGGGTCCCCAGCTAAATGGGATAAATGAGACTTGTCCTTTGGTTGCCTTTGACACTCCTTCACTGAATCTTTCTGGTTTGAATTCCTTTGCGTCTTCACCCCATACTTCCTTATCATAATGTACTAGGATGGCGGGTATAATAAGTATCACTCCAGCTGGTAGATTTAGATCTCCCAATTTGACTTCATCACTAGTACTTCTACCAATTACTGGCAATGGGGGGAATAGCCTTAACGTCTCGTACAAGATCATTGTTACCTAAAGAAGAAAAGTATTGTGTAAGCTGGTAGTAGAATGAGGACACAAAGCATACTCATTAAATGATTGGAATAATTTAACTTGTGAAAAGTACTTACAATTTTCAAGCGATTTAATCTTTCCAAATCTGGTTTATCATTTCCAAAGATATGTAACACCTCCTCTCTGGCACGTACTTGCCACTCTGGATGTAAGCACAGCAAAATCATTGTCCATACGAGTAACACTGAAGTTGTCTCTTGTCCAGCAAAATAGAATAGTTTGCACTCGTCTACCACTTCTGATATAGTCATTCCAAAATCTTTTCTACCATGAAGCTCAATTTCTTTCAAATTGGATTCAAGTAATATGCCTAATAAGTCATCGTTACTAGTCTCCCCTCCTTCCATTGCTCTCAATCTTTTGTCGATGATACGCCTAATTGTTGTTTGGACTTGCTCTTCGATTTCCAGCATTCTTCTGTTCCTTTTAGTAGGCAAGAACCTATATAAATAAATTTAGGAGCAAACAAGAAAAGTCTTTTCAGTAGAAAGGCAGAACACAGTTTCTTTTGTATAGGAGTAATTTGTTAAGGGTGGGAAGTTTTCATATTTAACGGCAGAAAATTTTGAACATAGAAATGTGATGTACATAAGTTATTGCACCTTGATCCTGGTATATAAATTGATTGTCCTTTTTCAATTACATATTCAGCTTGTTCTTTCTGAAGCTCAAATACTGTTCTTCCTTCTTCATAGCTACTCCCAAATGCAGTTCGAGAAATGACTTCACTGGTCATTTTTTGAAGGTCTGGCCATACATCGTGCTCGAATGATTTTTCGTTTGGAACAATCTCCTCCCATTTGCTTAGCATTTCACTACAACTCACGTAAAATGCTGGTAGCATATTCTGTAAACAAATGAAAAAACAGCAAATGTTTGTTGTAAATGGATATCTCCTTAATGATAAGGCATCTCAATATGCAATCTTACATTCTTGTTACTCCCTCTTGATTCAATTTGTTGTCTTACTTCCCTTCTAAGTTTGTTTAAAGAAGACTATCATTTTCTATATTTAGTAACTCGTTAATTCCGATATGGCACATGACATGTTTAATACCAAAAGATTAATTCAAAGAGTATTTTGGTACATTATACACATCTTTAAGTTAAGAGTGGTAGATTTAATAGTCCCTCTTATTTTCTTTAACTTCATGCCCAATCAAATTACAATAATGACAACAACATATCAAGTGTAATCCCACAAGGGGAGGGTAGTGTGGTGTGTACATAGACCTTACCCCTAGCTTGTGAAGGTAGAGAGGTTGTTTAAGAAAGACCATCAACTCAAGTAAAGCAATTCAAAGCAGGTTCGAAGTAACAAGAAGAAAATATAATGTAGGAATAATAAAGTAGAACCTTCAACTTCTCGACGTGGAAGGCAGGATTGATTATTTTTCTGTGTTTGGCCCATTTGTCTCCCTCAATGCTTGCAAGACCTTGGGCCAATAACTTGGTCAATGGATTGGGATGAGTCTGCTTTAGATACACATAACTCTTTGTGAAAATCTCCTTTACATGATCAGGATTTGTGATCAGCACAACTGGATATGGGCCTAGCCACACAAAAGAACCTTTACCTGTAAGTAATCATTTTTGGGTTAGAAAAAACTAAAATCTGAGTCTTTTCTATGCCTTATTGTAAGTGAAAGTAGTGATAGACTCTATTAGGCATTTTCTAGCAAGGAATTTCAACAACAGAATCACTAATAGAGGTGTTTAGTGGACGGGTATGGTTGAATCTGGATGGGGCAAAAATGGGATAAGATAATAAATGGGCAGGTTATGGAATGCATCCCCTATTAGAAATAATATAGTTGGGCTTCAGCCTATTGTTTATTACATATTGGGCCTGATCTTTAATGTTTGTATCCGGCCCATTTCCTTTATCAAGTGTTAAGTATAGGAAAAAACACATAAAGTTGCATATTTAAGTATTAAATTACAAAAAATAGAAATATTTTTATCAAATTACATTTTGTAGCATATGTATTTGTATGGATTTGTATTTTTGTAGAAACAGTTTGCAAAAATACAAAATACATATCGATCGTAAGGGCAGTAAAAATCATATGTATTTATATTTTTGTAGCAACAGTTTGCAAAAATACAACTTGCTATATTATGTAATTATGAAACTGTTGCTATGAAACTCATAATTAAAGGGATAAGTATGTTATTTCTGAATTTTTCCCTTAAGTATATGTATGTGTGTATTGAAGTAGTTGGAATGATTTTTGACTCATTTTTTCAGATATTTTGTTCATGTAATGAGAACTCATCTTCTTCTCTCTTCTCTCTAGAACCTTCTCATAAATCTGGGTTTACATTCAAGGTATTTGAGAGCTTTCAGCTTCATTCCATGTTTTCATGGTATCAAAGCCTCGAGATTCTGGGAGATCTGCTCATTATATGTTGAGCGGTGGTACCCTCGGTCATTTTTTGCCAATTATTTCTGCTTGATTTTGGTATTTGCTGCGTGTATTTTGTGGATTTTTTTATGTGGAGCTTCGAACAAGGCTGATTTTCCCTTCGATTGAATTTTTTGTGGATTGCATTTATTTCGGCAGTGTTGAACAAGGCTCACTTCTTCGAGTTTTGAAGAAGACCGGTAACTCTCTCCTTGCAGAATTAGGGTTTTTTTGTGTCTTAGTGGTCAATTGATTAAGAGCAATGGCTTCGACTTGCCACAATTCTCTGTCTACTAGTATCAGTACTATTCCCCACACTCATCCGTTGTATCTTCACCCTTCTGACTATCCCGGTATGGCGCTTGTCACCACGTCGTTTAATGGAACTGGTTATGGTAGCTGGAGAAAGGGAATGTTGATTTCTCTCTCTGCTAAGAGGAAATTAGGTTTTATTGATGGAAAGGTAGTCAAACCCCCACCTACTGATCCATTTTATGATGCCTGGGTTATGTGTAACGATATGGTTATTGCGTGGCTATTGAATAGCTTAGATAAAGAGATAGCTGAAACTGTGATTCATACAAAGACTGCTGGTGATATTTGGAAGGAAATAGAAAAGAGATATGGTCAAGCTATTGGCATGAAAGTGTTTCAAATAAGAAAAGACATTTCTTCTGTAACTCAAGGATCTTCTAGTATAGCCTCATATTTTAATAGAATTAAAAGACTGTGGGATGAATTGAACATTTCTATTGCTTACCCTCCTTGCACTTGTGCGTGTAAGGATCAATGGGTGAAACGAGAACAAGATCAAAGGGTTCATCAGTTTTTAGCTGGTTTAAATGAATCTTATGCTGGAATCAGGAGAAACATATTGATGATAAGACCTCTTCCAGACATAGATAGTGTATACTCCATGCTCATACATGATGAGCAACAGTCTGAACTTCAGGTCTCTATTCCTGCATTTGCTTTTGAGTCCACTTCCTTTGTTGCTGGTGTGCAAAGATTTCCTTCTGGGGGTTCCAGATATCCTCCTAAATACCCTGCTGGTGGAGGGGGACAAAGATACCTCAACAGGGTAAATTTTGACTCCACCACCCAATCTAATCTAATAATAATGTGTCTTCTTCCATATTTTGCAAATATTGCAAGAAACCAAAACACCTCATTGGAAATTATCGCAAGCTTCATGGTTATAATGAAAATTCTCAAAATAATAAGAGCAAATATGGTGTTGGTATGGAAAATTGTGCACAGAATGCAATGTCTGCAGTGTCATCCACTACATCTTCTTCTGGTTCTATTAATTCCGAAGCTTCTCTCTATGGCTTCAGTAAAGAACAGCATGACCACATCCTCTCCCTTCTTCAGCAAAATAACATCCAAGATTCTGGACTGTGTGCTTCTGCAAACTTTTCAGGTGTGACTAGTCTGTCTGCCTATAATATTTGTTATTTTTTTGCATGTCACCTCTATCAGATGTATGGCAATCCCTGGATTTTAATTTTGGAGCTACAAATCATATGACACCTCATAGAAACCTCCTTATAGGTGTAAAACCTCTTACCACTCCATATCTTATATCTTTACCAAATGGATATAAAGTAAAAGTGACCTGTGCAGGTTCCTTACCTTTATACACTGATATGATATTACATAATGTTCTTTTGGTTCCTAGTTTTCAATATAACCTCATTTCCCTACACCAGTTGCTTCTTCAATTTGATTGTGTTGCTCATTTCAGTGCTACATTATGTGTTTTGCAGGGCCATTCTCTGAAGAGGCCACTAGAAGTTGGTAAACTCTCCAATGGACTATACATACTTCAGATGAATGGTTCTACTTCATAAGACATTACTGATGGTGCTCCTATTGTTTCCTCCGTAGTTTCTTCTTCTGTTCCTTTTACTGTTGATCCTGTTTCCACACCTAATGTAAAGTTTTTAGAACATCCTTTACTGCATGATGATATTTTTAGTAATGAATGTACTGTAAATATTTTCTCTTTAAATAAAACACAGTTCAGTTTTGATAAATCTGTTCCACTTATTGCTTCTGCTTCCATTGATAATGTTCTTTTACCTACTTCTTTCCCAAGTATTGATATAACTACCTCAGAATTCTTTTGGCATCAATGTCACAACCTGAATCGAGGCCCTGGCTGTGACGATCATCCCGAACTATAAAGGCCCAGACACCCTTCTAACTTGAAATCATATATGTCATTCATACATAAATAAGGAAATACGAAAATTATAGCAAGACGGAATCATGGTCATAAATCTGATATGAATTTAGCATTGAAGAATGAAATCCTAAACTAACTAGCAACATCTGCAAACCGTCTACGAAATATCTACTGCATACTCTCTAATACAGTCTGAATGCTGGGACAAGGCCCCCAGTAGACCAAAACCGTAACCACTAATAATTGTCTGAAAATTAATAGGCCTTACGGAATATAGGAGGCTCACCAACTGGACACTACAACTCTGTCTGATGAATTCTACTGCTTATCTAGACCCCTAGACTGAGCCTCAGAACCTGAGAGGTAGGGGGGTCAATACAATGTACTGGTATGCAAAGTAATCCAAAATAAAACTTTTATATAAGTAAAATAGTGGAGAGCGATATGTTAAAACATCCTGCATAAACAGTTCTCAAAACATATGGGCACTTTCTGAAAATCACAAATCATTCTTGTCAATGCAATGTATGATCTTTGTATTACTTCTGAGCTAGGTGGCACTCCCCTACAACTCTGATATTCCACGAGCTATATGGAATCCGCCATTGACTCGGCGGGGAAGCCCCCAACCCAAGTACGCCGCAAGGGTTGGAGTCTCTGATTCTGATACACCACACGACACTAGGCCAGCGTAATATAATATACCTGGATCGGCAAATCACTATTTTGGGCAATGAGTTATCTAAACTCGTTCCCTCTTTAGGGAACCACCTAACATCTCTTTATGCCCTATTTTAGCCTTTTCTCTACATTCATCATTCTGAATTTCTAAAACATGAAAGTCTGATTTTTGTATCAATCTGTGTCTGTTATGGCATTATCTAAGTTGGTATCATCATACCTAGACTTGCAAGTCAAAATTGTAAGCCATAATGCTTTAAGAATAATTCTTTCATTAAAACTCAATTCAAGCCACCCAGCTTTGCAAATAGTATAAGAGATTTCATGTTCCGAAGCATAAGTCAAAACTATGCAAGAATCCTTCAAACATATGGTGGTCATGTGCTTTTGGCAAAAATCATGCACTCTTTCATTATATGCATATTTTTAACATTTATCAACACATCTACCCTATCTTTTGAAATCCAAATCTTAATCCAAATAATAACACAATTCAAGACATTCTAAACCATGCTTTTTAAGGATGCATTCAAAACAATCTATAGCATATGATAAGTAAAGGAAAATCAAACAAGAGAGGGATTTTTACATAAGTCATGCTCTCAATTAAATCATCAACCTTAAAACACAAGCATACATATATATACAATTTCAAATCGATGTAGGGGAAGGTCAAAAGACCAAAATAATACCGTCAAGATTTCTAAAACATGAATGTATTGATAAATATGAAAACCCCTTTCTTAAAATCATGATTTCTATGCCCATGAAATTTAAGGAAAACCCCGCATACCTTGATTATGAAGAATAAGGGATTCTCCTTGAAGCCTACGGTTTTGTGGATTTCAGAACTCCGATAAATTTCAAAAACTTACGGTTGAATCTTGAGTTTCTTGGAGGAGAAGTATATGAAGTAGTGTTTTGTTTTGAAGGAAATCTTGAGAATGTCGAATATTATGCTTGTAGAGGTCTTAATCTCTTGTTTGGACGTTTTAAGAGACTTGGAAAAAGTCCAAACTACCCTTGTTAACTTCTGAACGAAACTTGAAAAATTTAAACTGGGAACCCGATCTTATGGGTCACCGCAACGCGCCACTATCGCGGTGGCTCACTGGAAATTGACGAATGCGAATTTGTCCCACTCCGCGATGCGCCACCATCGCGGAGTCTCACTAGAAATTGACCATCATCATTTACACCCTCTGCGCGATGCACCAAAGACAGGAATGACGGTGTTTTACGACTAGGACTTAAATTAACCATAACTCCTTCACCGAGTGTTCGTTTTGGACGAATCTTATGTCGGCAGAAAACTTATTCGATCACCTACATAATGAAAAGTTGAAATCTAAGGAATTCCATAGGGAAATAAGTATAAATCATTCTAGAAGCCAATGCTTGATACTTTATGGACAAAAAATTAGGTAGGAAAAACTTCGGGGCATTACAATATCCCCCCTTGGGAACATTCGTCCCCGAATGTTGACGCGGGACACAGACAAGCATAATTTCAAGGATACTAAGGCATAGAAAGAATAAGGCAAGGATTGTACCTTCCATTGGATCAAAAAGGTTTGGGTATCTAGCTCTCATGTCAACTTCTGATTCCCAAGTTGCTTCTTCAATTTTCTGGTTTCTCCACAACACTTTAACTGAGGCTATCTCTTTGTTCCTCAATCTTCTAACTTGGCGATCCAAAATTTCTACAGGATTTTCTTCATAGGATAAGGAGTCTGTCACTTTGATTTCTTTGACAGGCAACACTAAAGAATGGTCTCCGACGCACTTCTTCAACATAGATATATGAAATACCGAATGGACAGAACCCAAACTAGCAGGAAACTCTAACTCATAGGCAACTGCACCTACCCTTCTCAAAATATGATATGGTCCTATATAATGAGGACTCAACTTACCTTTCTTCCCAAACCGCATGACTCCCTTCATAGGAGAAACTTTTAGAAACACCCAATCTCCAACCTCAAACTCTAGATATCTTCTCCTAACATCGGCGCAAGATTTTTTACGACTCTGAGATGTCTTAATTCATTCTCTAATGACTTTCACATCCTCTATTTCCCGATGAACAAGATCAGGCCTAAATATCTGCATCTCACCTACTTCTTACCATCCTATCGGAGACCTACATCTTTTCCCATATAATGCCTCAAATGGTGACATCTTAATACTGGAATGGAAATTGTTATTATATGCGAAATCTATCAATGGCAAGTGCTCTACCCAACTACCTTTAAAATCAATCATGCAGACCCTCAACATATCCTCAAGGGTCTGGATGGTGCGCTCAGCTTGCCCGTCTGTCTGAGGGTGCCTAAACCCTTTTGAAACGATCTCCAAAACTGAGAAGAAAACTTCGTACCTCGGTCATATATGATGGACACATGTGCCCCATGCAAATGAACTATTTCTTCAATGAACAGCTTGGCATAATCCTCTCCCGAATAATTAGTCCTGACAGGTAGAAAGTGAGCTGACTTGGTCAACCTATCTACAATCACCCAAATGGAATCATACTGGTTTCGAGACCTCGGAAGTCCTATAATAAAGTCCATATTAATTATCTCCCACTTCCACAAAGGCAAAGCTATCTCTTGAGAAGAACCATCTGGCCTCATATGTTCCATTTAACTTGTTGACAATTCAAACACTTGGCAACATAGTTAGCCACATCACGCTTCATATTATTCCACCAATAAATGGTTTTCAAATCACAATATATCTTAGTAGAGCCAAGGTGAACAACATACCTCGACGTGTGAGCTTCTTCAAGGATTCTCTTCCTCAGACCATCTACATATGGCACACACAACCTACCCTGGTGTCTCAAAATACCATCACCACCAATTTCAAATGACATTACCGTTTGTTGACCCACATCTTTCTTGATCTACATCAAGATGGGATCTTCAACCTGCATCTCTTTAACTTCTGCACAAAGGGAAGATTTAGCTGTCTCATGAACAACTACTCCTCTATCCTCGAAATCCAAAAGTCGCACTCCTAGATTTGCAAGTCGGTGAATATCCTTCACCATCTCCCTCTTTTCTTTCCCCACATGAGAAAGACTGTCCATAGATAACCTACTAAGGGCG
The DNA here is from genome assembly GCA_030864215.1 of Capsicum pubescens. Classification (NCBI taxonomy): domain Eukaryota; kingdom Viridiplantae; phylum Streptophyta; class Magnoliopsida; order Solanales; family Solanaceae; genus Capsicum; species Capsicum pubescens. The sequence goes on from CM061544.1 coordinate 340,066,762, forward strand.
TCGGCTACCACATTCGCCTTGCTCAGATAATAGTGTAGGCTCATGTCATAGTCCTTTACAAGTTCCAACCATCACCTCTGCCTGAGATTCAATTCTTTCTGGGATAAAACATACTGCAAACTCTTGTGGTCAGTAAATATAACAACATGTACCCCATACAATTAGTGCCGCCAGATCTTAAGTGCAAAAACCACAGCCGTTAACTCCAAGTCATGAGTAGGGTAGTTCCGCTCATGCACCTTCAACTGCCTAGATGCATAAGCAACTACCTTACCGTGTTGCATAAGAACACACCCAAGTCCAACTCGAGATGCATCACAGTATACAACAAAACCTTTTGTACCCTCCAAAAGAGTCAAAACAGGAGCAATAGTCAACTTGTCTTTCAACTTCTCAAAACTATTCTCATAAGAGTCAGACCATAAAAACTTAACCTTTTTTTAAGTCAACTTAGTAAGTGGTGCAGCTATGGAAGAAAAACTCTCTACGAACCTTCTGTAATAACCCGCCAAACCCAAGAAGCTCCGAATATCGGTTGGAGTCGTGGGTCTGGGCCATTTCCTCACTGCCTCAAACTTTTAGGGATCAACCTTAATCCCCTCACTAGACACAATGTGCTCCAAAAAAGCAATAGCATTTAACTAGAATTTACACTTGGAGAACTTTGCATACAACCTATGATCTTTGAGAGTCTGGAGGATAATTCGGAGGTGATTGGCATGGTCCTCCTCACTTTTGGAATAAATCAAGATATCATCAATAAAAACTATGACAAACAAGTCTAGAAACTGTCAGAAGACCCTATTCATTAGGTCCATGAAGGCTGCAGGGGTGTTAGTCAACCCGAAGGACATGACTAAGAATTCATAATGACCATATCTGGTTTGGAAAGCTATCTTGGGAATGTCTGACTCCCTAACTTTCAATTGATGATATCCTGATAGAAGGTCTATTTTAGAAAAGTACTTGGCACCCTGAATTTGGTCACACAAATCATCAATCCTAGGAAGTGGATACTTATTTTTGATAGTTTCCTTGTTTAACTGGTGGTAATCTATGCACATACGCAGGGAACCATCTTTTTTTCGCACAAAAAACATAGGTGCACCCCAAGGAGAAACACTAGGATAGATAAAAACCTTTATCTAGAAGGTCTGCTAGTTGCTCTTTCAACTCTTTCAACTCTATTGGAGCCATTCTATATGGAGGAATAGAGATGGGATGGGTGTCTAGCAATACATCTATGCCAAAATCTATCTCCCTATCAGGTGGCATTCCTGGGAGATCATCTGGAAAGACTTTTGGGAATTTATTTACTACAGGGACAGATTGAAGAGGAATACTTTCGGTGTTAGAATTTTTAACCTAAATAAGATGGTACAAGCAACCTTTGAAAATGAGTTTACGGGCCCTGAGATAAGATATGAAGTGCCCTCTAGGAGCTAAAGAGTACCCTTCCCATTTTATTATTGGCTCATTCATAAAATAAAAAGTAACCTTTAGAGTTTTACAATCTAGTGTGGCATAACACGAATGGAGCCATTCTATCCCTAGGATACCATTAAAAAAAACCATAGCAAGATCTATGAGATCGGACACAGTATCCCGGCTAAGAATAGACACAACACAATTTTTATATATCCTCCTAGCCATAACAGAATCACCCACCAGAGTGGAAACAGAGAAAGGGTCAGTAATGACTTCGGGCTCAAACCCAAAACCAACAGCCACATATAGGGTCACATAAGACAAGGTAGACCCGGGATAAGTAACACATAAACATCATGGGAAATAATTTTTAACGTACCGGAGACAACATCAGGTGAGACCTCTGCCTCCTGGCGGTTAGTCAAAGCAGACAGCCGGTTGCGACCATTTTCGGTAGCTGAAGTAGCGCCCTTTTGAGGCGGTGGTAGTGCGGAAGAATTTAACTAAGATTTTGCACCACCAACATTCCTTCTAGAAGATGGACAATCCCTCTGTAAGTGACCCGGCTGACCACATGAATAACATACAAATGCGCCCCACTGACACCTTCTTGGATGATTCTTACCACAAGTCTCACACCGCGGAAAAGTATGATACTGCGGAGCCACACTACCCTGTGACTGAGTATCCTGAGCTCTAGATCCCTGATTAGTCTAGAAACTCTGAGATCTTCTGTCAACTGGAGGTCTGGACACTGGGGCACTACCTGCGGATTGTGCTTACCCCAACTCTTCTTCTTCTGCCATTTATTACCTGACTTACCACTTTGCGGCTGACTGTGATGTTGATCTGCTGTTCTGGCTCTTTGTACCTGCCTATCCTTCTCTCTAAACTCAGTAATTTTCTTTTTCTTTTCTTCTACCTGTTGCATATGGACTGACAGCCTAGCAAAGTCCATATCCCTATTTAGCATCGCCCTTTGACATTTAAGAACTAGATCATCTAAAAGGACAGATACAAACTTCTTCATCCGGGCTCTCATATTGCTAGTCATCTCTGGTGCATAATGGGAATATTGGTTAAACTTCAAAGTGTACTCCTGGACACTCATATTTTCCTGCTTCAGATTTATAAATTCCTTAGCTTTGGCCTCCCTCAACTCTAGAGGAAAGAATCAATCAAGGAAGGCTTCCACAAATTCACCCTAAACTGTGGGCTCAGCACTCTCTCCCTTCGTATCCTCTCAATCGTTATACCACTGATTTTCCATATCCTTGAGCTAATAAGTTGCCAACTCCAGCCCTTCTATCTCCTCCATATGTATCACCTTAAAGATTTTCTCCATATCATCCACAAACTCCTGTGGATCTTCTTCTGCCTTGGTGCCAGTAAACTTGGGTGGGTTCATTCTCATGAACTGACCCACCCTAGTAGCCTCAGATGTAACAGATGCAAAACCCATATCTTCCAATCCTTAAGCCTGATTGGCTACCAACTGTGCCAGCATATGAATAGACTGTCTGAATTCTCCATTAGAAATATCTCTCTGAGAAGTCGGGGGACGGTTAACATTGATCCATGGAGTCTAAGGTGGACTGGTCGGGACTAGAGGTACTCTCAGAGTAGGAACAGGTTTTGGGGTGAGAGATCTATTACGGGTCTGCATCTCATGAGTGGGACAGACCTCATCTGTCTATGCATTCTGATCGATAGTGCGATGAGGAGGCATGATCGATTTTTTTATGAAAAGCAAAAGAGTATTGATTAGAGGCAGATTAGACTCCAAAGCATGTACTAGATCACAAAGAGGGGAAACATTCCTAAACGCCTAGTAGCCCCCTGCTTATAAGTGTGGCGCACTACACATCCATAAATAAGACTCTACCCGACATGATTTCGCAGACACCTTGGGACCATGAACCATGCTCTGATACTAAGTTTTTCACGACCCAAACCGAGGCCCTGGTCGTGATGAGCATCCCGAACCATGAAGGTCCGAACACCCTTCTAACTTGAAATCATATACACCATTCATACATAAATAAGGAAACACAAAAATTATAGCAAGACGGAATCATGGTCATAAATCTGATATGAATTTAGCATTGAAGAACGAAATCCAAAACTTACTAGCAACATCTGCAAACCATCTGCGAAATCTCTACTACATACTCTCTAACATAGTCTGAATGCTGGGACAAGGCCCCAGTAGACCAAAACCGGAACCACTAATAATTGTATAAAAATAAACAGGCCTTCCGAAATATAGGAGGCTCACCAACTGGACACTGTAACTTTGTCTTATGAATTCTACTGCTTATCTAGACCCCTAGACTAAGCCTCAGAACCTAAGAGGTAGGGGGAGGGGGGTCAATACAATGTACTGGTATGCAAAGTGATCCAAAATAAAACTTTTATATAAGTAAAATAGTAGAGATCGATATGTTAAAACATCCTGCATAAACAGTTCTCAAAACACATGGGCACTTTCTGAAAATTATAAATCATTCTTATCAATGCAATGTATGATCTTTGTATTACTTCTGAGCTAGGTGGCACTCCCCTATAACTCTGATATTCCACGGTCTATATGGAATCCTCCATTGACTCGGCGGGAAAGCCCTCAACCCAAGTATGCTGCAAGGGTTGGAGTCTCTGATTCTGATACACCACACGGCACTAGGCCAGCGTAATATAATATACCTAGATCGGCAAATCACGATTTCTGGAAATGAGTTATCTGAACTCGTTCCCTCTTCAAGGAACCACCTAACATCTCTTTATTCCCTATTTTAGACTTTTTTGAACATACATCATTCTGAAATTCTAAAATATAAAAGTCTGATTTTTGTATCAGTCTGTGTCTGTTATGGCATTGTCAGAGTTGATATCGTCATACCAAGACTTCCAAGTCAAAATTCTAAGCCATAATTCTTTAAGCATAATTCTTTCATTAAAACTCAATTTAGACCACCCAGCTTTGCAAATAGTATAAGAGATTTCATGTTCTGAAACATAAGTCAAAACTATGCAAGAATCCTTCAAACATATGGTGGTCATGTGCTTTTGGAAAATATCATGCACTCTTTCATTATATGCATATTTTTAACATTTATCAACACATATACCCTCTCTTTTGAAATCCAAATCTTAATCCAAATCATAACACAATTCATGACATTCTAAACCATGTTTTTCAAGGATGCATTCAAAACAATCTATAGCATATGATAAGTAAAGAAAAATCAAACAAGAGAGGGATTTTTACATAAGTCATGCTCTCAATTAAATTATCAACCTTAAAACACAAGCATACATATATATACATTTCAAATCGATGTGGGGGAAGGTCGAAAGACCAAAACAATACCGTCAAGATTTCTAAAACATGAATGTATTTATAAATCTGAAAACCCCTTTCTTAAAATCATGATTTCTATGCCCATGAGATTTTAGGAAAACCCCGCGTACCTCGATTATGAAGAATAAGGGCTTTTCCTTGAAGCCTATGGTTTGGGGATTCCATAAATCTGATAAATTTCAAAAACTTACGGTTGAATCTTGAGTTTCTTGGAGGAGAAGTATATGAACTAGGGTTTTTGTTTTGAAGAAAATCTTGAGAATGCCGAATATTATGCTTGTAGAGGTCTTAATCTCTTGTTTGGACGTTTTAAGAGACCTGGAAAAAGTACAAACTACCCTTGTTAACTTCTGAATGAAACTAGAAAAAATTAAACTGGGAACCTGATCTTATGGGCCACCGCAATGCGCCACTATCGAGGTGGCTCACTAAAAATTGACGAATGGGAATTTGGTCCACTCCGCGATACGCCACCATTGTGGAGTCTCACTGAAAATTGACCATCATCATTTACACCCTCTCCACGATGCGCCAAAGATAGGAATGATGGTGTTTTACAACTAGGACTTAAATTAACCATAACTCCTTCACCGAGTGTCTGTTTTGGACGAATCTTACGTCGACGGAAAACTTATTCGATCACCTACATAATAAAAAGTTGAAATCTAAGGAATTCCACATGGAAATAAGTATAAATCATTCTATAATCCAATGCTTGATACTTTAGGGACAAAAAATTAGCTAAGAAAAACTTCAGGGCGTTACAATCAAAGATTGGGACATATGCCTTTTTTCAAAATGAAATCCATAAGACCCTTAAAGTCTTTGCTACCACCCAAACAAACTTTCACCTGCAGTATTTTTCCTATGGCAAGGCAACAAAGGCTGCCTTTTCCAGAGAGCTCTATTCATTCTATAAAATCTTTCCAGCTCATACATCTTGATTTATGGGGTCCTTACCACACTCAAACATACAATGGATATAGGTATTTTTTAACCATTATTGATGACTATACCAGATGTACTTGGACTCATTTTTTATCTACCAATCCCAATGCCTCTACCTTAATTAAATCTTTCTTTTTTTTATGTGCTGAATCAGTTTCATATTTCCATTCAAAATATTAGATCTGATAATGTTTTTGAGTTGGGGTCTAGTTTTGAGGAAATTAAATTCTTTTTTTATCATGGTATATTTCATCAAACCTCTTGTTCTCACACACCACAACAAAATGGTGTTGTAGAAAGAAAACACAGACATTTACTTGAAACTTCTAGGGCCCTACTTTTTCAATCCAAACTTCCTCTTAAATATTGGGGTGAATGCATTTTGGCTTCCACTTATCTGATAAATAAATTTCCTTTCCTTTTATTGTATATTAAAACTCCTTTTGAACTTTTACACGGATCTATTCCCTTTTATGGTCATCTTAGATGCTTTGGCTGCTTGTGTTATGCTGCAGTTCCCATTCCTCAAAGGTACAAATTCTCCTCTAGATCAATTCCTTCAGTGTTTCTTGGATATCCTACTGGAAAAAGAGGCTACAAACTTCTTTCCTTATCATCTCATAAATTTTTTTTCCAGAGATGTTATTTTCAATGAATATATTTTTCCTTATGCATCTCCTCATTCCTCTACTCTATTTCCTTCCTCTTTTGTTCCTGTAGTTACAGATTCTTCTACGCCTATGTCTTCATCTTCTCCTTCTCCAACTGCACTTTGTTGATCTTCTAGGTCCATCACCACACCTTCCTACCTCAATGATTATGTATGCTCTTCTATTTATACATCTAATATGGCATCCACTCCTGTTGAGATTGCTATGAATGAACCTCAATCTTATAGACAGGTTGCTGTCCATCCTGAGTGGCAGGTTGTAATGTTAAAAGAGTCTCAAGCTTTGGAGTCCAATAGGACTTAAGATATTGTGCCCCTGTCACCCGGTAAGAGGGCCATTTCTTTTAAATGGGTATATAAGATTAAACAGTAAGATGATGACTCCATTGAACGTTATAAAGCTCGTTTGGTCATAGGGGGATACCCAACAAGAAGGTGTCGATTATTTTGAAACCTTTTCTCCGGTTGTTAAAATGACCACGATAAAAATGTTTGTTGGTTGTTGTTGTTAAGAAACTTTGGAAAATTTTTCAACTTGATGTGAATAATGCTTTTTTACATGGGGATCTAGATGAAGAGGTTTATATGAAAATCCCACAAGGCTTGGAAGTTCCTGACTCTGTCTCTGTCCATTTGGTGTGTAAGTTACGTAAATCTTTGTATGGACTCAAACAATCCTCTAGACAATGGTATGTGAAATTGTCTTCAGCTTTGCTGTCCCATGGTTATGTTTCCAGTCTCAATGATTACTCTGTTTTTAAGAAAGTTTCTGGTGCTTTCATTACTATTATGGTTGTTTATGTTGATGATATTTTGTTAGTTGGGGATGTTCCCTTAAACTGTTTCTTGATGAAAGTTTTAAGATAAAGGACTTGGGTGAGGCCCATTATTTTCTGGGATTGGAGATACTTCGCAAACCTACTGGACTATTGGTTACTCAATGGAAATTTGTTTCTGATTTACTTTCAGAATTTCATTGTTCTACTGTTACACCTGTTTTTAGCCCCTTGGAGTTGTATGGTAAACTTTCTGTTGATTCTGGTGTCCCTTGTTCTGACCCAAGTTAATATAGAAAGTTTGTGGGCAAGTTGAATTTTCTACAACACACTCGTCCTGACATATCTTTTGAGGTTCAACACCTTAGTCAATTTATGCATTGTCCTCGCTTACCATATTTTGAGGCTGGTTTACATGTTCTTCGATATATGGATGGTGCTCCTAGATTGGGTATTTTTTTAATGATTCTCCATACTTCTCTCTCCTTGGTTATTGTGATTCGGACTGGGTTGGTTGTGCCCAAACCAGACGCTCCATCTCTGGTTTTTATGTGTTTTTAGGTGGCTCTTCGATTTCCTGGAAGTCCAAGAAACAACCTACTATTGCTCTTTCCTCAACTGAAGCTGAATATCAAGCTCTTCGAAAAAATGTAGCTGAAATTTCCTGGCTTGTTCGCTTACTTGGTGGTTTTGGTTTGGCTAATATTTGTCCTATAGATGTGTTTTGCGATAATCAGGCTGCTTTGCATATAGCCAAGAATCTCGTGTTTTATGAAGGTACGAAGCACATATAGGTAGACTGTCATTTTGTTCGGGTGGCTCTTACTGCTGGGCTGATTTCTTTGCATTATGTTCCCACTGCTCTACAACTGGCTGATATTCTTATGAAGCCCTTGAATGGTGTTCAACACAACAACTTGCTTTCCAAGCTGGGACTGGTTTCCAGCTCGCCGGGGGATATTAGAAATAATATAGTTGGGCTTCAGCCTCCTTAGCCTATTGTTTATTACATATTGGGCCTGATCTTTAATGTTTGTATCCGGTCCATTTCCTTTATCAAGTGTTAAGTATATGTATGTGTGTATTGAAGTAGTTGGACTATTTTTTGACTCATTTTTTCAGATATTTTGTTCATGTAATGAGAACTCATCTTCTTCTCTCTTCTATCTAGAACCTTCTCATAAATCTGGGTTTACATTCATGGTATTTGAGAGCTTTCAGCTTCATTCCATGTTTTCACCCCCCACCCCCCAACAACAAAAAAAAGTTATTTGAGCTAAAATGGATTAGGTTGAATGGGCTAAAATGTGGGTCATAACCAAATACATTCAATTCTTATTAAGTTTTTATTGCTCTATTTAGTCTTTTATAAAGTTTAAATGCTTTTTTTTCCTTTACTATTAATATGTATAACATATCAAATAATTATTTTTTTAAATATTTTGACAATATTTCTCATAAATCAATTTTGGTTACATATCAGTTCAATTCTTAATAGGCTGAAATAGGTTGAACTAAAGAATGAGTGTATCAATAACCCATCCAAACTTAAATGGTTTGACGGATTGGATTGGATTTTGCCGCCCCTAGTTACTAATGAAAGCAAATAAGGAATGGGCTCTTCACAACTTAAATCAAAAGTTCATTCAGGCATTTTACCAATGCCAAACAGTATACACATTTCGCAACTGAAAAAAGAAGGGGGGGGGGGGGGGAGAACAGTCACAACAACTAGTTGATTATTAAACAATCTCATCTCTATATATACTAATTAATACATATTCTGTAAAAAGTCTTAATCAGTAATATGATGTATAACTGCTACATTTTTAAAAAGAATGTGTTCATGATTTTTATCACTACTCTTTTCACTTACTATTCAACAATGTTTATCATCATACCTAGATCAGTACCACCATTACTATCAATCATCTTCCCCTCTCTCTCTCTATGTATATGTCATTAGCTTCTTAAATTACCCTCTAAGTTTCAATTTGTTTTCGTTTTTGCATTGGCACGGAGTTTAAGAAATTAAAAAAAAAACTTTTAAATTTGCACAGGAGAGTGTGGCCTAGTGGTAAATGAAGTGGTTGGGAGTCAAGAGGCCAGGTTCAAATTTCAATGGAGAAAAAATACTTGGTGATTTTTTTCCATTTGTCATCGCTTTGGTGGACAAAGCTAGTTAATGTTGGTGTATATGCATTTTATTAGTAAATTAATATATTAAGTGCATATGTTAGTGAGTATAAATTGTGTATTATGAGTATTATTACTTACATATGTTAGTAGAAGAATGTGGTCATAAGTTTTCTTGAAACTCCTATAACCACTAAGCTTTATTGCCCATTATTCATCCCTTTGTCTTATAACTCTTGTAACATATGTAACCTGAAAGATATTCATCTACCTACATTACTACCACTCATTTATCCTATTCAATACATTTACTACCCCTCATTCATCCTATTCAATACATGGAATAATTCATCACCTATAAATAGTTGTGTTTCTTCCTTTGATGTGTAGAAGAAAAAAAATGTGAAGTGAAAGAGAGCCTTGAGACAAAGAAAATATTTTAAGTCTTTAACTATATTCACTATACAAAGAGAGTAAATATATGTTGAAGGAAGGTGTTCTTATGGTGGAGTTTTGAACTCTTCAACTAATTCGGGGTTGTTTGAGTTATACATCGTTGATGGGTTGTTGTATCCTGGAGGGGACAAGTCACTAGATATACTGTTGGATCGGTGTAGATTATGCCGCAGTGGGCTTGAATATCCTTAAAGAAAGCGAGATATTCGCGCCTCAGCCAAGAAGAAGATTATTTTATTTTTTTTATTTTTGTTCATTTTATTTTCAACTGTAATGATTATTGTAATTTGTGGTATATTACACCAATAATTTTAAGGAGATTCATGTTTTGTTACAGCTTAAAAAAATGCGGATATCAAAATGGAGATCTCAACATCTCAACATCAATAGTCTCTTCAAGAGATGAAAGGGGAGAGATGAAGAGTAAAACATTTTATACTTCCTCAACTCAAGCGACTGAAGGTAAAAAATTTCTACTTGTTGTGGAAGAAAGGTAAAACAATCTTCTACCTAATTTTTTAATTAAAAAAATGATACTACTTCTCATGATCATAAAGTGGTATTCAAAATCTTGAAATAGTGGGGGCTAATGAAATGAGAAAAAATCACCACAAAATTGTGACATTTGCACTTTTGAGAATGAGTTAAAAAAAAGTGTTATAAGTGCATAATTATTGTTGGAGTAAATTACATGTCATTATTAATTTGCATATGACTTGATGTCTTTATATTTGTCTCTAACATGTTATCAAAGAGAGAATAAAAAATATTGAGTAGTCATTTGACATTAAATATTTGGAAGAGATAAATTTCATTCTTGGAATGAAAAAATACCTAAATTATGTGATGAACTTTTCCTTGACATGTCACATTATGGTGCAAGAAAAAAATTGTGAAATACATTTTGTTGATCATATGAGCCATGTAACTTCTTTTGATTCAAATATGTGAAAGTAGTGTGATAAATAAAAAAGGAGTTTACTAACCCAATAAAATATGAGATATGTGGCTAGTTGCACTTGGCATGAAATTATGTAAAAGTACTTAAACAAGCAAATCAAGTATATTTACTTGGTTAAAAAAAGGGTTGTGGCTTGTTGTACTTAAAAGTGTTTTTGATGCAAAATGAGAAAAAAATAACTTGGTGCTATTTACTAATGAGAAATAAATTATGATTTGCTAACTCATTATGGAGGTTGAACTAACTATTTTTTCTTCAACTAGTGAAAAAGTGAATTGATCAATCACTTTATGTTGAGAAATTAATTTCTCTAATTTTGAGTTATATGATAGCACTAAAAATTTATTGATAGAGTGTAAATCATTTTTATAACGGTAAATTCATATCATAGGAAAAAAGTACAATATTGTGAGATCATATTGATCAATGGTATACCAATATTAATTATGTTAACTTTGTGATAATCTTGCAGATTCAAAACTAAGGCCTTAGCAAGAAAATGGTCTGAATCACATCGAGGGGGGGGAAAGAAGCCTATAAAAAATCATGAGTCGTATATGAGGAAACCCAACCTGGGGACTAGAGATCCTATAACTAGGTTCAATGGGAAGAACAAATCATATGATGACTTGATGTGGGATGCACTGTTATTTAATCCTTCCTATGATGTGAGTGCATTAACTTGTAATGTGGGTGAGGTTGAGTTTAAAATAACTCCTAATGAAAATCAGTAGCCCGTATGAGTGGGGTGCTAAATTACAGGAGCACTCTTGACTGATTTCACCTATGTGAGCGTGGAAGTACGTCCTTCTTATGAGAATGAGGCTTATTCTCAAAAACGCTCATGAAAAATCGGGATAGCACATGGCCATAATGTGTTGGCTATTAAAACTTATGTCAATACCTTGACTATTGTGTTTAGGCAGCGATATTTTATTTTCCCTAAGAAGTCATAGTTTAAGTCTGAGACCACTACTGACTTTGGAGTAAAGGTTACTATTTTACTAAGTGGAGGTTCAATGCAAAGCACACCTTCATTATGCATAATAGTCTACCTTCAACTAATTTGGTGAAATGCTCTCTTAATTTAATATAAAAATGAGTGAAGGAATGTTGGTGTATATGCATTTTATTATTAAATTAATATATTAAGTACATATGTTAGTGGGTATAAATTGTGTATTATGAGTATTATTACTTACATATTGTAACACCCCGCATTTCGGGCTAGAATAAAAACCATGACTCTGATGCGTTGATAATTCCAGAGCCTTAAATCCTATGCCAATTTGGCATGTTTATGTAGTATGTGAATCCATTTGAGCATGAATTTAGACCATAGAGGTCCTTCAACTCAAGGACTATTCCGATCGATTAAGTTTTAGTGGACGTTGTAATTTGTGTCAGCTTCCATCGACCATAACTCTCTATATATGTCGAATTAGAGAGCCTACTATGTGTCTAATGATAGGTATTCGAGTTAACTTCCCAACGATACCAATTTTGCTAAAATACGACACCCGAGCAAGAAGTTATGGACTTTTAAAGTAGTATGCGTCGCCTAACCAATCGCACATGGCCACTGGAAAGCATATACGATAGCATATGCGGTGCATATGTAAAAATAGGTGATATCATATGTGGCACCTATGTAAATATAGGCGATATCATATGCGGCGCCTATGTAAATATATGCGATATCATATGCGGCGCATATGTAAATATATGCGATATCATATGCGGCGCATATCTTATGGCTTCAAGTGACTTAAACACTCCGTTTTTAGGGCAAAATGGTCCTTTTCCCATCCTTATTCAGCCATAAACACTAAATTCAGTCCCCAATTCTCCAAAATACATCCACATTCATCTAAAAATTCTCAAGAACACTCTCAAGGGTTTCAAACTAAAAACCCAAATAAATCAAGATTTAACCATGAGTTTTCAAAATTGATTAGAGATTCGGAATCCCCAATCCACAGACTTCAAGAAGCACCCATTATTTTTCGAAATAAAGGTATGCGGGGTTTTCCTAAATTCTCATGGGCATAGAAAAATCATGTTTTAGAATGGAGTTTTTGAATCTATGTATATATTCATGTATTAAATGTTTTAACATCATTATTTTGGTCTTTTGACCTTTCCCAAAGGGATTTGAGAATATGAATGTATGAAACCATGTATTTAAGAATGAATTCTTGTTGAGAGCATGATTTTCGGTGAATTCCCTCTTATTATGAATTTTTCAGATTTCTCATAGCATATGAATTATTTTGCAATGCATCCTTAAAAGCACTATATGAAATGATTGAACTCTTGTTATGATTTAAAGGTGGTTTTAAATCACTAAAGAGGGAATCTATCATGAATGTTTAATGTTCATAATGCATGTAATGAAAGAGTGCATGGATTTGCTAAAGGCACTAGACCATCATATGTTGATGAAGTTTTTGCATGATTTTGACTTGAGTTTCGAAATACGAAATCTTTTATATCAGTTGCATGTTTTTGGTGGTCTAAATTATGCTTTAAATGAAAGATTTAGCTTAATGTATTATGGCTCAGAAATCATGACTTGCAAGTCTTGGTATGACGATACCAATTCAGACCAATGCCATAGCAGACTCAGACTAATAGACATTTCAGACTATCATGATTTTAGACATTTAGAATGTTGCATGTGCAAAAAAAGTTTAAAATGGGAATACAGAGATGTTAGGTGGTTCCCTGAAGAGGGATTGAGTTCAAGCAACTCATTTCCTAAAACCGTGGTTTGCCGACCCGAGTATAGTATTATACGCTGACTTAAGTGTCGTGTGAAGTATCAGATTCAGGAACTCCAACCCTTGCGCATACTTGGGTTGGAGGCTTTCCCGCCGAGTCAATGGCGGATTCCATATCGCATGTGGAATAGCAGACTTGTAGGGGATACCACCTAACTCATAAGTAATACACAGATCAGAGATTGAGATTTACAGAAAGGTTACATATTTTCAGAAGGTGCCCATGTGTTTTTCAGAAACTGTTTTATGCATAATGTTTGATGAAAATTTGCTCTCACGTATTATATATATATATATGTTCAATTACTCTATTTTGGATTGCTTCGCGTGCCAGTACAATTGTGCTGACCCCCTCCCCCTTCCTCCCAGGTACTGAGGCACAGTCTAGGGGTCTAGATCCTCAGTAAAGTCTACAGACAGGGTTGTCTCAGAGTTCAGTTGGTGAGCCTTCTTTGCTTCGGAAGGCCTAGTCATTTAGGTATTTATTTTAGTATGGTTTTTGGTCTGCTGGGGGCTTTGTCCCAGTTATTCAGATAGTATGTCAGTAGAGATTTCGCAGACTGTTGCAGATGTTTATTAAATATTGTTGGGCATGTTTTCAGGCCTTTAACTGTTTTAAATTGTTGACAATGTTTCCGTATTATTGTGTCTATTCCGTATTACTTTGATCATATGAATTATGTGCATGATTACCAGATAGACAGAGGGCGTTCCGGGCCTTCGGGTTCGGGAATGCTCGTCACGGCCTGGGCCCCGGTTCAGGTCGTGACATATATGTTAGTGGAAGAATGTGGTCATAAGTTTTCTTGAAACTCCTATAACAACTAAGTTTTTATTTGCCCATTATTCATCCCTTTATGTCTTATAACTCTTGTAACATATGTAACCTCAAAGCTATTCATCTACCCACATTACTACCCCTCATTCATCTTATTCAATACATGAAAGAATTCATCACCTATAAATAGTTGTGTTTCTTCCTTTGATGTGTACAAGAAAAAAATGTAAAGTGAAAGAGAGAGTTGAGACAAAAAAAATATTCTAAGTCTTTAACTATATTCACTATACAAAGAAAGTAAATATATGTTGAAGGAAGGTGTTCTTATGGTGGAGCTTTGGACTCTTCAACTAATCCGGAGTTGTTTGAGTTGTACATCGTTGATGGACTGTTGTATCCTGGAGGGGACAAGTCATGAGATATACTGCTGGATCGGTGTAGATTATGCCGCAGTGGGATTGAATCTCCTTACAGAAAGCGAGATATCCGCGTCTCATCCAAGAAGAAGATTATTTTATTTTCTTTATTTTTGTTCATTTTATTTTCAACTGTAATGATTATTGTAATTTGTGGTATATTATACCAACAGTTAATATCTGTTGTTTGTGGGAGGCGACATTACCTCGTGGAATTAGTCAGGTGCGCAAAATTGTTACATACACCACAATCATCAAAAACAAGACAAATAAATTAAAACGGAGCAAATATTTTTTAAAAAAATCAAAAAGAAGAAAAGAAAACATACCATTTTTGTTGATGGCATTAAGGAAGAAGGGGATGAGTTTTTGAGCTATGTCATCAGAGAAATTGATGGGCTTTGACTGTGCTTCAATGACACTTTTTTTGAGCTCCTTCAAATCTCCATAGAGTAACTTGTATGGATTTCCCTTAAGACCATTCTCTATTAAGTATTTCTCCAATTTCTTTGGCCTAAACCATGCCCAATTCAATATTTTCCATGTATATACCAATAAAAATGCAACACATAATATTTCTATTATGTTGCTTAACATCTCCATTTTCACAAGTGACAACTCTATGAAAGAGTCAGCTGCTTCCTCTTAATCAACTAGTACATATATAATAATGACCACAAGCCAGAGCAAACTTTCTTGATTATTCAAATGAGGTTGTAGCTTTGGCCAAACTTACCCGACCCACCTTCAGTACGGGCCTTTAGTCTTTTGATTAGCTAGTCTATCGGAAAAAACTACTTTCATCCCTCTCCTTTCGATCGAGTGAGCTTCTTAATTTGAAAAGATGGGTCATTTATGCTTTTGTCCCTTTTTTGTGCTGGACTTTCACATTTTACTCCTCAAGATGAATAATTTTCTTGCATAGCATATGTTTTATATTTTTGCATTATAGTATTTTACAAATTATGTCTAGCATACTTAAAGAACTTAAGTCTGTTAGACATATATTCATTGTTGACGGGCAAAGACTAAACACCAGTCTATTAGAGGGCAAATAATGCAATTAAGTGGAAAAATCTTGATATAAAGAGTTTTCTTCTATAATGGACCATATACAATACAAATTCAATTTAAGTAAAACTCCAATACAAGTATCAACCCTCAGATGTGAAATAAAAAAGGCTTAACTCAGCGTCAGACCCTTAAACTTGTCTCGAAAATAATCTACTGTTGGATCGGTCTAGATTATGCCGCAGTGGACTTGAATCTCCTTAAAGAAAGTGAGATATCCGTATCTCAGCCAAGAAGAAGATTATTTTATTTTCTTTACTTTTGTTCATTTTATTTTCAACTGTAATGATTATTGTAATTTGTGGTATATTATACCAACAGTTAATATCTGTTGTTTGTGGGATGCGACATTACCTCGTGGAATTAGTCAGGTGCGCAAAATTGTTACATACACCACAATAATCAAAAACAAGACAAATAAATTGAAACGGAGCAAATATTTTTTAAAAAAAAAGAAGAGAAAACATACCATTTTTGTTGATGGAATTTAGGAAGAAGGGGATGAGTTTTTGAGCTATGTCATCAGAGAAACTGATGGGCTTTGACTGTGCTTCAATGACACTTTTTTTGAGCTCCTTCAAATCTCCATAGAGTAACTTGTATGGATTTCCCTTAAGACCATTCTCTATTAAGTATTTCTCCAATTTCTTTGGCCTAAACCATGCCCAATTCAATATTTTCCATGTATATACCAATAAAAATGCAACGCATAATATTGCTATTATGTTGCTTAACATCTCCATTTTCACAAGTGACAACTCTATGAAAGTGTCAGCTGCTTCCTCTTAATCAACTAGTACATATATAATAATGACCACAAGCAAGAGCAAACTTTCTTGATTATTCAAATGAGGTTGTAGCTTTGGCCAAACTTACCCGACCCACCTTCAGTACGGGCCTTTAGTCTTTTGATTAGCTAGTCTATCCGAAAAAACTACTTTCATCCCTCTACTTTCGGTCGAGTGAGCTTCTTAATTTGAAAAGATGGGGTCATTTATGCTTTTGTCCCTTTTTTGTGCTGGACTTTCACATTTTACTCCTCAAGATGAATAATTTTTTTTGCGTAGAATATGTTTTATATTTTTGCATTATAATATTTTATAAATTATGTCTAGCATACTTAAAGAACTTATGTCTGTTAGACATATATTCATTGTTGACGGGCAAAAACTAAATACCAGTCTATTAGAGGGCAAATAATGCAATTAAGTGGAAAATCTTGATATAAAGAGTTTTCTTTTATATTGGACCATATACAATACAAATTCAATTTAAGTAAAACTCCAATACAAACATCAACCCTCAGATGTGAAATACAAAAGGCTTAACTCAGCGTCAGACCCTCAAACTTATCTCGAAAATTCACTTACACTCCTCAGCTAAGATCTGTACCTATCAGGCCCCTCAAGTGCTAAAATTAATACCTATCAGGCAAAAAATGTTGATTTGGCAAGGAGAGTGTGTTCACTCTCTTTGGGCGCGTGAATAGTGTCTCAAATGATTTTTTTTTTTTAAAAAAGTTACATTCTAATTTACTTAATACTAACAAATTTTAATTAAAAAGAAAAAACAGCCCTCCTTCGACCCCCCCCCCCCCCAGCTCTCAGCCATCTTCTTCATCTCTATTTTTTTTTTAATTCTTAACAATCTTGTTAATACAATTAATAATTTTCAATTAAAAAAAGAAAATAAAAGCAGTGGAAGCCATGAATTTTAGCATATTAATATATTTCTCTTGTTTTTGCGGAGTTAATTTGATTACGTCGAAACTTTATTTTTTCCAGCTAACTTGATATTATTAAAGAATTTAAATTCTAAGGAACCCACAACACAAGAAGAAGAAAAATAACAATAAATATAAATTAGATTGGTAAAGAAATAAGATTTCTAAAAAAATACAGAAATGGAGAAGAAGATGATAAGCGGGGGCGGGGGGCGGGTTGGGGGTGGGAAGGGGGGGAAGTAGTAGAAAATGTTTTTTGACTATCTTCACTCTCTCAAATAAGATATAAAAAAAAAAAATTAGAAGATGACAAGAAAATGGAGAAAAGATGAAAGAGCAAGTGGGGTGGGAGTTGAAAGGGACGGGTGGGGTGGACGTTGAAGGGGACCCAATTTTATTTTTATTTTTAAAAATATTTATAATTAATTTTTAATAATTATTGGACCCGCAATGCCACGTGTCAGGTTTCAATTAGCCTTTTTTGTCACATCATTGCGTGTGTATTACATACACTTGAGCTTTTAGCTGATTGGACAAAAAATGCCCGATTGGATCAAAATTCGGGTGGGTTAGGGGCCTGAGAGGTACAGGCCTTAGTTGAATGGTCCAAGTGAATTTTCGGGACAAGTTTGAGGGTTTGGCAATGATTTAAGCCAATAAAAAAAGGTTTTAACCCATTCCGCTATATCTATTTGGTGAAGTATTTCTTTTCATAATTTTGTCCTTTCTGCCCCGGTCCCTCTGGCCCACTACGAGGAAATGAGATCACTTATGCTCAAGAAAATGACACTTGCTCAGATATAAAGGTTCCATTGAGAGAGGTTAACTAAATAGAGTGAGACTTGGAATGTTTAGAAAATAGTAAGTCCAAAAATTTTGCAAATAAACTATCAAAGTATGTTTCATGTTATGTAGTGATTAAGACTTAAATGAAGAGATAAATATACACGGACCAAAGAAAACGAGTTGTTTTATTCTATTCCTACATATGACAAACCAAAATGGAAATAGAGAACGTCAACCAAACTGCAATTCAATGTTTAAATTCAGCCATCACGCAACAGTTTTCTTAGTATCATCGAAGGAGCACCATACTGAGGATGAATAGTCAATATTGCAAATGGAGCATGTGTATAAGATGGAGAGAGTTCGAAGGAGAATTTTCTTAGTATCATTGCTATTGCCATTTTTGCTTCCATCATTGCAATGTTTTGTCCAATGCAAATTCGAGGTCCCCCGCCAAATGGGATATATGAGAATTGTTCTTTGGTTGCTTTTGACACTCTTCACTGAATCTTTCCAGTTTGAATTCCTTTGCGTCTTCCCCCCATATTTCCTTATCATAATGTACTAAGATTGCGGGTATAATGAGTATCAATCCATCAGGTATATCTAGCTCTCCCACTTTCATTTCTCCTTTAGTCATTCTACCAAATGTTGCTACTGGGGCAATAGCCTTAACGTCTCTATCACGACCCGAGCTGAGGCCCTGGCCGCGACTGTTAGGGTTTTGCCCTGATATTCTTACTATATTTAAGTTTTACTTTTTCTTAGAAGGAAAATAAAAGTTTCCATAATTACTTTTACTTTTTCTGAAAGAAAAATTATAGTTCTTTTCCATATTTAGCTAACCTCTTTCTTGGAGGAAAGATTTTGGACATCTATAAATAGAAGACCCCCTTCTCATACCATAACATAGTAACATCCACAATGTAGTCGATTAAAGAGTCTTTGTTTAGGGGGAGATTTTCTCTCTCATTAGTTTTTATGTTTTTTTATATTAGGTTTTATATGTAGGCCAATTGGCCAAATAATATAATAATATTAAACTTTTTAGTATTGTTTTATGTGTAGCTTTTGAATTGTCACCACAATGGTTTGCAACTAATAGCTTCCGCATGACGCCCTCTCAATTTCGAACCCAAAGCTCCATTTTTAAACATGACAAGCAACAATGACGAAGATTATGTGAAGAACAAAGATCAAAGATGTGTAGAAGGCGGATCAATTGAAGAAAATCAAGCCAAAAAGGGGAGATTTGTTAGGATTTTTGCCCTGATTTTCTTACTATATTTAAGTTTTACTTTTTCTTAAAAGGAAAATAAAAGTTACCATAATTACTTTTACTTTTCCTGAAAGAAAAATTATAATTCTTTTTCATATTTAGCTAATCTCTTTCTTGGAGGAAAGACTTTGGACATCTATAAATAGAAGACCCCCCTTCTCATACCATAACATAGTAACATCCACAATGTAGACGTTTAAAGAGTCTCGTTTAGGGGGAGATTTTCTCCCAATAATTTTTAATATTTTTTTATATTAGTTTTCAATATGTAGGTCACTTGACCAAATTACATTAATAATATATTTTTTAGTATGTTTTTCTTTGTCGTCTGAATTGTCACTACGATAGTTTGAAACTAATAGCTTCCGCATGACGCCCTCTCGATTTCGAACCCAACAACGATGCGCATCCCGAACCACGAAAACTCGAGAAGCCCCTTAGCATACTATCATAAGAATAATCCATACATAAATCAAAGTGCAGAAGATATAATGAATTTCAAAGGAATTTATAATACAAACTGTATCAACAAAATATGAAAATACAAGTCGATCTAGGCCTCTACTGAATTACTAGTCAATCTAGGCCGAGACAAGGCCCCCGGCTGGACCATAAGACAACTGAACTAACATAAGAATAGAATGCCTTCCAAAGCAAGGGAGGCTCACCAACTCCGGAGTTCAAGAAGTAATCTACTGTTGAGCTGGACCATGGAAATTTGCCTCAGAACTTATATTATGAGACAACATAGCCGCGACGAAGGACAGTCAATACCTGGAATGTATTGGTACTCAAAACTAACCACAAAAAACATGTATTTCATAAAAAATAGTCGAGAGCATTTAGAAAACAATTTAGCATAGTTTATACATAAAACACATGGGCATAATTTGATGAGCTTCAAAATATTTTCTTGTAATCATGACTCAACTCTTTGCTTTACTTCTGAGCTAGATGGTACACCCCACAAACGTACTTATCCACGGGCTATATGGACTCCACCCTTGACTCAGCGGACAAGCCCTCAATCCGAATTTGCCGCAAGGATTGGGATCTGTCATCCGTACTACGCCATAAGACCGTCGTAAATGTACAATCCATATCATAGGACATCATAAACCCATATCAGCAAAACACGGTTTTGGGCTAAGAGTTATCTGAACTCAAGCCTTCTTCGGGTAACCAACTAGCTTTATTTAAGCCCAAATTTAGTCCTTTAAAAACATGTTTCATGCTCTTAAAAGATTTGTTTCTTTCATGCTAAGGGCATTTCGTAATAGATATTATCATACCTAGACTTGCAAGCCATATCATATCACATCATATCATATTCATAGCCCTTTCATTCAAAAATCATGCTAATAACCACCAAAAGATTTAAACATCACATGAGAGTTCTTATTTCAAAAGCATATGAAAACTTGTGCAACATACTATCCTTTCAAGTCTTTAACACATGGTGGCCAATTCTTTTATTCAACACATGCATTTCTTTTAGTTAAGACACAAGAGCCTTTAGCATAAGAAATACCCCTTTGAAAACGTGCAAAACAACAATGCATAGTGTTTAAACGGACATTTAAAACTCAAGAATTATCCTTATTCATAAACCAACCCAACATTAGTTATACATAAATCTCATGATCAAAACGGGGCTTATAATTCATGCTCTCAAACCCAATTCACAATTCATACCATGCAAAGACCATAAATTTCATCATGAAAAAGGTAATTTCACAAGTCATATTCATAAATCACTTTTCGAACTCAAATAATGTATGCAGAAGATTATAAATTGAACTTATGGAAAAAACCCTTGACAAATACATACTTTCATTAAATTGAGTTCATGATGCATGCTCTTAAAACAATTTATCAAACCTTATTACATATACATACATATATAACTTTAAAGCTTGTTAAAATCATAAAACCTATGCCCAAGAGATGTAGGATAGTCCCACGTACCTTTTTGATGAACAGAACTTGTGATATCTTGAATCTAAGCCTTGGAAGCATGAGTTTTTGAAAGAAACCCTAACTTTTCTATCTTGAGAGTGGAGAGGAGAATAAATGATGAAAAACTGACATGATGATGGAAAAGTAGTGTTTAAATCATATTTTAAGTCGTGGGGTAGGGTTTTAGGGTGAGAAAAAGATCAAAATACCCCTAAAGAAATTGAATAAAAATTTCAAGAATTTTTAGCTGATGACTTAGTTGACAACTTGTCAACTAGTTGATGACTTATCAGCCTAGTCGTCACCTTCTCTTCATGATCTAGTTAAGGTTGAAGACTTGGTTGATAGCCTGTCAACAAGTTGACGGCTTGTCAACCTAGTCGTCACCTTTTCTTTAGTGATGCAGGGTGTTTCTGGTTAAGGCTGACAACGAGGTTGATATCTCATCACTTAGTTGACGGCTTATCACCTCAAGTCGTCACCTTGTTCACAAATGGACATGCTGAGGTAAAATGAGCATAACTTTCCACTCCGATATTGGATTAAGGTGAAACCAGTTGCGTTGGAAATAAGACTCGAAGATATTTTATTTGGTATATAGTAGGCACATAACTAAATATATACTAGGAGTAATAATCGTTAAAGTTGATCTAGGTTGAAACATTCACTAAAACTTAATTCATAGAAACGTTCTTAACTCGTCTTTGAGTTAGAAGATTTTCGTGACCTCAATTCATATTCAAAAGTATCCCCACACTATAGAATTAATCATCACATATATATTAACGAGGAATCATTGGGTTCGGGTCTATACGCATAGGAATGATGGTTTGAATTCTAGTCCAAAAATACAGGGTGTTACATTATCTCCCCCTTGGAATCATTCGTCCTCGAATGATGGGTAGGAATTTGTTGAAGCTATAGAAGTATGGAATAAATTACGTTACATCACATTAGGAATTCTATTTTCCACAATGAAACATACATAGGAATTCAAGAATATCTTTATGACATCACCAAGTAAATTATGTAAGCATAAATCATGAGATAACAAGACTTGACATAGACATGATCTTGGCATGTGTTCGATGGCACATGATCATAACATTGAAAGACATGGATTTTCCTAAGAATCATCGGCCTAATTAAGATTGGTACAACACATGAATATGTAACTGAGATTCTCGCGGGATATAGGAATATAATAGAAACATGTTCTACCTCAAATGATATGTCTAATAGCCTTTAAATTTTTGCGATGGTTCTTCACTATGCTTTCAACTATGATTACCACATTTCAATAGCTCAATCCTATAATCCCCACACTAAAGACATAACTACAATAGCTTGAGTCTAACTTCATCATACTTCCATGTTGAAGCCTAACTCGGAGTAAAAAGATGATAGCTTAAGCTGTGGGACCCCATACTCTACATCCCTTTTAAAAATTATTTTCTATCTTATCACTATAATCAAACAACCTCAGGCCTTAAATCGAGGAGTAATAACCATATAGCACATTAGTTTGAGTTTCTATCAATCACAACATTCAAGCCTATCTCTATGACACCCACTTTATGGATCTCCCCACTAAAACCCACAAGTTTAATCATTCTCACAAGGATTTTCGCCACATATCTCCTTCCTAACTATTTCACATAACAAAAGTTCATATCCATCTTTTCCCTTTCACCTATCACCTTAGCTCGAGAAACCATATCAAAATTTTCATATATAAGAACATCTACTCCCTTACCTAAAACATTACTACGCTTCTATAACCACCACCATACTAATATATGGAGGGTCATTAAGGGACCTGAGCATACGCATCATGAATGGGAGTAACATTATTTGATTATAACTTATACTTATTGCACTACTCATGATGGGACACGATATGTAGATACGATACAATAGACATGAAGTGCTTCATATATCAAATGTCTAGATCATAGATAGGAAGTTGTTTGGACATAAACATACATAACAAGAGTTCTTAGGACTGGGCACAGTGAGAACATGTGAGCATATATCATGGGCTATTTCGCATAAAGGCAGAATTTATGTAGTCAATGATTGAGATAAAGATTGATACTTGAAGATATTGCTTCTCATTTTTAGAACTGAGATAGTCATGAGTTTGCATAAACTTTATCACTTTGGTATAAATCCAACATAAAATGAATAGGTAACATAATAGAAAGCATAGTTCCTTAAAACTAAAAATGATATGAGACATGGATCTGTGAGTCATGAGGATCACAATATAGAGCTTGAATAATTGAAATCTTAGATTACTGAGAAACACTATTTCTTCTAGTTTGGAGGTCAGAATATGGACATAAGTACATAGAGAACTCGAATCATAGGAATAAGCATGACTTGAATGCATAACATAAGACATTAGTAGGATGACTCCTTAAATTAAAGTAGGAGGAGTTTGGTCATAGGAATAGATTTATCATGACTCTTCCCTGAAACTTGCCACTATGAGAAAATTTGGGAACTACCTAAGCCTATCATCTCCCCCTTAGATCAAAGTCACAATCCTAAACTTGAGGACATATCCCTTCATCAAACCTATAACCAAAAATCTCAATACAATGGGGTATCAGTATACACAAGAACACAAACTCTCCTTAATAACTTTAATATAAGGACACAAAATTCTTTCTAGGACATCCCCCTTCAAGGATACTAATCATAATTTCCTCCAACATCCAAAATCATCAACTTATTACTTACATTATCATGGGCATGGGCATACATGCTTGTAAACACTTAACACTCTATCTTCAACTCCTTAGAATACTAGCATTGCAGATCTAATCTCATAACCTCGCAACTTAACAAAACCTTTAAAACTATACCAAGGGTTCACATATTCTATCTATTTCTCCCTCAATCCAGCTTTACATAACACCATATAACATCTCCCTAGACTCCTTCATACTAAAAAATTTGCGAACACAAGATAGGTGTTCATGACACTCATACACATAAAACCTTATCTAACAACATGCTACCTGGGGGTTCAACTTATTCTTATATACTTATAACTTTATCCACTTAATGACTCAACCACAATTATCTACTCCTTTTCCCACGAGTTGCCAACCTAGGCAATTTCACACATTACATCAAGCCCACTAATTCATTCCCACAAAACATGCATTATCAATCTTAAGCTACTATGCTTACTACCATACTCCACATCTAAAGTTCAAGCCTATAGTTTAGCATCAATCATATACCACCAATAAAGCATGCCACATACTACTAATCCATCAAATTGAGAAAATAACCTGAATAACTCATTTCACTTTACTACGACCTACAATCACATCCCTTTATGACATTACTACTACACCTCAGAATCTACTGCATACCTTCTCACAATCAGTACTAGTTTACAACTGCTAGAGAAAAGACAACCAAAGAGGGTAAAGTCACATAATAAGGATAATCGATCTTAATCTCATAATATAACCAATTACCATAAATTAACATATTCTACTTTCTCATATCATATTTACTTACCCACACCTATATTCCCACTATCTTTAAATTCCATAATCACCACTAAGTTTTCCCCAAGCTAGTCTATACTTATAACTTATTGGATATTCTACCCCTCCTCGTTTACCATCTATAAATGATTTCTACAACCACCATAACTATCTACTATAGGTTCCTTCCCTATTTTGAATAAATAACAATCATAGTCAATCACCTTCTTCACAGAGTACCATACAATCTAAAAACCTTGCTACAACATTAGTCTATCGCTATAAAATGATAATCCATTCCTCCATCAAGGGTTATACAACTAAAATTACCTTCTTTATCCAAAAGTCACCCTCACTAAAAATTTTAAACTTGTGAATTCATATCACTAACTTCTGGACCATCTTACTACCAATAGGTCATGACACATTAACATACACTACTATGCGGTTGGAAATACAGTTCTAATATTCTGCTACCCATCTCTACCCTTAAGCATGACATCTGCATTAAGAATTCTGAAAGGAATTGAATACACTTTGTACCTTGGGCTGAAAAGCACGATTGCATGAAGATAACGGTATACACTCGAATCAATACACTTTAAAGAACTATTAGATTCCTCTCAAGTCCTTGTGCTATCTTATAGCATCTGGGATAACTCAATCAGAATTGACCACATCATTGGGATCTAAACTCTAGGACTTGTACCACCTCAACAATGAGGCATGACCCATAAAATTAGAGCAGGGACAAAATTTGGATAAATTTCATATGGACGATGCTATAGCATGAACTAGAGTATGAAGGAATAAGAAATAACTCCTAAATGCCCTGTAGCCTCCTGATTATAAGTGTGGTGCACAACACACCTATAAGTAAGACTATACTAGACACGGCTTCGTAGATGCCCTGGGACCATGAACCTGGCTCTGATACCAAGGTTGTCACGACCTGAGCCAAGGCCTTAGTCGCGACGGGCATCCTGAACCACGAAGGCTTGAGAAGCCCCTTAGCATACTATCATAAGAATAATCCATACATAAATAAAAGTGCGAAAGCTATAATGAAATTCAAAGGAATATATAATACAAACTATATCAACAAAATATGAATATATAATAATCAACTTTCGTCTACGAAGCCTCTACTAAATTACTAGTCAATCTAGGCCGAGACATGGCCCCCGGCTGGACCATAAGACAACTGAACTAACATAAGAATAAAATACCTTTCGAAGAAAAAAAGGCTCAACAATTCTGGTGTTCAAGAAGAAATCTATTGCCGAGCTGGACCATGGAAATTTGCCACAGAACCTATATTATGAGACAATATAGCCGCGACGAAGGAAGGTCAATACCTAGAATGTATTGGTACGCAGAACAAACCACAAACAACATGTATTCCATATAAAATACTCAAGAGAATTTAGAAAACAATTTAGCATAGTATATACATAAAACGCATGGGCATATTTGATAAGCTTCAAAACATTTTCTTGTAATCATGACTCAACTCTTTGCTTTACTTCTGAGCTAGATGGTACACCCTACAAATGTACTTATCCATGGGCTATATGGCCTCCGACCTTGAATCGGTGGCCAAGCCCCCAATCTGAGTTTGCCGCAAGTATTAGGGTCTGTCATTCGTACTACGACCTAAGGCCATCGCCAACATACAATCCATATCATAGGACATCATAAACCTATATCGGCAAAATACGGTTTCATACTAAGTGTTATCTAAACTTAAACCTTTTTCGGATAACCAACTAGCTCTCTTTAAGTCCAATTTTAGTCCTTTAAAACCATGCATCATGCTCTTAAAAGATTTGTTTCTTTCATGCTAAGGGCATTTCGTAATAGGTATTGTCATACCTATACTTGCAAGTCATATCATATAACATCATATCATATCATACCTAGACTTGTATGTCATATCATATAACATCATATCATATCCACAACCCTTTCATTCAAAAATTATGTTAATAACCACCAAAAGATTTAAACATCACATGATAGTTCTTATTTCAAAAACATATGAAATCTTGTGCAACATACTCTCATTTCAAGTCTTTAACACATGGTGGCCAGTTCTTTTATTCAACACATACATTTCTTTCAGTTAAGACACAAGAGCCTTTAGCATAAGAAATACCTCTTTGAAAACGAGCAAAACAACAATGCATAGTGTTTAAAATGGCATTCAAAACTCAAGAATTATCCTCATTCATAAACCAGCCCAACATTAGTTATACAAAAATATCATGATCAAAACGAGGCTTATAATTCATGCTCTCAAACCTAATTCACAATTTATACCATGTAAAGACCACAAATTTCATCATGGTAAAGGGAATTTCACAAGTCATATTCATAAATCACTTTTTGAACTCAAATAATGTATGCAGAAGATTATAAATTGAACTTATGGAAAAAACCCATGACAAATACATACTTTTATTAAATTGAGTTCATGATGCATGCTCTTAAAACAATTTCTCAAACCTTATTACATATACATATATATATATATATATAACTTTAAAGCTTGTTAATCATAAAACCTATGCCCAAGAGATTTAGGATAGTCCTACGTACCTTTTTGATGAACAAAACTTGTGATATCTTGAATCTAAGCCTTGGAAGCATGAGTTTTTGAAAGAAACCCTAAATTTTGTATCTTGAGAGTAGAGAGGAGAATAAATGATGAAAAACTGACATGATGATGGGAAAGTAGCGTTTAAATTATGTTTTAAGTCATGGGGTAAGGTTTTAGGGTGAGAAAAAAACCAAAATACCCCTAAAGAAACTGAATATAAATTTTAGGAATTTTTAGCTGATAACTTAGTTGACAGCTTGTCAACTAGTTGATGACTTATCAGCCTAGTCGTCACCTTTTCTTCATGATCTAGTTAAGGTTGACGACTTAGTTGATAGCTTGTCAACGAGTGGACGACTTGTCAACCTAGTCGTCACTTTTTCTTTAGTGATGCAGGGTGTTTCTAGTTAAGGCTGATAGTAAGGTTGATATCTCGTCACTTAGTTGATGGCTTATCACCTCAAGTCGTCACCTTGTTGACAGATGGACACGCTGAGGTAAAATGAGCATAGCTTTCCACTCTGATATTGGATTAAGGTGAAACCAATTGCGTTGGAAAGAAGATCGAAGATATTTCATTTAGTATATAGTAGGCATGTAACTAAATATATACTAGGAGTAATGCTCATTAAAGTTGACCTAGGTTGAAACGTTCACTAAAACATAATCAATAGAAACGTTCTCAACTTGTCTTTGTGTTAGAAGATTTTTGTGACCTCAATTCATATTAAAAAGTATCCCACACTATATAATTGATCATCACACATATATTAATAAAGAATCATGGGGTTCAGGACTATACGCGTATGAACAACGGTTTGAATTCTAGCTTAAAAATTCGGGGTGTTACAGTCTCGTTCAAGATCATTGTCATCTAAGGAATAAAAATTTATTGTAAAAGTTAGAAGTACATAGAATTAATTCACTTCTAACAAAATTCATGCCTTTCCAAGCTGATATATATGGATTAGTCCGCTCTTCATGTAGTACGATAGAAAATGTGCTCTGTCTTATTTAATTTGAAGCAATTTCACATTAATGATAAGTAAGACGATTTAACAGCTATGTGTCTTATCCTTGTTTTATAATGCTCTTGATATTTTATTGATGCAATGATCTTGGGCTATTATAAATTAGCTTATATAATAAATTTGTGAGAAATACTTAAAATTTTGAGGCGACTTAGTCCTTCCAAATCTGGTTTATCATTTTTGAAGACCTAAAAAACCTCTTCTTTGGCTCGTACTTTCCACTCTAGATAGAGGCACAACAAAATCATTGTCTATACAAGCAAAACTGAACTGGTCTTTTGTCCAACAAAATTGAATAACTTGCACTCTTCAATCATTTCTGTTATTGTTATTCCGATTTCTTTGCTTCCATGTTGTTCAATTTCTTTCATACTAGGTTTGAGTAATATACCTAATAAGTTGTCACGACCCGTGATGAGAGCCTGTCCGTGACGGGCATCCCAAACCACGAAGGTTGTAACACCCGAGAGTACACCCCTAGCGCTACACAGTGTCCGGTCACAAGTGACCACAAGATAACCCATGATACTGGTACCTGCTGTGAGCACCGAATAAAACTGGTAGCAAGAGAGTATTTGTGGAATTTAACTAAAAAATGCCATAAGGTTTTAAATTATAGTTCTGATAATATCTGCAAAACAACACTATAATACTGATAAAATGGATGATAATGACAACTAAAAACTGACTAACTGTCTGGACAAGTCTGAAAGCCTCTAAACTGCCTGACTGTGGAGTTGATGGGTCAAGTCTTCAACTAACTTTTTGTGACTAATAAATAGAATATATTGAAATAAACATAACAGACCACAGAACATGAGGACTCACCACTGCTATTGTTACGGGTACACTAGGATATCTAGGTGCGGTCGAGAATCCGAGAGAATGAACATATGATATGAAACATCATAGTGCAAAAAAATGAGTATGTGGTCAGTACTTTGGTCTCTCATCCTCATATCTGCATAGGATTTCTATCAGTTAAGTTAATTAACTGAACTTTCTATAAAGCATCAAACACCAAATCAGGCCCTATCAAGGCGGTCTCACCTACCTCAAACCAACAAATTGGATATCTACATCTCCTCCCACATAGAGCCTCAAACTGATCCATCCGAATGCTGGAATGGTAGCTGTTGTGGTATATGAACTCAATCAAAGGCAAGTGATCATCCCAACTACCCTTAAAATCGATAACACACACTCTCAACATGTCCTCTAGGGTATGAATGGTCCTCTCTGCCTGACCATCTATTTGAGGGTGAAAGGATATACTGAGATGAACCTAGGTGCCAAGACCTTTCTAAAAAGCCTTCCAAAAGTGAGAGATAAACTGAGTACCTCTATAAAAAAATGATAGATAGAGGAACACTGTGAAACCTAACCAACTCCTTGATATAGAGCTTGGCATAGTCTTCGGTTGAATAAGAAGTATGGGCTGGAAAGAAATGGGTTGATTTGGCCATCCTATCCATAATGACCCAAATCAAATCATATTGATGATGAGTACGAGAAAAACCTGTCACAAAGTCCATGTTCACCTCTTCCCACTTCTAAGTGGGAAAGCTGAACTCTTGTATGGAACCACTAGGCTTTTGGTGCTCAATTTTAACCTACTGACAATTAGAGCACTTAGCTACAAACTCTGCAATATCCTTCTTCATATTATTCCACAAATAGATTTCCAGCAAATCGGGGTACATCTTAGTGGCCCCTGGATGAATAGAGTAATGTGGACCATGAGATTTAGCAAGAATTCGTTGTCTCAAATCGTCTACACATGGTACAGACAGTCTACCCTGACAACACAACACACCATCTCCCCCTTGGGAGAAAAGCTCTACTTTCTGATCTCTAAATGACTCTTTCAACTTTACTAGACTAAGATCCCTATCGTGCTTTTCTTTCACTTTGGCAACCAAAGAAGATTCTGAATTATTCTGCACCCATACACTACCCTCGGCTGAATTAACCAAATGAACACCTAATCTAGTAAGTTGATGAACTTCCCTAACTAACTTCTTCCTATCATCCTCAACAGGAGCAACACTACCTATAGACAACCTACTGAGGGCATCTGCCACTATATTAACCTTTCCCAGATGATACGGAATACTCATGTTACAATCTTTCAAAAATTCTAACCATCTCCTCTGATGCAGATTCAAATTCTTCTGATGCAAGATTTTTTAGTCTGTGAACACATCAACATGCACCCCATACAAATAGTGCCTCCAAATAGTTAGGGCAAACACAACGGCTCCTAGTTCAAGATCATGCGTAGGGTAATTCTTTTCATGGGGATTAAGCTGTCTAGAGGCATAGGATATGACCTTATTTTTTTTCATCAACACACTCCCCAAACCAACTATGGAAGCATAAAAGTACACAACAAACCCATCTAAATCATCCGACAAAGTCAAAACAGGGGCTTTGGTGAGTCGAGTCTTCAACTACTGAAAACTCTTCACAAAAATTTGACCACTGAAACTTGACTTTCTTCTAAGTCAATCTAGACATGGGGGATGCAATAGAAGAAAACCCTTTAACAAACCATCGATAATATCCAGCAAAACCCAAGAAACTCCTAATATCTGATAGAGAGATAAGTCTGGGGCAATTTTTTACTGCCTCGGTCTTTTGAGGATCAACTCTAATGTCATCACCAAAAATTATATGACTAAGAAAAGCTACTGACCTTAGCTAAAATTTGCATTTACTGAATTTGGCGAACAACTGATGGGATCTAAGGGTCTGCAACACAATTCTGAGATGGTCTGCATGATCATTTTCACTATGAGAGTAGACAAGATTGTCATCAATGAAGACTATGACAAACATGTCCAAGTATTTCTTAATCACTCAATTCAGCAAGTCCATAAAGGCTGCTGGGACATTTTTTAGACCAAAGGACATAACTAGAAACTCAAAGTGACCATACCGAGTTCGAAAAGCTATTTTTGGAATGTCACATTCTCTGACTCTGAGCTGATAATAGCCAGATCTGAGGTCTATCTTGGAGAAATAGCTGGAACCCTGAAGTTGGTAAAAAAAGTCATCGATTCTAGGAAATGGGTATTTATTCTTGATTGTGACTTTGTTCAAATGACGTTAGTATATGCACATTCTAAGAGAATCATCTTTTTATGCACGAATAGGACTGGTGCACCCCACGGGGAAATGTTGGGCTTAATGAATCCCTTATCTAGGAGATTTTTTAACTGTTCTTTCAACTCGTTGAGTTTGGCTGGAGTCATCTTGTATGGCAGAATAGAGATAGGTTGGGTATCTAGAAGAAGGTCTATTCGAAATTTAATTTCCCTTTCGGGAGGAACTTTGATAAAATCTTAAGAGAACACATCTAGTAATTCTCTTACTACTGAAACTGACTCAAGACTGGGGTCTCAGAATTGGAGTCTTTAACTCGAACAAGATGGTAAATACACCCTTTGGCTATCATTTTCCTCGATCTATGATATGAAACAAGTTGACCCCTAAGCGTTGTAGTACTACCCCTCCATTCAAGGATTGGTTCATGTAGAAACTAAAAATGAACCCCTTTATTTCTGCAATCCATTGTAGCATAGCATGAATGGAGCCAATCCATATCGAAAATAACGTCAAAATCCATTATCTCTAATTCTACGAGGTCTACTGAAGTAACTTTCTGAGACACTGTAACCGGGCAGTTCTTGTATACCCGCCAAACTATGATAGACTTACCCACTGGGGTAGATACTGAAAAGGGATCTGTTATGTTTTCTGGACTGATTCCAAACTTGACCGCTATATACAGGGTTACAAAAGAAAGGAAAGCTCTGGGATATATCAAAGCATAAACTTGTAAATGAAAGACTTGCAACGTACCAGTAACCATGTCAGGAGAACTTTCCTTACCCTGTCAGGACTGAAGTGCATAAAGCCTATTCAAATGCTAACTGATAGTAGCACTGGAAGTGGTGCCCTACTGAGTTGGGCGATCGGCTGGAGTTGATGACTAATGAGACTGGCTTGATTGGCGCACATCCCTTCCCTTCTGAGAAACCACTCGACACTCTTGAATCCCATGTCCTGGCTTACGACATCCAAAACATACATCACTGCCAGCCCTACGTTCTCCTAATAGTTCCTACCATATTTTTGACAAAATGGATTCGTGTGACCACTGTTTACACTGCCTTGGGACTTAGAGCCTGGAGACCTATCCCGATTGTCATTTCTGAACTTTGGCACAGGAAAACTAGCTGAAGATAGAGCCGGAGCTGATGATTTCTGATAGAATTAGAGAAGGTTACCACCCTCTGACCTTGGCTAAGCAAAGTTGAAACTACCTATCCTAGCCCTCTTATTCTTTTTTTTTCTCCTAAACCTTCTTCTCCTCAATCTATTGAGCATGGACCATCAACATAGATAGGTCCATATCTTTTATCAATATTGCAGTCTTACACCCCTTGACCACACTATCAGATACGCCATACACGAGCTTGCTCATTCTAGACTTGTTATCAGCCACCACATGAGTAGCATACCTGGCTAGCTGAGTAAACTTAAGAGAATACTCATTCACACTCATATTTCCTTGCTTAAATTAATGAACTCCATCACCTTAGCTTTCCTAAAATCCAAAGGGAAAAATCTATCTACAAAGGTTGTAGCAAACTCTTCCCACTCTATAAGCCTTGCATCTACGCCTCTATCCCTCTTCCATTGCTTATACCAAGTATGGGCTAAATCCTACTGCTGGTAAGTAGCCAATTTAGCACTCTCACTGGAAGTAGCCCCATAATATCTATTACCTTCTGCATCATGTCAAGGAATTTCCATGCATCCTCTTCAGACTTAGATCCCAAAAATGAAGGAGGGTTCATTCGGGTGAAGTCCTGAATCCTAACTGCAGCAGTTATCACCACTGGGCTGGCCTAAACAGTAGCTGGCCGAATATTTTGAACTAATACAGAGTTAGCTAGAGTAGTGAATACAACCCTAAACTCAGCATGCAAAATGTGCTCATTTAGGAGATCTTCCTGAATGAGCGGAGGTGTTGGCTGGTTCCATTTCTCCCCCAGTTAGTATTTCTGGGAGGCATGTTTTGTAAACGAAATAAAGATTAAATTAGATGAAGAGTTTAAATAGAGCGCATTCTCTTTCGCACGACATGATAACTAAAAGAAGGAAAACTTTTCCTAAATTATTTTTGTAACCTCTTGTCCATAAGTGCGGCGCGCTTCACAACCATGCACAAGACTCTACTCAACGCAGATTTTTGACTCCCTAGGACACTTTAAAACCTTAGGCTCTAATACCAAGTTTGTAACACCCCGAGAGTACACCCTAGGCGCTACACGGTGCTTTCAGTCACAAGTGACCACAAGCTAACCCATGAAACTGGTACCTGGTATGAGCACTGAAGAAAACTAATAGCAAAAGAGTAGTTGTAGAATTTAACTGAAAAATACCGTAAGGTTTTAAATCATAGTTCATATAATATCTATAAAAAACACTGATAATACTGATAAAACTACTGATAATGACAATTAAAAACTGACTAACTGTCTGGACAAGTTTGAAAGCCTCTAAACTCCTGACTATGGAGTTGATGGGACAAGTTTCCAACTAATTTTTAGTGACTAATAAATAGAATATACTAAAATAAACATAACAGTCCTCAAAATATAAGGACTCACCACTGCTATTGTTACGGGTACGCTGGGATATCTAGGTACGGTCGGGAATCTGAGAGAACAAACCTATGATATGAAACATCATAGTGCAAGAAAATAAGTATGCGGTTAGTACTTTGGATGTACTGGTATGCTAAATAAGGTTAGGCCAATATGCATGAGTAATAATTGACTGAATGAATAGCATCAAGTACCAAGTAGAATGCATGAAATCTATAAAGACTGAGAATGCATGACCAAGCATAACACATGTTTTGAATATACACTGTAAACTAAAATACAGAATACTGATTAATGGAAAACTGATATATGTATGCAAAACTGAAACTGATTACTGAGCTGAATACTGGACTGAGACTGTGGGAGCTATCATCTAACTGACATACCCTAATGAGCTAATTGGGGTCCAACCTGTTACCCCATTTGGAAGGGTGTCACTATCATGCCACGGGTACTAACACATGGCTGCATGGATCCACTAAGCTACTAAATAATCAGGATGTCAATCCTAAACTGAAGGGTGATATGTAGGCGGAGTCAAGCCTAAACTGACGGGTGACTCCTCATATCCTACGCTGGTTACGTAGTCCTGGAATGCAAGGACTGCTACTAATGACTCTTCCTAACTGATGGGGAAGCCTTCATCCCTGCATTCGCTCGATTCTAAATCCTACTCCCAACTGAAAGACCTGGAATATTGGACTGACTATGCTTAACTATTTTAAATACTGACTGAAATGATAGGGCTCGTAAATATTCTCTAACCATTCTATAAATACTGAAAACTAGATAAGCAGCTAAATTTTGGGTATTCAAATCACCGGGACTCGATAACAATAATAGCAAGATTGTACTAAAACTTTGAGGACATGATATGTAAGCATTTATCCAGAACTCCTTCTTGTGGGTATTTTATCAAACACTTGTAATTCATGGTTTAATCTAAGCATGAGAATAGTTTAAAACTCCTAGTAATAGCATGATTTCCCTACTAAAATCACCAATTAAGATTTAATTCAGTGAACAACACCATTCAAACGTTTGGGGATTAATAAAAACAATAACTACATGTAACCATGGTATAGATTCAAAATTCATGGGGATTCATGGTTAAAATCACAATAACTTATAAAAATCACAACTTTGAATTTGAAATTGGGTTCTTGGACTCCATGGGTGGAAAGGACCCATGGATGGACATTTAACATACCTTAAAGTTTTGATCTTGAAAGAGAATTAACTTTTCTTGAACATTCTTGGATTGTGAACCTTAATTCTTGATTATCTTGTTGAGAGTGTAATGGAGTCTTGAAGTTCTTGGGAGATTACCTTAGAAAGAAACCCTAATCTTGTTCTTGAGAATAAAGAGGGTTAAGGGCTTTTGAAACTGATTCATAATAGCTAAGTTCTTGTTTTTTATAATTTATATCGTAGGGGAGGGAGGTAAGATTTGAGGTGAAGAAAATACCAAAATACTCCAACGAAACTAAATCATAATTGCTGAAATTTTCAGTTAACGGGTTGATAAGTCGTCACTTAGGTGATGGCTAATCACCTCAAGTCATCACTTTTGTGGCTGAAATTATCACATACTGTTTATAGGTGACGACTTTGTCTGATAAGTCATCACTTAGGTGATGGCTTACCACCTCAAGTCATCACTTGGAAACTAAAATTGATGAGTTTCTGGTTAGGCTGACGACTTGGGCTTATAGGGCATCACTGTGGTGACGACTTATCAACTCAGGTCATTAGTTAGAAGCTGAAATTGATGAGTTTCTAGTTGGACTGATGACTTGGGCCAATAGGTCGTCACTTAGGTGACGACTTATCAACTCAGGTCGTTACTTGGAAGCTGAAATTGATGGAATTCTATTTAAGGATGATGACTTGGGTTGATAAGTCATCACTTAGTTGACAACTTATAAACTCAGGTCGTCACTTTGTTGACAGACGGACATGCTGAAGTAAAATGAGTATAACTTTCCATTCCGATATCGGATTAAGGTGAAACCGATGAGTTGGAAAGAAGATTCAAAGATGTTTCATTTGATATATTGTAGGCTACATAACTCATTATGTACAAGGATTAATGGTTGTGGAAATTTGACCCAAGCTGAAATGTTCGCTAAAACTTAATCAATAGAAGCGTTCTCAACTCGTCTTTGAGTAAGGAGATTTTTATGACCTCGAATAATATAAAAAGAAATTTTTACACTATATAATTGATCATCACACATATATAAACATATAATCATTGGGTTCAGGTTTGTATACTTAGGAACAACGGTTTGAATTCTAGCCCAAAAATGTGGGGTGTTACAAAGGCCCGGAAGACCCCTTAGCATACTATCATAAGAATAATCCATACATAAATCAAAGTGCGGAAGATATAATAATATTCAATGGAAACTTATAGACCAAAGTATGTCAATAAAGTCGTGACAATACAATACTCAAAATTATCATTTACGAAGCCTCTACTGAATGCTGACTGTCTAGGACGGGACAAGGCCCCTGGCTGGACCATAGACTAAAGAAATAAACATATGAAGATGTGCCTTCCAATATATGGATGGCTCATCAACTCTGTCATATCCCAAATGTTGTGCTGATGTGATGGACAATGGAACTATACCTCGAAACCTGTAATATGGGAGGTCAATACTTAAAAAGTATTGGTATATAGAACAACCCTAAAATAACATATATTTTATGTAACATAATTAAGAGCATTGTGAAAATAATTTAGCATAATATATATATATATAAAAACACATGGGCATATTTTAACGAGCTTCAATTCATGCTTGTAAAACACTGACTTAACTCTTTGTTTTAGTTTTGATCTAGACGGTACACCCTACATTTCTAAAATCCCACGGACTATATGTAATTCGCTTTTGACTTGGTGGCCAAGCCCCCAATTCAAGTTTATCGCAAGAATTAGAGTAGTATCAGTAAGGGGGACACGAAAGATCACAAAGCAAGGTGCCATAATCCCCAATCAAGTCAACATTTCATGGTAGTGTACAAGATCACAAAGCAGGGCTCCTAACCATAGTACCAAATTGGGACGACATAAATCAAATGTACACAAGATCACAAAGCAGGGAACCATAATCCCGTGCTGGCAAAACATGATTTCCAGCGATGAGTCTTTCAACTCGTGCTCTCTTTGGATAACCATCTAACTATCTTTAAGCCCAATTTTTATCTATTAAAAACATGTTTCATGCTCAAAATATTCTTTTTTTTTCATATTAAGGGAACTCCATAATAGGTATCGCCATGCCTAGACTTGCATATCATATCATATCATATCATATCATATCATATCCATAGCCTATTTCATTCAAAAACATGTCAATGACCACCAAAAGATTTATCATATCACATGAGAGTTCTTATTTCAAAAGTACATGAAAACTTATGCCAAAACACTCTCTTTTCAATACTTTAACATACGGTAGTTATCTCTTTCATCAATCACATGAAATTCTTCATTTTAACACAAAAGGGTATTTATGAATAATCAACACCCCTTTGCACACTAAAAATAACAATGCATATTTGATAAAGAAGCATTTAAAACTCATCTTTATCATTATTCATTAAACAAGCCCCAACAATAATTAATAAAAAAATCTCATGATCGAATAAAAGGGGGTTTATAGTTCATGCTCTCAAATCCACTTCAAAATACATTACATGTTATGAAAATAAATTTCATCATGTAAGGGGGGGGGGTCTTAAATCACTTTTCGAAACTCATAATATATGAACACATGACCACAATTCAAATTCATGGAAAAACCCCTTATTAATTTCATAATTTGATCAAGCATAGGTTCATGATGCATGCTCTTCAAATGATTTCCAAAAACCCTTTTACATATACATAATTATATATCTTTAAAACTTGTTAAAACGATAAACTTACGCCCATGAGATTTAGGATAACCTTAATTTAGGAATTTTTCCTCAACGAAATATACATAGGCATTCAAGAAGAGCTTAATGAAATCACCAAGTGAATCGTGTAAGCATGAAGTGTGAAATAATGAGAATTGACATAGAGATGACCTTGCAAAGGAGTTCAAGATATCATAATCATCACAACATAAGGCATGAGTTTATTTGGTGGTCGTGGGTCTTGATTTAAACTGGCACTAAACATGGGATAAGATTCCGTGGAACATAGGAATAGAGGTATCCGCCATCTTACATGATATGACCTATAGACCTTAAACTTAGAGACACTACTCGACTATACACCAAATAATAAATAACACACTTCATCATTTCCAACTTACAATTCCCCCACAATACACCTAACTATTAGATTTTGAGTCCAACTACATAGTACTTCCATGTTGAAGCCTAACACGGAGTAAAAAAGTGCTAGCTTAAGCTATGGGACCGTATACTCTACATCCCTTTAAGGATATCACTTCACCTTATCACTATAATAAAATAACCTCTTTCTTACCTCTCCACCTACAACCTTGGCTCAAGTATTCATACCAAAAATTTAACACAATAAGAAACATCTACTCCCTTATTTAAGACATTGCAAAGCTTTCATAACCACCACCATACTAATATATGAAGGGGCATTGAGGGACCGAGCATAAGCATCATGAATGGGATTAACACTATTTGATTATAACTTATACTTAGTGCACTACTCAAGGTGGTACATAAGATGAAGATACTATACAATAGAAACGAAGTGCATCATATATCAAGTGTCTGGATCATAAGTAGGGAGTCATTCGGGTATATGCAAAACACAACATGAGTTCTTAGGACTAGGAACGGTGAGAAGCAAGAGAGCATATATCATGAGTTATATAGCATAAAGTCGGAATTCATGTAGTCGACGATTGAGATAAGAATGGCCACTTGAATCTATTGCTCCTCATTTAAAGAGCTAAAAATGGTCATGAGTTTGTATAATCCTTATCGCTTTGGCTAGACCCAACATAAAATAAATCGGTAATATATAGAAAGCATAGTTTCATAGAACGAAGCATGATATGAACATTGGTTAATGGATCATGAACATCATAACATAGAGCTTGAATACTTAAAAGATTGGATTACTGAGGGACATTATTGCTTTTAGTTTGGAGGTCAGAACATAGACATAAATTACATACATAGTTTGGACCTTAGGCATAGGCATGACTTAAATACATAAGACATTAGTAGAATGACCTCTTAAATTGAAGTAGGAGCAGCTTTCTTGAATAGGCATATATTTATCATGACTCTTCCCTAAAATTTGACACCATGAGAAAATTCAAGAACTACCTTAATTCATCATCTCCCCCTTAGATCAAATTCACAATCCTAGACTTGAGGACATATCCTCTCCTTAAATCTACAAGCACAACACTTAACATAATGGGGGTATCATCATACACATAAATGCTAAACTCCCCCTAATAAACTATACCCTGAAGGCACTGCTTTTCGGGAATGCTACTCTTAACTTTTGCTAGCCTCTATAGCCATCACCCTACAACTCACACTCTCACTATCACATAACAATCCATTCTCCATTTCTTAACATACTAGCATTAAACCTCTAATCCCTACCCTTACAACTTAACAAAGTTTTTAAAACTAGACCAAGAGCTCACATTATCTATCTATATTTCCACAAATTCAGCTCTAAAGAACACCATATAGTAGCTCTCTAGGCTTCTCTATACTAAGAAATTCAAGAACCTAAACTAGGTAAATATGGCACTTATACTCATAAAACCTTATCTAACCACATGCTACCTAGGGTTCAACTTATTCTTATAAAAATAATGCTATTATCCACCTAATGAATCAGCCGCAATTCATCATTTTAAAACTAGTGCTCATGTATGTATATGTCACGCCCCGAACCAAGGCCCTAGACGTGACATGCACCCGATACTATTTCTAGTATGAGAAAACATTCTGGCATATCATATGAGCATTTACCTAACATAATGAATAGAGAGAAAGCAATATAAAATATGATTTCTTAAAGGATAAAGTATTTCATCAATGTTCTTTAATATCACATAACGTCTAACGACACAATAGTCATGATAAATAAGACTACAAATTACAAGATCTTTCTGACTATGAAGCCTCTACTGACTAATTATAAATGTCGGGAAAAGGCCCCGACATACCCTGGCACAGAAAGGAACATAGAGAAATTATCATATCTAAATATGCCCCGGGTAGAAAGGAGGCTCACCAATTGCAGAAGATGATAATCCTAATAAGGCGTCTAACCGCGGACTTGAGATCCAGAACCTACATCATGAAATGATGTATCGCCAAAGACGATCAATACATGGAATGTATTGGTATTTAAAACCACTTTAGAAGGGAAGTAAAACAAGATATTAGAAATGCCAATAAAATTCAAAAATAAGTGAAGACAACTTGAAAGAAATAAGAATATAAACTAAATTTATAATTGACCAAGTAAGGTAAATTTAATTCTTTTGATTATTTGTGGGAGAAAATAGTGAACCGTCATAAACCACCATTTGAGCGCATGGAGTATGATCTCGGCCCGATCAGCTAAGCCTAACTGCACCTTGCCGGGCATAGGACGTGACATGACATAATTTGCTAGAAAGTATTCATGGTTATCCCCTTTTCGGGACACATGAAAAAAAAGAGTCATCCAACTTGAGGAATAATCTCTATCCTATGTCGGCAAACATAGTTTTGGGCATTTGTCGTTTCAACCTATGCCTTCATGGTCAGCTAACTAACTCCCTTATGCTCATGACATTATCTTATTTATTTGATTAGTTCTTGAAATGTTATTCTTATTACGTTCACATTCATAGTTTAGCCTTTTTAGGCTCATGCTCATGGTTTAGCCTTTTTAGGCTCATAATTATATATAGACACTTTAGGCTCATATTGAGAGTTAATCGTAAAAGGTTCATATTCATGAGTTAACACTATCAATATTGGAGAGTCATGATAGGTAATTTCATGGTTTGATAAGATATAATTCATGTACATGATTGGAAGCATTCTTGTAAAAATATTCATGTTCATATTATTAAGTATCTATTAGGTCAATGGGGGGTTCCTGGGAAGTTGGTAATATTATATTGAGACTTGCAAATTCATAATGTATAAATCACAGTGCAAAGTGTTTTACGAATGTTGTGGGAAGGTTACATTCTTATGGATTATGGAACAAGAATTATACTTTTAAGAGTTTCATAAATTATATCTTATAACTTTAAAAGAAACATTCACATGATGGCATGGCTGAGATTTTGACATGGAAGATTGGGCTAAGATATTGCATTACAATCATCTACTGCCTGAGATTCTAGAAAATAGATTGACATGAGATCCTAGTAGGAGATAAAGCAGTTATTAACAATAAAAAGTGAACTCAAACTCCCAATCTCAGAATCTGACAATATCAATATGGCAAGTTCAATTTTCAAAGGGCTATTTAACAGTCCAATAGGCCAATATTTTGCAAAAACAGGAAGAAAATCGTACAAAGCAATGAATGAAGTAGTCTTACAACTGGTGGAACAGTTATACAACTAGTGCAACAGTCATACAACCAGTTACACAAACGCTTATATAGATACAATTGATTCAGACAATATCAATAGTTAAAAGGATGAAAGATGCTGATCAAAGAAAGATGTTACTTTTTTTTTCTTACCCAAAGTATCTGGGAAACACATATTTATGCATTTAATTGAGGAATAGGAGTATGAGAGTATCTTGGATCCGAGATTATATTGAGCAAATTGAATTAGTAAACATGAAATTTGAAGAATACATAAAAATGGAAGTCTTACATACCTCAAAAATGCTAGAAGAATTGTGATTAGATGGAGGTATTTTACTTGATTCTTGAATTAAATTCTGGTGGATTCTTAATAGTTGTGTTAGGAAGGAGAATAAGGGGTGTTATGTGCAGAAAAATGTCGTAAAACTGATAAAGAAAGAGGCTTTAAAAAGTTAGAAACAGGCTTTAAAAAGTTAGAAAGAGGCTTTAAAAAGTTTGGGGGTTATGGGAAAAAGAAGGAACGAAATCACCCCCAAGAATGTGAAGAGTTAAGAAAAAATAGAAAATTTTCGTCTGGTAGGCTGTTCTGACTATTCTTATCAAAACAAACGTAACTTTTTACTCGAAACTCTGATTTATGAGATGTTGGTGGCATTGGAAAGAAGATTCAAAAATATTTAATTTGATAGGTAATAGGTCACATAAATCTAAGTATTCTAGGATAAATGCTTCTATAAGTTTGACCCTTGTATGAACATATACGAAACTTAATTGTTAAAGGACCTTTCAACTCAAATTTATTTAGAGATTTCTTATACCCTTAATTCATACCCAACACCCCTACGCTTAAGACATGACCTTTCCATCTAGATATAATAAATTTTTTAGATTCAGGTATAAGTACATGTAAAGAGCGGTCCAATTTGTTTTATCTTTTGCTCGAACGTTGAGGGTGTTACAGTATATCACAATTATCCACTCAATTTATTTTCATAAGTTATCAACCTAGGATATTTCACACATCACTTCAAGACTACTAATTCATTCCCACAAAATGTGCATCAGTAATCTTAAGCTACTATTCTTGCCACCATAATCCACATCTAAAGTTCAAGCTTATTGTCTAGCATAATCGTGCACCACAGATGATGCATACCTCAAACTATACTAGCCCATCAAATTAGAAGATCAATCTAAATTCCTTATTTCACTTAACTGTGAACTACAAGAACATATTCTTTATGATGTTATTTCTACACTTTAAAATCTACT
The DNA here is from genome assembly GCA_030864215.1 of Capsicum pubescens. Classification (NCBI taxonomy): domain Eukaryota; kingdom Viridiplantae; phylum Streptophyta; class Magnoliopsida; order Solanales; family Solanaceae; genus Capsicum; species Capsicum pubescens. The sequence goes on from CM061544.1 coordinate 340,109,949, forward strand.
ACACACCTTCTCACATGTTGTACTAGTTTACCACTAGAGGGTAAAGTCACATAATAATGATAGTCAATATTAATCTTATAATATAACCCATTACGATCTTATTAGCATACTCTTACTTTCTCACATCATATCAACTTATCCATGCATACATCCCAACTACCTTCAAAACCAGTGAGTCTCTACTTATAACGTATTGGCTAATCTACCCATTTTCATTCACAACCTATAAATGATTTCTACAACTACCATAACTATTCATTCTGAGCTCCTTCCCTATTTAAATAAATATTTATCACAGCTAATCACTTCCTCCACGGGCTACCATACGACCAATAAATCTTGATAAAATATTATCCAATCACCATAAAGGGCACACCACTCTCTACTTAAAGGCCACACAACTACAACTACTTTCTTCACTCAAGAGTTACACTCTGACTTCTAAACTTTTGGATTCATATCACTAACTTCTGGACCATCTTACTACCAATAGGTCATGACTCCTTAACATATATAACTACTCGGGTGGAAATACTGTTCCAACATTCTGCCACAAATCTCTGCCCTTAAGCATGATATCTGCAACAAAGATTCTGAAAGGGACTGAATATAATCCTTACCTTAGGCCCAAATGCATGATTGATATAGATAGGGGTATCCATTGGAATCAACACACTTTGAAGCACTAACGGACTCCTCTCAAGTCCTTATGCTACATTATAACCTTTTATGACTCAATTAAAAAGGACCACATCATTTAGACTCTCAGATTTTGCATTGGTATTACCTCGACAATGAGACATAGCTAATAAAATTAGAGTAAGGAAGAAATTTGTATAACTTCCATATGGACAACAAAATAGCACGATCTAGACTATGAAAGAATGGAAAACAACTCTTAAATTTCCGGTAGCCTCCAAATTATAAGTGTGGTGTACAACACACCCATAAGCAAGAATCTACTAGACACGGCTTTGTAGATACCCTGGAACCATAAATCATGCTCTAATACCAAGCTTGTCACGACCCGAGCTGAGATCCTAGTTGCAACGGGCATCCCAAACCACGAAGGCCCGAGAGACCCCTTAGCATACTATCATAAGCATAATTCATAGCTAAATCAAAGTGCGGAAGATATAATAATATTCAATAGAAACTTATAAACCAAAGTGTGTCAATAAAGTCGTCATAATACAGTACTCAAATATCATCTACGAAACCTCTACTGAATGCTAACTGTCTATGCCAGGTAGTGAAATGTATTGGTATGTAGAACAACCCCAAAATAACATATATTTCATGTAACAGAATTGAGAGCATTGTGAAAATAATTTAGCATAATGTATATATGAAAACACAGGGGCATATTTTGAAGAGCTTCAATTCATGCTTGTAAAACATTGACTCAACTATTTGCTTTAGTTCTGAGCTAGATGGTACACCCTACATTTCTAAAATCCCATGGGATATATGAAATCCACCTTGACTCAGCGGCCAAGCCCGCAATCCAAGTTTGCCATAAGAATTGGAGTATCAGTAAGGAGGATACACAAGATCACTAAGCAGGGTGCCATAATCCCCAATCAAGTGAACATGTCATGGTAGTGCACAAAATATCATAAAGCAGGGCTCCTAACCATAATCCCAAATTGGGACGACATGAATCAAAAGTACACAAGATCACAAAGTAGGGTACCATAATCCCGCACCGGCAAAACACGATTTTCAGCGATGAGTCTTTCGACTTGTGCTTTCTTTAGGTAAACATCTAATTCTATTTAAGCCCAATTTTAGTCTCTTAAAACCATGCTTCATGCTCAAAATATTCATTTTTTTATATGAAGGACACTCTATAATAGTTATCGTCATACCTAGACATTCAAGTTATATCATGTCCACAGCCCTTTTCATTCAAAAATACATTAATGACAACCAAAAGATTTATCATATCACATGAGAGCTCTTATTTCAAAAGTACATGAAAACTTATGCCAAAACACTCTCCTATCAATACTTTTAACATAAGGTGGTAATCTTTTTCGTCAATCACATGAAATTCTTCATTTAACACAAAAGGGCATTCAACAATAATCAACACCTCTTTGAAAACATTTTAAAAAGAGATAATACATTGAAACACTCCTAAACTTGTAGCCAAAACTTACTTTAGACCCTAAACTAATCGGGCAATTATTTACACCCCTTAACAACTTTCAAGTGAATTTTTTTCCACCCTAAAAAAATTATACCACTCTCAATACGGAGAGTGAAGTGCACGCGCCCCACATAATTGCCAAATCAGTGCCACATTAGTGCCATGTCATTGCCGCATAAGAAATTGAAATTTTTTCTAAAAAAATAATCCAATAAACATATTATTTTTATATATTTTTTTTTTAAAAAGCAAAAAAAATATATATTATTTATATATTATTTTTATTATATATATATATATAATTATTTTTAATATATATATATATATATGAAAGACCCCCCCCCCCCCCGCCCCGTTCCTCATCCTTCAATTCTTTAACAGCCCCCCAGCCCCCTTTTCTCCTCTTCTTTAATTTCTTTATCACCATTTTTCACCTTTAACATCAATAACTTGATTCGAATTTAACAAGAAATTGATAAATAACATGTTCATGTAGATTAAGCCATGACTCCTCTATCAACATTTAGAAATCAACAATTGCAAGTAGAACAAAACCTAAACTCATCCACAATAATTCCAGATCTACCAAACGATTTAGCAGCAATAATACTAATATTCGTTCCTTTGTTTCGATCTGCCATGAAAATACTTCCTACTTTAATTTTTTTCACCATTAACACCATTATTTCAAACCTTCTCAAATGCTCCAATAAGCACACGACGAGGAAGTGATAAATTGTCATAAGTTATTTATCATCACAAATTGGATGTAGTCATCTAAAAAAATTAAATAAAAGTAAAAAACAATTAATGAAGGGAGGGGTTAATGGAGCTTAGTAATGGTGATCTTGAAAAAAATAATTAGCCTAAATGAAGAAGATGAAGAAACGGGGTGGGGTGGGGGTGGAGGATATGAAGAAAATGAAGAAATGGGGTGGGGGTACGAAGAAGATGAAGATATGGGGGTGTTGGGGACGGGGGTGGGGGTGGGGGAAGGGGGTGGTTATGAAGAAGATGATGATGGAAGTGAATTTTTAATTTTTTTAATCTAATATATATATATATATATATATATAAAGAAAACTTGTAAAATTAAAAGGTGGGACCCACCATTTTCCATGTTTTTTAAGCAAATTACACGCTAATTTTTTTAAAAATTGCCACGTCAGCAATTAGGGTGGAAAAAATTCACTTGGAAGTTTTTAAGGGGGGTAAATAATTGCCCGATTAGTTTAGGGTCTAAAGTAAGTTTTGGCTACAAGTTTAGGGGTGTTTCGATGTATTATCTCTTTTAAAAATAACTATGCATATTTGATAAAGAAGTATTTAAAACTTATGTTTATCATCATTCATTAAACAACCCCAATAATAATCAATAAACAAATCTCATAATCGAAAAAAGGGGGTTATAGTTCATGCTCTCAAATCCACTTCAAAATCCACAACACGTTATGACAATAAACTTCATAATGCAAAGGTGGGGGGGAGGGGGGTCATAATTCATGTTCTTGAATAACTTTTCAAAACTCATAACATTTAAACACATGACCACAATTCAAATTCATGAAAACCCCCCTATTAATTTCATAATTTCATCAAACATGTGTTCATGATGCATGCTCTTCAAACGATTTTCAAAAACCCTTTTACATATACATAATTATATATCCTTAAACTTGTTAAAATGATAAACTTATGCCCATGAAATTTAGGATAGTCCCACATATTTTGATAACGACGAAAACGTAGAGAAATTTGACCCTTAGAGCTTAAAATCCTTAACCCTAAATAGTTTATCTTCTCTTGCTTAGGGAAAGATGATTTGGGGATTTGGAGAAGTGATATAATGTGTTTTAATACCTTAATTTCATCCATATAGGATTGGGAACAGTTTGGGAGGGTGAAAAGATCCCTTTGCCCTTAAAATAACTCCCAAACCCCCTTTTTGACACTTGGGAAAGGCTTGGCAGCGCAAGGCCAAACCAAACCACAGGGTTTGCGGCGCAAGGACAAAGCAAACCTCAGGGTTTACGGCACAAGGCCAAATCGTACCTGAGACAGGATCTCACTAAATCACTCATAACTTTTGATTTAGAACTCGAATTGACAAACGATCAATTGAGTTGGAAAGTGGACTCAAAGAGCTTTAATTTGGTATATAATGGGTCACATAAATCCATATATTACCGAAGTAATGTTCGTTGGAAGCTGACCCATGACAAATCGCCAACTAAAACTCAACTGGTAAGAAAGTGCTCAACTTAACTTTGAGCGAAGAGATTTTTATGACTTAAACTCATCTCCAAAGATGTTACCACGACATTGGGAGGGTGAAAAGACCCCTTTAACCTTAAAATAACTCAAAAAGGAACACTTTTTGACGCTTGGGAAAGGCTTGGAGGCGCAAGTCCAAATCAAACCTCAGGGTTTGCGGCGTAAGGCCAAAGCAAACCTCAGGGTTTGCGGCGCAAGGCCAAATCGGACCTGAGACAGTGTCTCACTAAATCACTCATAACTTTTGATTCAAAACTTGAATTGATGAACGGTCAGTTGCGTTGGAAAGAGGACTCAAAGAGCTTTAATTTGGTATTTAATGGGTCACATAAATCCACATATTCCAGGAGTAATGTTCGTTGGAAGCTGACCCATGACAAATTGCCAACTAAAACTCAACCGGTAAGAAAGTGCTCAACTTAACTTTGAGCTAAGAGATTTTTATGACTTATACTCATCTCAAAAGATGTTACCATGACAAATAATTGTTATTCACACTATTATATAAATAAAAATCATCGGGTTCGGGTCTATATACACAGGAAGGACGATTCAAGTTATAGCCCAAAAATGTGGGGTGTTACATAAGTCTTCATTATTATTACTAGGTTCCCCTGCTTTCATCGCTATCAATCTTTTGCCAATGATACACCTAATTGTCGTTTGAATTTCCTTTTTAATTTCCATCATTCTTTTGTTCCTTTTACTAGGCAAAGACCTAAAAATAAAATTTAAGTAAATTTTCTAAGCTATTAAAATAGAAACTTGATAAAATAGATTAATACTTTACCTCAACCCTGGTATATAAATCGTAAAAACTTCTTCCATTACATGCGAAGCTTGTTCTTTCTAAAGTTCAAATATTATTCTTCCTTCTTCATAACTATCCCAAATGCAGTTTGAGAAATGACGTCGCCCACCATTAGTTGAAAGTGTGGCCATATATCGAGCTCGAATGATATTTCATTTGGAACAATCTCCTCACATTTGCTTAGCATTTCACTACAACTCAAACAATATGTTGGCAGCATATGCTATTTTAACACAGACGGATTAATTTCACTCGTGGTCTCTAAATCTTATATACTAGCTATATGCAAGCAGAAAAAAGTAGTATGTATAACCTTTAGTTTCTCAAAATGGAAAGCAGGTTTGATGATTTTTCTGTGTTTGGCCCATTTTTCTTCCTCAAGACTTACAAGGCCTTGAACCAATAACTTTGCGAATGGATTGGAATGTTTGTTCTTGTGATACGTACAATTTTTTTCAAAAATCTCCTTTATGTGTGTAGGTTCTGTGATGAATACTATTGGCTTGGGGCCTAGCCAGGCAAAAGAAGTTTTACATGCAGAATATTTATCATCTTTTGGGTTAGTATTTACCAGCAGAGTATTTAGGAAATTCACTTAATACATATAAATAATTTATCAAGAATCCTAGAAGCCTCATTTTCTAGAATTCAGAATCTATAAACTGAAAATCTTAGCACCGCCAGACACCCGGGCAAACAACCCTCCTCCAAGAAGAACTGTAGAGACTAGTTGGTTCACCAAACTCCAATTGAGCATCACACATTCTCCAGATCCAGTGCCAAACTACCGACTCCTATTGAAATTACGTTGTTGGAGCCAAGCTAGGAATGACAGTAAGTGGACCAGCACTACTTTTCACCAGTTAAAGCTTAATCTTGCTTGTTTTTCTTACTATTGCATGAAGTGGAAGACATAATTATAAAGTATGTTTTCTTAAATAGTTTAGTCATTTAGATGAGATAGTTGCACGTTTAGAATAAACACTTGTAAATTGGGCATGGGAATAGTTAGTAGTATTTTATACATGGAGATTGTTGAATTGGGCATGGAGATAGTTCCATGTGAGGGAACATGTCGAATGAACACTTGTGAAAATAACAGAGGAAAAAGAAGAAAACCAACAAACTAAGCTAGAGTCTTATTCTTACCCTTTTTTTGTAGTCACAGATAAAAGGAATGATCCTTTGTGCAACATCATCAGAGAAATTGATGGTCTTAGACTTTTCTTCATTATTTCTTATACTCAGTTCCTTTAGATCTCCATAGAATAACTTGTATGGATTTCCCTTCATACCATTCTCTCCCAAGTATTTCTCCATTTTTTTTGTCCTAAACCATGCCCAATTCAACACTTTCCATGTATCATAAACTATTACTAACAAAATTGTAACACACACTACTGCTTCTATCATCTCTACTCCCACAAGTGAGATAAAATTATTAGGCAAATTTTCTACAATAAATATGAAAAATTTACTAAAAGTACCTGCGTTTTCTATAACTATAAATGTATCCACGACAAAATAAGGTAGTTGATGAATTTTCCACGAATAATACAGACGTTTGTCTTTGTCCTAATTGGTCAAATTTGTGGAATTTTACAGTGTGATGAATAGACAAAATATGGACTAGAGTGCATGAATGAGGGGCAAGACTTCTCCATCATTTTTTCACTGGCATCATTTTAAGGAGGATGTAAGAGTTCCTGAAGAGTTGCAGTGGGTTGCTCCTCAATTCTGGAACCTGTTCCCAGATGAACTCACACAATACAACTAGGAGAGATATAAGCTATGAAGTGCAGGAATAAAGTAAATAGCTCAAGGATTTTACATGAAAACCCCTTTCTTAAGGAAGAAAAACCATGATCTGCCTTCAGGATTTCTAAGCTCCACTATATCTAAGCAACTCCTTGAATACAAACTCCAGACTTCAGGATTACTCTCCTAGTAATAACTCTATTACAAGGAAATAGTACAGCAATTCTACTGCACTCACCCTCCTGCTAACTCTAACTGGACACACCAAGATAACTCTAGCTTGAAAATCACCTAACTCTAGATGAATACAATGAGAAGAAGTTTACACCACAACACCTACTAACAATCATAAGCAAATGTAGGAAAACTTTTAAGAGCACATTTACAAAGAGTCAAATACAATAAGTAAATAAAATATAGCTTGATGAGCTATCAGTTTCACGTTGCAAAGTGAAGTCTTTGATTTTAGCTTCAGAGAGATATTTAGTTATAAGAATATGGAAGCATTGGGTTTTTTGTTGAGGAAGATGAGCAATATATAGTATGATACAAGAAAACCTAGGATAGATCCCGTTGGCTGATACAAAAGGTGGAACTAGCTTTTCACCATCTTTTGTACTTTACGGCAGCTGTGACATGTGATAGTGACAGGTGAGCCCAACCTGTTTTCTAAATGGTAGAAACTTTGTCATTACATAATCTCTAGGAAACATATCCCAACACATAATTTGTCAATCATTAAAACTAAGGACTAGAAAATTTTCCCCGATACCATCATATAAAGAAAAAGGTGGTCCCATGCAAGCAATCAGCATCTTCAAACATCCATGTAGCATACAGTCTACCAGCAGGACTCAGCAACACAAGCCACAAGAATTCCCCTATCACTGATGTCACATCCTTTTTTTGACAAAAAAAAAAGATTCGTTTAAAGTTTGAAAGGGTTTTTATTATTAAAGTGACAAAAGATTGAAAATTTTCTTCGAAAAAGGATTATTTATATTTTTTATTCAGAGTCTCCACTTGGCATAAATAGGGTGTGCCTAGTCACCTTTGGAAATCCTTTTCAAAACAGTTTGACTCTAGAAACTGATCCGCGAACAGAGATTCCGACTTAGGAATTCTGTTGACCAAGGGGAAGGTGTTAGGCACCCCTCGATCCTGTGGTTCGACCACGGTCGCTTGGTAGCGCGTATCGGCTAATTTAACACTACGAATGTATAAACCACACAAAACACATAAACAAACATCAAACAACAATCCAAAACCAAAATAATAATGTTCAGTCCAATTATACAGTCCAAAATAGAAGAATGCGAGAAAAGAAATCCTATTCTATCCTACGCTAACCTAACTACGCTCCTGCGCTTTACCCGATGCCTCGGGCCTTCATCACGAATGTCTTCCACCAACATAATACATCGAGGCATTCCCTAAAAAATAGACACAAATCCTCGAGGTATTCCCCGGCCAAATAGTACATTTTAATCAAACAAGATAAATTATAAAATGTTCAACACACATTCCACATTCTAACATTCAACAAGACACTTAATCCTAAATTTGCCTACCCGAACCTACATTGGCCTATCTATTTCAACATATCATAATTCCATCACGTTCCATATCAACAATCAAACAAAATTAATCCTAATCTACTCTTTTCGTTAAATTTTCAATTCCCTCCCCCAACTTTTTTTATCAATCACGCCATTAAAACTAATCAAATTCATTCCACAAACAACCAAAGTCACATCATCAAGCGCATGGTCATAACATCAACAACATCGAACATTCATAATCACCCAACACATAGTCATGGTCGTTTCAACAAATTAAAATAGAGAAGAGGCAATGGGTTAAATAAATGGACCTTTTGATATTACGTTGATAACATTGTTTAAGAAAACCAGATCCGAAAACCCGAATAGCACCTCAACGACGAACAAGCTCTAAACTCGGTATCGCAAAATAGAAACCCGCTACTGACCCCAATAAATCAACGGAGGTAGACAACACTACGAATCCCAGAATAGTACGAAGACCAAAGAATTGAGTGGAAAACAGCAGAATAAACTTGACCCGTACACAAAGCTAGAAGCAGAAACTGATTCGAAACTGGACCAATTTGAGTGAGGAATTCACTGCTGGTCCACGTTTTCTGGACAAAACTTAACATTTTTTTCCAAGTTCCCTTAAAAATCCCAGAAAATAATGAAGAAATTTGGACTCTTCGAGAGCTGGCTAACCGGATGATGAACCGAAATTGATTCCGATAAAAGTTTTACACCGAAAAAGGGTTGGCGAAGGATTGAACCTCGCACCAATACCCTCTTCCCGATCACTCTCTATCTTCTTGGTATCCCTCTATAGATCTCTCTTCGTGACTCTCTTTTTCTCGTCTCCCTGTGTGTATGCATTTCTTACGAAGAAAAGGAAAAATCGTCAATGTTTCCTTGGTGTGTCTGTGTTTTTGGGTGGTTTAGTGTAGAAGATATGGATGATGATGATGTGGGTTCTCTGTGTGTATGTGTTCTCTCTGTTCATGGCCTCCCCTTGTATGTGTGTGAATATATCTATGGAGAAAATGATGAATGGAGGGTGTATTCTTGTATGAATTATACCCTGTAGGCCCCTCTCCCTTTTTTTATTATTGTTGTGTGTTGTATATAAACCAAAATGGAAAAATTCCTAGTGTGTATTGATGCAAGTTCTTGAAAATGGATGGGGTCACGTGGTAGGATAGGGTAAGTAAGGGTAGAGGTATGGGGTGGTGTGAGGATAAAGTTTGTTAGGATAGATTAAAACAAGATAAAATTTGTTAGAAATTTTGTTAAAGGTTGTTGTTTTTTTGTATTTTTGTGGGATATAATTATACGGGTGAGGGTGTGTGGTAAGGTGAGCTAAAAATGGATAAATTGGGTTTTGAGAGGGACAAAATTAGGTGTCTACAACATGCCCCCTTTGAATGTAAACACAAAGTATTTTCAGACAAAAAAGTAGACAACGAGACAGAATTTTATCCCGACCATTATTCAGAAAGAATGAAACAGAAGGAAGGAAGGAAACCGAGTCTACACTTTCGATATCCTACCTACCCAAGTGACAAGTGAATCGAGTCACAGGTATCTCAAAGGACTAAAAAAATGGGGACTATACTGAGTTGGAGAGTCGAGTGAGGTTTTGTCGAGGTTCCGGTCTGCAGCTCTGTTATTACATCAAAAATGAAAATTACAAGTTAAAAAATAAATGAAACTACAAAAATCCTATCTATACAGCTTCTTTTGGACTCTTGACTTGAGTTTCATCACCCTATTCTTTAGGCGGGCTCCTGACTTGCAATTTCTTCAACTTGTTGCATGGCTTTAAATTTCTTCACCCTATTCTCCAGGTGGGCTCCTGACTTGCTATTTTACAATTTGTTAACTTTCAATTTCTTCACCTTGTTGCTTGGTTTTCAAATTCTTCACTTTATTGATTGACTTTCAATCTCTTAACCTTGTTACTTGACTTTCAATTTCATCACTATATTCTTTAGGCGGACTCCTGACTTGCCATTTCATCACCCTATTCTTCAGGAGGGCTCCTGGCTTTCAATTTCATCACCCTGTTCTTCAGGCAGGCTCTTGACTTTCAATTTCGTCACCCTGTTCTTCAGCCGGTCTCCTGACTTGCTATTTCCATATGTTTTCTTTCAATTTCTTCACTTTGTTTCTTGACTTTCATTTTATTTGCCCTGTTTTTCAGGCGGGCTCCTGAAATCACATCAAAACTAAAAGAAAATTATCCTAGGCCAATATTATTATAAAGAGAATTCATATGCCAGGAAAGTGAAGTTCCAAACACAAGAATTAAATTTTGCCCCAATTTATCATCAAAGGACTTTTGTGAAAGTCACATCATTATAGGAATCAAAGAGAATGACTCGACTAAAAGGTACGTCTTATAGGAATCAAGGGAATGACTTGACTAAAAGGTATGTCTTCTAGGGGTCAAGGGGAATGACTCGACTAAAAGGTACGTCTCTAGGGGTCAAGAGGAATGACTCGACTAAAAGGTATATCTTCTAGGAGTCAAGGAAAATAACTCGACTAAAAGGTACGTATTATAGGAATCAAAGAAAATGACTCAACTAAAAGTTAGGTCTTCTAGGGGTCAAGGGGAATGACTCGACTAAAAGGTACGTCTTCTAGGGGTCAAGGGGAATGACTCGACTAAAAGGTACGTCTTCTAGGGGTCAAAGGGGATGACTCGACTAAATGGTACGTCTTCTAGGGGTCAAGGGGAATGACTTGACTAAAAGGTATGTCTTATAGGAATCAAAGGGGATGACTCTACTAAAAGGTACATCTTATAGGAATCAAGAGGGAATGACTCGACTAAAAGGTACGTCTTATAGAAATCAAAGGGGATGACTCGATTAAAATGTACGTTTTATAGGAATCAAAGGGTAATGACTCGACTAAAAGGTACATCTTATAGGAATCAAAGGGAATGACTCGACTAAAAGGTACGTCTTCTAGGGATCAAGGGGAATGACTTGACTAAAAGATACGTCTTATAGGAATCAAAGGGAATGACTTGACTAAATGATACGTCTTCTAGGGGTTAAGGGGAATGACTCGGCTAAAAGGTACGTCTTATAGGAATCAAAGAGAATGACTCAACTAAACGGTACGTCTTCTAGGAGTAAGGGTTCAATTTAAGAAGTGTATCACCTAACAAATAAAAACTGAAATCCCTGGACAAGAAAGTGTGTCTCCGAGGGATATAGAATGGTGAATTTTACCATGATTTGACTATTAAACCTGTGAAGCAACATTGCTTCCTGTATTTGTAAAAGTGACGCATTGCAACCCTTGATATTTACGCTTTGAAGTCCTTGCTTTGAATGTAATATGTTACCTATTTCATCAAAGAAAACTTGTGAGTTTAAAACATGGTGGCTGGTTTGTGGCATTAGCTTTTGCGGTGATCACTCTTGCCCTTGTCACATTTAACCTTTCTCCCAACCCTTAGAATATGCCATTGACTTGCTGTTTCATTGACTCAAACTCAGATGATTAAGAGTGACTCTGAAACAAACACGGTATCTCTGTTTTGGCCATGCTCCTCAGATAACCCCTTTAAACCTTGGTATTTCCATGAGTTCCCAGACTTATCTGCTAACAAAACTTTTTGCATGCCTTACTTCGTCTCACAATCATGTCTCTTTCATGTGTTGGCCTTTTGTCTTGCTTTGTGAAATTGAAGGAGATGGTAGCCAATTTTGAAATCTTTTCTCACTTGTTTTGACATGGACTTGACTCAAAGACAAGACAAAAATGACAATGATTTTTATTTGGATAACTGACTCAAGAAAAATAAAATAAAAATAAAGAGAAGAAAGAAAAGACAATGAATGTCCCCTTTTGAAACAAAGAAGCAAAACTTTATATAAAAGTGACAGCCAATTCTAATGATTTGTGACATATTTTAAGCATTAACTTTGACTGATTCTATGTTTCACTACTTCTTCTGCATTTTTCTAGCATACAACTCCACTTTTATTGCATATTCCTCACATTGAATGACTCAAGATTTTGTGGAGCTGATTTTTGTTCTGTTCACGCAGCCACTATTTGACCTAATTGAGACATGTCTTTCAATTGATGACCAAGTTATTCTTGTGATTCTCAAAATAAGTGTCTTAATTCCCAAAGAAGGCTTCAACTTGTCACCAAATGTCTCAGCATTCTACCTATTTTCTCAGATGCTTTCTTTTGCTGACTTTAACCCTCTGATTCCATGCTCATGCTTAAACTAGATTTTAAGATCTGGCTGAAAATTCCACTAGCATGTCATATCACTAGAATCAACATAAAATGTACTATGTAAAGAAAACAAACAAACAACACATTTAAAACACAAGGAAAAAGGGGACACTCAATTTTATTAAAATGAAATATAAAAGGGTTTGAACCTAACGACAAAGGGACAAAAATAGATAGATCCCGAACTACAATCCTAAAATAATTCGGATAACAAAAAAGAAAATAGAACAAACTACCAGACCTCTTCCTAGTAGGGAAAGGGATGACTTCTCAATTGATCAGCTTGACAACTTAGCCACTGGTTTGCATATCAGCATGACTAGAGCTTTCCTCACTATCAATGTGCTGCATCATAATCGATCCATCTTGAATCATCTTTTCAATTTCTCTTTTAAAATCTCGACAATCTTTAATACTATGACCCTGAGTATCAAAATGATACGCACATCGTGCATTATGATCAAAATTTCTTGAATGCCAATTAAGAGTGTGCCCAAGGAGAGGAGTGATCATGCCCTCCTGTACCAATCTCTGAAATAAACTGGCATATGACTCTCCAATTGGTGTGAAGCTATCTCTCGACTTCTGCCTCATTTCATCATTTGGCTTGGATAAAAAATTAGGCTTAGAAGGGTTTTGGTATGTTTGTTGAGTTGGAGAATGACTCTGGGGCATTGGGGTATGCCATTGTGGGTAAGATGAGGGTTGAACATGTGGTTGTGCATTATACACTGGATATGGATGTGGAGGAATAGAGTACAATGGATTTTGGGAGTGATTATGTAGAGCTTGGGCATAAACTTGAGCTTGAGCCTGAGATCGACAACGACGTGGTCTTCTTGACATTTCCTACTATCCAACTACAATAGCAAATGCATCTTCCTCATTCTTTTTCTCCCCAACACTTCCTGAACCCTTTTGAATTGCCTCAGTAGTCGCTTTCAATGTTGAAAAACTCACAATGCGACCAGTCTTAATTCCCTCTTCTATCATCTCCCCCATTTTAAGGACCACAATGAATGGCTTGCCTAATGCCGGTAACAAGTGTTGATAATATGTTTCGTCCTGCGCTTGAATAAATACCTCCATTATCTTACTTTCTTTCATTAGAGGTTTCACCCTAGCTGCTTGTTCACGCCATCTAATTGCATATTCTCTGAAACTTTTGGTGTTCTTCTTCTTTATTTTAGTCAGGGATTTCTCGTCAGGAATCAACTCCACATTGTATTGAAATTGTTGCAAGAATTCATTAGCTAGGTCATCCCAACTAATCCACTTGTCGATGTCTTGGTCAACAAACCATTCTGAATCTAGGCCTGAAAGACTCTCCCCGAAATAAGTCATAAGTAGTTCTTCCTTTCCTTCAGCGCCCCTTAACTGGTTAACAATAACGTATTAAATGTTCCACTGGTCCCCATGTCCGTCATATTTCTCAAACTTTGGCATTTTAAAGCCAGGAGGAAGGTTGACATCTGGAAATATGCATAAGTCCTTATATGAGACCCTTTTGCAACCCCCAAGTCCTTGCAAGTTCTTCATAGCCATTTCCAGAATTCTCAATTTTCTGGTTATTTCCTTTTGTTCTTCTGTCATAACAGGCTTCTCAGTGTTAGAAGGAAATTCAGGCGGGTGAGTGTCACCGAAAAGACCAGTCAACTTGAATGTAGGCTCGGTAGCATAACATTGATCACCAGTAATATTCAATGCAGACTCTCTTGTAGAGTAGGAAGGCACAACTTGGGGATGAACATCAAAGTAGAAGCTTCAGTTGGAGGTGATGCCGCAAAAGCATAAACAACAGGTGGAGCCAAGTATGTGGTAGTCTTGGATTGGGGAGTGAGGAAATGAACATTGGAAGTGGTTGGATATTGTTGCCCCGGAGTCGATCCTGATGCATGTTGTGGCATGTCAACAAAAATGGGAAATTGTGCATGTGACATGGGAGGCAAGCTAGAAAGATACTCCAGATTATCAGTGGGAACTGGAAAGGCGGTAACCCATTAGCCCAAGCTCGATGCATTTCTATCATTTGCTGCCTTAATTTTCGAATCTCTTCATTAGCTCCTAAATTCTCATCTCCCAAACTCCCTATCTGATTAGTGACAACAAACTCGGTATCCTTGTTGGCCATAACTTTCTTGATGACTTGGTGCAATATGGAGGGCCAGCCAAAATTCCACAAACCAACCACCTTAAACTAACTGGATAAGAGATAACCAATGTGTTAGAATTCAGCATTTTTTCAAAAACTTCTTTTTTTTTTCTTTTTGAAAAGGTCACCAAACCCAAGAAGAGCGCCTACGTATCTCACCTCCGAGAGAGGAGAATCAGGTGTGCATAGTTTGTGAAGTCTTGCCAAAACGGCCAAATTAAACTCTTTTTTTTTCTTGAAACTTTAAGAAGAAAAGAAAATAACAATTTGTCCAAAGAATTGACGAAAATCTTTTTGTATTGTGTAGGTTTAAACACCCTTCTACAAAGTGAAATTCTATGATTACCAAAGAAATCTTTTTGGGTTTTCAGTTTTGAATTTCATACGAAAATGAAACTTGAACCTATTAAAGGAATTTTGTTTTTTGGTTTTCTTTTAAAGATGTATATGACATCTACTCTAAATAAAGAGTGAAGAAAATATTTTTTTTTTCAGATTTATATACAAAATGGAACATACGATTACCAAAGAAAATCTTTTTGGGTTTTCAATTTTACATTTCATACGAAAATGAAACTTAAAACTATTAAAGGAAAATCTTTTTGTAGTTTTCTTTTAAAGACATATATGAAACACCTACCCTAAATGAAGAGTGAATAAAATATTTTTTGAATTTTTTGAAATAAGACCCCCAAACCAACAATAGGCTGCCTACGTATCTCACTCCCGAGAGAGGAGAATCAGGGGTGCGTAGTTCATCCAGATTGGACAATTAAGGATTAACTAGCAAACTGAACCCTGATTTATGAGACACTACCAAAGACAAACAATAAATGCCGTTAATAAAATATTTTTTGGGGGGTTTTCAATTAGACACTTCACATAAAACTGACACCAACAACTATGAAAAAAAAATCTTTTTGAAATTTTCGAATTATGAATGCATGGTAAAGAAATAAAAGGAAAATCTTTTGGATGTTTTTTTTTTTTTTGAGAAAATGAGTGCGAAAGGTAAAAAATCTTTTGAATTTTTGGATTGTGAAAAAAAAAATCAAAAGCCATAAAGAATTCTAAAAACTTACAAAACACTCATTTTTTTTACTCACCTTTTCTTTTTCTCCCTTTTTCAACGCTTTCTTGTCTAGACACTTTACTTCTAACACATGTTTTTCACAAATCGGTCCATCAAATGACCACGCTACCCTCAGAGATGCAATACTTAGCACGTACGGATGCTTTAAAGGTGAGTCTCCTACAAAGGACCAAGTGGGTCCTGCTAGGTCTAAATATGATATAGATAAGCATGACCTAAAGGCTGACCTATGCTGGGGTTTACTAACAAGGCTGTTCGGGGGTGCGTATGGTCGATAGTGGTTGCGAGAGCTTTCCACCCACTCCATAACACCGATGGCTCCCCCTCCTAAAATAAGGGTGACTCAACTAGAGGTCTTGTATAACACGTGTACTACAAACTTGTTGCAGAAAGAATGGCTCGGGTTATGCACATGATGCCAAATATAAAGCGGTAACACATAAAGTAAAATTATAAACAAAGAGCACGTAGGCACTCAACACTGATAAAATGAATACGAACAAAAACACAAACAATGTATATACACCCATAATGTCGAACAAAGATGATACAACTCCAAACATAGCTCGAATTCTGAAAAGTCCCCAACAGAGTCGCCAGAGCTGTCACATCCCTTTTTCAACCAAAAAAAAAGATTTTTTTTAAGTTTGAAAGGGTTTTTATTATTAAAGTGACAAAAGATTGAAAATTTTCTTCGAAAAAGGATTATTTATATTTTTTATTCAGAGTCGCCACTTGGCATAAATCGGGTGTGCCTAGTCACCTTTGGAAATTCTTTTAAAAATAGTTTGACTCTAGAAACTGATCCACGAACAAAGATTCTGACTAAGGAATTCTGTTGACCGAGGGGAAGGTGTTAGGTACCCCTCGATCCCGTGGTTCGACCATGGTCGCTTGGTAGAGCGTATAGGCTAATTTAACACTACGAATGTATAAACCACACAAAACATATAAACAAACATCAAACAATAATCCAAAACCGAAATAATAATGTTCAGTCCAATTATACAGTCCAAAATGGAAAAATGCAAGAAAAGAAATCCTATTCTATCCTACGCTAACCTAATTACGCTCTTGCGCTTTAACCGATGCCTCGGGGCTTCATCACGAATGTCTTCCACCAACATAATACGTCAGGGCATTCCCCAAAAAATAGACACAAATCCTCGGGGCATTCCCCGACCAAATAGTACATTTTAATCAAATACGATAAATTATAAAATGTTCAACACACATTCCACATTCTAACATTCAACAAGACACTTAATCCTAAATTTTTCTACCCAAACCTACATTGGCCTATCTATTTCAACATATCATAATTCCATCATGTTCCATATCAACAATCAAACAAAATTAATCCTAATCTACTCTTTTTGTTAAATTTTTAATTCTCTCCCCCCAACTTTCTTTTTATCAATCACGCCATTAAAACTAATAAAATTCATCCCTCAAATAACCAAAGTCACATCATCAAGCGCATGGTCATAACATCAACAACATCGAGCATTCATAATCACCCAACACATAGTCATGGTCGTTTCAACAAATTACAATAGAGAAGAGGCAATGGGTTAAAGAAATGGACCTTTCGATATTACGTTGATAACAGTGTTTAAGAAAACCAGATCCAAAAGCCCGAATAGCACCTCAACGACGAACAAGCTCTAAACTCGATATCGTAAAATAGAAACTCGCTACTGACCCCAATAAATCAACGGAGACAGAAAACACTACGAATCCTAGAATAGTATGAAGACCAAAGAATTGAGTGGAAAGCATAAGAATAAACCCGACCCGTACACAAAGCTAGACGCAAAAACTGATTCAAAACTGGACCAATTTGAGTGAGGAATTCACTGCTGGTCCACGTTTTCCGAACAAAACTTAACGTTTTTTGCCAAGTTCCCTTCAAAATCCCAGAAAATAATGAAGAAATTTGGACTCTTTGAGAGCTGGTTAACCGGATGATGAACTAGTATCGATTTCGATGAAAGTTTTACACCGGAAAAAGGTTGGCGAAGGATCGAACCTCGCACCAATACCCTCTTCCCGATCACTCTTTGTCTTCTTGGTCTCCCTCTATAGCTCTCTCTTAGTGACTCTCTCTTTCTCGTCTCCCTGTGTGTGTGCATTTCTTACGAAGAAAAGGAAAAATCGTCAATGTTTCCTTGGTGTGTCTGTGTTTTTGGGTGGGTTAGTGTAGAAGATATGGATGATGATGATGATGTGGGTTCTCTGTGTGTATGTGTTCTCTCTATTCATGGCCTTCCCCTATATGTGTGTGAATATATCTATGGAGAAGATTATGAATGGAGGGTGTATTCTTGTATGAATTATTCCCTGTGGAGCCCTCTCCCTTTTTTTATTATTGTTGTGTGTTGTATATAAACCAAAATGGAAAAATTCCTAGTGTGTATTGATGCAAGTTCTCGAAAATGGATGGGGTCACATGGCAGGATAGGGTAGGTGACGGTAGAGGTATGGTATGGTGTGAGGATAAAGTTTGTTAGGATTGATTAAAACAAGATAAAATTTATTAGGAATTTTGTTAAGGGTTGTTATTTTTTTGTATTTTTGTGGGGTATAATTATACGGGTGAGAGTGCGTGGTAAGGTGAGCTAAAAATGGATAAATTAGGTTTTGAGAGGGATAAAATTAGGTGTCTATATCTGATATCTCTAATCAATTCTTCACCTTATTCCCCCTGAGTATAAGCATCATGTTTCCTTTAAGTGTGAGAACCCCTGCCATCACTCACTATCACCAATCACCAGCTACTTCTTAACTTCCCTCTTTTGGCATCATCAAAGAGGTTAAGCAGTATACCAGGCATAGAAAAGCATACATATGTTAACTTATGGACATTGAGGCAAAACTGACATGAGTAGGGAAGATTAGAGATGGGAGAGAGAAAAATAGCACCAAAAAAATTCATACAAAAATCAGGAGAAAGTATCAAGCACTATTCAGAAAGAGGCCCATAAAAAGAAGAAGCAGTAGTGCCAGGGTCATAAAAGAAACAACTTTTGGGAAACCAGACCCACTAGGGATAGGGAGAGGAGGTTCCAGGGGAGAATGAACCAACCTACTTTTCCTAGAGCTATATACATGGATGTACATATGGAAAATACATATATATATATATATTATTTTGTTGTTGTTGTTTTTTGCACATACTTTCCCATTGTGGAATCCCCTAACAATTAAAAATGGATCAAAAATGTTACATTTGAGTGTAACAGCTTACAGGGCACTTCTGCTGGTAAAGAAATTGTGGCTACTATTTCAGAATAGAGTGATAATGTCTTGAATAGGTACTTGGTACCTACATGATAATCTGAGTACACTTAGGTACATAGAACTTGGGCTATTTCATCCTTCTCCCTATATTTTTTTCCCTGTCATGGGTGTGTATCGACAAAAGATATGAGACTGGGTTAGACATAGGTGAAATTATCCAACTTGGGTTCCTGCTTACCAAGTCATAGCCATAGTAAGAGGATGAAGGAGATCAACATGCATTCAACTTGGTCTCATCAGCCTTATTCTTGACCTATTTCTTTAAAAAGGTTCTATTCCAGGTGTATAGTAGAGATGTCAGCAATCTGATCTTCAGTGTTACAAAATACCATTTTGATCAAGCCATTTTCCATATTATCCCTCAAAAAGTGATGCCTAACATCCATATGTTTTGTTCTTTGGGTGAACTGGATTCTTTTCCTTATTGATGGCACTTGTGTTGTCACTATTCAAGGGCATAGTCTAAAAGGATGCCAAAGTCATCAAGCTGCTACTTGATCCATAGTAGTTGAGCAAAAGATGATGCAGCTACAATATATTCAGTTTCAGTAGTGGAGAGTTCCACTGAGTTCTAATTCTTGGTAACCCAAGAGATTAAGGATGATCCAAGGAAATGAGCTATTCCCAAGGTGTTTTTTGTATCAACCAGGTATCCAGCATAATCAGCATCAGCATATCCAACCAGGTCAAAATTTTCACTAGCAGGTTAGAAAAGAATTAGGTCAAGAGTCCCTTTAAGATATCTTAAAATCCTCTTGGATGCCTTCAAGTGAGATTCCTTTGGACTTTCCTGAAAACTAGCACACATCCTAACACTAAAAACAATGTTAGGTTTTCTAGTTGTAGGTAGAGTAGTGAACCAATGATCCCTCTATACCTAGTCTCATTTATGGAGGAACCAGGTTCACCCAGATCCAGTTTAGAGGAGGTTCCTATAGGAGTATGAATAGGATTTACATCCTCCATATGGAACCTCTTAAGAAGTTCTTGAATGTACTTCTACTGGCATACAGTATTTCCTGTTTCACTCTGCTTAATTTTCAAATCAAGGAAGAAGTTGAGTTCTCCCATCATACTTGTAACACCTCATATTTTAGGGCTAGAATTTAAACCGTTGTTCTTAAGTAACCCAATAATTCTATGTCCATATATGTTTGATCATCAATTCTATATTGTGGTAATATCTTTTTATATGAATCAAGGTCACAAAAATCTCCTAACTCAAAGATAAGTTGAGGACTCTTCTATCGATAGAGTTTTAATGGATTCTCCAATTAGGATCCAATTTAGATGAGTGTATATCATAGAATATATCTATTCAGGTGTCCTACTATATATAAAATGAAATGTCTTTGATTCTTCTTTCCAATGTACTTGGTTTCACCTTAATCCGATATTAGAGTGGAAAGTTATGCTCATTTTACCTCAGCATGTCCGTCTGTCATCAAGGTGATGACTTGAGGTGATAAGCCATCAACTAAGTGAAGACTTATCAACAAGTCATCAACCTTAAATAGAATGTGATCAATTCCAGATACAAAGTGATTACTTGAGATGATAAGTCATCACCTAAGTGATGACTTATCAACCAAGTCATCACCCATAACCAGATTATGATCAACCTCAGCTACAAAGTGACAAATTATGGTGATAAGCCATCAATTAAGTGACGATTTATCAACCAAGTCGTTTAACTTAAATAAAAAGGGTCCAAGTTCATCTAAGGGTTGACTACTTAAGTTGATAATCCATCAACTAGTTGATAAGCTATCAACTAAGTCATCAACTGAAAATTTCTGCAATTCTTAATTTTTGTAGGGGTATTTTGATGTTTTCCCCACGTCAAACCCTACCCCTCCCACGACTTAAAGAATCATAAGGCATTATGTCTCCTCATATTAAATTACTTAATATGTTATTTCTTCTCCCACTCTAACGAACAATAAGATTAGGGTTTCTTCCCAAGAACAAGAAACTCAAACTTTCCTCCCCCAAGAATCTAAGAATTCAATTCTCCTCATCAAGAAAAAAACAAGAATCTAAGTTCCCTAGTCCAAGAAGTTCACGAAAGCTTTCACGATTATATACAAGGCTTTCAAGATCAAGATCTCTCCAATAAATCAAGTCTATTAAGGTATGTGGGGTTATGAACAAGGGTATCTTTTCACCCTTGTGCCCAAAATTGCATGAATTTAATATTTGATTACTCTTTTTGAATTAGGGTTCATACCCAAACTTCTATATATTCTTGAAGCATGTTATTATCATGAAATTTAAAGATTTTAGTGTATATATCAAGAAGT
Source organism: Capsicum pubescens (assembly GCA_030864215.1). Lineage (NCBI taxonomy): Eukaryota > Viridiplantae > Streptophyta > Magnoliopsida > Solanales > Solanaceae > Capsicum > Capsicum pubescens. Next base: position 340,131,611 of record CM061544.1, read on the forward strand.
ACCTATGTTATATTTTTAACTTACATGATTTAGATTGTGAATGAGATTGCACTTTCTTGATTTGTTATTGTGAAGTACTTCAAGAATAATATTTAGCATGAAGTTTTGATGTGAATTGATATGAGTTTAAAGCATGGGTTTTAAGCCCTAAGTTTAAGTCTTGAGATTTCAAGAAGATTATATTTTAAGAAATCTTTGATAAGCATGTATTCAGATTTAAGAAATAATTGATCGTTTGATCCTCAGTTAAGATATGAAATCCACACATGTTAGTTTTGATTAAAGTTTAAAGAAAATAGATGTATAACTGGTTTTCATTATAAATCCTTATGCTATTTTAAGGTGGATTTCCTACAGAATGAGCATATAAGTAAGGGAGTAGTAGTTAGCACCGAGTTAGGTATGTGTCCTAGTTCACATGCCCCAAAACTACGAGCTAATGTAGGTTCAAATTATTTCCATTTATATGGATACATATACAAATTATGATCACTTAGCTCAGGTCCTACTCCATGGCAAGAGTATGACAGCTCTCCCCAACGTGAGCTTTTTCTCGCAGAGAAATAATACGTTGGACTCCATGATAGCTCACATGATTTATGTAGGTTAGAAGAACCTCCCTAAGATAGAATAATAGAACAACTTTTAGAACCAAGGGTTATGGCTCACAAAGTTATTCTTATGCCTCATTACTCATGTTTATGATTTTTACATCTTTGTTTTATTCAAGACAAGGTGAGTCATTTACACTTAGCATACATTCTTGAAAAGTTTATATAAATATTAAGTTATTGTTTTACTTATGCATTCACCCGATATTCTCAGTACATTCCAAGAGTACTGATCCACATATACGTCTATGTGCCACATTATTTAATAATGTAGGCACAAGTTGTAGCGCGCACATCATAATCAGACAGTTTGCATCTTCCAGGTCATGAGTCCTTTTGAATCAAGGGATTTTATCAGTCATAGTTCGAGTAGCATTTTGTATTCTTTATTCATTCATATTGATTCGGGATAGCTGGGGGTCATGACCGGCTACCTACAGTCAATACTACTAGAGGCTTCATAGACAATCAATAGAGTTAATGTATTTGATTCCAGTTTTATTTTGTATAAGAAGGGTTGTAATCATTTTAATATAGTTCTGTATTGATCATATTCAAAAAATATTTATCTTTCGCTTATTTCATTCAGATTTATGCATTTTATTCAGTTACTCATGAGTTATGCTAGTACAAGGGTTATCTTGGGATCACTTGTCGTCCTAAGCATTGTGTGACATACAGGCAGTAGTCTCGGGGAGTTACAATACTCATCTCAAGCTCACTGCTCATCAATCTGGCAAACTCATCACAAAGTGAGCTGGTAGTGGCTCCAAAGATGATATCATCCACATACACTTGAACAATGAGAAGATTTCTTCTTCTAGCTTTGAGAAATGGTGTGTTGTCAATCTTTCCTCTTTTGAATCCATTGTCAAGCAAGAATTTGGAAAACCTTTCATACCAAGCTCTAGGAGTTTGTTTCAATCCATAGACTTTGTTCAATTTGAACACATGCTTAGGAAATTCAACATTTTCTAAACCTGAAGGCTAGTTGACAAACATTTTTTTTCTTGAGGAGACCATTCAAAAAGGCACTATTTACATCCATCTGGAATAATTTGAACTCCATGTAGGAGGCAATTGCAATGAGAATCCGAATTGCCTCCATTCTAGCCACTAGAGTAAATGTTTCATCATAATCTATGCCTTTTTCTTGGTTATAACCTTGCATAATAATCCTAGACTTGTTCCTGATAGTATTCCCATGTCCATCTGCCTTAACTCTATAAACCCACCTGATCCCTATGATAGTTCTATCTGATGGCCTTAGGACTGGGAGCTAAACCTTGTTTTTCTCAAATTGATGAAGTTTTTCTTGCATAGCATTAATCCAATCATGATCCTTCAATGGTTCTTTTACATTCTTGGGTTCAATTTATGACAAGAATGCAGAGAAAGCACAAAGGTTCTTTCCTCTGTTCCTGTGTGTATGCCTGAGTTCAGAGGAGACAATAGATTGTCAAGAGGATGGGAGGATTGATTCTTCCAACTAGATTTGAGAGGAGTGGTTGACTAATGTTGGGACCAGTGTTCCCATTGACGTGTCACCCTCAGGAGACTTATTATTTCCTTCACGGGATAGAGGGTCGGGATTTGAAGAAATGGCTTATGATGTGTCACTATTCTTCTAATCTTCTATATCTTTATCTTCAGTTCCTGATTTTAGACCTTGAGATACATCTTCATCATCATCCTCAAGTAGATTTTCTAGAACATTTATTGGGATTCCTAACTCATCATTATCATTATTAGGAAATTTGCTCTTACTGATGTTCCTAGCTTTATCAAATATAATATGAACACTTTTCTTCACACATTGTGTCCTTTTACTGTAGATCCTGTAAGATTTGCTAGTGGAAGAGTAACTAACAAATATTTCCTCATCACTTCTTGGATCAAATGTTCCAAGATCTTCCTTGCCATTGTTCAGTACAAAGAACTTATAGCCAAAAGGTTTAAAGTAGCTCAGCTTAGGCTTCCTTTGGGTTAGAAGTTCATAGGAGGTATTGTTAAGGATAGATCTTACAAGATACTTTTTGGTCATATAGCAGGTTGTATTGATTGCTTCTTCCCAGAAGTTGTGAGCAATCCCAGCATCTATAAGTATGGTCCTTCCAATATCCACAAGAGTTCTATTTTTTCTCTCCATAACACCATTTTGCTGGGGTGTTCTGGGAGCTGAAAAATTGTGACTGATTCCTAGTTCAGTGCAAAATTGTTTGAACTTGGCATTTTTAAATTCTGTACCATGATCAGACCTAATTGTTGCAATGTTCTCATCATACTTCACTTGCACTTGCTTTGCAGAAGCCTGAAACAGATAAAAATATTTTATCCTTTGATTATAGAAAGAAGGTCCGGGTGAATTTGGATTAATCATCAACAATAACCAAGATGTACTTCTTTCCACCTATGCTGGCAAGCTTTATAGGTCCACACAGATCCGTGTGGAGAAGTTGTAGATGTCTGGATGTACTCACTTCTCTCTTGGTCTTAAAGGAGGACATTGTCTGGTTTCCTTTTGCACATACATCACACACCTTGGAACTGACAAATTTAACATTTGACAAACCTTGAACCATGTCCTTCTTGACTAATTTATTTAGCATCTTGCAACTAACATGACCAAGTCTTCTATGCCATGTATCTACAACATCTTCTTGTACACTAAGGCATATCATGTTTTTGGACTCACAGGAACCTAAATCAGCGAAATATATATTCTTGTTTCTCCAGGCTGCCAACATTTCTTTACCATCACTGAGCCTAAAGAAAGTACATTTTTTGACCTAAATCTAACTTCATTTCCTTTATCACTGGTTTGGGAAACATTGAGTCCATCAACAAAATGGACATTATCAAGTACCTCATTCAATTTGTTCCTGATTTTTCCTTTTCCAACAATGTACCCTTTGTTTCCATCACCAAAGGAGACTACCTCCCTCATAGGATTTAAGCGATAAGAAGTCACTAATTCTTCCATTCATATGCTTTGAACAATTATTATCCATGATCCAGTGGTGGCTACTTCCTCTAGCTTTGCCCTTATCATCTTCATCTTCATCTTCATCTTCATCTGAGTTTTCCATCAAGGCAAAGAGAGAGTCATACACTTGAACATAATCTTCCATCACCATCATGGAGACATCTTCATGTTGTTCAGACTCATCAGCATTGTTGACACCTAATTTTGGTCCTCCACGACTAAGTTTAATCTTGGGTTTTTTAGATTTTTAATAAAATTAAAATATTTATTTCATCCGAATAATTTTTTTTAAATATATTTGTATGTAATTTTATCATTTTAAGTAGCGATTATATATTATCGTGTTCAATTATACGAGATTATATAATTTGATTATTTAAATATTTACTCTATGGAATATCGAATTTTAATTAAGGATTATTTTGGAAATAAATATAATGATTAAAATATTAATTTTAATATAATTTATAATCAAATAATTTATTTGGATAAATATGAGTTGATTTTATTAAATCAAGAAGCTCGGGATTAAAAGAAGTATTAATTCGTATCAAATTTTAATTTAATTTAGCCAATCTATTAGATTTGGCCATAATTGAAATCAAATTAGTCATAATTGCAATGCAATCCGCCAATTGATTTTTAATTTGATCAAAATTAAATAAATTTTAAATTTCAATTGGGGTTATATTTTAAATAACCCCAAAATTCCCAAAAACTCTCATAACTTCTACCCAATTCCCACCAAAAAATAATTTCAAATTATACTACATTGTACTATTTCCCCCCAACTTTATCCTTTCCCAATTTTAAAATTCAAAAATTGTACTACATGGTACAATTTTCCCCGCATTATCCTCCACCTCATCTTATCTTCAATTTTAAAATTTCAAAAACACCCCAAAATATTTTTTTCTCCCACATTGGTGGATGACAAGAAATAAATCATCATCCCTTCCTATAAATACTTTTGTCCCACATTGGTGGCGAAAAAGAAGAAAAATTCCATTCTCTCCTATAAATACTATCACTACTTTGGCAGAAAAATGGATTGAAAAGTAAAAAAAAGAGGCTAGAAAGGTGAAAAATCCTTTTGAGAAAAATAGTTATTTTTATTTAGTAAAAATATTTTGTTTCATAGAGTTGGTTGGCTAATCAAAATTTTTGAGTTGCCGGTGATGTTTTTCGGTGGTGGTTGATTCCAACGAAACTCGTAGTCTCGTTTTGCTGCCCCCAAAATGGTAAACACACATTTTTTTTTAGTTTTATTATCATTTTCTTCTTCATCTTTTTCTTTTTCGTAGTTCGTAGTTATAATTTTATTTGCTAGAATTGTTTGTTGTAGATGGCCTTGAAAGTCATAGGATGTTGTGGTATCGATATTTTAATTATTTTCATGTTCGTGATATAAAAATGAGCTAGCAATAGTTGTATGTGCCTTTTTTTATTTTATTCTTTGATTATTATAGATAAAATTTCAATCTTTACTTAAAAGATGTACTTATACTTTGTTTAAACTCATTATTGCTGGATAAGTTTGTTTTTAGCATGTAAAGTTATTTTCTTCATGTTGAAAAGAATAGTTAATATTGATTGTTTTGCCTTTTGACCTTATTCTTTGATTATTTTGTATAAAGTTTAGATCTTTGCTTGAAAAACATACCCATGTCTTGTTTAAACTCATTGTTGGTAGATATATTTGTTTTAGTATGTAAAGTTGTTTCTTTTATGTTGGAAACATAGTTATTATTGTTTGTTTTTCCTTAATAAAAATAGTAATTAGTTAAGTCAAAAATTTGTCATTTGCTTGCTAATTATTTTAATGGATTACAAAATCCTCATATAAGAGATGAAGTGCTAGCTTTATTTTCCATCCAAGATGTTTATTCCTCTTTTGTTCACATGTTGTCTTGTCAAAATGATGGGAAAGTTTGTACTTTTGTGGATAAATAGAATTATTTGGATATTTTTGAATCATGCATAGTATGATTGTTGAACGATATTTCACTTTTAGATATGCTAAACTTTTATGCATATTTTCTTACTCCGGATTGTTATATGTGCTCTTTGTGTATATAAAGACTTGATTCATGCCTCTCTTTTATTCATAATATCAAAAGAGAATCAACGATGTCTTAGAAATATAAACCATAGGTCATTACACATTTTTTCATAAAATGTTGGTTGTAATTTAGATGTATGAATTTTCATTAATGTCGCCTTAATTGAAATTTAAAGATTCTCTTTCTTGAAAAGTTAACCTTTATTTTCTTTTGTTATATGGATTAGTGTCTATGTTTGTTCAATTTTAGAAGACATGAGTATTTTTCTTGTTGCCTCATCCCTTTACTTTCGCAAGCTTACGTTGTTTGTTTCTCGCATTAATTCATTGAATATAGCCTTCTTCCTTTTACCTTTATTCATTCTTAATATGAACATAAATCATGAGGCATGCAAGTGGATGTCTTTGCTTTGCATTTTATCTATTGTCTCTCACTTTTGTTATACGTGTGCCAGTGTGAATATCATTGTAATTCAAAAATTGATTCTTGATATTTTCTTTTGCTTTGAAATATGTCACTTTTATGCCTTGAACGTATATTAATTTCTTTATCTTTTCTTTGCCTGCAAAAAATGACTCGAGTCGAAATGAACTCTTCTCCTCTTGCATTTTGTAATAGGCCAATGAAGCCCACCTCTTTGAGTCAAGTTCAATGTTTAAACTCAGGGTCGACTATATGGCGTGCGGGTGCTAGAAGATAGACAAAGAAGGAAAATGGGTCAAAACTCATTGATGAGGTCACTAAGAGACTTGAAAAGTCTCGATTTTTATTATTGTCTTCTTTTTACTTATTCATTTAATCATTTACTGATTCATTTATTCAGGGCCTGGAAGTCAAAGCTGTAAACTAATATAGGTAAAGCAGATTTTGGGCCAAAAAGGCTCGAAAGTATAGATTAGGACAGGAGAAAATGGGTCAAAAGCCCAATTAGATTAGGACAAGGTGATGGATTTGGGCTTAAGAGCCCAAATTATTTATTTCTTCTCCTCCCTTTCCCCTTTTATGTGCTTATTTGCTTAGACTTGGTTAAATCCCCTACTAAGTTGTCAAAACTTGTTTTTTATACAAATATTTTCTTAAAATCGCTTTCTTTTCAAAACCTAACTTCTCCTTTACAAAGTTAGTCAAAGATAGTTTTCAAACAGTTTGGATAACCGTAAGTTAGCGGACTTTTTAGGTGCCTTAAAACCTTCCTAAAATGTTAATAGGAACCGCTTACTCAGAATCTTCAAATTTAAATAATTTTTCTTTTTTGGATTGTTTAAAGTATCGTATAAAGATTTTCTTAATTCCTTTTCAAATAAATTAAGTGGCGACTCATAAAAGTCAAAATTTCCACGAAAAACAAGCATCAAGAAGAGAGTCACTCAGGGCAGCTATGACTTGCATTGCCACCCTATCAGCTTCAGCTTTTCTGCTATATCATTCTTGAACTTGTTTTCTGCCCCCTTTCTTCTCATTGTTCTGCTTGGAATATTCTTTATATTCTATCCTATACATAGTACAGTCTCTGATGTAGTGACCAGTCTTTTCACACTTGTGACATGTATCATTTACCTTCCCATTAGTGATATATTTGCTAGATCTTCCTTCCATGGGGAAGGCTCCAGATTTCTTCAAGTCCTTGATAAATCACTTAGCAATATAAGTCGCCTCTTCATCCTCGGCACTTAGGGTTTCATTAGTATCCTTTATCCTTGGGATCATCCTTTAGCTTCCCAAGTTTCTTCAATATCTCATATGTTTTGACATTGCCAACAAACTCATTCATACCTAAAAAAATTTCAGATCTTTGGCATCCATGATTGCGTTAACCTTTCTCTCCTACATTTTTGGAAGAATTCTCAAGATTTACCTAACCTCCTTGTGGGTTGATAAATCTTTTCCTAGATAGTGCGGCTCATTAGTTTCTGCAGTGAACCTTGTGTGCATCTCTTGAATTGACTCTCCCTCTTTCATAATAAAAGTCTCACATTAATTTATCAGCATGTCCACCTTAGACTGTTTCACCTGAGTGGTTCCCTCATCTCTTGAATAGATCTCTTTTGTAGTTTGACAGGAAAGTATCCTGTTGTACTCATCAGGACCAATGCCACACTCAAGTATCTTCTTGACCCTATAATTCTTTTCAATCTTCTTTCTGTCTTCATCATCAAACTTCTTCTTGATCTTGGGAACTTGTGTGGTAACATCACCAACTTTCAGTGCCCTTGTAGGAATAAAATGTAATAACTCAAATTTTTTTAATAAGGAGTAAAGGAGTAATTTGGCCTATTATTATTAATTAAGAGGATTTAATAGGCATGGGCCCCACCCACTCCCTTATATCAGTTTCACGACTACAAGAAAGAAACTGATGAGGAGTAGTATATTAGGGAAATTGACACCTTAACTATTGTGAGAAAAGAAAAGTTACGTGTTGGGTTATTTTTGGTAGCTTACAGAATATTGTTGTTGTTGTTTGGAGTGATTTTAGCCTTCAGGTAATGGTCTCACGAATTCTTTATGGCGGTGTATCCATGTATTATGTCAAATCTATGTAATAAGAGGTGATAATTTCTTTCTACTAATCAGTTGATCATTCAATATTGGAGATGCCAAGGATAATAATCTACTACTGAAGTGAGGGAATTATTTTGTTAATGTTGAATAGGTACCGAAAAAAGGGGAAATAAAGAAGAAGCATGAAACAATATATAATGTGCGCGTAGTTACTGTGTCAACTTGCTATTGACTTACAGTAATTAATTAATCACTATGTTGATTAAGAGTGATTTATATTGGTCACTATTTTGGAATTGTTTAGCATGTATGAGCCTCAAAAAGTTATGGCATTAATTAGCTGTTCACCGCTGGACTTGCCACTTTTGTTCTTTGTTCTTTTGTTTTGTTAATGTTGAAAATGATTAGTTCCCTTTTTGGCTTTATGATGGGTCATCGTCAAGTGGCAGGGACTGAATAAGGTGGAGCAATGACCTGTTTTGGCAGCCTCTTTTGTTAGATTATTTTTAAATTCATGGGTTAAGATGTGAGATATTAGGAGTTAGCTCTAAACTTGAAGGTTGGGGATGTTGAGACTTAACCCCGAATAGTATAATGGATATTTTCATTTAATATTTTGTTTTAGATTGATCCTTTTGGTTGATGTTCTACACATTTCAAAGTTAGAAAACTTGTCTTTAGAGAGGTAAGTGAGACTTTAAGCTTTGATGCTTGCTTTTCAAATTTTCTTTATAAAAAATTATATTTTTCTGCCTAGTCCATGTGTTGGGATAAGTGTGAACCTGGTAGAATTTTTGGCCTTTGGATAGCTGTGGATATTTATTTTGTGAAATGTGTTGAGAATTAGGTGAAATATGAGGTGAGGTTGGGGAATTGAATATATTTTCTTCGCTGTCGTTATAGTCTCTAGGGGAAAACATAGCTGTCGTAATATGTTAGGGGCATTACTTATGTTGCCGTAATATGTTAAGGGCTTGTACATGCTGCCGTAATAGACTTTTGGGGCATTATATATGCTTTCGTGCACTTGTCGGGGTGCTAGGCCGATCACCTTCACTGTTATTTATGACAAGTCGTGAGAGTGGATTGAGTTGAGATGTAGAGTGGCACTTTTGAACTTCCTTTTGGATCTTATTAACATTACCTTATGAGAGATATTATGTACATATTGTTTGTGTATTTTTTTTGCACCTTGTATTTTCTAAAATTTGTTCCAGGGGCATTAAAGTGGCGGATAGAGGATCTTACTGGGTTATATTCATATATCTCACTCCTTACTTGCATACTTGCAGATACGATTGCAGAGAGAGAGACTTGCGACTGACGGTCATTACGTGTGGATTCTATTTCTAAGGTGAGCCTTCTCATTGTTCGTGGAGGCTTTCATCCAACTTTAGTCATTGTTAGCTTATATTTCTTTTGTTGGGCTTGCATGTTCGAAAGTTGAACTCATGTAACTTTGTTTAGATGCTCCATGGCCTAGTGTGGGGTTTGGGTTAGAGATTTTTTACCTAAACTACAGTTATTTCCGTAAATTGTTATGCGATATCTTGTTGGATAATTACTTTGCGTTTAATGATTATTTCATGTATTTGAGATTGCACATATTCTTATCTCAGTGTTGTATACTTTGTGAACGTATAGACAATTGGTTCTCCCGACAAGTGTTGTTAGCGGGAGCCAATCACGGCCATGAGGTAGTTTGGGATGCAACAAAGTTCGTACCAAAGCCTAGGATTTAGCTCCCAGGTCGGGGGGCAGTGTTTAGTAGATTCTTGTTCAGGGGTGTGTAGGCGCCCATACTTATGAACTTGAGGCTACGGAACATTTAGGAAGTTTTCATTTTTTATTCAGTGTTCGTGCGTTTAGTTGAATTTAGTCTAACCTTTAAATAATATTTCCCAGATGGTTAAGAGGCGTGGTTCTTCCTCCACTGGTCAATCTAATGCACCTACTGAATGTGGTGCTGGACAGGATCCTACCCATGGTGGTGGTCGAGTTGGGTCTCATCCGACCAGGCCACGAACTAGGGCACAGACTAATCCTCAGCATGGAGTTAAGAGTGGGGGCCAACCCCATATTGTGGCTCCTGAGCGCGTACAGGACCGGGTTGATCATGATACTCCAGCAGCAGCACCTGTTGCTTTACCTACTATTACATTTCATACCAACGTTGTTGTCAGAATATTGAATGTACTGGAGGCTTTCATGCCCAATCATGGTCGAACTCCAGTTCTTCAGGCTACTTCACAGACGCAGGCACCAGTTCAGTTGAATATTACAACCTCTCAGGCACCTCTACTAGTTGATCATTCGATTACAGCTGTAGGGCAACCCAAGGATCTTAAGAATTTCATGGATCTTAAGCCACCGAAGTTTGATGCTACACCATCTTCTGTTGAGCCTCAAAAGTTTTTACATTGTTGTGAGAAGATATTGACTACTTTGGGACTGAAGGAGACTCGGTGTGTAGACTTTACCACTTTTCTATTCTCAGGGTCTCCCGAGGCATGGTGGAATTCTGTGTTGAGGGGCAAACAAGTAGGGCTACCACCGATCACTTGGTTAGAGTTTTCAGCTATGTTCTTGGACAGATTTATTCCCTAGAGCAAACAAGATGACATGAGACGCCAGTTTAATGAGTTACGACAGGGATCCATGACAGTCACTGGGTATGAAGCTAAGTTTACTGAGTTATCCAGGTATGTTCCATCTTTAGTTACAAATCAGTGGGAGAAAGTAAGATGATTTATGGATGGACTTGAGGCTCATTATCGTGGTCCAGTGACATGCGATGTGCATAATCGGTCCTATTCTGAGGTGTTTGACACTGCTCTCCATTCTGAGTCCTATTATGAGATGGAAAGGATTAATCAAGAAAATAAGAAGGTACGTAACTCAGGTGGGTTTAGTGGTGCTCCATATGGGAGCAAGAGTGGGTTTGATCGTGGATAGTCTAGGCCTACACATTCAAAGTCAGTGGGTCAATCTTTAATGAATAGTTGTCCATCTAGACAGGGTCAGCAGCAGCAGATACAGAGGAAGAGTAATGGTCTTTTTCAGTTCGGGCAGCATTCGAAATGTTCTAATTGTGGCAGGAATCATACTGGATGTTTTAGAGTTAGAGGTCCTTGTTATACTTATGGTGAGAGAGGGAACATTGCTAAGTTTTGTCCAAAGGAGATTCTGGGTCTAGTCAAGCTACTCCTCAGGTGCAGAGATATGTTGAGGTACTTATGTTCACACTCAGCCAGCTAGGATCGCTCCATAAGGTACTCATAGACAGGGTCGATAGGTTTCTCAAGGTTCTCAGATAGCAAGTGGACCACTGAGATTCTTTGCTATGGCTAGAAAGGACATAGAGGCATCTAATGCAGTTGTCACAGGTATTATTACTGTAAATTCTCAAGAGGCATATTCTCTTATTAATTCTGGTTCTACATACTCGTATGTGTCTCCATTTTTTCCTTTATTCTTAGAAAGAAGGATTGAGACTCTTGTTGTGCCATATATTGTTATGACCCTGATGGGGGAGACCTTAGCAGTGGATAGAGTTTGTAGAGATTGTGTGATATCCTTTCAGGGTAAGGACACAATAGTTGATATATTTGTGTTGCCGATGACTGACTTTGATGTGATTATGGGTATGTATTGGTTGGAGTCATGTTACACTTTGGTTGATTGTTATGATAAGATTATATGTTTTGATATTCCTGGAGAAATACCTTTTGTGCGGAAAGGTATGACTCAGGGAAAGATAATATATTATATTAAAGCACGTCGAATGATTAATCATGGGTGCTTGGGTTTCATTGCTACTATTCATGAAACTCGGGTAGAAGAAATTATTGTTGACAGTATTCCCATTATTTGAGAATTTGTTGATGTATTTCCAGATAATTTTCCTGGGCTAGCTCCGATGAGATAAATTGAGTTCAGCATTGATTTAGTGCCAGGGACTCAACCAATCTCTATTCCACCTTACCGTGTGGATCCTGCTGAGTTGAGAGAATTGAAAGTTCAACTCCAGGAGTTACTTGATAAGGGATTCATCAGGCCTAGTGTGTTACCTTGGGGTGTATCTGTGCTATTTATGAAAAAGAAAGATGGCATGATGAGAATATGCATTGATTACAGGCAGTTGAATAAGGCAACAGTCAAGAATAAATATCCTTTTCCTCATATTGATGATCTATTCGATCAGTTGTAGGATGCTACTCACTTTTCTCAAATTGACTTGAGATCAGGTTACCATCAGCTGAGAATCAAGGCTGAAGATATCACTAAGACAACTTTTCGGACCAGGTATGGATATTTTGAATTTTTAGTGATGTCTTTTGGATTGAATAATGCACCTGCAGCATTTATGGATCTCATGAACAGGTCAGGCCATACTTAGACCATTTTGTGATTGTGTTCATTGGTGACATTTTGGTATACTCTCGAAGTGAGGCAGAGCATGGACAACACTTGACAGTTGTGCTGCAAACATAAGCTTTATGCTAAGTTCTCAAAGTGTGAGTTTTGGTTGGGCACGGTTTTCTTTTTTGGGCATGTGGTGTCAAGAGATGGAATTCATGTTGATCCAAAGAAGATTGAAGCAGTTCGAGATTGGCCTCAACCTAGTACTGTTACAGAGATACGTAGCTTCTTGGGGCTAGCTAATTATTATAGGAGGTTAGTAGAGGGCTTCTCAAAGGTAGCTACTCCATTGACGCGCTTAACTCAAAAGGATGTGGTTTTTCAATGGTCAGATGAATGTGAAGAAAGTTTTTAGAAATTAAAGACAGCATTAATTTCGGCTCCGATTTTGACCTTACCTACTGCTGAGGGTGGTTTCACTATTTATTATGATGCATTTAGAATTGGATTGGGTTGTGTTTTAATGCAGAATGGTAAAGTGGTGGCGTATACTTCTCGATAGCTAAAGGTCCAAGAGAAGAATTATCTGACTCATGACTTGGAATTGGCTGCGATTGTATTTGTACTCAAGATCTGGTGTCATTATCTTTATGGTGAGCCATGTGAAATCTATATTGATCACAAAAGTCTGCAGTACTTATTCAAGCAAAGAGATCTGAATCTGAGACAACGGCGATGGTTAGAGTTACTTAAAGATTATGATCTCACTATCTTGTATCATCCTAGTAAGGCTAATGTAGTAGCAGAGACTTTGAATAGGAAGTCTATGGGCATCTTGGCCCGATTTGCTGCCGAAAGATGACCTATGGTTATGGATATTCAATCTTTAGCAAATCATGGAGTTCGAATTGATCACATGGTGCCTGGAATGCTACTTGCAGTTATGGGGGTTCAGTCATCCTTGATAATGCTCAAATTACACTCTTGAATGGGTTTAAGCTATCCTTGTCAATATAATAATTCAACTTTGGAGTCGGAGTCGAATCCATGAGGAACAATGTGAGTGGCGATTAAAATACTTTGAAACTATAGCTACAAGTTGAATTTAAACAAATGATACGAAAAGATAAAATAGGGGGTTTTTAATGATTGAATAAAAGTTACTAATCAATTCAATTTAACAATGTTATGGGAAACTAAAGTTATGGTTACCAAGATGCTTAAACAAATAGGGTTGTGAATCACTTTAGAGTTCCAATTGACAGCTTCAATTGCAAGAGTAGTTGAATCCTATTGTTTACCCAATTCGTCTCTCGACCTCAACGGGTAGTTCATTCGTTAATTCTATTGAACTTAAAGAATGTGTTTGCTATTCAACTATGTTCTCATGTAGGCAAATCCGGTTAAGGCATTTGTCATTAAACTAAAGATTAAAGTCTTTCGAGTCCATGTAAACTCTTTCTTTTCCCACATACACTTTCCTCTCGGACAAGTGATGTTCTTGGGCTCACCTTTCAAGTTGCAACTATGAGAGATCGTTACATTTCTCAACAAGCACTTTTATCTCAGACAAGTGATTTTTTCATTGAATTAACCTAACAAGCACTTTCCTCTCGGACAAGTGATGTTGTAGTGCTGACTCTACTAAGTTGCAGCCAAGAAAGATCATTTAATGAACAAAGGTTTATATAATATCAATTACTCATGGAACTTAAGTAGATTCACAACCCAACCTAGTTATTTACATCAAGCCTCCCATAACTCAAGTAAATAAAATTAGTTACTCATGATATGCAAATCAACAACATATATTGAATTCATAGTCAAAAGTAAGTAAAAAATCATACCCAAAACAAAGCTTCAAATGGAAGATGTTTACAAAAATGTTAAGAAGCCTAGAAGAGAGATTTATATATATTTGTATTTCTTGTGTGTTTTTCTTGTGTCCAGGCATATTTAGATATATAGATCTCAATATTACCGTGTATCCACCGAATTTTGAGCAATACTTTCCAACCACCAAGTTTGAATACGCCTTTCAGCCGCCCCTCCAAAGTTGACTACTGTATTGATTGAAATACGTAGTCCAAGAACCTTATAGATGATCCACGCACCTATGGGATAAAAAAATTGGAATCTTATGAATCCATTGGTATTTTTAAAAATTAAAATGTACTTTACACGCTCCCACAAAATCCCAATACATTTCGGGACTCCAACTGGAGTTAATTTCTGCACTTTGGTTTCGTTGAGTCATTCCGAGCCTTATTGAGTTGTTTACACTTGATTTGAAACTTGTATATCATTAATATATAATAATTATCCATTAAAAAAACATTATAAATCATTAAAAAACACAAATTAGAGCTCAAAACAATACAACATTCAAGATGATGAACTCAAAACACGAGCTAAGCATAGGCTAATTGCATATTGAGTTTAAGCTTATTGTTTTGGATCTTGTATTGATCCAATTGATATATGAACATTATAAATAATTTGTTTCACATATAAATACATAATAAAATCCTTATTAACTCGTTAAAACATATTAGAACCCAACACAACAGACTAGACAAACGCCTAGCTCAAGCTAGTCACACTAGTTTTCTCGGTTGAACTCTAAATGTTCAAAGTGAATCAAAACTTATGTAAAAACACCATTAAGAATTATAAACCCATATTTGGACACATTAATGCTCATTTATGTCATTATAAGAACATATATCATAAGAATCATCCTTAAAATAAGGCTAAAAAGGGCTACAATAGTAATGCTAGAATGCATAAATACACCCAACATCAACACCCCACACTTAAAACCTTGTTCGTCCTCGAACTACTCTTCACTCTAATTATCATGATATGGGGAACCTACACTTCTAATACATGAAATACATTCATATAGTACTACAATAACTACATAAAATGCAAGTTTATACACTAATCATGTCACAAACATAATGGAAAGCTCATGAATCCTACTTTCAAAATATCCTAGCCTCAAGAATTTACTCACCTTGTTGGAAAACTCATGCTCAATTTTCAGTCAAAGACATATTAAAAATCACCCATATTCATCAAACATGTTCCCCTCACAACAAGAGAGTTACTCATAAATACTCACAACAATGCAATTTATAACAATGGGTACAAGAATAAAATTATGCTCACTCTCACAAAGAATTCACAAGTTACACATAATGAACCATATTCTTTCCCTTAGTATAATGCTCTACTAATATTCGAATGTAAAACTTATTCCGGGTTGTAATGTAGGCTACGGGATGGGTAGAAACTATTTTGGCCAATAATAGTGACTATCCCCTTTAAGCGCTTCAATACACTGCATTATACATTTAAAACAAATATTCAACAACCAAATTACACCAGAAATTTTTTCTTTACCCCATTTCTTTTTGTTTTTTCCCCAACTTTATTCAATACATTAACAACAATTATGGTAGGAGTATTTCCCTTTTACATCACAAGTCAATTCTCAAATATTCTTCATACACCAGTTATTGTTACGCACCCCTATAGTAGCCACCCTCAACTAAAGCTATTTGCCTTGGTTGAGGTGCACATTGTCCTAAATGGACCAGGTCCAAAACAGGTTCATTGTAGCAAAAACTGGGCAACCAAAAAAAACTAGAATTGCTTTCATACTTTCTATAGTTCCTAACCATCACAATTTAGCCACACAATGAACTTTTCCTTAGATCTTCACTTTCACCTTCCTCCTTCAGTTTCACAAACCTTCCTACTTAGTCCTTTATATTAAAGCGCTTAGAAGATTTGGATCAAATTAAGGTCAATCAAGGAAGGGGATTAGGCTTCACATGAGGTTGCCAAAGAGAAGGCTAAAGTCTCAATGGGATTAACTAAGATAATGCACAATGGTAGGTAAAAATAAGGTATAAAACAAGGGTATCAAAGAAATGCCTATATCATCTCCTAAACTCAAATTCTTTATTTCTCTTCACACACACAGCGGACAAGTTTTAGACATCACATGCAACAAGGAATATACAAAATACCTTACACGCACATGGCACATGTTCAACTCAATAGGATCATCATAGACTCTCAACCAAACAATTGAAAAAATTCAAAATTAAACCAATACTTACAAGAGTCACAAACATGAGCCTAAGAGTGTCAAAAAGAGCAATTCACACAATTCAACATACTTTTACAAAAAAAAAACCTTGCATCATGTAATCAAAAATAGCACCAACAAGAATACCTCACTTATTCCAAACCTAAAAAAAACAATTGAGCCAAAATTTAGGAATTTTCCAACCCCACGCTTAAAAATATACTTTGTCCCCAAAGTGAATTTTTAAATAAAGCGATATGATACGAGAATAATCACGAAAATAAACTTATGTGGGTATGCATTGAAAGAAACAAAGTGTATGTGAAAGAGAAGTGTAATTAAAGGCCCAAATACACACCATAACAGCCCACTCCATACACTAGAGGGGCAGCCCATTCTTGAAGGGCCTTTTTGGTTATTTTAACTTCTATTTGTTTTTTAATATATAAGGAACATGTAGGGTTTTATTTACTTAGTTTATGAATGAAATTGTAAGTATTACAAGATAAATAAACACAAGTCCTCTTTCCTTGAGGCACCCAAAACCAAAATTTGGGCTTAGACAAGTGTAGAATCACTTATGTTTGCATTTGCTTGGAAACATTGATGCTTGGGAGGTGGATTACGATCTTGTGTCTTTGTAAGAGATACGTTTATTGTTGTGTGTAGTGTTAAGGGTCCAATAGTTATCATTATTGGGTTCTTAACATTATAACTTCATGTGGTCTATCTATATATCCTTTTTCTTTTGTAATCTTGTGTCTGTTTTGTATCTTGTATTGTGAAGACGTTTTTGTTGTTGTTCTTCTTCTTCTCATTGTTGTTTCATATTGTGTTGTTAACTTAGTTTTTTATTGTCTTTAAAAGGTGTCAAACACCTAGTTATATTGTCCTTCTTGTATTTCATTTTTGAATCCGAGAGTGATCTTCAAAAGGGTCCTCGATTCATTGAATTAGTGGACTATTTTTGGAGTGTGTTTGGACTGTTTTGAGCCAATTCTGTGTGTTCCTTGGTTTTATTGTATCATTTGGTATCAGATCCATCTTTGGTGTTGTTCTTACAATACCAATCTTGGCCTTTCTTGCTAAGAAAATTAAAAAAAAATTGATGTTCTTGTTGTTCTTGGTCTTGAAAGTGTTGTTCTTGTTGTTCATCTTGGCCGAGGTTTCTTGTAGCATTTATATCTAGTAGTCCTTTGGTGTGTATTGTTGTTTGTTGTGTTAGTTTCGTGATTCACTAACACTAAAAGGTGTCTAGATCTATATTTGAGCTTGAACTTGTTAAAGTTGTGTTGTGAACATGGACCTAGGGCGATAATTTGTGACTTGTGGCCGGTTGGGTCTTGAATTCATGAATATTGTTGTTGTTCTTGAAGGATTATTGTGGTTTTCATCTTATTCTTCATCTCATCTTACAACTTAAGACAAATAAAAGTGTAATATAGATTCAAAAGGTGAACCTACAAATTGTAAAGTTGTTTGTGAGAAGACTTGAGACTTCACTTGACTTGACATCTACTTTTCAACCACTGTTCCTTGTTTCAAGGGACCTTGTTTTTTCAGAATTGTACAAAGTCAATTCTTGCCTTTTGAATATTAGGTTTAAAGGAGATTCATGACATATACGTTCCCTCCAAAACCAATTGTTTCCATTACATGGAGAGGAATCCGATATGGAGAGGAATCCGAGGTTCAAAATGAAGATGTTGGCCGAGAATTGTTCATATTGAGCTTTCGTGTTCTTCATGTTTTTTGGACTATTTTGAGTGCTTGTTTTTGAAGTGGCCAATTGAACGAAGTGAAGCCGTGAATTTGTGGGCAAATTCTTCTCAAGATGGAGAGGATGATACGAGAATAATCACGGAAATAAACTTATGTGGGTGTGCATTGAAAGAAACCAAGTGTATGTGCAAGAGAAGTGTAATTAAAGTCCCAAATACACACCAAAATAGCCTACTCCATACTCCATACACTAGAGGGGCAGCCCATTCTTGAAGGGCCTTTTTGGTTATTTTAACTTCTATTTGTTTTTTAATATATAAGGAACATGTAGGGTTTTATTTACTTAGTTTATGAATGAAATTGTAAGTATTACAAGATAAAGAAACACAATTCCTCTTTCCTTGAGGCACCAAAACCAAAATTTGGGCTTAGACAAGTGTAGAATCACTTGTGTTTGCATTTGCTTGGAAACATTGATATTGAGAGGTGGATTCCGATCTTGTGTCTTTGTAAGAGATAGTTTTATTATTGTGTGTAGTGTTAAGGGTCCAACAGTTACCATTATTGGGTTCTTAACACTATACCTTCATGTAGTCTATCTATCTATCCTTTTTCTTTTGTAATCTTGTATCCATTTTGTATCTTGTATTGTGAAGCCGTTTTTGTTCTTTTTCTTCTTCTTCTCATTGTTGTTTCATCTTGTATTGTTAACTTAGTTTGTTATTGGCTTCAAAAGGTGTCAAACACCTAGTTATATTGTCCTTCTTGTATTTTATTTTTGAATCCGAGAGTGGTCTTCAAAAGGGTCCTCGATTCTTTGAATTAGTGGACTGTTTTTTGAGTGTGTTTGGACTGTTTTGAGCCAATTCCGCGTGTTCCTTGGTTTTCTTGTATCATGATAGAAATACTCCCTGAGGCCACTAGGCCTAGCTAAATGCATCTTCACATAGAGGAGATCCTTGGAACCCCACACTTATTTTATTCCATGCTCTTTAGCGCAAGATTATGGTACTCAGACTTCCCATTAACCTGTGACTCAACCAAAAATAAAACTTTTTGAAATAAAAACTAACGACTAAAAATTAAAAATTAAAAATTAAAAATACCTTAGCTTGGGTTGCCTCCCAAGAAGCGCCTAATTTAGTATCGCGGCATAACTTAATCATGTTTTTTCCTCCTTCTTGAGGATATAAATTTCACCCCCAACTTAGCATCCAACTTTTTACCACGCTCATAAGGAGGTGGTATAATGATTAAGAAGCCGAGTAATGGATGATGCATGGTAAACAACTCGGTCTTAAAGTGAGGTGTGTTTTTATGTTGCTTATCAAGTGTAAAATAAAGAGTATAGGATTCTTGTTCCTCATCTTCACACTCTTCCACTATTTTAGATGATTCCACAGACAAGATATCATCTAAACATAATGTGGAAAAATGTTTTGAGTGAGGCCCAACTAATTCTACTTCAAAATTTACACTATCTACTACACACTCACGTTTATTCACCTTTTCAATGTTAGTCTCAAGATCAAGATGGCAATCGAGTGGTTGCGATTTTTGAGTTTTCTCCTCAAATTGGATAATGTCCTCCTCATATTCTTCTTTTTATAGCCACTGTAAACATGGTGGGAGTTTTAACTCCGTTAGATCTGCCCACAGCTGTTCTTGATTCTCTAAAATTTGTTTTATCAATTTGTTCGCTTGAATCGTGACAGCACACATATCTTCAGTATGATCACTATCACCACAAGCCAAACACCAAGTTACAGTAAGTAGGACAGTATCTGAATCATATTGTGAAGGTCCCGTCCATGCACTTCCAGGTAAATCTGGACAGTAAGCCTCAAAATGTGGTCCCCTATAATAATAAGAATCGTCACAAGAATTTTCATTACTCAAAAAACCATTTATCCAGGCTGACATCTCAAGAAAAGTGTGAGAAAAATAAAAATAAAAGAAAAAAATAACTAAACAAATATTTATAAGTTTGAATTCAAGCAAGTAAACTAAGATTCCAAACCAACTCAATACGCCAAATTGTTCTCCGACAACGGCGCCATTTTTGATAATGCTCAAATTACACTCTTGAATGGGTGTAAGCGATCGTTGTCAATATAATAACCCAACTTTGTAGGGGTCAAATATATGAGGAACAATGTGAGTGGTGATTAAAATACTTTGACACTATAGCTACAAGTTGAATTTAAACAAATGATATGAAAAGATAAAATGGGGGGGTTTTAATGATTGAATAAAAGTTACTAATCACTTCAATTTAACAATGTTATGGGAAACTAGAGTTATGGTTACCAAGATGCTTGAACAAATAAGGTTGTGAATCATTTTAGATTTCCAATTGACAACTTCAATTGCAAGAGTAGTTGAATCCTATTATTTATCCAATTCGTCTCTCGACCTCAGCGGGTAGTTCATTTGTTAATTCTCTCAGACTTAATGAATGTGTTTTCTATTCAACTATGTTCTCATGTAGGCAAATCCGGTTAAGTCATTTGTCATTAAACTAAAGATTAAAGTCTTTCGAGTCCATGTAAACTCTTTATTTTCCCACATATACTTTCCTCTCGGACAAGTGAAGTTCTTGGGCTCACCTTTCAAGTTGCAACTAAGAGAGATCGTTACATTGCTCAACAAGCACTTTACTCTCGGACAAGTGATTGTTTCATTGAAGTAACCTAACAAGCACTTTTCTCTCAGACAAGTGATGTTGTAGTGCTAACTCTACTAAGTTACATCCAAGAAAGATCATTAAAATGAAGAAAGGTTTATATAATATTAATTACTCATGGAACTCAAGTAGATTCACAACCCAAACTAGTTATTTACATCAAGTCTCCCATAACTCAAGCAAATAAAATTAGTTACTCATGATATGAAAATCAACAACATATATTGAATTCATAATCAAAAGTAAGTAAAAAATCATACCCAAAACAAAGCTTCAAATGGAAGATGTTTACAAAAATGTTAAGAAGCCTAGAAGAGAGATTTATGTATATTTGTATTTCTTGTGTGTTTTTCTTGTTTCCAGGCATAGGTAGATATATAGATCTCAATATTACCATGTATCCACCGATTTTTGACCAATACTTTCCAACCACCATGTTTGTATACGCGTTTCAGCCGCCCCTCCAAAGTTGACTACAGTATTGATTGAAATATGTAGTTCATGACCCATCTAGATGATCCACGCGCCTATGTTATGAAAAATTGGGCCTCTTATGAATAGATTGGTATTTTGAAAAAGTACAATGGACTCTCCACGCTCCCACAATATTCCAATACATTTTTGGACTCTAACTGGAGTCAATTTCTGCACTTTGGTTTTGTTGAGGTATTCCGAGCCTTATTGAGTTGTTTACACTTGATTTGAAGCTTTTATATCCTTAATATATCATTATTATCCATTCACAAAGAATCCTAAATCATTAAACACCACAAATTAGAGCTCAAAACAACTCCACATTCAAGATGATGAACTCAAAACACGAGCTAAGCATAGGCTAAATGCATATTGAGTTTAAGCTTATTGTTTTGTATCTTTTCTTGATTAAATTGATATATGAACATTATAACTAAGTTTTTTAACATATAAATACATAATAACAACCTTATTAACTCGTTAAAACACATTAGAACCCAACACAATAGACTAGACAAACGTCTAGCTCAAGCTAGTCACACTAGTTTTCTCAGTTGAACTCTAAATATTCAAAGTGAATCAAAACTTATCTAAAAACACCATTAAGCATTATAAACCCATATTTGGACACATGAATGCTCATTTATGTCATTATGATCACATATATCATAAGAATCATCCACAAAACAAGGATAAAAAGGGCTACAATAGTAATGCTAGAATGTAAAAATACACCCAAATCAGTACTTAGTTGGACAAGTTAAGAATTGACAATATGATGATCCCTACCTTGTTGGGATTCGAGATCGAGTGCAGAATGGCGGTGTTAAATCTTTCACTATTGATAGTGAAGATGAGTTACATCGTCATGGAAGATTGTGTGTTCCTATTGTGGGTGATGTGAGGCATCTAACTCTTGATGAGGCTCATATATTGAGATACTTTTTCCATCCTAGTTCTATAAAAATGTATCAAGACTTGTGTGGATTGTACTGGTGGAAAGGTATGAAGGTTGATATTTTGAAATATTTGACTAGTTGTTTAAATTGTCAGCAGGTCAAATATGAACATCAAAAACCTGGTGGAACGATGCAAAAATTGATTATTCTAGAGTGGAAGTGGTAAAGGATTACTATGGATTTTGTTTTTGGGTTTCCAAATACTTCAGGAAGCACGACTCAGTTTGGGTGATAGTGGATAGACTTACAAAATCTTCCCATTTCATACCAGTTTGGGTTACTTATAGTGCGAAGCAGTTAGAAGAAATTTACCTTTGGGAGATAGTTCGTCTTCATGGTGTGCCTATCTCAATCATATCTGATCGAGGCTCACAGTTCACTATTGAGTACTGGTGATTTTTTCAGAAATCATTGGGTTTGCAAGTTGATTTGAGTACAGCTTTTCATCTGCAGACCAACGGACAGTCTGAACGAGTTATTCAGATCTTGGAGGACATTCTTAGAGCTTGCACTATTGACTTTGGTGGCCATTGGGATGACCAGTTTCCTTTAGTAGAGTTTGCTTATAATAATAGCTACCAATCGAGCATCCAAATGACACCGTATGAGGCTCTATATGGTCGCAAGTGTCGTTCACCAGTTGGATGGTTTGAGCCCGGTGAAACGCAGTTATTAGGTCCATATTTAGTTCATCAAGCATTGGACGAGGTTGTAGTAATACGGGACCGACTTAAGATGTCACAAAGTAGGCAGAAGTCCTATGCAAATAAGAGGGTCCTTGATTTGGAGTTTGAAAGGGGGGAGAAAGTTTTTTTGAAAGTTTCTCCCATGAAAGGAGTTATGAGATTTGGCCGGAAAGGTAAGCTAAGTCCTAGATACATTGGTCCTTATGAGATTTTAGACCGAATTGGATTGGTGGCATATAGGATTGCTTTACCTATGAGATTGTCTGCAGTTCATCTTGTGTTTCACGGGTCGATGCTTAGAAGATGTGTTCGTGATGATAGTCATAATATCCATCCAGAGGATGTAGAGCTTGATGAGAATCTGACTTATGAGGAAAGCCTGATAGCTATTCTTGATAGGCAAGTGCGACAGTTAAAATCGAAAAAGATAGCTTCAATCAAGGTATTATGGCGTAATCATCCAACCGAGGGGGCTACTAGAGAGTCTGGGGAGGATATGTGAGTTAGATATCCTCACTTATTTGATACTTCAGGTATGATTCGATACCCATTCGAGGACGAACGTTATTTTAAGTGGGGGAAATGTAATAACTCAGATTTTTTAATGAGGGGTAAATGAGTAATTTGGCCTATTATTATTATTGATTAAGAGGATTTAATAAGAGTGGGCCCCACCCACTCCCTTATATCAGTTTCACGACTACAAGAAAGAAACGGATGAGAAGTAGTATATTAGGGCAATTGGCCCCTTAACTATTGTGAGAAAAGAAAAGTAACATGTTGGGTTATTTTTGGTGGCTTACAGAATATTGTTGTTGCTATTTGGAGTGATTTTAGCCTTCAGGTAATGGTCTCACGAATTCTTTATGGTGGTATATCCACGTATTATGTCGAATCTGTGTAATAAGAGGTGATAATTTCTTTCTACTAATCAGTTGATCATTCAATATTGGAGATGCCATGGATAATTATCTACTACTGAAGTGAGGGAATTATTTTGTTAATGTTGAATAGGTACAGAAAAAAAGGGGAAATAAAGAAGAAGCATGAAACAATATATAATGTGTGCGTAGTTACTGTGTCAACCTGTTATTGACTTACAGTGATTAATTAATCACTATGTTGATTAAGAGTGATTTTTTTTGGTCATTATTTTGGAATTGTTTAGCATGTATGAGCCTCAAAAAACTATGGCATTAATTAGTTGTTCACCTGCTGGACTTGCCACTTTTGTTCTTTGTTTTTTTGTTTTGTTAATGCTGGAAACGATTAGTTCCCTTTTTGGCTTTATGATGGGTTGTCATCAAGTAGCAGGGACTAAATAAGGTTGAGCAATGACCTGTTTTGGCTGCCTCCTTTGTTAGATTATTTTTAAATTCATGGGTTAAGATGTGAGATATTAGGAGTTAGCTCTAAACTTAAAGGTTAGGGATGTTGAGACTTGACCCCGAATTGTATAATTGATATTGTTATTTAATATTTTGTTTTAGATTGATCCTTTTGGTCATTGTTGGTTAATGTTCTACACATTGCAAAGTTGAAAAACTTGTCTTTAGCGAGGTAAGTGAGACTTTAAGCTTTGATTCTTGCTTTTCAAATTTTCTTTATAAAAAGTTATATTTTTCTGCCTAGTCCATGTGTTGGGACAAGCATGAACCTGGTAGAATTTGTGGCCTTTGGCTAGATATGGATATTTATTTGTGAAGTGTGTTGAGAATTATTTAGAGGTGAAATATGTGGTGAGGTTGGGACGTTGAATATATTTTCTTCGCTGCCGTTATAGTCTTTAGGGGCATACATAGCTTCCGTAATATGTTAGGGGCATTACTTATGCTGTCGTAATACGCTAGGGGCTTGTACGTGCTGCCGCAGTAGACTTTGGGGCATTGTATATGTTGTCGTGGACTTGTCGGGGTGCTAGGCAGATCACCTTCACTGCCGTTTATGACAAGTCGTGAGAGTGGATTGAGTTGAGATGTAGAGTGGCACTTTTGAACTTCATCTTGGATCTTATTAACATTACCTTATGAGAGATATTATGTATATATTGTTTGTGTATTTTTTTTGTACCTTCTATTTTCTAAAACTTGTTCCAGGGGTATTAAAGTGGCAGGTCGAGGATCTTACTGGGTTATATTCATATAGCTCACTCTTTACTTTCATACTTGCAGATACGGTTGCAGAGAGAGAGACTTGTGGCTGACGGTCATTACAAGTGGATTTTGTTGCTAAGGTGAGCCTTCGCATTATTCGTGGAGGCTTTCATCCAGCTTTAGCTATTGTTAGCTTATATTTCTTTTGTTGGGCTTGCATGCCCGAAAGCTGAACTCATGTAACTTTGTTTAGATGCTCCATGGTCTAGTGTGGGGTTTGGGTTAGAGATTTGTTACCTAAACTATTGTTGTTTCTGTAAATCGCTATGTGATATCTTGTTGGATAATTACTTTGTGTTTAATGATTATTTCATGCATTTGAGATTGCACACATTCTTATCTCAGCGTTGTATACATTATGAACGTATGGAAAATTGATTCTCCGGACAAGTGTTGTTAGCCGGAGTCAGTCACTCCCAAGAGGTATTTTGGGACGTGACACAAAAGGGTCATCCTCAATGACATCCCATAGCTTTGAATCGTCAACCATGATGAAGTCATGCATTCTTGTCTTCCACCACCTATAGTATTCCATATTGAATCTTGAGGTCTAGTGGTTGATTGTCCTTCTTCTAGATTTGGAGGAGCGGTCATTTTCAAGATCCTTCCAAGGTGTTAGCCTTCTTATCGAAGATCCGCTCTAATACCAAATGAAGAGTTGCAATGGGTCGCTCCTCAACTCTAGAACTTGTTCCCAGATGAACTCACATAACAAAACTAGCAGAGATATAAGTTAAGAAGTGCAGGAATAATGTAAATAGGTGACACAAAAATTTTACGTGAAAAATCCTTGCTCAAGGGAGAAAAATCACTACCTGCCTCCAAGATTTCTAAGCTCCACTATATCCAAGCAACTTCTTGAATACAGACACCAGAACTTCAGGATTAAACTTTTAATCCTTACTCTCTTAGTAATAACTCTATTATAAGAAAACAGTACAACAGCTCTACTGCACTCACACTCCAGCTAACTCTAACTGGATACACTAAGCTAACTCTAGCTTGAAAATCACCTAACTCTAGATGATTACAATGAGAAGAAGTTTACACCACAACACCTTTTTTCTTACCCACAACACCTACTAACAATCATAAGCAAATGTAGGAAAACGTTTAAGAGCACATTTACAAAGACTCAAATACAACAAGGAAGTAAAATATAACTTGTTGAGCTATCAGTTTCGTGTTGCAAAGTGAAGTCTTTTATTTTAGCTTCAGAGTGATATTTAGTTGTAAGAATATGGAAGCATTGATTTTCTTATTGAGGAATATGAGCAATGTATAGTATGACATAAAAAAACCTAGGAGAGATCCCATTGGCTGATACAAAAAGGTAGCAGCAGCTTTTCACCAAGTTTTGTACTTTGCGACAGCTGTGACAGTTGACTGTGATAGTGACAGGTAAACTCAAGTGACAGGTAAACTCAACCTGTTCCCTAAGCGGTAACAACTTGGTCATTACATAATCTCTGGAAACAGGTCCCAACACACAATTTGTCAATCATCAATACTAAGGACTTAACAGTTCTAGGTTTGGGGTGGCTCATCTGATTAGTTCAACTATACATCACAGTTGGAAACCCTAGCAATTGTTCGGGAATAGAACTTTGTGGGGATTTACGTTGAATATTTATTCAATTTTATTTGCCATTTTGCATCCATTACAATCATATATGTATGTTTTTCATGAAAATGACTTATTAGATTACCTTGGTGACTAGTGTATCAAGGTTCTTGTAAGGGAGGTTAATTAAGTAGATGGTGGTTTAGAATTTCTTAGAAAATAAATAGAACATCAAGTTTGCATTCATTATCACAAACATAAAATTGCACGACTTGCCCTTCAAATAGGCACTATGGTCTTTAATTTTTGCCCTTGATTTTTTTTTTTTTGGGTGTACCCTCACAATTAAACTTGCGTCAAGTGGGACATAAATTCTTTTAGAAACTGAACCTATACTGAGCACAACTTATGGAATACTATGATATGAAAATACAAATTTATGCCCAGCAAAAAAAGTGTTTTTGTTACCAGGGGGAAAAGCTAAAAATAACTTATCACAAACTCTCCACAACAATTGATGGAGCCCAAACGTTACAAAAAGCTAAACAAATACACCAACTAAAGACAAAGGAAAGAAGTTAAGAAGCGAACAACTTTGATAACATTAATCAAAGTGCTATTAATGTTTAAATTCGAAGCCTGACTTTAGCGATATCTTGCAGTAATATAGTATCGATCATTTGAATGATGCATGTAGATCAATGTATAATGCCAAATGACGTAAAGTATCATCTTAAAGTTTGCGCATAAGCAGAGGAGCACCATACTGAGGATGAATAGTCACTACTGCAAATGGAGCATGTGTATAAGATGGTGATAGTTCAAAGGAGAATTTCTGTAGTATCATTGCCAATGCCATTTTTGCTTCCATCATCGCAAAGTTTTGTCCGATGCAAACACGGGGTCCCCAGCTAAATGGGATAAATGAGACTTGTCCTTTGGTTGCCTTTGACACTCCTTCACTGAATCTTTCTGGTTTGAATTCCTTTGCGTCTTCACCCCATACTTCCTTATCATAATGTACTAGGATGGCGGGTATAATAAGTATCACTCCAGCTGGTAGATTTAGATCTCCCAATTTGACTTCATCACTAGTACTTCTACCAATTACTGGCAATGGGGGGAATAGCCTTAACGTCTCGTACAAGATCATTGTTACCTAAAGAAGAAAAGTATTGTGTAAGCTGGTAGTAGAATGAGGACACAAAGCATACTCATTAAATGATTGGAATAATTTAACTTGTGAAAAGTACTTACAATTTTCAAGCGATTTAATCTTTCCAAATCTGGTTTATCATTTCCAAAGATATGTAACACCTCCTCTCTGGCACGTACTTGCCACTCTGGATGTAAGCACAGCAAAATCATTGTCCATACGAGTAACACTGAAGTTGTCTCTTGTCCAGCAAAATAGAATAGTTTGCACTCGTCTACCACTTCTGATATAGTCATTCCAAAATCTTTTCTACCATGAAGCTCAATTTCTTTCAAATTGGATTCAAGTAATATGCCTAATAAGTCATCGTTACTAGTCTCCCCTCCTTCCATTGCTCTCAATCTTTTGTCGATGATACGCCTAATTGTTGTTTGGACTTGCTCTTCGATTTCCAGCATTCTTCTGTTCCTTTTAGTAGGCAAGAACCTATATAAATAAATTTAGGAGCAAACAAGAAAAGTCTTTTCAGTAGAAAGGCAGAACACAGTTTCTTTTGTATAGGAGTAATTTGTTAAGGGTGGGAAGTTTTCATATTTAACGGCAGAAAATTTTGAACATAGAAATGTGATGTACATAAGTTATTGCACCTTGATCCTGGTATATAAATTGATTGTCCTTTTTCAATTACATATTCAGCTTGTTCTTTCTGAAGCTCAAATACTGTTCTTCCTTCTTCATAGCTACTCCCAAATGCAGTTCGAGAAATGACTTCACTGGTCATTTTTTGAAGGTCTGGCCATACATCGTGCTCGAATGATTTTTCGTTTGGAACAATCTCCTCCCATTTGCTTAGCATTTCACTACAACTCACGTAAAATGCTGGTAGCATATTCTGTAAACAAATGAAAAAACAGCAAATGTTTGTTGTAAATGGATATCTCCTTAATGATAAGGCATCTCAATATGCAATCTTACATTCTTGTTACTCCCTCTTGATTCAATTTGTTGTCTTACTTCCCTTCTAAGTTTGTTTAAAGAAGAATATCATTTTCTATATTTAGTAACTCGTTAATTCCGATATGGCACATGACATGTTTAATACCAAAAGATTAATTCAAAGAGTATTTTGGTACATTATACACATCTTTAAGTTAAGAGTGGTAGATTCAATAGTCCCTCTTATTTTCTTTAACTTCATGCCCAATCAAATTACAATAATGACAACAACATATCAAGTGTAATCCCACAAGGGGAGGGTAGTGTGGTGTGTACATAGACCTTACCCCTAGCTTGTGAAGGTAGAGAGGTTGTTTAAGAAAGACCATCAACTCAAGTAAAGCAATTCAAAGCAGGTTCGAAGTAACAAGAAGAAAATATAATGTAGGAATAATAAAGTAGAACCTTCAACTTCTCGACGTGGAAGGCAGGATTGATTATTTTTCTGTGTTTGGCCCATTTGTCTCCCTCAATGCTTGCAAGACCTTGGGCCAATAACTTGGTCAATGGATTGGGATGAGTCTGCTTTAGATACACATAACTCTTTGTGAAAATCTCCTTTACATGATCAGGATTTGTGATCAGCACAACTGGATATGGGCCTAGCCACACAAAAGAACCTTTACCTGTAAGTAATCATTTTTGGGTTAGAAAAAACTAAAATCTGAGTCTTTTCTATGCCTTATTGTAAGTGAAAGTAGTGATAGACTCTATTAGGCATTTTCTAGCAAGGAATTTCAACAACAGAATCACTAATAGAGGTGTTTAGTGGACGGGTATGGTTGAATCTGGATGGGGCAAAAATGGGATAAGATAATAAATGGGCAGGTTATGGAATGCATCCCCTATTAGAAATAATATAGTTGGGCTTCAGCCTCCTTAGCCTATTGTTTATTACATATTGGGCCTGATCTTTAATGTTTGTATCCGGCCCATTTCCTTTATCAAGTGTTAAGTATAGGAAAAAACACATAAAGTTGCATATTTAAGTATTAAATTACAAAAAATAGCAATATTTTTATCAAATTACATTTTGTAGCATATGTATTTGTATGGATTTGTATTTTTGTAGAAACAGTTTGCAAAAATACAAAATACATATCGATCATAAGGGCAGTAAAAATCATATGTATTTATATTTTTGTAGCAACAGTTTGCAAAAATACAACTTGCTATATTATGTAATTATGAAACTGTTGCTATGAAACTCATAATTAAAGGGATAAGTATGTTATTTCTGAATTTTGTATGTATATGTATGTGTGTATTGAAGTAGTTGGAATGATTTTTGACTCATTTTTTTAGATATTTTGTTCATGTAATGAGAACTCATCCTCTTCTCTCTTCTCTCTAGAACCTTCTCATAAATCTGGGTTTACATTCAAGGTATTTGAGAGCTTTCAGCTTCATTCCATGTTTTCATGGTATCAAAGCCTCGAGATTCTGGGAGATCTGCTCATTATATGTTGAGCGGTGGTACCCTCGGTCATTTTTTGCCAATTATTTCTGCTTGATTTTGGTATTTGTTGCGTGTATTTTGTGGATTTTTTTATGTGGAGCTTCGAACAAGGCTGGTTTTCCCTTCGATTGAATTTTTTGTGGATTGCATTTATTTCGGCAGTGTTGAACAAGGCTCACTTCTTCGAGTTTTGAAGAAGACCGGTAACTCTCTCCTTGCAGAATTAGGGTTTTTTTGTGTCTTAGTGGTCAATTGATTAAGAGCAATGGCTTCGACTTGCCACAATTCTCTGTCTACTAGTATCAGTACTATTCCCCACACTCATCCGTTGTATCTTCACCCTTCTGACTATCCCGGTATGGCGCTTGTCACCACGTCGTTTAATGGAACTGGTTATGGTAGCTGGAGAAAGGAAATGTTGATTTCTCTCTCTGCTAAGAGGAAATTAGGTTTTATTGATGGAAAGGTAGTCAAACCCCCACCTACTGATCCATTTTATGATGCCTGGGTTATGTGTAACGATATGGTTATTGCGTGGCTATTGAATAGCTTAGATAAAGAGATAGCTGAAACTGTGATTCATACAAAGACTTCTGGTGATATTTGGAAGGAAATAGAAAAGAGATATGGTCAAGCTAGTGGCATGAAAGTGTTTCAAATAAGAAAAGACATTTCTTCTGTAACTCAAGGATCTTCTAGTATAGCCTTATATTTTAATAGAATTAAAAGACTGTGGGATGAATTGAACATTTCTATTGCTTACCCTCCTTGCACTTGTGCGTGTAAGGATCAATGGGTGAAACGAGAACAAGATCAAAGGGTTCATCAGTTTTTAGCTGGTTTAAATGAATCTTATGCTGGAATCAGGAGAAACATATTGATGATAAGACCTCTTCCAGACATAGATAGTGTATACTCCATGCTCATACATGATGAGCAATAGTCTGAACTTCAGGTCTCTATTCCTGCATTTGCTTTTGAGTCCACTTCCTTTGTTGCTGGTGTGCAAAGATTTCCTTTTGGGGGTTCCAGATATCCTCCTAAATACCCTGCTGGTGGAGGGGGACAAAGATACCTCAACAGGGTAAATTTTGACTCCACCACCCAATCTAATCTAATAATAATGTGTCTTCTTCCATATTTTGCAAATATTGCAAGAAACCAAAACACCTCATTGGAAATTATCGCAAGCTTCATGGTTATAATGAAAATTCTCAAAATAATAAGAGCAAATATGGTGCTGGTATGGCAAATTGTGCACAGAATGCAATGTCTGCAGTGTCATCCACTACATCTTCTTCTGGGTCTATTAATTCTGAAGCTTCTCTCTATGGCTTCAGTAAAGAACAGCATGACCACATCCTCTCCCTTCTTCAGCAAAATAACATCCAAGATTCTGGACTGTGTGCTTCTGCAAACTTTTCAGGTGTGACTAGTCTGTCTGCCTATAATATTTGTTATTTTTTTGCATGTCACCTCTATCAGATGTATGGCAATCCCTGGATTTTAGATTTTGGAGCTACAAATCATATGACACCTCATAGAAACCTCCTTATAGATGTAAAACCTCTTACCACTCCATATCTTATATCTTTACCAAATGGATATAAAGTAAAAGTGACCTGTGCAGGTTCCTTACCTTTATACACTGATATGATATTACATAATGTTCTTTTGGTTCCTAGTTTTCAATATAACCTCATTTCCCTACACCAGTTGCTTCTTCAATTTGATTGTGTTGCTCATTTCAGTGCTACATTATGTGTTTTGCAGGGCCATTCTCTGAAGAGGCCACTAGAAGTTGGTAAACTCTCCAATGGACTATACATACTTCAGATGAATGGTTCTACTTCATAAGACATTACTGATGGTGCTCCTATTGTTTCCTCCGTAGTTTCTTCTTCTGTTCCTTTTACTGTTGATCCTGTTTCCACACCCAATGTAAAGTTTTTAGAACATCCTTTACTGCATGATGATATTTTTAGTAATGAATGTACTGTAAATATTTTCTCTTTAAATAAAACACAGTTCAGTTTAGATAAATCTGTTCCACTTATTGCTTCTGCTTCCATTGATAATGTTCTTTTACCTACTTCTTTCCCAAGTATTGATATAACTACCTCAGAATTCTTTTGGCATCAATGTCACAACCTGAACCGAGGCCCTGGCTGTGACGATTATCCCGAACTATAAAGGCCCGGACACCCTTCTAACTTGAAATCATATATGTCATTCATACATAAATAAGGAAATACGAAAATTATAGCAAGACGGAATCATGGTCATAAATCTGATATGAATTTAGCATTGAAGAATGAAATCCTAAACTAACTAGCAACATCTGCAAACCGTCTACGAAATATCTACTGCATACTCTCTAATACAGTCTGAATGCTGGGACAAGGCCCCCAGTAGACCAAAACCGTAACCACTAATAATTGTCTGAAAATAAATAGGCCTTCCGGAATATAGGAGGCTCACCAACTGGACACTACAACTCTGTCTGATGAATTCTACTGCTTATCTAGACCCCTAGACTGAGCCTCAGAACCTGAGAGGTAGGGGGGTCAATACAATGTACTGGTATGCAAAGTAATCCAAAATAAAACTTTTATATAAGTAAAATAGTGGAGAGCGATATGTTAAAACATCCTGCATAAACAGTTCTCAAAACATATGGGCACTTTCTGAAAATCACAAATCATTCTTGTCAATGCAATGTATGATCTTTGTATTACTTCTGAGCTAGGTGGCACTCCCCTACAACTCTGATATTCCACGGGCTATATGGAATCCGCCATTGACTCAGCGGGGAAGCCCCCAACCCAAGTACGTCGCAAGGGTTGGAGTCTCTGATTCTGATACACCACATGACACTAGGCCAGCGTAATATAATATACCTGGATCGGCAAATCACTGTTTTGGGCAATGAGTTATCTAAACTCGTTCCCTCTTTAGGGAACCACCTAACATCTCTTTATGCCCTATTTTAGCCTTTTCTCTACATTCATCATTCTGAATTTCTAAAACATGAAAGTCTGATTTTTGTATCAGTCTGTGTCTGTTATGGCATTATCTAAGTTGGTATCATCATACCTAGACTTGCAAGTCAAAATTGTAAGCCATAATGCTTTAAGAATAATTCTTTCATTAAAACTCAATTCAAGCCACCCAGCTTTGCAAATAGTATAAGAGATTTCATGTTCCGAAGCATAAGTCAAAACTATGCAAGAATCCTTCAAACATATGGTGGTCATGTGCTTTTGAAAAATATCATGCACTCTTTCATTATATGCATATTTTTAACATTTATCAACACATCTACCCTATCTTTTGAAATCCAAATCTTAATCCAAATAATAACACAATTCAAGACATTCTAAACCATGCTTTTTAAGGATGCATTCAAAACAATCTATAGCATATGATAAGTAAAGGAAAATCAAACAAGAGAGGGATTTTTACATAAGTCATGCTCTCAATTAAATCATCAACCTTAAAACACAAGCATACATATATATACAATTTCAAATCGATGTAGGGGAAGGTCAAAAGACAAAAATAATACCGTCAAGATTTCTAAAACATGAATGTATTGATAAATATGAAAACCCCTTTCTTAAAATCATGATTTCTATGCCCATGAAATTTAAGGAAAACCCCGCATACCTTGATTATGAAGAATAAGGGATGCTCCTTGAAGCCTACGGTTTTGTGGATTTCAGAACTCCGATAAATTTCAAAAACTTACGGTTGAATCTTGAGTTTCTTGGAGGAGAAGTATATGAAGTAGTATTTTGTTTTGAAGGAAATCTTGAGAATGTCGAATATTATGCTTGTAGAGGTCTTAATCTCTTGTTTGGACGTTTTAAGAGACTTGGAAAAAGTCCAAACTACCCTTGTTAACTTCTGAACGAAACTTGAAAAATTTAAACTGGGAACCCGATCTTATGGGTCACCGCAACTCGCCACTATCGCGGTGGCTCACTGGAAATTGAAGAATGGGAATTTGTCCCACTCCGCGATGCGCCACCATCGCGGAGTCTCACTAGAAATTGACCATCATCATTTACACCCTCTGCGCGATGCACCAAAGACAGGAATGACGGTGTTTTACGACTAGGACTTAAATTAACCATAACTCCTTCACCGAGTGTTCGTTTTGGACGAATCTTATGTCGGCAGAAAACTTATTCGATCACCTACATAATGAAAAGTTGAAATCTAAGGAATTCCATAGGGAAATAAGTATAAATCATTCTAGAATCCAATGCTTGATACTTTATGGACAAAAATTTAGGTAGGAAAAACTTCGGGGCATTACAATATCCCCCCTTGGGAACATTCGTCCCCGAATGTTGACGCGGTACACAGACAAGCATAATTTCAAGGATACTAAGGCATAGAAAGAATAAGGCAAGGATTGTACCTTCCATTGGATCAAAAAGGTTTGGGTATCTAGCTCTCATGTCAACTTCTGATTCCCAAGTTGCTTCTTCAATTTTCTGGTTTCTCCACAACACTTTAACTGAGGCTATCTCTTTGTTCCTCAATCTTCTAACTTGGCGATCCAAAATTTCTACAGGATTTTCTTCATAGGATAAGGAGTCTGTCACTTTGATTTCTTTGACAGGCAACACTAAAGAATGGTCTCCGACGCACTTCTTCAACATAGATATATGAAATACCGAATGGACAGAACCCAAACTAGCAGGAAACTCTAACTCATAGGCAACTGCACCTACCCTTCTCAAAATATGATATGGTCCTATATAATGAGGACTCAACTTACCTTTCTTCCCAAACCGCATGACTCCCTTCATAGGAGAAACTTTTAGAAATACCCAATCTCCAACCTCAAACTCTAGATATCTTCTCCTAACATCGGCGCAAGATTTTTTACGACTCTGAGATGTCTTAAGTCATTCTCTAATGACTTTCACATCCTCTATTGCCTGATGAACAAGATCAGGCCTAAATATCTGCATCTCACCTACTTCATACCATCCTATCGGAGACCTACATCTTTTCCCATATAATGCCTCAAATGGTGACATCTTAATACTGGAATGGAAATTGTTATTATATGCGAAATCTATCAATGGCAAGTGCTCTACCCAACTACCTTTAAAATCAATCATGCAGACCCTCAACATATCCTCAAGGGTCTGGATGGTGCGCTCAGCTTGCCCGTCTGTCTGAGGGTGCCTAAACCCTTTTGAAATGATCTCCAAAATTGAGAAGAAAACTTCGTACCTCGGTCATATATGATGGACACATGTGCCCCATGCAAATGAACTATTTCTGCAATGAACAGCTTGGCATAATCCTCTCCCGAATAATTAGTCCTGACAGGTAGAAAGTGAGCTGACTTGGTCAACCTATCTACAATCACCCAAATGGAATCATACTGGTTTCGAGACCTCGGAAGTCCTATAATAAAGTCCATATTAATTATCTCCCACTTCCACAAAGGCAAAGCTATCTCTTGAGAAGAACCATCTGGCCTCATATGTTCCATTTAACTTGTTGACAATTCAAACACTTGGCAACATAGTTAGCCACATCACGCTTCATATTATTCCACCAATAAATGGTTTTCAAATCACAATATATCTTAGTAGAGCCAGGGTGAACAACATACCTCGACGTGTGAGCTTCTTCAAGGATTCTCTTCCTCAGACCATCTACATATGGCACACACAACCTACCCTGGTGTCTCAAAATACCATCACCACCAATTTCAAATGACATTACCGTTTGTTGACCCACATCTTTCTTGATCTACATTAAGATGGGATCTTCAACCTGCATCTCTTTAACTTCTGCACAAAGGGAAGATTTAGCTGTCTCATGAACAACTACTCCTCTATCCTCGAAATCCAAAAGTCGCACTCCTAGATTTGCAAGTCGGTGAATATCCTTCACCATCTCCCTCTTTTCTTTCCCCACATGAGAAAGACTGTCCATAGATAACCTACTAAGGGCGTCGGCTACCACATTCGCCTTGCTCAGATAATAGTGCAGGCTCATGTCATAGTCCTTTACAAGTTCCAACCATCACCTCTACCTGAGATTCAATTCGTTCTGGGAGAAAACATACTGCAAACTCTTGTGATCAGTAAATATAACAACATGTACCCCATACAATTAGTGCCGCCAGATCTTAAGTGCAAAAACCACAGCCGTTAACTCCAAGTCATGAGTAGGGTAGTTCCGCTCATGCACCTTCAACTGCCTAGATGCATAAGCAACTACCTTACCGTGTTGCATAAGAACACACCCAAGTCCAACTCGAGATGCATCACAGTATACAACAAAACCTTTTGTACCCTCCAAAAGAGTCAAAACAGGAGCAATAGTCAACTTGTCTTTCAACTTCTCAAAACTATTCTCATAAGAGTCAGACCATAAAAACTTAACCTTTTTTTAAGTCAACTTAGTAAGTGGTGCAGCTATGGAAGAAAAACTCTCTACGAACCTTCTGTAATAACCCGCCAAACCCAAGAAGCTCCGAATATCGGTTGGAGTCGTGGGTCTGGGCCATTTCCTCACTGCCTCAAACTTTTAGGGATCAACCTTAATCCCCTCACTAGACACAATGTGCTCCAAAAAAGCAATAGCATTTAACTAGAATTTACACTTGGAGAACTTTGCATACAACCTATGATCTTTGAGAGTCTGGAGGATAATTCGGAGGTGATTGGCATGGTCCTCCTCACTTTTGGAATAAATCAAGATATCATCAATAAAAACTATGACAAACAAGTCTAGAAACTGTCAGAAGACCCTATTCATTAGGTCCATGAAGGCTGCAGGGGTGTTAGTCAACCCGAAGGACATGACTAGGAATTCATAATGACCATATCTGGTTTGGAAAGCTATCTTGGGAATGTTTGACTCCCTAACTTTCAATTGATGATATCCTGATAGAAGGTCTATTTTAGAAAAGTACTT
Organism: Capsicum pubescens; assembly: GCA_030864215.1. Lineage (NCBI taxonomy): Eukaryota > Viridiplantae > Streptophyta > Magnoliopsida > Solanales > Solanaceae > Capsicum > Capsicum pubescens. Next base: position 340,169,049 of record CM061544.1, read on the forward strand.
GGCACCCTGAATTTGGTCACACAAATCATCAATCCTAGGAAGTGGATACTTATTTTGATAGTTTCCTTGTTTAACTGGCGGTAATCTATGCACATACGCAGGGAACCATCTTTTTTTCACACAAAAAACATAGGTGCACCCCAAGGGGAAACACTAGGATAGATAAAACCTTTATCTAGAAGGTCTGCTAGTTGCTCTTTCAACTCTTTCAACTCTGTTGGAGCCATTCTATATGGAGGAATAGAGATGGGATGGGTGTCTAGCAATACATCTATGCCAAAATCTATCTCCCTATCAGGTGGCATTCCTGGGAGATCATCTGGAAAGACTTTTGGGAATTTATTTACTACAGGGACAGATTGAAGAGGAAGACTTTCGGTGTTAGAATCTTTAACCTAAATAAGATGGTACAAGCAACCTTTGGAAATGAGTTTACGGGCCCTGAGATAAGATATGAAGTGCCCTCTAGGAGCTAAAGAGTACCCTTCCCATTTTATTATTGGCTCATTCATAAATAAAAAGTAACCTTTCGAGTTTTACAATCTAGTGTGGCATAACACGAATGGAGCCATTCTATCCCTAGGATAGCATTAAAAATAACCATAGCAAGCTCTATGAGATCGGCCACAGTATCCCGGCTAAGAATAGACACAACACAATTTTTATATATCCCCCTAGCCATAACAGAATCACCCACCAGAGTGGAAACAGAGAAAGGGTCAGTAATGACTTCGGGCTCAAACCCAAAACCAACAGCCACATATAGGGTCACATAACACAAGGTAGACCCGGGATAAGTAACACATAAACATCATGGGAAATAATTTTTAACGTACCGGTGACAACATCAGGTGAGACCTCTGCCTCCTGGCGGTTAGTCAAAGCAGACAGCCGGTTGCGACCATTTTCGGTAGCTGAAGTAGCGCCCTTTTGAGGCGGTGGTAGTGCGGAAGAATTTACCTAAGATTTTGCACCACTAACATTCCTTCTAGAAGATGGACAATCCCTCTGTAAGTGACCCGGCTGACCACATGAATAACATACAAATGCGCCCCACTGACACCTTCTTGGATGATTCCTACCACAAGTCTCACACCGCGGAAAAGTATGATACTGCGGAGCCACACTACCCTGTGACTGAGTATCCTGAGCTCTAGATCCCTGATTAGTTTAGAAACTCTGAGAGCTTCTGTCAACTGGAGGTCTGGACACTGGGGCACTACCTGCGGATTGTGCTTACCCCAACTCTTCTTCTTCTGCCATTTATTACCTGACTTACCACTTTGCAGCTGACTGTGATGTTGATTTGCTGTTCTGGCTCTTTGTACCTACCTATCCTTCTCTCTAAACTCAGCAATTTTCTTTTTCTTTTCTTCTACCTGTTGCATATGGACTGACAGCCTAGCAAAGTCCATATCCCTATTTAGCATCGCCCTTTGACATTTAAGAACTAGATCATCTAAAAGGCCGGATACAAACTTCCTCATCCGGGCTCTCATATTGCTAGTCATCTCTGGTGCATAATGGGATTATTGGTTAAACTTCAAAGTGTACTCCTGGACACTCATATTTTCCTGCTTCAGATTTATAAATTCCTTAGCTTTGGCCTCCCTCAACTCTAGAGGAAAGAATCAATCAAGGAAGGCTTCCACAAATTCACCCTAAACTGTGGGCTCAGCACTCTCTCCCTTCGTATCCTCTCACTCGTTATACCACTGATTTGCCATATCCTTGAGCTAATAAGTTGCCAACTCCAGCCCTTCTATCTCCTCCATATGTATCACCTTAAAGATTTTCTCCATATCATCCACAAACTCCTGTGGATCTTCTTCTGCCTTGGTGCCAGTAAACTTGGGTGGGTTCATCCCTAGTAGCCTCAGATGTAACAGATGCAAAACCCATATCTTCCAATCCTTAAGCCTGATTGGCTACCAACTGTGCCAGCATATGAATAGACTGTCTGAATTCTCCATTAGAAATATCTCTCTGAGAAGTCGGGGGACGGTTAACATTGATCCATGGAGTCTAAGGTGGACTGGTCGGGACTAGAGGTACTCTCAGAGTAGGAACAGGTTTTGGGGTGAGAGATCTATTACGGGTTTGCATCTCGTGAGTGGGACGGACCTCATCTGTCTATGCATTCTGATCGATAGTGCGATGAGGAGGCATGATCGATTTTTTTATGAAAAGCAAAAGAGCATTGATTAGAGGTAGATTAGACTCCAAAGCACGTACTAGATCACAAAGAGGGGAAACATTCCTAAACGCCTAGTAGCCCCCTGCTTATAAGTGTGGCGCACTACACATCCATAAATAAGACTCTACCCAACATGATTTCGCAGACACCTTGGGACCATGAACCATGCTCTGATACCAAGTTTTTCACGACCCGAACCGAGGCCCTGGTCGTGATGAGCATCCCGAACCATGAAGGTCCGAACACCCTTCTAACTTGAAATCATATACACCATTCATACATAAATAAGGAAACACGAAAATTATAGCAAGACGGAATCATGGTCATAAATCTGATATGAATTTAGCATTGAAGAACGAAATCCAAAACTTACTAGCAACATCTGCAAACCGTCTGCGAAATCTCTACTACATACTCTCTAACATAGTCTGAATGCTGGGACAAGGCCCCAGTAGACCAAAACCGGAACCACTAATAATTGTATAAAAATAAACAGGCCTTCCGAAATATAGGAGGCTCACCAACTGGACACTGCAACTTTGTCTTATGAATTCTACTGCTTATCTGGACCCCTAGACTAAGCCTCAGAACCTGAGAGGTAGAGGGAGGGGGGTCAATACAATGTACTGGTATGCAAAGTGATCCAAAATAAAACTTTTATATAAGTAAAATAGTAGAGATCGATATGTTAAAACATCCTGCATAAACAGTTCTCAAAACACATGGGCACTTTCTGAAAATTATAAATCATTCTTATCAATGCAATGTATGATCTTTGTATTACTTCTGAGCTAGGTGGCACTCCCCTATAACTCTGATATTCCACGGTCTATATGGAATCCTCCATTGACTCGGCGGGAAAGCCCTCAACCCAAGTATGCTGCAAGGGTTGGAGTCTCTGATTCTGATACACCACACGGCACTAGGCCAGCGTAATATAATATACCTAGATCGGCAAATCACGATTTCTGGAAATGAGTTATCTGAACTCGTTCCCTCTTCAAGGAACCACCTAACATCTCTTTATGCCCTATTTTAGCCTTTTTTGAACATACATCATTCTGAAATTCTAAAATATAAAAGTCTGATTTCTGTATCAGTCTGTGTCTGTTATGGCATTGTCAGAGTTGATATCGTCATACCAAGACTTCCAAGTCAAAATTCTAAGCCATAATGCTTTAAGCATAATTCTTTCATTAAAACTCAATTTAGACCACCCAGCTTTGCAAATAGTATAAGAGATTTCATGTTCTGAAGCATAAGTCAAAACTATGCAAGAATCCTTCAAACATATGGTGGTCATGTGCTTTTGAAAAATATCATGCACTCTTTCATTATATGCATATTTTTAACATTTATCAACACATATACCCTCTCTTTTGAAATCCAAATCTTAATCCAAATCATAACACAATTCATGACATTCTAAACCATGTTTTTCAAGGATGCATTCAAAACAATCTATAGCATATGATAAGTAAAGAAAAATCAAACAAGAGAGGGATTTTTACATAAGTCATGCTCTCAATTAAATTATCAACCTTAAAACACAAGCATACATATATATACAATTCAAATCGATGTGGGGGAAGGTCAAAAGACCAAAACAATACCGTCAAGATTTCTAAAACATGAATGTATTTATAAATCTGAAAACCCCCTTTCTTAAAATCATGATTTCTATGCCCATGAGATTTTAGGAAAACCCCGCGTACCTCAATTATGAAGAATAAGGGCTTTTTCTTGAAGCCTATGGTTTGGGGATTCCATAAATCTGATAAATTTCGAAAACTTACGGTTGAATCTTGAGTTTCTTGGAGGAGAAGTATATGAACTAGGGTTTTTGTTTTGAAGAAAATCTTGAGAATGCCGAATATTATGCTTGTAGAGGTCTTAATCTCTTGTTTGGACGTTTTAAGAGACCTGGAAAAAGTCCAAACTACCCTTGTTAACTTCTGAACGAAACTGGAAAAAATTAAACTGGGAACCTGATCTTATGGGCCACCGCAATGCGCCACTATCGAGGTGGCTCACTAAAAATTGACGAATGGGAATTTGGTCCACTCCGCGATACGCCACCATTGTGGAGTCTCACTGAAAATTGACCATCATCATTTACACCCTCTCCACGATGCGCCAAAGATAGGAATGATGGTGTTTTACAACTAGGACTTAAATTAACCATAACTCCTTCACCGAGTGTCTATTTTGGACGAATCTTACGTCGACGGAAAACTTATTCGATCACCTACATAATAAAAAGTTGAAATCTAAGGAATTCCACATGGAAATAAGTATAAATCATTCTATAATCCAATGCTTGATACTTTAGGGACAAAAAATTAGCTAGGAAAAACTTCAGGGCGTTACAATCAAAGATTGGGACACATGCCTTTTTTCAAAATGAAATCCATAAGACCCTTAAAGTCTTTGCTACCACCCAAACAAACTTTCACCTGCAGTATTTTTCCTATGGCAAAGCAACAAAGGCTGCCTTTTTCCAGAGAGCTCTATTCATTCTATAAAATCTTTCTAGCTCATACATCTTGATTTATGGGGTCCTTACCACACTCAAACATACAATGGATATAGGTATTTTTTAACCATTATTGATGACTATACCAGATGTACTTGGACTCATTTTTTATCTACCAATCCCAATGCCTCTACCTTAATTAAATCTTTCTTTTTTTTATGTGCTGAATCAGTTTCATATTTCCATTCAAAATATTAGATCTGATAATGTTTTTGAGTTGGGGTCTAGTTTTGAGGAAATTAAATTCTTTTTTTATCATGGTATATTTTATCAAACCTCTTGTTCTCACACACCACAACAAAATGGTGTTGTAGAAAGAAAACACAGACATTTACTTGAAACTTCTAGGGCCCTACTTTTTCAATCCAAACTTCCTCTTAAATATTGGGGTGAATGCATTTTGGCTTCCACTTATCTGATAAATAAATTTCCTTTCCTTTTATTGTATATTAAAACTCCTTTTGAACTTTTACACGGATCTATTCCCTTTTATGGTCATCTTAGATGCTTTGGCTGCTTGTGTTATGCTGCAGTTCCCATTCCTCAAAGGGACAAATTCTCCTCTAGATCAATTCCTTCAGTGTTTCTTGGATATCCTACTGGAAAAAGAGGCTACAAACTTCTTTCCTTATCATCTCATAAATTTTTTTTCCAGAGATGTTATTTTCAATGAATATATTTTTCCTTATGCATCTCCTCATTCCTCTACTCTATTTCCTTCCTCTTTTGTTCCTGTAGTTACAGATTCTTCTACGCCTATGTCTTCATCTTCTCCTTCTCCAACTGCACTTTGTTGATCTTCTAGGTCTATCACCACACCTTCCTACCTCAATGATTATGTATGCTCTTCTATTTATACATCTAATATGGCATCCACTCCTGTTGAGATTGCTATGAATGAACCTCAATCTTATAGACAGGTTGCTGTCCATCCTGAGTGGCAGGTTGTAATGTTAAAAGAGTCTCAAGCTTTGGAGTCCAATGGGACTTAAGATATTGTGCCCCTGTCACCCGGTAAGAGGGCCATTTCTTTTAAATGGGTATATAAGATTAAACAGTAAGATGATGACTCCATTGAACGTTATAAAGCTCGTTTGGTCATAGGGGGATACCCAACAAGAAGGTGTCGATTATTTTGAAACCTTTTCTCCGGTTGTTAAAATGACCACGATAAAAATGTTTGTTGGTTGTTGCTGTTAAGAAACTTTGGAAAAATTTTCAACTTGATGTGAATAATGCTTTTTTACATGGGGATCTAGATGAAGAGGTTTATATGAAAATCCCACAAGGCTTGGAAGTTCCTGACTCTGTCTCTGTCCATTTGGTGTGTAAGTTACGTAAATCTTTGTATGGAATCAAACAATCCTCTAGACAATGGTATGTGAAATTGTCTTCAGCTTTGCTGTCCCGTGGTTATGTTTCCAGTCTCAATGATTACTCTATTTTTAAGAAAGTTTCTGGTGCTTTCATTACTATTATGGTTGTTTATGTTGATGATATTTTGTTAGTTGGGGATGTTCCCTTAAACTGTTTCTTGATGAAAGTTTTAAGATAAAGGACTTGGGTGAGGCCCATTATTTTCTAGGATTGGAGATACTTCGCAAACCTACTGGACTATTGATTACTCAATGGAAATTTGTTTCTGATTTACTTTCAGAATTTCATTGTTCTACTGTTACACCTGTTTTTAGCCCCTTGGAGTTGTATGGTAAACTTTCTGTTGATTCTGGTGTCCCTTGTTCTGACCCAAGTTAATATAGAAAGTTTGTGGGCAAGTTGAATTTTCTACAACACACTCGTCCTGACATATCTTTTGAGGTTCAACACCTTAGTCAATTTATGCATTGTCCTCGCTTACCATATTTTGAGGCTGGTTTACATGTTCTTCGATATATGAATGGTTCTCCTAGATTGGGTATTTTTTTAATGATTCTCCATACTTCTCTCTCCTTGGTTATTGTGATTCGGACTGGGTTGGTTGTGCCCAAACCAGACGCTCCATCTCTGGTTTTTATGTGTTTTTAGGTGGCTCTTCGATTTCCTGGAAGTCCAAGAAACAACCTACTATTGCTCTTTCCTCAACTGAAGCTGAATATCGAGCTCTTCGAAAAAATGTAGCTGAAATTTCCTGGCTTGTTCGCTTACTTGGTGGTTTTGGTTTGGCTAATATTTGTCCTATAGATGTGTTTTGTGATAATCAGGCCGCTTTGCATATAGCCAAGAATCTCGTGTTTTATGAAGGTACGAAGCACATATAGGTAGACTGTCATTTTGTTCGGGTGGCTCTTACTGCTGGGCTGATTTCTTTGCATTATGTTCCCACTGCTCTACAACTGGCTGATATTCTTATGAAGCCCTTGAATGGTGTTCAACACAACAACTTGCTTTCCAAGTTGGGACTGGTTTCCAGCTCGCCGGGGGATATTAGAAATAATATAGTTGGGCTTCAGCCTCCTTAGCCTATTGTTTATTACATATTGGGCCTGATCTTTAATGTTTGTATCCGGTCCATTTCCTTTATCAAGTGTTAAGTATATGTATGTGTGTATTGAAGTAGTTGGACTATTTTTTGACTCATTTTTTCAGATATTTTGTTCATGTAATGAGAACTCATCTTCTTCTCTCTTCTATCTAGAACCTTCTCATAAATCTGGGTTTACATTCATGGTATTTGAGAGCTTTCAGCTTCATTCCATGTTTTCACCCCCCACCCCCCAACAAAAAAAAAAAGTTATTTGAGCTAAAATGGATTAGGTTGAATGGGCTAAAATGTGGGTCATAACCAAATACATTCAATTCTTATTAAGTTTTTATTGCTCTATTTAGTCTTTTATAAAGTTTAAATGCTTAATAAATGCTTTTTTTTCCTTTACTATTAATATGTATAACATATCAAATAATTATTTTTTTAAATATTTTGACAATATTTCTCATAAATCAATTTTGGTTACATATCAGTTCAATTCTTAATAGGCTGAAATAGGTTGAACTAAAGAATGAGTGTATCAATAACCCATCCAAACTTAAATGGTTTGACGGATTGGATTGGATTTTGCCGCCCCTAGTTACTAATGAAAGCAAATAAGGAATGGGCTCTTCACAACTTAAATCAAAAGTTCATTCAGGCATTTTACCAATGCCAAACAGTATACACATTTCGCAACTGAAAAAAGAAGGGGGGGGGGGGGGGGGGGGAGAACAGTCACAACAACTAGTTGATTATTAAACAATCTCATCTCTATATATACTAATTAATACATATTCTGTAAAAAGTCTTAATCAGTAATATGATGTATAACTGCTACATTTTTAAAAAGAATGTGTTCATGATTTTTATCACTACTCTTTTCACTTACTATTCAACAATGTTTATCATCATACCTAGATCAGTACCACCATTACTATCAATCATCTTCCCCCCTCTCTCTCTCTATATATATGTCATTAGCTTCTTAAATTACCCTCTAAGTTTCAATTTGTTTTCGTTTTTGCATTGGCACGGAGTTTAAGAAATTAAAAAAAAAACTTTTAAATTTGCACAGGAGGGTGTGGCCTAGTGGTAAATGAAGTGGTTGGGAGTCAAGAGGCCAGGTTCAAATTTCAATGGAGAAAAAATACTTGGTGATTTTTTTCCATTTGTCATCGCTTTGGTGGACAAAGCTAGTTAATGTTGGTGTATATGCATTTTATTAGTAAATTAATATATTAAGTGCATATGTTAGTGAGTATAAATTGTGTATTATGAGTATTATTACTTACATATGTTAGTAGAAGAATGTGTTCATAAGTTTTCTTGAAACTCCTATAACCACTAAGCTTTATTGCCCATTATTCATCCCTTTGTCTTATAACTCTTGTAACATATGTAACCTGAAAGATATTCATCTACCTACATTACTACCACTCATTTATCCTATTCAATACGTTTACTACCCCTCATTCATCCTATTCAATACATGGAAGAATTCATCACCTATAAATAGTTGTGTTTCTTCCTTTGATGTGTAGAAGAAAAAAATGTGAAGTGAAAGAGAGCCTTGAGACAAAGAAAATATTTTAAGTCTTTAACTATATTCACTATACAAAGAGAGTAAATATATGTTGAAGGAAGGTGTTCTTATGGTGGAGTTTTGAACTCTTCAACTAATCCGGGGTTGTTTGAGTTATACATCGTTGATGGGTTGTTGTATCCTGGAGGGGACAAGTCACGAGATATACTGTTGGATCGGTGTAGATTATGCCGCAGTGGGCTTGAATATCCTTAAAGAAAGCGAGATATTCGCGCCTCAGCCAAGAAGAAGATTATTTTATTTTTTTTATTTTTGTTCATTTTATTTTCAACTGTAATGATTATTGTAATTTGTGGTATATTACACCAATAATTTTAAGGAGATTCATGTTTTGTTACTGCTTAAAAAAATGCGGATATCAAAATGGAGATCTCAACATCAATAGTCTCTTCAAGAGATGAAAGGGGAGAGATGAAGAGTAAAACATTTTATACTTCCTCAACTCAAGCGGCTGAAAGGTAAAAAATTTCTACTTGTTGTGGAAGAAAGGTAAAAAAATCTTCTACCTAATTTTTTAATTAAAAAAATGATACTACTTCTCATGATCATAAAGTGGTATTCAAAATCTTGAAATAGTGGGGGCTAATGAAATGAGAAAAAATCACCACAAAATTGTGACATTTGAACTTTTGAGAATGAGTTAAAAAAAAGTGTTATAAGTGCATAATTATTGTTGGAGTAAATTACATGTCATTATTAATTTGCATATGACTTGATGTCTTTATATTTGTCTCTAACATGTTATCAAAGAAAGAATAAAAAATATTGAGTAGTCATTTGACATTAAATATTTGGAAGAGATAAATTTCATTCTTGGAATGAAAAAATACCTAAATTATGTGATGAACTTTTCCTTGACATGTCACATTATGGTGCAAGAAAAAAATTGTGAAATACATTTTGTTGATCATATGAGCCATGTAACTTCTTTTGATTCAAATATGTGAAAGTAGTGTGATAAATAAAAAAGGAGTTTACTAACCCAATAAAATATGAGATATGTGGCTAGTTGCACTTGGCATGAAATTATGTAAAAGTACTTAAACAAGCAAATCAAGTATATTTACTTGGTTAAAAAAAGGGTTGTGGCTTGTTGTACTTAAAAGTGTTTTTGATGCAAAATGAGAAAAAAATAACTTGGTGCTATTTACTAATGAGAAATAAATTATGATTTGCTAACTCATTATGGAGGTTGAACTAACTATTTTTTCTTCAACTAGTGAAAAAGTGAATTGATCAATCACTTTATGTTGAGAAATTAATTTCTCTAATTTTGAGTTATATGATAGCACTAAAAATTTATTGATAGAGTGTAAATCATTTTTATAACGGTAAATTCATATCATAAGGAAAAAAGTACAATATTGTGAGATCATATTGATCAATGGTATACCAATATTAATTATGTTAACTTTGTGATAATCTTGCAGATTCAAAACTAAGGCCTTAGCAAGAAAATGGTCTGAATCACATCGAGGGGGGGGAAAGAAGCCTATAAAAAAATCATGAGTCGTATATGAGGAAACCCAACCTGGGAACTAGAGATCCTATAACTAGGTTTAATGGGAAGAACAAATCATATGATGACTTGATGTGGGATGCACTGTTATTTAATCCTTCCTATGATGTGAGTGCATTAACTTGTAATGTGGGTGAGGTTGAGTTTAAAATAACTCCTAGTGAAAATCAGTAGCCCGTATGAGTGGGGTGCTAAATTACAGGAGCACTCTTGACTGATTTCACCTATGTGAGCGTGGAAGTACGTCCTTCTTATGAGAATGAGGCTTATTCTCAAAAACGCTCATGAAAAATCGGGATAGCACATGGCCATAATGTGTTGGCTATTAAAACTTATGTCAATACCTTGACTATTGTGTTTAGGCAGTGATATTTTATTTTCCCTAAGAAGTCATAGTTCAAGTCTGAGACCACTACTGACTTTGGAGTAAAGGTTACTATTTTACTAAGTGGAGGTTCAATGCAAAGCACACCTTCATTATGCATAATAGTCTACCTTCAACTAATTTGGTGAAATGCTCTCTTAATTTAATATAAAAATGAGTGAAGGAATGTTGGTGTATATGCATTTTATTATTAAATTAATATATTAAGTACATATGTTAGTGGGTATAAATTGTGTATTATGAGTATTATTACTTACATACTGTAACACCCCGCATTTCGGGCTAGAATAAAAACCATGACTCTGACGCGTTGATAATTCCAGAGCCTTAAATCCTATGCCAATTTGGCATGTTTATGTAGTATGTGAATCCATTTGAGCATGAATTTAGACCATAGAGGTCCTTCAACTCAAGGACTATTCCGATCGATTAAGTTTTAGTGGACGTTGTAATTTGTGTCAGCTTCCATCGACCATAACACTCTGTATATGTTGAATTAGAGAGCCTACTATGTGTCAAATGATAGGTATTCGAGTTAACTTCCCAACGATACTAATTTTGCTAAAATACGACACCCGAGCAAGAAGTTATGGACTTTTAAATTAGTATGCGTCGCCTAACCAATCGCACATGGCCACTGGAAAGCATATACGATAGCATATGCGGTGCATATGTAAAAATAGGCGATATCATATGTGGCACCTATGTAAATATAGGCGATATCATATGCGGCGCCTATGTAAATATATGCGATATCATATGCGGCGCCTATGTAAATATATGCGATATCATATGCGGCGCATATCTTATGGTTTCAAGTGACTTAAACACTCCGTTTTTAGGGCAAAATGGTCCTTTTCCCATCCTTATTCAGCCATAAACACTAAATTCAGTCCCCAATTCTCCAAAATACATCCACATTCATCTAAAAATTCTCAAGAACACTCTCAAGGGTTTCAAACTAAAAACCCAAATAAATCAAGATTTAACCATGAGTTTTCAAAATTGATTAGAGATTCGGAATCCCCAATCCACAGACTTCAAGAAGCACCCATTATTTTTCGAAATAAAGGTATGCGGGGTTTTCCTAAATTCTTATGGGCATAGAAAAATCATGTTTTAAAATGGAGTTTTTGAATCTATGTATATATTCATGTATTAAATGTTTTAACATCATTATTTTGGTCTTTTGACCTTTCCCAAAGGGATTTGAGAATATGAATGTATGAAACCATGTATTTAAGAATGAATTCTTGTTGAGAGCATGATTTTCGGTGAATTCCCTCTTATTATGAATTTTTCAGATTTCTCATAGCATATGAATTATTTTGCAATGCATCCTTAAAAGCACTATATGAAATGATTGAACTCTTGTTATGATTTAAAGGTGGTTTTAAATCACTAAAGAGGGAATCTAACATGAATGTTTAATGTTCATAATGCATGTAATGAAAGAGTGCATGGATTTGCTAAAGGCACTAGACCATCATATGTTGATGAAGTTTTTGCATGATTTTGACTTGAGTTTCGAAATACGAAATCTTTTATATCAGTTGCATGTTTTTGGTGGTCTAAATTATGCTTTAAATGAAAGATTTAGCTTAATGTATTATGGCTCAGAAATCATGACTTGCAAGTCTTGGTATGACGATACCAATTCAGACCAATGCCATATCAGACTCAGACTAATAGACATTTCAGACTATCATGATTTTAGACATTTAGAATGTTGCATGTGCAAAAAAAGTTTAAAATGGGCATACAGAGATGTTAGGTGGTTCCCTGAAGAGGGATTGAGTTCAAGCAACTCATTTCCTAAAACCGTGGTTTGCCGACCCGAGTATAGTATTATACGCTGACTTAAGTGTCGTGTGAAGTATCAGATTCAGGAACTCCAACCCTTGCGCATACTCGGGTTGGAGGCTTTCCCGCCGAGTCAATGGCGGATTCCATATCGCCTGTGGAATAGCAGACTAGTAGGGGATACCACCTAACTCAGAAGTAATACACAGATCAGAGATTGAGATTTACAGAAAGGTTACATGTTTTCAGAAGGTGCCCATGTGTTTTTCAGAAACTGTTTTATGCATAATGTTTGATGAAAATTTGCTCTCACGTATTATATATATATATATATATATATGTTCAATTACTCTATTTTGGATTGCTTCGCGTGCCAGTACAATTGTGTTGACCCCCTCCCCCTTCCTCTCAGGTACTGAGGCACAGTCTAGGGGTCTAGATCCTCAGTAAAGTCTACAGACAGGGTTGTCTCAGAGTTCAGTTGGTGAGCCTTCTTTGCTTCGGAAGGCCTAGTCATTTAGGTATTTATTTTAGTATGGTTTTTGGTCTGCTGGGGGCTTTGTCCCAGTTATTCAGATAGTATGTCAGTAGAGATTTCGCAGACTGTTGCAGATGTTTATTAAATATTGTTGGGCATGTTTTCAGGCCTTTAACTGTTTTAAATTGTTGACAATGTTTCCGTATTATTGTGTCTATTCCGTATTACTTTGATCATATGAATTATGTGCATGATTACCAGATAGACAGAGAGCGTTCCGGGCCTTCGGGTTCGGGAATGCTCGTCACGGCCTGAGCCCCGGTTCAGGTCGTGACATATATGTTAGTGGAAGAATGTGGTCATAAGTTTTCTTGAAACTCCTATAACCACTAAGTTTTTATTTGCCCATTATTCATCCCTTTATGTCTTATAACTCTTGTAACATATGTAACCTCAAAGCTATTCATCTATCCACATTACTACCCCTCATTCATCTTATTCAATACATGAAAGAATTCATCACCTATAAATAGTTGTGTTTCTTCCTTTGATGTGTACAAGAAAAAAATGTAAAGTGAAAGAGAGAGTTGAGACAAAAAAAATATTCTAAGTCTTTAACTATATTCACTATACAAAGAAAGTAAATATATGTTGAAGGAAGGTGTTCTTATGGTGGAGCTTTGGACTCTTCAACTAATCCGGAGTTGTTTGAGTTGTACATCGTTGATGGACTGTTGTATCCTGGAGGGGACAAGTCATGAGATATACTGCTGGATCGGTGTAGATTATGCCGCAGTGGGCTTGAATCTCCTTACAGAAAGCGAGATATCCGCGTCTCAGCCAAGAAGAAGATTATTTTATTTTCTTTATTTTTGTTCATTTTATTTTCAACTGTAATGATTATTGTAATTTGTGGTATATTATACCAACAGTTAATATCTGTTGTTTGTGGGAGGCGACATTACCTCGTGGAATTAGTCAGGTGCGCAAAATTGTTACATACACCACAATCATCAAAAACAAGACAAATAAATTAAAACGGAGCAAATATTTTTTAAAAAAATCAAAAAGAAGAAAAGAAAACATACCATTTTTGTTGATGGCATTAAGGAAGAAGGGGATGAGTTTTTGAGCTATGTCATCAGAGAAATTGATGGGCTTTGACTGTGCTTCAATGACACTTTTTTTGAGCTCCTTCAAATCTCCATAGAGTAACTTGTATGGATTTCCCTTAAGACCATTCTCTATTAAGTATTTCTCCAATTTTTTTGGCCTAAACCATGCCCAATTCAATATTTTCCATGTATATACCAATAAAAATGCAACACATAATATTTCTATTATGTTGCTTAACATCTCCATTTTCACAAGTGACAACTCTATGAAAGAGTCAGCTGCTTCCTCTTAATCAACTAGTACATATATAATAATGACCACAAGCCAGAGCAAACTTTCTTGATTATTCAAATGAGGTTGTAGCTTTGGCCAAACTTACCCGACCCACCTTCAGTACGGGCCTTTAGTCTTTTGATTAGCTAGTCTATCGGAAAAAACTACTTTCATCCCTCTCCTTTCGATCGAGTGAGCTTCTTAATTTGAAAAGATGGGTCATTTATGCTTTTGTCCCTTTTTTGTGCTGGACTTTCACATTTTACTCCTCAAGATGAATAATTTTCTTGCATAGCATATGTTTTATATTTTTGCATTATAGTATTTTACAAATTATGTCTAGCATACTTAAAGAACTTAAGTCTGTTAGACATATATTCATTGTTGACGGGCAAAGACTAAACACCAGTCTATTAGAGGGCAAATAATGCAATTAAGTGGAAAAATCTTGATATAAAGAGTTTTCTTCTTTAATGGACCATATACAATACAAATTCAATTTAAGTAAAACTCCAATACAAGTATCAACCCTCAGATGTGAAATAAAAAAGGCTTAACTCAGCGTCAGACCCTTAAACTTGTCTCGAAAATAATCTACTGTTGGATCGGTCTAGATTATGCCGCAGTGGACTTGAATCTCCTTAAAGAAAGTGAGATATCCGCGTCTCAGCCAAGAAGAAGATTATTTTATTTTCTTTACTTTTGTTCATTTTATTTTCAACTGTAATGATTATTGTAATTTGTGGTATATTATACCAACAGTTAATATCTGTTGTTTGTGGGATGCGACATTACCTCGTGGAATTAGTCAGGTGCGCAAAATTGTTACATACACCACAATCATCAAAAACAAGACAAATAAATTGAAACGGAGCAAATATTTTAAAAAAAAAGAAAAAGAGAAAACATACCATTTTTGTTGATGGAATTTAGGAAGAAGGGGATGAGTTTTTGAGCTATGTCATCAGAGAAACTGATGGGCTTTGACTGTGCTTCAATGACACTTTTTTTGAGCTCCTTCAAATCTCCATAGAGTAACTTGTATGAATTTCCCTTAAGACCATTCTCTATTAAGTATTTCTCCAATTTCTTTGGCCTAAACCATGCCCAATTCAATATTTTCCATGTATATACCAATAAAAATGCAACGCATAATATTGCTATTATGTTGCTTAACATCTCCATTTTCACAAGTGACAACTCTATGAAAGTGTCAGCTGCTTCCTCTTAATCAACTAGTACATATATAATAATGACCACAAGCCAGAGCAAACTTTCTTGATTATTCAAATGAGGTTGTAGCTTTGGCCAAACTTACCCGACCCACCTTCAGTACGGGCCTTTAGTCTTTTGATTAGCTAGTCTATCCGAAAAAAACTACTTTCATCCCTCTACTTTCGGTCGAGTGAGCTTCTTAATTTGAAAAGATGGGGTCATTTATGCTTTTGTCCCTTTTTTGTGCTGGACTTTCACATTTTACTCCTCAAGATGAATAATTTTTTTGCGTAGAATATGTTTTATATTTTTGCATTATAATATTTTATAAATTATGTCTAGCATACTTAAAGAACTTATGTCCGTTAGACATATATTCATTGTTGACGGGCAAAAACTAAATACCAGTCTATTAGAGGGCAAATAATGCAATTAAGTGGAAAATCTTGATATAAAGAGTTTTCTTTTATATTGGACCATATACAATACAAATTCAATTTAAGTAAAACTCCAATACAAGCATCAACCCTCAGATGTGAAATACAAAAGGCTTAACTCAGCGTCAGACCCTCAAACTTATCTCGAAAATTCACTTACACTCCTCAGCTAAGATCTGTACCTATCAGGCTCCTCAAGTGCTAAAATTAATACCTATCAGGCAAAAAATGTTGATTTGGCAAGGAGAGTGTGTTCACTCTCTTTGGGCGCGTGAATAGTGTCTCAAATGATTTATTTTTTTTAAAAAAAGTTACATTCTAATTTACTTAATACTAACAAATTTTAATTAAAAAGAAAAAACAGCCCTCCTTCGACCCCCCCCCCCCCAGCTCTCAACCATCTTCTTCATCTCTATTTTTTTTTTTAATTCTTAACAATCTTGTTAATACAATTAACAATTTTCAATTAAAAAAAGAAAAGAAAAGCAGTGGAAGCCATGAATTTTAGCATATTAATATATTTCTCTTGTTTTTGCAGAGTTAATTTGATTACGTCGAAACTTTATTTTTTCCAGCTAACTTGATATTATTAAAGAATTTAAATTCTAAGGAACCCACAACATAAGAAGAAGAAAAATAACAATAAATATAAATTAGATTGGTAAAGAAATAAGATTTCTGAAAAAAATACAGAAATGGAGAAGAAGATGATAAGCGGGGGCGGGGGGCGGGTTGGGGGTGGGAAGGGGGGGGAAGTAGTAGAAAATGTTTTTTGACTATCTTCACTCTCTCAAATAAGATATAAAAAAAAAAAATTAGAAGATGACAAGAAAATGGAGAAAAGATGAAAGAGCAAGTGGGGTGGGAGTTGAAAGGGACGGGTGGGGTGGACGTTGAAGGGGACCCAATTTTATTTTTATTTTTAAAAAAATTTATAATTAATTTTTAATAATTATTGGACCCGCAATGCCACGTGTCAGCTTCCAATTAGCTTTTTTTGCCACATCATTGCGTGTGTATTACATACACTTGAGCTTTTAGCTGATTGGACAAAAAATGCCCGATTGGATCAAAATTCGGGTGGGTTAGAGGTCTGAGAGGTATAGGCCTTAGTTGAATGGTCCAAGTGAATTTTCGGGACAAGTTTGAGGGTTTGACAATGATTTAAGCCAATAAAAAAAGGTTTTAACCCATTTCGCTATATCTATTTGGTGAAGTATTTCTTTTCATAATTTTGTCCTTTCTGCCCTGGTCCCTCTGGCCCACTACGAGGAAATGAGATCACTTATGCTCAAGAAAATGACACTTGCTCAGATATAAAGGTTCCATTGAGAGAGGTTAACTAAATAGAGTGAGACTTGGAATGTTTAGAAAATAGTAAGTCCAAAAATTTTGCAAATAAACTATCAAAGTATGTTTCATGTTATGTAGTGATTAAGACTTAAATGAAGAGACAAATATACACGGACCAAAGAAAACGAGTTGTTTTATTCTATTCCTACATATGACAAACCAAAATGGAAATAGAGAACGTCAACCAAACTGCAATTCAATGTTTAAATTCAGCCATCACGCAACAGTTTTCTTAGTATCATCGAAGGAGCACCATACTGTGGATGAATAGTAATTACTGCAAACGGAGCATGTGTATAAGATGGAGAGAGTTCGAAGGAGAATTTTCTTAGTATCATTGCTATTGCCATTTTTGCTTCCATCATTGCAATGTTTTGTCCAATGCAAATTCGAGGTCCCCCGCCAAATGGGATATATGAGAATTGTTCTTTGGTTGCCTTTGACACTCCTTCACTGAAACTTTCTAGTTTGAATTCTTTTGCGTCTTCCCCCCATATTTCCTTATCATACCACATATTTCCTTATCATAATGTACTAGGACTAGGGGTGGTAAATAGGCAGTTTGGGTCTAATTTGAGCGGATCAAAATGGGCTAAAACAATAAATGGGTCATTACCCAATCAATCCAACCTAACCCATTATTGAACAATTTATCTTTTTTTTTTTGGTTTCCCAAGGCAGCCGTGAGACTAATCCTCCGTTCCAGAGTCAGCGCACTAAGCAGTAGGGAACTGGCCACAGAGTTCTCTCCATTCACCAGAGTAGGGAACTGGTCACAGAGACTAATCAGTTTTCTCCATTCACCAGAGTCAGCGCACTAAGCAGTAGAAAACTAGCCACAGAGTTTTCTCCATTCACCAGAAGTGGTGGCAGCCGTGAGATTAATCCTCCATTCCACAGTCAGCACACTAAGCAGTAGGGAATTGGCCACAGAATTTTCTCGATTCACCAAAGGTGGGGATCGAACCCCCAACCTCTTGCTTAAGGGGTGAGGTGTTGAACCACCACACCAACCCTTGTGGTTATTGAAGAAACTTAGATTGGAATGATATTTTTTAATTTTCTTTTTAGATTTATATTTATATTGTTATTATTATTATTTTCAAATAAAAATAAAATATGAAAACTAAAAAAATATATAAAAATATTTGTATAAATATTTAACACAAAATAATGATAATGAATATGATAAGAGAGGTGGAAAAAAGCAAAAAAGTTATAAAATAAATTTTAAAGATTTAATTTTTTTTTATTTTTTTATTTGGGGGGGGGGGGGGGGGGTGGGGGGCTAAGAAAGAAGTTTTGGAAATTTTCTAAAATGTAAATTTAAAAAAAAAAAAAAAAATAGGAGGGGGCTGGGGTTGGGTCGGGGTAGCGGGTGGGGTAAGAAAAAGTTTTTTTTTTTTTGCAAAAAAATAAATTTTAAGAAAAATTTAATTTTTTAGGAGGGGTGGGGGTGAAGGGGGATGGTTTAAGAATTTATTTTTTATTAAACTTTTTTTTAGGGGGAAGGGGGTTGGGGTTGTCGAGGGTAGGGGTTGGTTGGGGTGAAAAAAAAGACTTTGATTTTAAAAAAAAAATCTTTGAAAAATATTAAGTTTTTATTGGGGGAGGGGGGAAGGGGGTCGGAGTGGCGCGATGGTGTAAGAAAAAAATATTTTTTAAAAAATATAAATTAAAAAAATATTTTAGTATATCTCCTTTTTAATATAATAAAGTTCAACATTTTGAAAAATGACCATAGCTAATGAAGTAATAAAAATAAAATAGAAACTAAGTGTTAATTATCTTTTAATTCTTTAAATTAATATAAGTAGAAATGACATCTATTTTTTTAACATAGTAGAGAAGAAAAAATAAATAAAAGAAGTATATTGGAGTAGTAAAGAATATATACCAAAAATTTCATTATAGCATTATCTACTATAGGATATGGCATTGTCTAGTTTGGGTTGGAGGAGTCTACTAATGCTATTTTTGACTATAGTGGAATTTTTGCTTGAAATTATGGCCTTTTAGGCTTCGGACTTGCAAATTTGACACTTTATTGAGCTACTAGGTTTTGTAGCTACAGCCAATTCATAACACCACCAAATATTACATTCCAAACTGGCAGCCAAGTAATTCAAAGAGTATGATATAGACAGTTTATACCAATACAAGCGTTAATGGTGGGGTAGGGGAGGGGGGCTGGGTTGGTCGGCGTAGGGGGAGGGGGAGGTGGGTGGGGAAAAATTGATTTCTTTTTTAAATAATATATATTTTAGAAAATATTTAATTTATTGCGGTTGGGTAGGTGTAGGGGATGGTGTAAGAAAAAAAATCATTTTTCCTTATTCAAAAAATTATTTATTACTACAATTATTCTAAGACGAAAAAAGAATATAATTGAAACAATTAAACAAATAATAAATACTAGAATTTAACATCTTTATGGATCAAAGTTGGGCATCATCATGAGCCCATTTGGATTGATGATTTATGATAGGAAATTGCATGTCATAGACCCAAATATGGACGGCTTTAGTTATTTGACCTCAATAAGAAATGTCTTTAAAAAATAACTTTTATTACTTTTTAAGCATAGTACAAGTACCATTTTGTCCCTCTACACCTCAAATATAATTTTTAAACTTTCCATACTTATTTCTCTCTCAAATTTTATTTTTTATTATTTTTACTTTTTATTTTTTTTTAATTTTATTATTCTATTTTTTATTATTTTCACTTTTTTATTTTTTTTTTATTTTATTATTCTATTTTTTATTATTTTTACTTTTTTATTTCTTTATTTAATTTTATTATTCTATTTTTTATTATTTTCACTTTATATATTTTTTTTAATTTTATTTTTATGTTTTAATTCATTTGTTTTAACCTTTATTTTTTCTCCTTTTTCTTTTTTCTCAAGCATTATCTATTTCTTTTTTTCCTTTTTTTCATTGATTTGTCTTTAACCTTTATTTTTCTTTTATTTTTGGTTTTTATCAGTTATCTTTTTTTCCCCTCATTTTTCTCAAACTTTATTTTTATTTTTTCCTCTCATTTTTTATTTTCTCAATTTTTTTAATTCTTTGCTTTTTTCTTAATCTTTATTTTTTTCTTGTATTTTTTCTCACTTTTTTTATTTCTCTATTTTGTTTGATTGATTTTTTCTTTTTTCAGTTCTCTTTTTTTCCTCAGTTTTCTCAAACTTTATTTTTATTTTTTCTCTCATTTTTATTTTTCTTTATTTTTAAAATTCTTCGTTTTTTTCTTGATCTTTATTTTTGTCATTCCTTTTTTCTCAATCTT
Organism: Capsicum pubescens; assembly: GCA_030864215.1. NCBI lineage: Eukaryota > Viridiplantae > Streptophyta > Magnoliopsida > Solanales > Solanaceae > Capsicum > Capsicum pubescens. The sequence continues at coordinate 340,189,725 of CM061544.1, forward strand.
TTTTTTATTTCTCTATTTTGTTTGATCGTTTTTTCTTTTTTTCTCAACTTCTATTATATTTTGCTAATAGATAAAAAAAAATTGGATAATCCGCAAAGGTATCTTCTTTTATTAACATCAAAACAAATTTAAGGGCATGAATCGTTGTTATAAAGTTCTTTAAAAATTCTTAAGATAAGTCGTGTCTCTAAGGCGAGAGTTGTAGAATATCTCATAAATAAAGACATAATATGGTAGTATCAACTCTTGCCCGTTGCCCGTGGGGCATAATTTATTATTTGAAAGTCCTGAGCTAAGTGTTGCCTCTAAGGCAAGAGTTGTAGAACATCTCATAAATGAAGACATAACGTGGTAGTGTCAACTCTTACCCGTGGGGCATAATTTGTAGTTTGAAAGTCTTTGAGCTAAGTCTTGCTCTAAGGCAAGAGTTGTAGAACATCTCATAATTGAATACATAACGTGGTAGTGTCAACTTTTGCCCGTGGGTCATAATTTGTAGTTTGAAAGTCCTTGAGCTAAGTCTTGCCTCTAAGGCAATAGTTGTAGAACATCTCATATATGAAAATATAACGTGGTAGAGTCAACTCTTACCCGTGGGGAATAATTTGTAGTTTGAAAGTCCTTGAACTAATGAAGTCTTGCCTCTAAGGCAAGAGTTGTAGAACATCTCATATATAAAAACATAAGTGGTAGTGTCAACTCTTGCCCGTGGGGCATAATTTGTAGTTTGAAAGTCCTTGAGCTAAGTTTTGCCTCTAAGGCAATAATTGTTGAACATCTCATAAATGCAAACATAACGTGGTAGAATCAACTCTTGCCCATATGGCATAATTTGTAGTTTGAAAGTCCTTGAACTAATTAAGTCTTGCCTCTAAGACAATAGTTGTAGAACATCTCATAAATGAAAATATAACGTGGTAGAGTTAACTATTGCCCGTAGGGCATAATTTGTAGTTTGAAAGTCCTTGAGTCAAGTCTTGCCTCTAAGGCAAAAGTTGTAGAACATCTCATAAATGAAAACATAATGTGGTAGAGTCAACTTTTTTTCTGTGGCGCATAATTTGTTGTTTGAAAGTTCTTGAGCTAAGTCTTGCCACTAAGGCAATAGTTATAGAACATCTCATAAATAAAAACATAAGTGGTAGTGTCAACTCTTGCCTGTGGGGCATAATTTGTTATTTGAAAGTCCTTAAGCTAAGTTTTGCCTCTAAGGCAATAGTTGTAGAACATCTCATAAATGAAAACATAACGTGATTGAGTCAACTCTTGCTCGTGGGGCATAATTTGTTGTTTGAAAGTCCCTGAGCTAAGTCTTGCCCCTAAGACAATAGTTGTAGAACATCTCATAAATGGAAACATAACGTGGTAGAGTCAACCCTTGCCCGTGGGGCATAATTTATTGTTTGAAAGTACTTGAGCTAAGTCTTGCATCTAAGACAATAGTTGTAGAACATCTCATAAATGAAAACATAAGGTGGTAGAGTCAACTCTTGCCCATGGGGCATAATTTGTTGTTTGAAAGTCCCTGAACTAAGTCTTGCCTCTAAGGTAAGTGTTGACACCTAATTTTTGCCCTCCACAACTACGTTTAATCTCGAGTTTCTTCGATTTTCAAATAAAATTACAACAATTATTTTTTTCCAAATAAATGCATTTTAAAATATGTAGTTGGGCGAAATTTGTTATTTAAGTGATCATTATATATTTCCGTATTTACATATACGAGATTTTATAAATGATGTCATTTAAATGAACACTTTCATCAATATCAAATTTTAATTAAGAATAATCTTTGAAAATAAATGTGATGATCAAAATTTTGATTTAAATAATTTATTCTCAAAAGTGATGTATTTGGATAAATATGAGTTTGATTTTATTGAATCAAGGAACTTCGGATTTGAATTGGTTGTTAATTCATTTCAAAGGTAGTTTTAATTTAGTCAATTTATTAAATTATACCTTAATTGAAAGTAATTTGACCATAATTGCAAGGTAATGGGTCAATTTAATTTGAATTAGGCCAAAATTTAAATATGATTGTCTAAATTTTCATCCTTCAGCTATTTAATAAATAGCCTAAATCTACCCAAAAACGGCCCAATTTAAAACCAACCAGCCATCCCTCTCTTCTTCTACCAGCCCAACATTTCAATTATTTAATCCAGGCCCAACATCAACAACAAACAACAGGCCCAACTCCCCTCAACATCTCTCAGCCTAATATCAATAACAAACGATCGGCCCAGCACCATGACCCCAACCCGGCCAATTTTCTTTTCTTCTTAACCTCAGCAAGCAACAGCAGTCTCAAATCAACAACCCTCAATCCGAATCCAATCGAACCCTTCTTGACCTGACCCGAATCGACCCGAAACTAGCTCATCTTAATCCTCTCCACGCGTCCTACGCGATGTTGTACCCTGGGATCCGAGAAGCTGCTAGAAAGAGCGTGAGTTGGCTTGTATAACGGCTATATTCTGCGATTTCAAGATTTTGGTAAGGATTAGGTACGTGCTTGGGCATATTTCATTGGTTGGAAAAGGGGATTCGGTATCCCACATTTTATTGGTCCACCAGTTGCCATTTTGGGGAAAAATCCAAAGAATTTGGTACAAAGGGGGTACGGACTACTGGAGGGTAGCGGGATCTGGGTGGAAATTTGAAGTTTCTCCCTCTTTTTGAAATTCCTAGGGAAATCCTAATTCGACTCCTATAAAAAGGTTCCTGGGGTCACTGTTGAGGGGGGCTTTTTTTTTCTCTTCTTGGAAGGGTCCGGAATTCTGGTGGAGGAAATTCTAGGGTCTTCTTTCAGGACGGAGAACTTGGGTTAAAGACGAAGTTTTCAAAAGAAATCGAGAAAGAAATTTTAGGCTGGTTAAAAAAGTTATTTTTGAAAATTTGGGTTGGGCACTCTAAAATTAAGGATTTTATTGTCGCGAAGAATTTCTCATCCACTATGTCTGGGAAAGCTAGTCGATCAATTGGAAGTTTCCCGAGGTGAAAACATTAGCTCCCAGTGGGGACAATTTTGCTGATAGCTCGAGTCCCGTTTGCTGCTCCTTGAAAGGTAACCTCATATCCCTTTGAGTTCTCGAGTGCTCTGTCTTCATCTTGACCTTCTACAGCTTCGAGTAAATTTTCAGTAACGTTGTACACTGGATTTGTTTGTTGATAGATGGCTTCGGTAGCCGTAGTTTTTGTTCATGATAGATATCTCTGTGGTGATATTTGAGTAAATATGACTCATTCTGCTGCTTGGTACTTTTAAAGGCATGCTTCTTTGTCAAAAGTGTCCTAAAATTCACTAACTTTATCTATGAATGGTTCTTTCTACCCTGTTGTGTGGCCGAAATAATGTTGTGAATTAAGTTCCGATCTAATATTCTCACTCTATATGCTGGTTAAGACTCGAGTGATGAGTCTGTTAAATAGTTTCAGGCTAATGATGCATCACCATAGCTATCCCTATAGCAAAGTTGCTTGTCTCGATCTTGTTTCAGACTATTAGTATCATGCTAAGGCTGGTTTAATTTTTTAAAGTTTCATACTTTGATTTTTGATTAGTAGTTTTGGCTTACTTGTATCTTGTTACACCAGATTTCATAATTAAATTTTTGTTCTTTGATTTCCTTCAATAGTTTTCGGGTTTATGGTGTCTTGTCTATGTTCAGTTACTTGACGTAGTTTTGCTCGCTACCATTAGTTTGATGTGATTGAGCTGGTATGATCGTTAGTAGGACCGTCTCTTGAATTCTTCGGCTTCTCAAATGACAAAAGAATAACGATGTTACGATTAATAAAAATTAGCAAATCCCATGATTCTTGGATGATCATCTGTACCCGGTATAATATAAGAGAGGAGAGGTAGAACGAATCTGTTTTGGCTCCTTTGTAGCGTAAATTTATTTGTGCCTTTCTTTAGTAATTATCTTAAGGCGAGGGGTGATTGCTTGCACGGTGAAGTTGTTTGGAAAGTGCTTTGTTCTGGTTGAGTGCTTCGATGGCCCGTAAATAAAACTTTCTTTCTTAGTTTTTTGTATACTCTTTTTCATTGGTGGGCACTTAAGGCTACTTGTTTGAACCGTTCGCGATTTACTATTAATGCAAGATTCTCCAACATGTTGCAGGATCTCCATACTGTAGTGAATAAAAGCCATGTACTCTCTTTGAACTTTACATAAGATTAAGAAGTGACTCTTTTTACTAGTGACCTTCCATGCATATGTTTCCTTCCATGCCAAATTTTAGCATAACATGATGTGCTCTTTTCAATCTCTATGTTAAAAATTAAAAATCAATTAGACACAGTTGCATGTCGTAGGTATCACCAATTTAGTGGCTAAGTTTTTTTATGTTTATTGAAGTAGTGATTTTTCTTGAAAACCTAGAACTTCCTGAATTTTCGTTATTATAAAAATAATTCACTTTTTTATGAATACATATTAATTCATATATCTTTTCTTTGCATGAACCCGCCTTTGAGTCCAAACGGACTCTTTTCCGTAATTGCATTATCGATGTGAGCCATTGAGGCTCCTTCTTTCTGAGTCGATCTCGAAGATGATCTCATAATACAAATGCAGGGACTCGACAGAAGAAAGTATGGGCTAAACCCCATTGTTTGAAGCGGCAAAGGAGGACTTGAAAGCTATCATTTATATTTATTTACATCGTCGCCTTTAGTTATTTATTGATTTGTTTGTTTATTTCTTTATTTCATTCATTTGGGGCTTCGAAGCCAAAGTTGTATTTAATACAGGTGAAGCGAGATTCGAGCCAAACGCTCGAAAAATAGATTTGGACAGGTGAAAATGGGTCGAAAGCCCAATTAGACTAGGACAGGTCTCATTGATTTGGGCCCAATGGCCTAAATCACTACTTCTCCCCTTTCCCTTTTTCCTTTTGCTTACTTGTTTTACGTGTTTTCTTGCGAAGCTAGTTAAATCCCTAACTAAGTCGCTAAAAGATTAATTTTGCAAAAACTCTTTCCTTAATCAACTAATTTTCCAACAAATTGATTTTTTGAAGTTAATCAAAAGAATGTTTTCAAACAGGTCGGATAACCGCAAGATAGCGGACATTTTAGGTGCCTAACACCTTCCTAAAACGTTAATAGGAACTGCTTACTCAAAATCTCTTAACTTAAAATGATTTTCCTGTTTTGAATTCTTTTAAGTAACTCTCTAAAGGTTTCTTAATTCCTTTTCAAAATTAAGTGGCGACTTTTTTTCAAAAAGTCAAAAATTTCTCCGCAAAACAGTAAGAGTTATAAAACATCTCATAAATCAAAATACAATGTGGTAGTGTCGACTCTTGCACATGAAATATAACTTGTTGTTTGAAAGTCATAAGTCTTGTCTCTATAATGTAGTAGTGTCAACTCTTGCCCATGAAACGTAGCTTATTGTTCGAAAGTCATAATTCTTACCTTTATAATGTAATAGTGTCAACTCTTGCTCGTGAGGTGTAACTTGAATGAAAGAAATCGAAGAAAAGAACAAAAATAATAAAAATTGCGGAAAAAGAAAAAAATGAAGAAAAATATTTAAAATATAAAAATCAAAGAAAATGTACAAGTTGAGAGAGAATAGAAAAAAAATAAAGGTTGATAAAAAAAGAAAGATTAAATAAAAATAAAGGTCGAGAAAAATTTAAATAGAAAAAAATTAAAGTAATAAAAGAAAATTCTTTTATAAAAGTAGACCTTGAAAGGTGTAAAGAAAAAAAAGTAAGGGTTGAGAAAAACTAAAAAGAACAAAAAAAAAAAGGAAAGAAAAAATAAAAAAGAAAAATAATATAAAATAAAAAAGAAAAAAAAAAGTTGAAAGGGAAAAAGTAAGGGTTGAGAAAACTAAAAATAAAAAGAGAAAAGAAAAAATAAAAATCAAAGTAAAATTAAAAAGAGAAAAAAATAAAAGTTGAAAAATATAAATATGGAGTTATTATCCATTATGAACATCATTTATGTAATTTACTCCATTGATCAGATGCAATTTTATCCCAAAAAAAATATTAATTAATAGGTAAAGGTTATTTTTAGGAAACTTTTTTATTTGGGGCTAAAATTTGAAAGTCATACCAATTTGGGTCTATTTTTGAGATTCACTCAATTTTTGATGGTTGACTTGAGTTAGTCCAAATCCATTAAAACTTAACGAATTGAACGGGTTAAATAAGTTTGGCTAATTTTGCCACCCCTAACAAGGATAGTGGGTATAATGAGTACCACTCCAGCTGGTAGATTTAGCTCTCCTAGTCTCACTTCATCTTTCGTCCTTCTATTAGATGTGGGTAAGGGGGGAATAGCCTTAATGTCACGTACAAGATGGTTACCTGTGAATTAAAAAACTATTGCATAAGTTGGCAGTAACATTAGGTGTTTGGAAAAGCTTTGACAAGTATTTCTTATAGTCATCCTGAAATCTTTTCTATTATGAAGTTCAGTTTCTTTCAAATTGGATTCGAGTAATATGCCTAATATGTCATCTTTACTAGTCTCCCCTCCTTCCATTGCTCTCAACCTTTTGTCAATGATGCACCTTATTATCGTTTGATTTTCCTTTTCAATTTCCATCATTCTTTTGTTCTTTTTAGTAGGCAACAACCTATATAAACTAATTTAATCAAACAAGGAAGGTCGTTTTAGTAGAAAGGCAGAGCACATATTTTTCATATTGAATTTTTGAATGCAGAAATGTGATGTGCATAAATTATTGCACCTTAATCCTGGTATATAAATTGAACTCCTTTTTTGACTACATACTCAGCTTGTTCTTTCTGAAGTTCAAAAACTATTCTTCTTTCTTCATAGCTACTCCCAAATGCAGTGCGAAAAATGACTTCACTACTCATTATTTGATGGTCTGGTCTGACATCGAGTTCGACTGATGTTTCCTTTGGAACAATCTCCTCCTATTTGCTTATCATTTCACTACAACTTACATAAAATATTGGTAGCATATGCTATAACCAAATGAAAAAAAAAAAAAAAAACGGCAAGTGCTTGTTAAGGCATCCAATAAGCAATCCTTAAGTCAAAGACATGTACAATTTACCATGTTTTATAAAGGCATAGTACATAAACGTGCTCTTTAACTTGGCCTCAATTGGCACCTAAGTCCTCTAACTTTGATTATACACAAGTAGACACTTAAACTTATATAAAGTTGAACAAACAAATGCACGCGTCCTATGTGACAATTTGCGTGAAATACCATGTAGGACACCACACAAGACGTCTGTATCTACTGGTTCAACTTTATACAAATTTAAGTGCTTATCTGTGCATACCCAAAGCTAAAGGACATAGATATAAAATGAGGTCAAGTTAAAAGACACGTTTATGTATTATGCCTTTCCTAAATTTGTTATTCGCTCTGATTCAATTTATTGTTTTATTTACCTTTTTAGTCTGTTTAAAAACGAACGTCACTTTCTATATTTAGTAAATTCTTTAATTCCAATATGTCCAACTACAAGATATATAAATCTATCTTATTTTCTTAAATTTCGTGTCCCATCAAACTAAGATACATAAAATATTATGGAGGGAGTCATAAGTAGAGACTTCAACTTTTCAACATGGAAAGTAGATTGATGATTTTTCTGTGCTTGGCCCATTTGTCTCCCTCAATGTTTGCAAGACCTTGGAGGAATAACTTGAACAATGGGTTAGAATGAGTTTGCTTTAGATATACACATAAGTCTTTGTGAAAATCTCCTTCACATGCATAGGATCTGTGATCAACACTATTGATATGGGCCTACCACCACAAAAGAATTTTTACCTGCCAGTAATAGTCACTTTGGGTTAGAAAAGTTTGAAGGGGCATGTAAAGGCATGAAGGGAGTAGTTTCTTAAAGTACTTTTTTTTTTTTTTTGGGGGGGGAGGAGAAATAGAGGAGAGGATTACATGATGGAAAATTAAACCTTGACTAATAAGGTGAAAGTTCATATGATATAACTAACTAACTAAGTTATTAGAGTTTTACTCTCCCAGTTTCAATTTATTTGTCAGCTTTCGTTTTTAGTCCATTTAAAAGAAACTTCTCTTTTCTTTTTAGCTAACTTTTTAATTCTAAACTTTTCACATGACATGTTCGAGACCAAAAGATTATATTAAAGGATATTTTGATACATTTAAGTTTTGATATATCTTTAATTTAAGATCACACAGTTCAAATTTTTTTTTTTACTTTAACTCAAAATTAAACAAATCAAATTGATGGGAGCATTAGGTGTGTGTGTGTATATATATATATATATATATATATATATATTTATAAATAAAAGAGAGAAACACACCATTTTTGTTGATGGAATTCAGGAAAAGGGGAATGAGCCTGTGAGCTATATGTAATTTAGGGGTCGTTTGGTAGAGTGTATTGGCAAAAATAATGCATGTATTAATTAATGTGTATTATGAATACCTTGCTTGATACCATTTTTAGTGAATGTATAACTAATGCAAGCATTAGTTATACACTCTATTGTGTATTAAGGTGTGTATTACTAATACCACCCATTTTCTATGTATTAGTAATGCAAAGTCTTTAATACATGCATTAACTTATTAAATGACCTTAATAGCCCTCAATTTCCCTCTCAAAATATTTCACCATTCTTTTTCTCGCCATTTTAATTTGCAATAGTGAATCTTTTCAAAACATTTCACAATTTTCTTCCCACCATTTTAATCTACAACAATGAATAATTGATTTAAATAATTGTAACATATTTTTGCTTTGCTTCGAGGGTCTTTAAAAAGATTAAAAAAAATTGAGACTATTTCTTAATTTTACGTCTTATATTTTTATTTTTATTTCGATTATGTTAATCCGTTGGCATAATATTTCATGCGCAAAGACGAAGGTCTTTCAATTAATCCGAAACCTCTATATACTAGTTCAACAATACTAATTATATTTGAGATGGCAAAAAGATTTTGTTGCAAAAAAGTGTACAAAATCAAAGAAGGGTATTTTTGTAAACAAACATTTCTTTTATAGAAATTATGTAAGATGTATTATTTCTTATACATCAAACCAAACAATGTATAAGAAATAATACATGCATAACTAATACAAGTATAAGTAATACAAGCATTACTAATACACTATATTTTGCATTGATCTTATACATTCTACCAAACGACCCCTTAATGGGCTTTGACTGGGCTTCGTTGACACTTTTTGTAAGTTCATTCAAATCTCCATTGAGTAACTTATACTAAAAATTACATATATACACAAGGTAACTTTACATTATTACATAAAATCCCATATTGGAAAAGAAATTACAAAAATCCCAAAGTAATTACTTAAATCTCTTAAATTTACTCTCTCTCTCATCCCCCTCATACATATCAAAATACCATTTTTTGCTCCTATTTTAGTGCACTAATTTTTGCTCCATATTTGTGCTCCTTCATTTACGCCTAAAATCAAGCTAACGTGATCTGAAGAATTTAAAATTATTGAGTTATCAATCACTAACTGAACGAAGTTCACCTTTTCCTTCTTATTTTCTGGAAAAAGAAAAACTCAGTTCAACAAAAATCAAAGAATGATTAGAAAATAATTGTCAAGAATCTATTGGCAAAAATATATTTACTTTGAAATCAACACCACGTTTTTGCTGCTTCTTTGTTTGAGCTTTAGTTTTCACCATTGTTAATGGCGTATGAAGGTTAACAGGGTTTTGGGTTTAACGGGGAGATGTAAAAAAAATGTTAATGATATTATACTTCCCGAACTTTGCTTTATTTGCTATTTTTTTTGAAATTGGTTAACCCGTAAAGTATAAATTTTTTTGCAATGGAGTCTGCTCGCGTATTGTTATTCCCGTTGTTGATTTCGTTCTTGGTTCTTTTGATTATGAAGAACCCAATTTTGCAGAGAACCGTTCGAACCACCGAAACGATCCAGTAACAATGAAGAAATTGAGGAAAGTTGCCGGTTCAAGTTCAAATAAGAAAGCTCCAAAATCGTCAAGTAAGAAAAAGGTTGATGATTCTGGACGACCACGTCTGCCGAAGATTTAGTTATCATTAAAATATGTATTAGCAGCTATTCTATGTATAAGATTTCATTATACATTTGTTAAGATTATATAGAGAATTGTATAAGGTGTTCGTATACATGTGAAACAGTATTAGATTATATTTATTACTTGTATAAGGTTTACACATATATATGAAACTGTTGTATGAGGTTGCCTTTTATTTGTTTTGGCAGTATGATTCTATGTATAAGATTTCATTATACATGTATTAATACTATATTATTAATTGTGTAAGGTTTACACATACATGAAAACTGTTGTATTATGCTGCATTTTTTTTGTTTTGTCTTTCTGCTTCTATGTATAAGATTTCATTATACATTGGTTCAGATTATGTACTGATTTGTATAAGAAGGTTATACTTTTCGAAACAATTGCATCACTTTTGTAAGATTAATAAATAATTTTCGACTCTCAAATATCGTAATGACGCAACAATATGGGGATGTTCATATTGATTTTTTGGAGAATTGAAGAAAGCAGATGTTGACCTTTTTTTTCAGAACGTAATGCAACAAAGAAGAAAATTAATTGTGATGTTTAAGATATATTTTAAATTTGAATTTCAGTTACTGTAGACACCTAATTTCGTCCCTCCGCAATATCATTTTTACCCATTTTTTACCTTATCCTACCGTGTACCCTCAATCATGTAATTATCCCTCCACAAATGACAAAAATCAAAATCAACTCTAAACAAATCTTATCCCAAAATCCCCACATAATCCCAATTGATAAAAAATTAACAACCTTCCCAATTAAAAGTGGACACCTAACCCTTATCCCTCCAATTAAAAAACAACACCTACCTACCCTACTCTAACAAACCCTATCCCTACCCCTACCCCTACCTCACTACCCTACCCCACTACCCCATCCTAATATATACACACATACACACAATTAAAGGGGAAAAATAGACACAGCAAAGGGAGGATACAAAAAAAAAGGGCAACAGGCCAAACTCTCTCTCTCTCTTTCGTCTCTCTCGATATACCTCTCCTCTCCTCTCCGTCGGAATCCATGGCTGACGCCGGCCAGCTTAACACCGGCTAGCTTCTCTTCCCCTCTCCCTCGATCGCCACGTCATCAGCTAGCTCTCTCTCTCTCGATCTACGATCTCTCTCTCTCTCTCTCTGCCTCTATCTTATCCGGCGAGACGCCGCCGTCGTTTCAACCACAACGACGACGTCCAACCCACCATCGCCGTAGCCAGCTCTTCTCCCAGCCCGAGATCCGACCAACACGACTGAAATCGACGAATTCCACTGGAATCGGCTCCACCAGCTAGGATCTGTGAACCCGTTTTCACATTTCACATCTGTTTTCAACCAAATTCGACCCCATTGAGTCAGTTCCGGGGAAACCCACGAGAAAATCCGTAAACCTGGTGGCCCGATAGCAAAGTAGGTGTGGGTTTCGCGAGAGGCATAAGTATTGGTTTGTGTTGGTGAAAAAATAGTAAAAAAAAAGGGGTTTATCGTCGTTGTTGGTTCGAATCCGGCGAAGTCAGCCGGAAATCGGTCGAAACAGTAGCTAGGGGGTGCGAAATAGGTTCAGTCTTATCTTCTTTGTTGGTTGGAAAAATTCGTTTGGTCGACATTTGGGTTGGGGTTTCCGTCTTGTCTTGTCGTTCGTTTGTTGGCTCGAAATCCGGTTGGTCGACGTTCGGGTGGGAGATTGCTGATTCGAGGTTCATCGGCACGGGCTCTACCGTATTTAATAGGAATAATACTTGAAAGCAATATTGATGGCCTTCGGATTCGGGTTTTCTTAAATATTATTATCCACGAAAATTGATATTCGGAAGGTTCAATTCTATCCTTGCTCCTCTCAATTTTACGTAATTCTGAATAATTTGCGTGTTTGGTATGTTCGAATATGTGTTATATGTTGTTTGATGTTGGTTGCGGATTTTGAGAAGTGATTTAATAGTCGAAGCATGTTATAATTATTGTGGTTAAAAAATGGTTTTGCGGGTGAGAATTGAAAACTTGGCATAATGGTTGAATTTTGATTAGTTTGATTCATTGGTTGTTTGGTTTCGAAATGAACGTTAATCGAACTTGGTAGTATCTTGATAGGACGATTGGTTTAGGCAAACGTAGTTTGGGTAGGCAAAATTTAGGATTCGTGGCTTCGGTTGAATGTTGGAAATTCTGTGGAGTGTTTGAAATTTTGTTGAATAGTTTTATTTTTTCCGCACTAAGAAATGTATTCATTTGACCGGGGAATGCCCCGAAGCACTTGTATTATTTTATCCGGGGAATGCCCCGAGGTATCTTGTACTCGGAGGACGCTCGTTATCAAGGCCCGAGGCATCGGGTAAAGCTTTGGAGCATAGTTTAGGATTAATATAGGTTAGTGTAGGTTTATATTTTTGCATTTTTCTATTTCGGGATTGTATAATTGGACTGGACACTAATTTTGGATTTGTTTTGTTTCATGTGTTTGGATGGATTGTTTTATGTGTTTTTGTGTGGTTTATACATTTGTAATGCCAAATTAGTCGATACCCTCCACCATGCGACCGTGGTCGAACCACGGGATCGAGGGGTGCCTAACACCTTCCCCTCGGTCAACAGAATTCCTTAGCCGGAATCTCTGTGCGCAAACCGGTTTAAGAGTCAATTGGTTTCGAAAAAGGGATTTTTCAAAGGTGACTTGGCACACCGGACTATGTCAAGTGGCGACTCTGAATAAAAAATACAAATAATCCTTTTTCCGAAACAAATTTTCATTTCTTGTCACTTAAATAATAAACCCTTTCGAACTTCAAAATGTATTCCAATGTTCTGGAGTACGCGTAGAAAAAGCGGTGTGACAGCTCTGGCGACTCTGCTGGGGACATTTCAGAATTCGAGCTTATTTTTTGAGTCGTATCGGCTTTGTTTGGCATTACGAGTGTATAAGCATTGTTTGTGATTATTGTTTTGTTATTGTTTTCACTTTTGTGCGTTTTCGTGCTCTTTGTTTATAGTATTTATCCTATGTGTTACCGCTTTATATCTGTCCTCATGAGTCCATCCCCCCGGCCTTCTTTCTGCAACAAGTCTCGGAGCGCACGTCGTGCGCACGAAAATCTAGTTGAGTCACCTTTATTTTAGGGGGGGAGCCGTTGGATGTATGGAGTAGGTGGAAAGCAAAGCAGCCACTATCGACCATATGCTCCCCCGAACGGCCTTGTTAGTAAACCACAACGTAGGTCAGCCTTTAGGTCATTCTTATGTGCATCTTATTGAGACCTAGCGGGGCCTACACGGTCCTTTGTAGGAGACTCGCCTTTAAAGCATCCCTACGTGCTAACTGTTGCATATTTGAGGGTAACGTGGTCATTTGACGGACCGATTTGGGGAAAACATGTGTTAGAAGTAAAGTGTGAAAAAAAAAAAAAAAAAAAAAAAAGGGAAAAAAAGTGAGTCGAAAAGAATGAATCAAAAGGAGTGTCGAAGTTTATTTTAGAGTTCTTTATGGCTTTTGTTCTTCACGATCCCAAAACTCAAAAAGATTTTTTTTACGTTTTTGCATTTATCTTCTCAAAGTACCGTAAGTTCAAAAAAAAAATTGAATAAAAAAAAAAAAAAAAAAAAGAGGGTTTTATTTGCTTTGTCTACTTATCTGTCGAAAACAAAATACCAAAAAGATTTTTTTATAATTGGTGGTGTCAGTCTTAGTTGAAATGTCTAGTTGAAATCCAAAATGTTTTCACTCGTTTGTTTTTGGTTGTCTCTTAAGTTAGGGTCAATTTATTAGTTAATCGTTAAGTGTCCAATCTGGACGAACTACGCATACCTGATTTCCGTCCCTCGGGGCGGGATACGTAGGCAACCCTCGGTGGGTCCGGTAACCTTTATTTTGGTCTTCATTTTAGTCTTAGGCTAGGTCTTTTACTCCGTAACCTAGAGTTGTTAGCCAAGTAGGCTGATTTTATTCAGCATTACTGTTCGGCGATTTGGAGTCATGAAGCGGTCTGTCCCATCGACGTATGTCCGCATCAAATTCCCGTTGGTTGGGAACCTTTTGCTCTTATCAAATTTTGAGACAATTTCTTATCTGCTACTACAGGATGGACCTGTCCACAAAGTCTAGAGTCCTTATGGTTGTCAAGGTACCCAAAAAGTTGATCAAGTGGTGGGGCACGTTCAATTACTCCGAAAAACACGAAGTGAGGAAAGTGTTAGGCAATCTTGTAACACTCATGGATCTCACGCCTCGTCCGGATTTAATAGAAGCTGCGTTGACTTTCTGGGATCCAAATAATTTGGTGTTTAGGTTCGGAAGTTGTGAATTGACTCCTACTCTGGCAGAAATATCTTGCTTGTTTCGGTTGACTTACATGGACCAACAGATGATTTTAGCCCGCAATCATACTCGTAAGAAATTCCTTCGACTCTGTGGATTAAAAGATAATAAGCATCTGGGATGTCTCAAACAATCTTGGATTTCCTTGGACTAGTTGTTTGCTAGATTTGGGTCTTTAGAGGGTTTCGACTGTTTTTAGGATGAATTCTGTACTACCAAAAAAATCTGGGAACAACGTCGTCTGGAGGTTTTCTGTCTGGCTTTGTTGGGTATCTTAGTGTTTCTGTTAGATGAGAGGTGTATCAATACTCGTCTACAATCAGTGGTGATAGCTTTATTCAAGAAAAAAGATGAGGTCACCATTGTACCAATGATCCTAACAGAAATATATAAGGCTTTAACTGAAGTAAAAAGAGGGGTACGATTTTTTTAGGGGAGTAATCTGATATTGCAGTTGTGGATGATGGAGCACTTGCATACGCCTTCTTTGATTAGAGAAGATGTGATCGACCGTTGTCTGAATGATCGAGTGCAAGCCATGCAAGAAAGAATGCGTTTTGACAAATTTTCTTTTCCTATTGGAGTCGATTCTTGGATCGAATTTCTCGGATCAAGAACTCCAAACAACATTCTTTGGTGCTATATGTGGTTTTGTCCTAAGAAAATCTTGATTGGATCTCAAATGCAACTCTTTCTAGTTTTGATAGGACTTAACTGCACTAGGCCTTACAGTCCAAGAAGGGTGATGCGTCAGTTGGGTAGAATGCAAGACGTCCCCCCAATAATTGACCTTCTAAAGGATGTAGAGTACTTTAAAGTCCAAGCCGTAGGGGAAAGCAAATATGAGCAATTCTGGAATAACGCGATAAAGTTGGGTGTCGATACTTTCGAGGAAAATCCAGGATGCACTCAAAACTATGAAATCTGGCTACAATCTATGCCCCGTGGCATTAGTAGACCCTTACCAGCCCAACTTAGAGGGCGAATACGGGAAGCAATCATGGTAGAAGATGATGAGCAGGAAGATCCGGGTGTCAAGGTGGAGTTTTTGAGAGTTCAGTTGTCGCGTTTGATCATAACTATGGATGGGTGTCAGAGAAACCTTTGCGGGTGTACTCTCCAAGAGGCGGGGATACGGGCAAGAAATTTGTTTCCGGGTATCAAAACGTCATTGCAGGACATGTTGCAAAGTCTAAGTGGAAAAATGGGGACTTCACAGATGGGTTCATCTCAGCTGGGGACATCACACAGAGCACCAGTTTGAAAGAACTTGTCTTATCTTTATGTAGTTTGAGTCTTTTATGTTTCTGTCATTGTAGGTTGGTGTCTGTGTTAAGTCGGAGTTAAGTTATTTTTGATATTCGGGTATTTATTGCACGCATATCGTTAGGGGTTTAAAGTGTTTTTTTTTTTTTGTATTTGTTGTTTAGTTTTAAAGTGGTCCTAAATTCGTTGTATGTTTTGCTATCTTTAATCGAAACGTTAGGACGTTACGTCTTTCTTTTGTTTACTTGTTTTCGTGTTTCGTAAACCTTCAATTGTGTAATGTTTATGCATAAGCTGCCCGAACTACGCAAGATCTGATTCATGTACAACATGATACGTAGGCAGCCTACTTTTGGGTTCGATCTAATCATTTTGTTTCGTTGTTTTTCATTATTTTTCCTCTTTTAAGGAAAACAAAAGTCATAAAGAATGATAAAATAAAGGTATATAACGTGAGGAAAAGAGCAGATATTGATAAAAAATAGTAATAGGTGTAGATAAAAAAAAAGTGTGTAAATAAAAATCGGGATGATGTTGAAATGACCTCGCTACCCTCAAAAGCTGGTAGAAATGAACATGAACTTAGGGCAATTTTACCAATGTGATTCCCATGCTTTTGGTATACCCTAATCCTAACGGATGTCGTCTTTGATGAGCATGTTCTTTCAGATAAAAGTGGTAGGTTTGCAGCACTCTGGCTAGTCACCCATACTTCACTAGATCCAAAGCAAAGCTCGCAATGGCTAGCAGGGAGATTGAAAATTCGCTCATTGACCCGGATCAGGATCACAGGGAAGAAAGTTCAGAACACAATGATGAGGTAGTAAGGCTCAGGCAACAATTGATAGATTTGCACCGGGCATGGGCCAGCGGAATGCCTCCTCCTCCGCTCCCTGAAGGTCTTGGGAATATCTCTAATTGTCCACCGCTCTCTCAAGCACAATTCTCTGCTCCTACTGAGTCACCTGAGCACGCGCCAGGATTCACTCCGCGACATTATTATCCTGGCAATTCTGGTGTGCCCTTGGCAGCTCCCCAATCAAGGCCAGCTGCTCAGCCAGCGCCACCGATCACACCGGTATTCGTGGCCCCGCCACCACATGAAACTCCCATATATGCTGTGCGTCCCACAATGAGGCTTCCTCGGTCTTCCAGTGAGCCAGTACTGAAGGTTTCAGATGGTCAGTATTATGCTACGGAGCCTACTTTGCAATTGAATGAACCGTATGGGTACACTCAGCCGCCTGCATTTCCATTTGATACGGAGAAACCTGTCGCAACAGAGGAACAGGAAGTCATAGCGCGGAAGTTGAAAAGTTTGGAACAAGCTATGAGGAATTTGCAAGGAATCGGAGATTATAGAAGTGTTTCCTATAAAGACCTATGCATGTTCCCTGACATCAACCTGCCTCCCGGTTTTAAGATGCCTAAGTTCGAGAAGTACGCAGGACACGGTGATCCTGTTGCACACTTGAGACGTTATTGCAACCAGTTGAGGGCTGCAGGAGGAAAGGAAGAACTACTCATGGCCTTCTTTGGCGAGAGTCTTTCAGATCTGGCTTCAGAATGGTTCATCGATCTGGATATCGATAAATGGAACAGTTGGGATGATTTGGCTTCTGAATTTGTTCAACATTTTCAGTACAACATCAATTTGATTCCGGACGAAAAATCTTTGGTCAACATGAAGAAAAAGAGCACTGAAGGTTTTAGGGAATACGCTATAAGGTGGCGTGAACAGGCCGCTAGGGTAAAGCCTCCAATGAAGGAAAGTAAGTTGGTAGAAGTTTTCATCCAGGCGCAGGATGAAACCTATTTTCAACATTTACTTCCGGCAATGGGAAAGTCTTTTATGGAAGTCCTCAAAATGGGGGAGATGATAGAGGACGGGATTAAGACCGGTCGAATAGTGAGTTTTGCTGCATTAAAAGCTACCACACAAGCGATTCAAGGTGGATCTGGCGCATTTGGAGGAAAAAAAAAGAAAGAGGATGTTGCGACTGTCGTAGCCGGAACCCATACTTATCCTAAAAGGCCACCTCGCCCCTATCCCCAATCCCAAGCCCAAGTCTACGCCCAAGCTCCATATATTCCTCCCCACCATTACTACCCTCCACAAAATCCTTTATATTCCATTCCACCACCCCCTTACCCAGTATATAGTGCGCAACCATATGCCCAAACCCCTTCTTACCCGCAGTGGCGCGCGCAAACTTCACAAAATCGCCCATTCGCTCCACCAAATTACCAAAACCCCCCCAGACCCAGTTTTCAGCCTAGGTCCGAGTATAAGTAGGAGAAAATGGTCAAAAATCAATTCACACCTCTTGGGGAGTCATATGCTAGCTTGTTTGATAGGTTGAGAAAGTTGAAGGTTTTAAGCCCAATTCAAGGAAGGCTTTCAAATCCACCACCAAGGAATCTCGATTATTCTTTAAGGTGTGCGTACTGTTCTGATATGCCAGGCCATGATATTGAGAAATGCTGGCATTTAAAGAGAGCTGTCCAAGACTTGATTGACACAAATCAGATGTTGGTCCAAGCCCCGGAGGGTCCAAACATTAACCAGAATCCGTTGCCAACCCATGCTGAAGCCAATATGTTAGAATTGATATATGATGGGAAAGAGTCTTCGAGGGGTTATAAGCCTATTGTCAAGATACACACCACTGAGGAGAAATCGGTGAATGTAGCGGAGTCTTTGAAAGCAATGTCATTGAGCCAGGAAGGAATGAGGGAGGATAAATCCCGAGAAAGCACAAAGAAGCCCCTGATCACAGTACAAGGCGCCAGAAGGTATGGTGATTCGAGTCAGGCTAAACCTAAGTTGACAGTGGTGGGAGCTTTGAGTCAGCCTATCTTGACGGTGAAAGGAGCACTGGCAGCGCCTATTGTCCTCAAACCGGTGACCCAACCTCCGATAGTTGATATGAAAAGGATTCCCTGGAATTATGGGCGGACTGTGATGACCTATCACGGGAAAGAAGTTGTGGAAGATGTAGATGAGGTAGGAGGTTTGACCAGGTCAGGAAGATGCTTCGTGCCTGAAAGCTTAAGAAAGTCTAAGCCAACGGTGAGTGAACCGCCGTCTATCGAAAAGCCTATCACTGAGGAGGAAGCCGAAGATTTTTTAAAAAAGATGAAATTGCCAGAGTATTCAGTATTAGACCAGCTGAAGAAAACCCCTGCTCAAATTTCCCTTTTATCTTTGTTGTTGCACTCCGAGGAGCATCATGATGTTTTGCTGAAGGTATTGAATGAAGCATATGTTCCAAGGGAGATTACAATCAACTAGGTTGAGAAAATGGTGGGAAAAATCTTTGAGGTCAATCGGATCAGCTTTTCTGATGATGAATTGCCTGTTGATGATACAGGGCATAATCGGGGTCTTTACATTACAGTGAAGTGTGAGGATTTCTACGTCACTCATGTTATGATTGATGGAGGTTCAGGTGCAAATATTTGCCCTATTTCTACTTTGCAAAAGCTGAATGTTGGTGCTGATAGGATCAAGCCCAACAATGTATGTGTTAGGGCTTTCGATGGTGCCAAGTCAAATTCCATTGGCGAAATAGAACTAATGTTGACCATAGGGCCTGTTGAGTTTGCCATAGAATTTCAGGTATTGAACGTAGAATCCTCTTACAATCTGTTGTTGGGAAGGCCCTGGATCCACAAGGCCAAGGCGGTTGCATCCACGCTGCACCAAATGATTAAGTTTGAGCATGACAGGCAAGAAGTAGTTATTCATGGTGAAGGAGATTTATCAGCCTACGAAAATTCTCCCTTGTCCTTTATTGAAGCAAATAACGTAGAGAAAACATTCGTCTATCAAATTTTTGATACAGTGCCAGTGAGTCGTATCCCTGAGTGGCAAGCTATACCGGGACCACAATTGTCTTCTGCTTCTATCATGATGGTGAGTGAACTTTGGAAATACGAATTTGAACCAGGAAAAGGTTTGGGAGCATCTCTGCATGGTATAGTTCATCCCATATGTCCGAGTGAGAATGTGGGCACGTTTGGTCTGGGATTTGAGCCTACAGCTGAAGATCTGAAGAAAATCAGGGGAAGGAAGAAGGAAATATGGTCACTCCCTCGCCCAATGCCACTACTCAGTGAGTCATTTGTTAAGAGCGATGTCGTGAAGCATGTGGAATCCGAAGTTGAATTGGTGGGTGACCTCCAGAACTTTTTTATTGAAGTTGATATGGTTGAAGCAGGAGAAGGTACCAGTATGACAGATGTGCAATTCATAGGTCCAGTTGTCCGGCTCAATAATTGGGAAGTCACTCCTCTCCCCGTCAGGAGGGAGTTTTGGTAGTTTATTTTGTTTTCCTTTCTGTTTATCCGAGTTATTTTAGGGTTGTAATTCGGATTTTAGTTTTTTTATGTTATATTGGTGTCTGTGTTTAAACCTTTCTATCTTTTATTTAATGAAATGCAATGTCCCTTTTGTTTTGTGTCTAATATAGTTTGTTTTTCTTTTTACACAGTTCTCTTTATGTTGATTCTAATGACATGACATGCATGCGGAATTTTCAGCCTGGTCTTAAAATCCAAAATAATCCAGATGTAATGGAGCAGGATGAGGAATATGATGAAAAAGAGGCATTAGAAGAAATAAGCAAAGGGTTGGAACAATTTGAAGACAAACCGAATCCTAATTTGAATGAGACTAAGCCAATAAATCTAGGGGATCAAGAAGATGTTAGGGAAACTAAAATCAGTGTACATGTTTTGCCACAGCTAAAGGATGAAATGATTCAAACGTTAATGGATTATAAGGATGTTTTTGCATGGTCTTATGATGATATGCCTGGTTTAAGCACTGAGTTAGTGTCTCACAAATTGCCAACGGATCCCGCATTCCCTCCTGTCAAACAGAAGTTGAGGAAGTTTAAAACAGATGTAAGTATTAAAATCAAAGAGGAAATCATGAAACAACTTGAAGCCAAAGTAATTCGAGTGGCTCGTTATCCCATGTGGTTATCCAATGTTGTTCCCGTACCAAAGAAAGATGGTAAAATTCGAGTGTGTGTTAATTACCGCGATTTGAACAGGGCAAGTCCAAAAGATGATTTTCCACTGCCCAACATCCATATTTTTCTAGACAACTGTGCTAAACACGAGGTTGCCTCTTTTGGGATTGCTATGCCGGATATCACCAGATCATTATGGATGATGAAGACGCGGAGAAGACATCTTTTATCACACCATGGGGAACTTATTGTTATCGGGTGATGCCATTCGGTTTGAAGAATGCTGGAGCAACATACATGAGAGCCATGACCACTATGTTTCATGACATGATGCATAAGGAGATTGAGGTTTACGTGGAAGATGTGATTATTAAGTCAAAAAGTCAGGCCGACCATGTAAAAGACTTGAGAAAGTTCTTTGAAAGACTTCGCAGGTATAACCTCAAACTCAACCCGGCAAAATGTGTATTTGGAGTTTCATCTGGAAAGCTGTTGGGGTTTGTAGTCAGCCGTCGGGGAATTGAATTAGATCCCTCGAAAATCAAAGCCATTCAGGATTTGCCCCCGCCCAAGAATAAAACGGAGGTAATGAGTTTGCTTGGTAGACTGAACTACATTAGCAGGTTTATTGCTCAACTCACAACCACTTGTGAGCCCATATTCAAGTTGCTGAAAAAGAGTGTTGTGGTAAAATGGACTGAAGAATGTCAGGAAGCGTTCGATCGAATCAAAAGATATTTGTCAAATCCGCCCGTGTTGGTACCCCCGGAGCCTGGTAGGCCTTTGATCTTATACTTGTCAGTCATGGACAATTCTTTCGGGTGTGTCCTGGGGCAACATGATGTCACAGGCAAAAAAAGAGCAGGCTATTTACTATCTTAGCAAGAAATTCACCACTTATGAGGCCAGGTATACTCTTCTTGAAAGGACGTGTTGTGCCCTAACTTGGATAGCACAGAAGTTGAAGCATTATCTCTCATCCTATACTACTTATCTCATCTCCCGCATGGATCTTTTGAAGTATATCTTTCAGAAGCCTATGTCGACAAGTCGATTGGCAAAGTGGCAAATTTTGCTTACCGAGTTCGACATCGTATATGTGACTCGAACCGCCATGAAAGCCCAAGCCTTGGCAGATCATCTTGCTGAGAATCCCATCGATGAAGAGTACGAGCCATTAAAGACATATTTTCCTGACGAAGAAGTGTCGTGTGTCGATGAAGTCGTTATAGATGTTGATCCAGGTTGGAGGTTATTCTTCGATGGAGCTGTCAATATGAAAGGAGTCGGAATAGGTGCGGTTCTTGTCTCTGAATCGGGACAACATTTCCCGGTAACAGCACAACTTCGATTCTACTGTACTAACAATATGGCAGAGTATGAAGCCTGCATCCTTGGTTTGAGGTTAGCTGTTGATATGGGAGTCCAAGAATTATGGGTGTTGGGAGATT
The DNA here is from genome assembly GCA_030864215.1 of Capsicum pubescens. Lineage (NCBI taxonomy): Eukaryota > Viridiplantae > Streptophyta > Magnoliopsida > Solanales > Solanaceae > Capsicum > Capsicum pubescens. The sequence goes on from CM061544.1 coordinate 340,211,792, forward strand.
CGGATTTACTCGTCCATCAAATTCAAGGCGATTGGGAGACGCGAGATTTGAAGCTCATCCCGTTTCGACAATGCTTGCAGGAGCTATGCCGACGATTTGTGTTAGTAAAATTTAGGCACATTCCAAGGATTCGTAATGAAATTGCTGATGCTTTGGCCACTTTGTCTTCAATGCTCCAACATCCTGACAAAGCCTACATCGATCCAGTGCATGTACAGAGTCGTGATCAGCATGCTTACTGCAATGTGGTTGAAGAAGAGCTCGATGGAGAACCTTGGTTTTTGGATATCAAGCGGTACATTCAATCAGGAGAATACCCAACATATGCCACCAACGATCAAAAGAGGACTCTTAGGCGTTTGGCTAGTGGATTTTTCTCGAGCGGGGGAATCTTGTATAAGAGGACCCCAGATCTGGGACTTCTAAGGTGTGTAGATGCAAAAGAAGCCTCGGCAATCATGGTTGAAATACACTCTGGAGTATGCGGGTCGCATATGAACGGTCACGTCTTGTCAAAGAAGATTCTTCGAGCAGGTTATTACTGGCTTACTATGGAGAGGGACTCTATTCAGTTTGTTCGAAAGTGTCATCAATGTCAGGTGCACGGCGATCTGATACATTCTCCTCCTGTTGAGTTGCATGCAATGGCCGTTCGTAGCTTGGGGAATGGATGTGATTGGACCGATTGAGCCGAAGGCATCAAATGGACATAGATTCATTTTGGTAGCCATTGACTACTTCACAAAGTGGGTGGAAGCAGTAACTTTCAAGTCGGTGACAAAGAAGGTTATGGTAGATTTTGTTCATGCCAGTATCATTTGTAGATTTGGAATTCCTAAGATGATTATTACAGACAATGCTGCCAATCTCAATAGTCATTTGATGCAAGAAGTGTGTCAACAGTTTAAGATCGCACATCGAAATTCTACTCCTTATCGTCCAAAGGCCAATGGTGCTGTAGAAGCCGCCAATAAAAATATAAAAAAGATACTGCGAAAAATGGTACAAGGTTCTTGACAGTGGCATGAAAAGTTGCCGTTTGCATTGCTAGGTTATCGCACCACTGTTCGCACTTCAACAGGGGCAACTCCATATTTATTAGTGTATGGGACAGAAGCAGTCATCCCTGCAGAAGTTGAAATTCCTTCTCTTCGGGTCATTGTAGAAGCAGAGATCGATGACGACGAATGGGTAAAAGCCCGACTGGAACATTTGAGTTTGATCGAGGAAAAAAGGCTAACGTCCGTGTGTCATGGCCAGTTGTATCAAAGGAGGATGGCTCGTGCGTATAACAAAAAGGTCCATCCCAGGAATTTTGAAGTTGGTCAGTTGGTATTAAGACGTATCCTTCCTCACCAGGTTGAAGCGAAGGGCAAGTTCTCCCCTAACTGGCAAGGTCCCTTCGTTGTGAAGAAAGTGTTACCCAATGGAGCCTTATATTTGACAGATATTGAAGGCAAAATGGCAGAAATGACTATCAATGCTGATGCGGTCAAAAGATACTATGTATAATATTTGGTCCTTTGTTTGATTTTATTGCATGTTTAGTACTTGCATTTTTTAAGATTGATATGACGAAGGCATTTTATTCTTCTATCCAAACATTGTGTCATCCTTTGTTTACCCGTTTGAGCCTCGTTTATTTTTCTTTCATATCCCTCTTTTGGAATCAAAATAGAGTCAAAGACAAATGTCAAGAAAATAAGAATAAAAGAAAGAGTTCGAAAAAAAAAAAAAAAAAAAATCAAAGCAAAGCAAAGGACAAGCAGATGGAACTACGTGCGACCTGATTCTCCTCTCTCGGGAGTGAGATACGTAGGCTGCCCTATTTCGGGCTCGGTCCAACCAAATAAATATTTAAGATTCACCCAGTCAACAAAACTAGGGCATGAGTTAATGCATTGTTTGAGTCGATTCCAAAAGTTGTAAGTCCCACCCCCACTTCAAGTATCGTTTGAGCCTCTTACCATCTTTTCTAACCTTGACCAAAAGCCAAGTTACAACCAAAGAAAGTCCTTCAGATCAATTTTTGATAGTGTTAAGTCTAAGCATGCAATGGATATGCCGATACATTGCGAAGTACCGCTTATCTCCCTCAGCATAAGAAATCATGAAAGAAATACAAAAATGAGAGAGTCTTATTGGTGAAAACCTTTGCAGGCACCATAAGGCGATGGTGAGTCGTGAGAAAATGAAAATGAGAGAGTCTTATTGGTGAAAACCTTTGCAGGCACCATAAGGCGATGGTGAATTGAGAGAAATACAAAAATGAGAGAGTCTTATTGGTGAAAACCCTCACGGGCACCGTAAGGCGAGGGAGAGTTCAAGAGAAAAGAGAAAAGTGAAAAGAAAGAGATTTGTTGGCGAATGTATTTTTAGATGTCGTCAGTCGAATGTGATGTATGAGTCCAATAGATTTGAAGAAGCGGCTCAACGGCAAAGGCACAAACTCGACAACAAATGGGGAGTTTTGGATAGGAAGATCAGGCAGCTCAATCCTAAATGCATGTCATACTCATTGGAGTTGGTTGTCGTATTTAGATAAGTTTTCTTCTTGAATATGGGACATTTCCCTCTTTCTTTCATTTACATATTCATGCTTTTTGTTTTTTTTATGTCATTTATCAAAATAAAAGTCACCATCATTTCTTTACATTTTAAGTCAAGTCTGTGTCAAAACAAGCAAGAAAGGATTTCAAAATTTACTACCAGTCTTTCCAATTATATGAGGAAAAGCCAAGGAACAACACAGAAAAGAAATATGATCGTAATTCAACACGAAGCAAAGGAAGTCTATCAACCGACAGGCTATTGGATTCGTAGAAGCATTTAGGATTTGGGAAAAGAGTGAGCCTCAGGGGCACCGTAAAAATGGAAACCCATTGTTTGAGTCAGAACTCATTTCCCTCAATCTGGATCCAGGTCAATGATGCGGCAAGACACGACAAGTGTTAGCAATTTGGAACAAAGATGAAAGGAACGAGTGTTGGGCAGATACCTAAAAGCCAAGATCTGCAAGCCACCACTAAGTTTTTAACTGACAAATTTTTCTTTGATTGAAACAGGGGCAAATTTGTTTCACTTGATTCAGTTACCATTGGAAATGCATATCCAGGGATTTTTACTTTCTGTTCAGGACCCTCCTGAAAAATGAGATTTTACTTTCTGTTCAGGACCCTCCTGAAAATGGGATTTTACTTTCTGTTCAGGACCCTCCTGAAAAATGGGATTTTACTTTTTGTTCAGGACCCTCCTGAAAAATGGGATTTTTACTTTCTGTTCAGGACCCTCCTGAAAAATGGGATTTTACTTTCTGTTCAGGACCCTCCTGAAAAATGGGATTTTACTTTCTGTTCAGGACCCTCCTGAAAAATGGGACTTTACTTTCTGTTCAGGACCCTCCTGAAAAATGGGACTTTACTTTCTGTTCAGGACCCTCCTGAAAAATGGGACTTTACTTTCTGTTCAGGACCCTCCTGAAAAATGGGATTTTACTTTCTGTTCAGGACCCTCCTGAAAAATGGGACTTTACTTTCTGTTCAGGACCCTCCTGAAAAATGGGATTTTACTTTCTGTTCAGGACCCTCCTGAAAAATGGGATTTTACTTTCTGTTCAGGACCCTCCTGAAAAATGGGATTTTTACTTTCTGTTCAGGACCCTCCTGAAAAATGGGATTTTACTTTCTGTTCAGGACCCTCCTGAAAAATGGGATTTTACTTTCTGTTCAGGACCCTCCTGAAAAATGGGATTTTACTTTCTGTTCAGGACCCTCCTGAAAAATGGGACTTTACTTTCTGTTCAGGACCCTCCTGAAAAATGGGATTTTACTTTTTGTTCAGGACCCTCCTGAAAAATGGGATTTTACTTTCTGGGACTTTACTTTCTGTTCAGGACCCTCCTGAAAAATGGGATTTTACTTTCTGTTCAGGACCCTCCTGAAAAATGGGACTTTACTTTCTGTTCAGGACCCTCCTGAAAAAATGGGACTTTACTTTCTGTTCAGGACCCTCCTGAAAAATGGGATTTTACTTTCTGTTCAGGACCCTCCTAAAAAATGAGACTTTACTTTCTGTTCAGGACCCTCCTGAAAAATGGGATTTTACTTTCTGTTCAGGACCCTCCTGAAAAATGGGATTTTACTTTCTGTTCAGGACCCTCCTGAAAAATGGGATTTTACTTTCTGTTCAGGACCCTCCTGAAAAATGGGATTTTACTTTCTGCTCAGGACCCTCCTGAAAAATGGGATTTTACTTTCTGTTCAGGACCCTCCTGAAAAATGGGATTTTACTTTCTGTTCAGGACCCTCCTGAAAAATGGGACTTTACTTTCTGTTCAGGACCCTCCTGAAAAATGGGACTTTACTTTCTGTTCAGGACCCTCCTGAAAAATGGGAATTTACTTTCTGTTCAGGACCCTCCTGGAAAAGGGGACAATGCTTTCAAAAAAAATAAAAATAAAAATGAAATACTAATTATTTATAATTCTTGTTTGGGATAATTTTCTTTCTAGTTTTAATTTTGAGTTTCAGGAGCCCGCCTGAAGAACAGGGTGATGAAATAGCAAGGCAGGAGCCCGCCTGAAGAACAGGGTGATGAAATAACAAGGCAGGAGCCCGCCTGAAGAACAGGGTGATGAAATAGCAAGTTCGGAGCCCACCGGGAGAACAGAGTGAAGAAAATGAAAAGTCAAGCAACAAAGTGATGAAATAGCAAGTCAGGAGCCCGCCTGGAGAACAGGGTGATGAAAAGTCGAGTCAAGAACCAACAGAAGCTGTATAGATAGGATTTTTGTAATTTCACTTATGTTTTTACTTGTAATTTTCATTTTGATGTAATAACAGAGCCGCGGAACGGAACCTCGACGGAGCCTCACTCGACTCTCCAACTCGGTATAGTCCATCTCCGTCCAATCCTTGGAGATACTTATCACTTGATCCCTTCATAACTTGGGTGGGTAGGCTTTCCTAATTCAAGACCCGGTAGTCCTTCGTTCTCCTGTTTCTTTCTTTGAATAATGGTCGGGACAAAATTCTATCTCGCTGTCTACTTCTTTGCCTGAAAACACTTCATGTTTACATTCAAAGGGGGCATGATGTAGACACCTAATTTCGTCCCTCCGCAATATCATTTTTACCTATTTTTTACCTTATCCTACCGTGTACCCTCAATCATGTAATTATCCCTCCACAAATGAAAAAAATCAAAACCAACTCTAAACAAATCTTATCCCAAAATCCCCACATAATCCCAATTGATAACAAATTAACAACCTTCCCAATTAAAAGTGGACACCTAACCCTTATCCCTCCAATTAAAAAACAACACCTACCTACCCTACTCTAACAAACCCTATTCCTACCTCTACCCCTACCTCACTACCCTACCCCACTACCCCATCCTAATATATACACACATACACACAATTAAAGGGGAAAAATAGACACAGCAAAGGGAGGATACAAAAAAAAGGGCAACAGGCCAAACTCTCTCTCTCTCTTTCGTCTCTCTCGATATACCTCTCCTCTCCTCTCCTCTCCGTCGGAATCCATGGCTGACGCCGGCCAGCTTAACACTGGCTAGCTTCTCTTTCCCTCTCCCTCGATCGCCACGTCATCAGCTAGCTCTCTCCCTCTCGATCTACGATCTCTCTCTCTCTGTCTCTATCTTATCCGGCGAGACGCCGCCGTCGTTTCAACCACAACGACGACAGCCAACCCACCATCGCCGTAGCCAGCTCTTCTCCCAGCCCGAGATCCGACCAACACGACTGAAATCGACGAATTCCACTGGAATCGGCTCCACCAGCTAGGATCTGTGAACCCGTTTTCACATTTCACATCTGTTTTCAACCAAATTCGACCCCATTGAGTCAGTTCCGGGGAAACCCACGGGAAAATCCGTAAACCTGGTGGCCCGATAGCAAAGTAGGTGTGGGTTTCGCGAGAGGCATAAGTATTGGTTTGTGTTGGTGAAAAAATAGTAAAAAAAAAGGGGTTTATCGTCGTTGTTGGTTCGAATCCGGCGAAGTCAGCCGGAAATCGGTCGAAACAGTAGCTAGGGGGTGCGAAATAGGTTTAGGCTTATCTTCTTTGTTGGTTGGAAAAATTCGTTTGGTCGACATTTGGGTTGGGGTTTCCGTCTTGTCTTGTCGTTCGTTTGTTGGCTCGAAATCCGGTTGGTCGACGTTCGGGTGGGAGATTGCTGATTCGAGGTTCATCGGCACGGGCTCTACCGTATTTAATCGGAATAATACTTGAAAGCAATATTGATGGCCTTCGGATTTGGGTTTTCTTAAATATTATTATCCACGAAAATCGATATTCGGAAGGTTCAATTCTATCCTTGCTCCTCTCAATTTTACGTAATTCTGAATAATTTGCGTGTTTGGTATGTTCGAATATGTGTTATATGTTGTTTGATGTTGGTTGCGGATTTTGAGACGTGATTTAATAGTCGAAGCATGTTATAATTATTGTGGTTAAAAAATGGTTTTGCGGGTGAGAATTGAAAACTTGGCATAATGGTTGAATTTTGATTAGTTTGATTCATTGGTTGTTTGGTTTCAAAATGAACGTTAATCGAACTTGGTAGTATCTTGATAGGACGATTGGTTTAGGCAAACGTAGTTTGGGTAGGCAAAATTTAGGATTCGTGGCTTCGGTTGAATGTTGGAAATTCTGTGGAGTGTTTGAAATTTTGTTGAATAGTTTTATTTTTTCCGCACTAAGAAATGTATTCATTTGACCGGGGAATGCCCCGAAGCACTTGTATTATTTTATCCGGGGAATGCCCCGAGGTATCTTGTACTCGGAGGACGCTCGTTATCAAGGCCCGAGGTATCGGGTAAAGCTTTGGAGCATAGTTTAGGATTAATATAGGTTAGTGTAGGTTTATATTTTTGCATTTTTCTATTTCGGGATTGTATAATTGGACTGGACACTAATTTTGGATTTGTTTTGTTTCATGTGTTTGGATGGATTATTTTATGTGTTTTTGTGTGGTTTATACATTTGTAATGCCAAATTAGTCGATACCCTCCACCATGCGACCGTGGTCGAACCACGGGATCGAGGGGTGCCTAACACCTTCCCCTCGGTCAACAGAATTCCTTAGCCGGAATCTCTGTGCGCAAATCGGTTTAAGAGTCAATTGGTTTCGAAAAAGGGATTTTTCAAAGGTGACTTGGCACACCGGATTATGTCAAGTGGCGACTCTGAATAAAAAATGCAAATAATCCTTTTTCCGAAACAAATTTTCATTTCTTGTCACTTAAATAATAAACCCTTTCGAACTTCAAAATGTATTCCAATGTTCTGGAGTACGCGTAGAAAAAGGGGTGTGACAGTTACTATATTTAATCATATACCACATAATGATAATTGATTAATACGTTAATTAAGGAAAAGAAAGATATTATCTTTCTTCTTATTTTCTGGAAAAAAAAAACCTCAGTTCAACAAAAATCAAAGAACGATTAGAAAATAATTCTCAAGAATCTATTGGTAAAAATATATTTACTTTGAAATCAATACCATATTTTTGCTGCTTCTTTGATTGAGCTTTAGTTTTCACCATTGTTAATGGCGTATGAAGGTTATCAGGGTTTTGGGTTTAACGGCGAGATGTCAAAAAAAAAAAAGTTAATGATATTATACTTTCTGAAACAATAATTGTATCATTTTTGTAGGATTGATAACTAATTTTCGACTTCCAAATACCTGAATATCGCAACAATATGGGGATGTTCATATTGATTTTTAGAGAATTGAAGAACGCAGTAGAAGAATTTTTTATTTTTTTGGCTGCTACAAAGAAGACTATTTTACCGTGCCATTAAAGAAAATATTTAAATTTAAATTTCAGTTACTATTTTTAACCATACACTACTTAATGTTAGCTAATTAATGGCGTAAATTAAGGAACTGAAAGATAATATCTGATTTATCTTACCTTAAATATAGGATTAACAGTTTTATCATACATTTGAACTATGTATGAGGAACTACCGAATGTATGAGTAAATTTACCTAATCCGAAAGAAAGAAAGCATTAAGAGATTTTATGTAATTAGTTTCACTAGAATGGGGATTTATGTGGTTTTCACTAACTTATATGGATTTCCTTAAAGACCTCTTTGTCTCAAGTATTTCTCAAGTTTTTTGGGCCTAAATCATGCCCAATTCAGCACATTCAATGTGTATATCAGTAAAATGGCAACACATTAGTAGAGAAATCTTGGTAGTTTAATTGATTAGATATCAAGGATTTGATTCTCACCTTGTAATCGAATCATTATTTCCTTTTCCCTCTTCCGTATACATAATTAAAAATTATTCAAACAAGTTTAAAAATATGCATTTTTATATTTATTTCATTCTTTTCAAGTTTGGCCATTTAATATTAATTCAATCAATTCGCTATTGTCAAACTCTTATGCAATAGTATTAAAAATTCATCTTTTATAGTAATGATTTGAAAAAATAAAACTAAGAAAGGCCATCTGCTTACTACATTGAGTTAAAAATAAGTTATGGAATAAATATTGTATAAATATAATGGCTCTTTTTCTTACTTATTTTTTTTTAAAAAAAAAAACTAAATTAGACTAGTTCTGAGATTTTGTCATCTCTTAATTCCATCAAAATGCTTGTTAGAACTCTTAAGGAAATGACGAGTATACCCAAGGTTCATGGATTAAAAAATTATGAGATTTTATGTTCAAATTCCAACAAAAATAAAAATATTAGGTATCTTTTTCTCGTTTGTGCTAGTTTTTGAGGGCAAGTGTTACCTGGTATCAGTGGCGGAGCCAGGATTTTCATTGAGGGGGTTCAGAAGTAAACATATGAACTAATTGGAGGGGGTTGAACATCTACTATATATGCATAAAAAATATTTTTAACCATGTAAAAATAGTATAAAAATAGTATAATTTTTCATCGAGGGGTTCGAATAATGAACCCCTGGAGCAAAGGTAGCTCCACCACTACCTGATACTTGGTGCTTGTAGGAGGTGACAGGTGTCCCGTGAAATAAATTGAGATGCATGCAAACTCGCCCGGACATCACGATTCTAAAAGAAAAAAAGTGTATAATCAACTAACGTTAAAACACTTTGGGGGTTAATTTATAAAATAAACTTCATAACCTATTTTAAAAATAAAACTAATTCCAGAGGTGTTGACCACATATTTTTTTAAGAATTTTTAGAAGATAAAAAGAATGTCAAGTTAAATACTCCCTATGTTTCAAATTGATTGTCCAATTTTGATTCGGCACGAATTTAAAAAGGTAAAGAAGATTTTAAATCTTGTGGTCTTAAACTAAAGATATGTTAAATGTATCAAAATGTCCTTTAATCTTCTGGTTTTAAACATTGTCATGTGAAAAGTTAAAATTTAACAGTTGCCCAAAAGGAAAAGAGACATTCTTTTCGATATTGACTAAAAAGAAAAGTATGACAAGCAATCTCGGTAGCTACATCATCCATGGAATTTAAAGAGCCGAAAGGAGCATGAGTCATATTCTACGGAATGCCTCTCCTGCCAAGGTTATATGTCTTCTTTCAACCTATTCAAGTCTAACTCATTTGAACCCTTAAGGCTCTAACCATGGAGCATACAAATCCCAAAAAAGCATAGTTTCTCCTCTAAGAACGCCATTGAGACAGAGTTGGTATCTTTTTCATAGAGGATAAGACGGGTAAATTTCATCCATGGTCACTTAATTTTGCATCTATTACCCAAAACTCACTTTTCTTTCATTCATTTCATCCATGATCACTTAACTTGGTATCTTTTACGCAAAAGTCATTTTTCTTTCATTCATTTCATCCATGGTCATTTAACTTTACTCCGACCATCACAAAAGTCACTATGATCGGATTTTAAAATAATTTCATCGGAAAAATGATGTGGCAACCTTAATTAGTTCTTAATTTTAATTTAAGTGAATATATAATATATTACTCATATCTTGACCTTTTTTATATATGCACAATCTAATTTTCCTTATCGATTATTTAATGAAAGAATATCAATTTCTTAATAGATTAGATTACCTAATGAAGACTATTTTCATAAAAAAAAAATTGGTTGATATTTTTATGAAATAAAATTACACTTATATATTCTTAAAATCCTCTAAAATTGAGACATGTGTTGGTAAATTATTTTTTTTCACTAATATATTATGGCATGTAGTTGATAAAATTATTTTTTCCCCTCTAAAATTGTGACATGTAGTTGATAATTTTTTTTTTTTATCCATTATTTTTCTTGCCACTTGAGTCTTTGCATTCGGTATATCATAATAATACAATAAACTACTCTATTTATTGAGTTTGTCTTTGTATTTTTAATTGTTTGACTAATCAATTAATTCTCTTAAATGTTTTTATTATAATATTCAATTTCTGATAAATTACATATTGTTTAATTAATTTAATTGATAACTATAAAAATTAGATATCCTATAATTTCTTTATCTATTAAAGTACTTATACTTTATAACTTTATCAACAAAACTGTACGTTAATATAACATTATTTATACAAATTTTGACAATACTTATTCAGTGACATAATTAAAAAGATTTTATTTTACCTTTAGCATGTTGATTTATCTTCAAAGAATTAAAATAATTTTTTTAAAAAAAATAATATCATACATGTATTTCTATTTTATGTTTTTTGAAGAATTTATCTTGTTTATAACTCTTTTTCGATGCACCTTTTTGGCAGATGAAAGCAATATTAAGAAATATTTTATAAAAATATCATCCAAGCAAATAATCTTCATTAGGTAATCTAATCTATTAAGAAATTGGTATTCTTTCATTAAATAGTTGTGCACATATAAAAAAGGTCAAGATATGAGTAATATATTATATATTCACTTAAATTAAAGTTAAGAACTAATTAAGTGATACAAGAAGCAACAATGAAAACACGAAACAAACACCAAATCAATCCACAAGTTTGAAGAACCGAGGACCCCTTTGGTGACCACTCTCGGATTAACTACAACAACAATGAAAACACAATAACAACAAGATATTGAAGGTGTAAATACACCAAAATAGCAACAATATGGCGAGATGGACTAAATAACAAGATAGGAACAACACACGGTTTTACTAACAAGAGATAGAAATGGTTACAAGAACACAAACTACTACAAGATTACAATAAAAGTAAAAGGATCGTTAGATAGATTTAATGAAGGTATAATCTTAAGAACTCAAAAGCATATTCCACTCTTGGACCCTTAACACTACACACAAAGTTCACCTATCTCTTACGAAGACACAAGGTCGGAATCCACCTCCCAAGCATCACGTTTCCAAGCCATAAGATCAACAAGAGTGATTTCACACCCTCTATGCCTAATTTCGATTTTGGTGCCTCAAGGAGAGAGGACTTGTGTTTCTTTGTGTTTCAAGACTTAAACATCATGAATAATCTAAGTCTAAAAGCCCAACAGTGTTCTATTTATACTAGGTTACAAATAAAATACAAAATATCCAAAATGCTCTTTTAAGAGCTAGGCTCCCTTCAAGTGTATTTAGGGGCTGCCTTGTTGTGTTCCAAGGCTCCTCTTTACACTCCAAGTGTGAGATTAGGATCGGTTTGGTGTGTTTTAAGTCCTTCACTCACACACTCCAAGTCTCGGGTTCATTACATTCTCGCATGCGTCCATCTTCGTGGTCGTACTTGTATCATCTTCCCCTCCTTAAAAAGGATTCGACCTCTAATCCATGCCTTGTAAAATCAAAGAGAGCCAAACAAGCACACTTCCTCATGACATAAGGATTAGGATTAGCAAAAGTAAACAATAATGGTATGCACTCAAAACACTCAAAACAGCCCACACCAAAAAAAAAAAAAACCGAGGACCCTTTGAGTTCAAGTCTCGGCCAACAACAAGTCTCGACATGCCAAAGTGGTTCATATTTGACATATAACCAAGAGTCCTTAGTGTTAAACATTATGAATCCATCGACAAATTCACCAAGGACTTGGCTATGATAAGCACCCAAAAGAAACACACCTAAGCCGAGAGTAAATCTTTCCCATCCTAAGATGGCACCGAGATCAAATGGGAAGAGTGGCCATAGACACGGGTCTAAACAACACACCCGTTTCCCGTAGTCTTTACCACAACCACACGGCTTACTCTCTATATTGGAATACATATCATCACAAGTAAAGACAGAGTAGAGAAAGGTGGCATTAAATTCTACTTCTACAATGGTGTCCTTGAAAAAGCCACACAAAGTAGAAGAAGAAGTAATTTTCAAGACCACACATTCCTTACCCTTAAGAGTACTCTCATCTTCCAAGAAGAGATTTCTCTCTTTAGGAGGAATGTTGTCACACCATAGTGGGTTAGCATATAGGCTATAGCTTCCAAGGCAAGCTATACCATTATTTTCACCACTAGGCCTATTAGGAGTGTTTAAAGTATCTTCAAACAAGGCATTGTACCTAAAGAGTGAATGATCTAACCCGCGGAAAGATTTGAAACTTTCATTTTCTAAGGAATCATTATCAAGTTTCAAAGATATGTCAAGCACACTATTAAACCTATGAGTCAAGCAAACATTAGAATCTTTACAACAACATAGGCTTTCGGGTTCACTCCTTTTTTCTTGACCAACATTTTCAAATTCTCCACTCACTTGAGACTCATTAATCATATCACACATACTCTCAAGTGGTAGACAAGTTTTACACACAAGTTGGTCAACAAAAATTTCACTCGACAATGTACTTTCATTCAACACAATAGCTTCAACACTAGGTGGACAAAAATCGATCTTACTAGAAGAGTCGATTCGGTCATCTATAGGATCAACTAGTGTATCCACTCGTACAACATGTACATCATCCACAAGTGGTAAGGAATCAATATACTCATACGTAGGTAAGCTACTACTCACACTCAACGGCTTATTAGTCACAAGTTCATCATCCACATGTACCAAAGTGTAAGAGATAGCTATTTTACCTTGACGTTCATGAGTACGTTCGTCTTTACCTTGGTGTGAAAGTCTTTCACAAGTTTGGCCAGCAACTTCCTTTGGGAAGCTCTCACCGCAAGGTGTTTGGACCTTAGATTTTGGATTTGTTGGGATAAGCGTGGATATCAATTGGCGTAGCCTTTCAACGTTCCATTTTATGTCTTCAATATTGTCGGTGATGCGGTCAAACGTGGCATCGAGATTGGTGGCAGCCATGGTACCTAAGAAAAGACAACAACGAACAACAAAACAAACAAACTTGTTAGCTCAAAAATGTGTCACCACACTCTCACTCTCGATTTTTACCTCACACTTGGTTTCACAAGTATTGAAAGTCAGCTTGTACTTCGTGAGTGATTGAGGGAGGAGTCCACCTTGGTCCGGAATAGATTTTCGTTTGAGTTGACTCAAAAAAATTTTACTTATAGACTTTAACCAACAAGATACAACGAATTCATAAAAGAAAAAAATTACAAAAGAAACATAGACACGAACAACGAATTCAAGAACTAAGTGACAACCTAGTAGAAGTTTACTAGCTTGTTAATTAGTACTAAGATCAATCAAACGAAACTAAGAGACAACAAAATGAAACTAAGAAATCTAAAATTTTGAGCTCGGAAATATTGCGTGAACAGTAGCAGTGATGATGTGGCGGCCACGTATTGGTTCGATTTTATCAAGTGGTTATTCTCAAATGTTCAAGTCTTGGTCAAAAATTAATTTGGATTGGTGGAATTTATTTTAGGAGGAAAAATAAGTCTTGGAGCCTTTTTCAATTTTCAAGACTTGACTTTTTCTTGTACTTCTCCTTAAAACATAGGTCCTTAAATCATGAAAAAGTAGTTGAGAAGTGATATAAAGGCTTTTGGAGGTTGGGGGCCTTTCAAGACTAACAAGTACATACACCTTTTTCCTTCACCTTTTAGGATCTAGCACTCACTTTATGTTCTAACAATATATGAAGGAAGGTGAAGAACTTCAAGAACAACAACAACCACACCAAGAACAATAACAACAATCCTTAAGAACAACAACAATTCCAACGGCCAACTCCAATCCACAACAACAAATGGCCAAGTCTCTTTAGTGTTGTGTCTTTGGTTTTAACAAGAGATGAAGGTTGTGAAGAACTTCAAGAACACAACAACATTCACCAAGAACTACAAAAACAACACTCCTTTCAACAACAACAACCACACACATGGCCAAGTCAAGTTTTTCAACAATAATGTCTACCACACGGTCTTACTTGTTCACGACAACAACAACAAAGCTCAAACTTAGATATGGACTCAAGTGTTAGTAAAGAACAAAGCTAACACCAGAAACACTCAAGACAAATAAAAATCTCGGTCAAGACACAACAAGAACGCAATTCTCGGCCAAGAACACAACACGGGCAGATTGCACTTTTTTTTATTTTTCAGTTTTTCAATAATTTTTTTTTTTTAATTTTCTAATCAAGCAAGACCAATATTGATCTTGTAGGAAAAAGATCTAGCCATGCTTTGATACCAAATGATACAAGAATCAACAATGAAAACACGAAACAAACACCATATCAGTCCACAAGTTTGAAGAACCGAGGACCCTTTGGTGATCACTCTTGGATTCACTACAACAACAATGAAAATACAATAACAACAAGATATTAAAGGTGTAAATACACCAAAACAGCAACATATGGCGAGATGGACTACAATAACAAGATAGGAACAACACACGATTTTACTAACAAGAGATAGAAATGGTTACAAGAACACAAACTACTACAAGATTACAATAAAAGTAAAGGGATAGTTAGATAGACTTAATGAAGATATAATCTTAAGAACCCAAGAGCATATTCCACTCTTGGACCCTTAACACTACACACAACGTTCACCTATTTCTTACGAAGACACAAGGTCGGAATCCACCTCCCAAGCATCATGTTTCCAAGCCATGAGAACAACAAGAGTGATTCCACACCCTCTATGCCTAATTTCGGTTTTGGTGCCTCAATGAGAGAGGACCTGTGTTTCTTTGTGTTTCAAGTAGGCCTGTCAAACGGGCCGGGCTGACCCGGCCCAGCCCGACCCACTTACAAAAATCGGCCCGGTTTGACTCGGACCGATAAGCCCTAGGGCTTTAGGGTCCCGGGTACCGGGCCGGGTTTTTATTGATTTGGGACCGATTAACCCGTCCTGGACCAAGCCCAGTTAGGGCCCGTCGGTTAACCGGCCCGGCCTATCCCGATTAAGTTTCTTTTTTAAAAAAAAAATTTGGATTTAATTATAACTTAGTTTTAATTTATTATTAATTTACTATCAAGTATTATTAATTTATATATGTGAATATATATCTTTTGTAGATGTATATATTTAACGTATACATGTGTAAAGGTTTTATAAATTAATATATAACTATATATATAATCATATATTGTAGTATATTTTATTTAAAGTAGTACATATATATTGAATGATACGTATATATGTGTAGATATCTTCTATAGACATATATATTTAACGTATACATGTGTATATGTTTTATAAATTAGTATATAACTATATATATAGTGTGTGTATATATTGTAGTGTATATATATTGTAGTATATTTTATTAAAAGTAGTACATATATTGAATGGTACGTATATGTGTGTATATATCTTCTAAAGTAGTATATATTTAACGTATACGTGTGTATATGTTTTATTAATTAGTATATAACTATATATATAGTGTGTGTATATATTGTAGTGTATATATATTGTAGTATATTTTATTTAAAATAGTACATATATATTGAATGGTGCGCATATATGTGTATATATCTTCTATAGACGTATATATTTAACGTATACATGTGTATATATTTTATAAATTAGTATATAACTATATATATATATATATATATATATATATATATATATATATATATATATATTGTAGTATATATATATTGTAGTAGATTTTATTAAAGTAGTACATATATATTGAATGGTGCGTATATATGTGTATATATCTTCTATAGACGTATATATTTAACGTATACATGTGTATATGTTTTATAAATTAGTATATAACTATATATATATATTGTAGCATATGTTTTACTTAAAGTAGTACATATATATTGAATGGTACGTATATTTGTGTATATATCTTCTATAGACGTGTATATTTAATGTATACATGTGTATATGTTTTATAAATTAGTATATAACTATATATATATATATATGTATTGTAGTATATACATATATTGTAATATATGTTTTACTTAAAGTAGTACATATATATTGAATGGTGCTTATATTTGTGTATATATCTTCTATAGACATGTATATTTAATGTATACATGTGTATATATTTTATAAATTAGTATATAACTATATATATTGTAGTATATATATATATATATATATATATATATATATATATATATTGTAGTATATGTTTTACTTAAAGTAGTATATATATATTGAATGGTGCGTATATTTGTGTATATATCTTCTATAGACGTGTATATTTAATGTATACATGTTTTATAAATTTGTATATAACTATATATATTGTAGTATATATGTTTATATATCTTCTATAAATGTATATATTTAATGTATACATGTGTATATGTTTTATATATTAGTATATAACTATATATATTGTAGTATATATATATATATATATATATATATATATATATATATATTGTAGTATATGTTTTACTTAAAGTAGTACATATATATTGAATGGTGCGTATATTTGTGTATATATCTTCTATAGACGTGTATATTTAATGTATACATGTGTATATGCTTTATAAATTAGTATATAACTATATATATTGTAGTATATATGTGTATATATCATCTATAGACGTATATATTTAATGTATACATTTGTATATGTTATATAAATTAGTATATAACTATATATATATTGTAGTATATATATATATATATATATATATATATATATATATATATATTGTAGTATATGTTTTACTTAACGTAGTACATATATATTGATTGGTGTGTATATTTGTGTATATATCTTCTATAGACGTGTATATTTAACGTATACATGTGTATATGTTGTATAAATTAGTATATAACTATATATATATATATATATATATATATATTGTAATGTATATATATTGTAGTATATTTTATATTTAAAGTAGTACATATACATTGAATGGTGCGTATATATGTGTATATATCTTCTATAGACGTATATATTTAACATATACATGCGTATATGTTTTATAAATTAATACATAACTATATATATTTATTGTAGACTTGTAGTATATATATATATATATATATATATATATATATATATATGTATATATATATATATATTGTAGTATATGTTTTATTTAAAGTAGTACATATATATTGAATGGTACGTATATTTGTGTATATATCTTCTATAGACGTATATATTTAACGCATACATGTGTATATATTTTATAAATTAGTATATAACTATATATATTGTAGTATATATATATATATATATATTGTAGTATATGTTTTATTTAAAGTAGTACATATATATTGAATTGTGCGTATATATGTGTATATAATAGACATATATATTTAGCGTATGCATGTGTATATATTTTATAAATTAGTATATAACTATATATATATATATATATATATATATATTGTAGTATATGTTTTATTTAAAGTAGTACATATATAATATATTGAATGGTGCGTATATATGTGTATTCTAAAGTAGTATATATTTAACGTATACATGTGTATATGTTTTATAAATTAGTATATAACTATATATATATATATATTGTAGTATATATTTTGTTTAAAGTAGTACATATATATTGAATGATGTGTATATATGTGTATATATCTTCTATAAACGTATATATTTAACGTGTAAATGTGTATATGTTTTATAAATTAGTATATAACTATATATATATATATTGTAGTGTATATATACTATTGTAGTATATGTTTTATTTAAAGTAGTACGTATAGTCGTATATATTGAATGGTACGTATATAAGTGTAATTGTGTATATATTTATTAAAAAATATATACTGTATATTGGAGTGTATATAGTGTATATAATTGTAGTGTATATAGTGTATATTGGAAATTTTTTTTTGTTTTTTGTTTTTAAACGGGTTTGACCAGTTTTTTAACCGGGTTTAGGTGGGTTTAACCGGATTGGGTTAAGTGGGACGGGTCAGGGTTGTTTTAATTTTTTTACTGTTGAACCCGGACCCGGCCCGACCCACTTAACCCCAAACTGGCCCGGCCCGGCCCACCAACCCGGCTAACTATCTCGGGCCGATTCCGGGTTGACTCTGCCCGGCCCACTTAACACCCTTAGTTTCAAGAATTAAACATCATGAATAATCTAAGTCTAAAAGTCCTACAATGTTCTATTTATACTAGGTTACAAATAAAATACAAAATGCCCAAAATGTCCTTTTAAGAGCTAGGCTCCCTTCAAGTGTATTTAGGGGTTGCCTTGTTGTGTTCCAATGCTCCTCTTTACACTCCAAGTGTGAGATTAGGGTCGGTTTGGTGTGTTTTACGTCCTACACTCGCACACTCCAATCCCCGGGTTCGTTACATTCTCACATGCGTCCATCTTCGTGGTCGTACTTGTATTATTAAGGTTGTCACATCATTTTTCCGATGGAATTATTGTAAAATCCGGTCATAGTGACTTTTGTGATGGTCGGAGTAAAGTTAAATGACCATGGATGAAATGAATGAATGAATGAAGAGTGACTTTTGCGTAATAGATACAAAGTTAAGTGACCATGGATGAAATTTACCCAGGATAAGACATAAATGAGAGAAGTATATACAGGCCAAAGAAAACAAGAAAGTACATAGCACTTGAGAAAAATAGTAGTAGCTGTTTTGGTTGATTCCCTATATATGGACAAACCAAAATGAACATAGAGATGCATTAATAGTATGGTGCAAAACTTATCTTTTTCTCGACCAAGCAACCATCCTATATGAAGTTCAATTGAGAAAACCTATGAATACAAGTATTCTTCTGGATATTCCGTTTTAAAGTTTGCGCATAAGCAGAGGAGCACCATACTGAGGATAAATAGTCACTACTGCAAATGGAGCATGTGTATAAGATGGAGAGAGTTCGAAGGAGAACTTTTGTAGTATCATTGCCATTGCCATTTTTGCTTCCATCATTGCAAAGTTTTGTCCAATGCAAATTCGAGGTCCCCCGCCAAATGGGATATATGAGAATTGTTCTTTGGTTGCCTTTGACACTCCTTCACTGAATCTTTCTGGTTTGAATTCCTTTGCGTCTTCACCCCATATTTCCTTATCATAATGTATTAAGATTGCGGGTATAATGAGTATCACTCCATCAGGTAGATCTAGCTCCCCCAATTTCCCTTCTTGTTTATTCCTTCTACCAAATGTTGGTAATGGGGGGAATAACCTTAGCGTCTCGTACAAGATCATGGTCACCTGTGAAAAAAGTATTGCATAAGTTGGCAGTAGAATTAGGGGATGTTTTTGTAAAGCTTTGACAAACTTCTAAGTATCTCTTGGCTAATATACGCATTTAGTGAACACCAAAAGCATTCATAGGACAAAAGCTATAAGTTGATCACCCCTAACGTATGGTTCATCCCTAACTTGTGTTTCTTCTGTTTAATCAATTTTTGTCTGACCATAAGTTTTAAGTATTACTTTATCCCTAAATAGTATACTTCTATCCAAACACGTAATTATCTTTTTATAAAGTGGGCTCTTATTTCACTTTTTATCAACTCGGGTGTCCTATGAGACCACTATATTGAGAACACGTGACATATTATCGAAATGAACCTGTGAACAGTAACTTACAATTTTCAAGCGACCTAGTCCTTCCAAATCGGGTTCATCATTTCCAAAGACCTGCAAAACCTCCTCTCTGGCACGTACTTGCCACTCTGGATGTAAGCACAGCAAAATCATTGTCCATACGAGTAACACTGAAGTTGTCTCTTGTCCAGCAAAATAGAATAACTTGCACTCTTCAATCACTTCTGTTGTTGTCATACCGAAATCTTTGCTTCCATGTTGTTCTATTTCTTTCAAATTGGATTCAAGTAATATGCCTAATAAGTCATCTTTACTAGACTCCCCTCCTTCCATTGCCCTCAATCTTTTGTCAATGATACGCCTAATTGTTGTTTGAATTTCCCTTTCAATTTCCAGCATTCTTTTGTTTCTTTTAGTAGGCAAGAACCTATACAAACAAATTTAAGCAAACAAGAAAAGTCTTTTAGCAGAAAGGCAGAGTACAATTCCTGTTGTATTAATTTGTTAAGGGTCAGATTTTACTTAGGAAAGCGCAAAAGCTATAAACGTGAAAATATGATGCATAAATTGTTGTACCTTGATCCAGGTATATAAATTGAACGTGCTGCTTCCATTACATGCTCAGCTTGTTCTTTCTGAAGTTCAAATACTATTCTTCCTTCTTCATAGCTACTCCCAAATGCAGTTCGAGAAATGACTTCACTAGTCATTATTTGAAGGTCTGGCCATACATCGAGCTCGAATGATGTTTCCACTGGAACAACCTCCTCCCATTTGCTTATCATTTCACTACAACTCACATAAAATGCTGGCAGCATATGCTGTATAAAACAAATGGGAAAACCGTATTGCTTGTTATAAATGGATAACTTATTAATGTTAAGGCATCTCAATCTGCAATCTTAAGTGAAACGAATGTGAAATTTGCCATGTTTTCTAAATTCAACAAAAACAAGAAACGAAGTATAACCTTTAACTTCTCGACATGGAAGGCAGGATTGATGATTTTTCTGTGTTTGGCCCATTTGTCTTCCTCAACCAGCACCAGACCTTTAGCCAATAACCTGGTCATTGGATTGGGATGAGTTTGCTTTAGATACACATAATTCTTTGTAAAAATCTCCTTCACATGTTCAGGATCTGTGATCAACACTATTGGGAATGGGCCTAGCCAGATGAACGAATTTTTTCCTGAGAATAATCAGTTTTGGATTAGACAAAATCTGAAAATTCGAGTTTTAACCATGCCTTGTTGGCACTCATAAACAGAGTTCCATGACATATAATATAATAGTTGAAGATAAATTTTGAACATCTATGTCTAAACACTACTAGCTTAATAAAGGATGAAACAAAAGAAGAAACAGAAGACATCTTAACTAGAATTTCTTCTTATATGTTATGTTACTCATGATTTAATATCCATAATTCACAAAGATTTTCATGAGACCTAATGTTATAATGCATCTCTTTGTATAGAGGGTGGGTAGTTCTAGATTTTCCTCATGATTTCAATAACAGTTTCCATAAAGATAATTGTTTAAAATAGTCAACACTAACAATAATTGTTTGAAATAGTTGACACTAACTTTTCATAATTAAGAATATTTTTCAGAGGATTGATATGAACTGTACTACATAGAATTATAAGCACTAACGGGGTGACTAAAGGATAATGCTAGTAAAGTTGCTTTAGGCCTTAAAAATTTAAGAAAAAAATGTGAGAAAAATACCAATATTTAGGCGAAATTTGTAATTACGCACCCTGAATATTGCGGGTGTCATATGACCCCTAGACTATTTTTTACCATATTTAACTGGCATATATTTGCTCCTTATCAAACATTTTTTTATTACGTGCTCAATATGTGTGAAATATACGCAGTGATCCAAGTGTCAAATATATGTCAGTTAAATACGGTAAAAAATAGTCTAGGGATCATAGGACCTCGCAAAGTTCAGGATGCGTAACTGCAAATTTCGCCAAAGTATAGGTATTTTTTTTCACTTTTCCCCCAAAATTTTAATACTTAACTCTATGATTTCAACTTCACTTGAAATAATAAAGAGAAAAGATTATGAAATACATTTAAAAAATTATCTAAAAAAATAATAATAATAAAAAAAAAGTTATCTCATTTTTACAAGAAATATTTTAGAACTTTGAACTAAACAACTCAAACTTTATATTAATAAATAAAATTTTAACAACAACATCCAAGTTAATGCATAAAAAATAAATGGCTAACATCTTATTAATTAGAATTAATCCTTACATTTATTAATAAATATATTAATATGTCAAGTTAAACGTTATGTGTCTTTTAAAAATAATACAACTCTAAGTTATTACATCTGTATTTTTGTATGTATGTTTATATAGGTAGAACTCTTATTAAAATTTGGCTTTATGCCACTAATTTTATTGAAAAGGAAGCATTAAATTGTAATTTGGTAAAAAATATAACTAATATGCTATTACAGGTCAAAATTCACTGGTCCAAATATATATAAACCCTGAGGATTTGGTAAAAAATATAACTAATATGCTATTACAAGTCAAAATTCACTAGTCCAAATATATATAAACCCTGAGGATTTATAGGGAATAATAGCGTCACATAATTATTGCGGAGCCATAGATGGTATACTTTTTACTTAAATCATATAGTTAGAAGCCAATCGGTATAGCTTTTTACTTTAGATATCACAAAGTAAAATCATATAGTTAGAAGCCATTTTATATGATTTGGCTTATAGGTTTGTCTGTGAAATTTGTTTATGGGCATTTATATATTCTAAACCAGTTTACAGGCATATTCACCTATTTAGATACACTTATAATCAATTCAGTTTACAAGCATATTCACCTATTTAGATACATTTATGAATTATTGTAGAGTCATCTCCTTATCACTTTCTAAAAAATAAGATCAAAGAATTATTTGTAGTAAGCGTTATGTAAAAATATCTTTACGCTGTCAGTGTATATAACTTAAATCCATAAAAAAAATTGTACTACTCTACAAATTATTTAAATACAGAAAAAAGTGCCAACAAAATTTCCCTCGTACTTGTAGGGGCTGTTTGGTAGACTGTATTAGAATAAACAATACATGTATTAGATATGATATTAATTAATCCTTTGTTTGGTAGAAATTTGACACCAATGTATAACTAATACACCCTATGTGTTATTACATGGTGTATAACTAATACCTTGAAAACCATGTATTAGTTATACATAAGTTGTAATACCATGAGATAAGTATGCTAAAGACAAAAATATCCATCCCTAAAGATAGTAACTTTAAAATTTTACTCAAAATAATAGTGCGAGATTTCTAATTTTAATATAAATTCTACCTTATACGTTTTTTTAAAAAATATATTGACACAATAATTAATCCCAAGATAGATAAGATTAAAGAATGGATAGAGCAAATTTTTATCAATTCCTTTTCAAGTTTTTCTGAAAAATTGTAGAAATCATTAATTATCTTATCAATACAAATTTTATCTTTCTTTTCAATTGATAATGGACTTCATAACTCTTTATCTTTTTGTCATTCAATTTATCAATATGACAATTTCCTCCCAAAAAATTTAAGTGAGAATATCAAAATAAAATTTATTTTTATTTTTAAGAATGAATAATAAAATTTTGCAAAGTACACAAAATTCTAAAATATGAAGGGTATTATGATAAACAAATAATTGTTTTTACGAATATAACGATGCATGTCATTTTGAATACATCAAACCAAATATTGAATAAGAATAATTTTAGCATAATTAATCCCAGCATTACTTATTCCTATATTAATTCTAGCGTCACTAATACACCATATTCAGTAATATTCTTATACACTCTACCAAACGACCCTTAGCAAAAGCACTTTAACTGTCCGTTAATTGTTGGGTTGTTTTTCTCCTTACCATTACCAAAAGATAGGAAAGGGGTAAAAGTTAGGGAATCTTTCAAAAATAGCCACATTTTGCACCTTTCATAGCCATATTTTACATAATTACCATTTATAGCCGCTGTATTCAATTTACGCCCGCTGTATTCAATTTTATCAATAGTCTGTATTCGATTCACAGCCGTTGTATTCACTTTTACTCAGTGTTCTGTATTCATAAAAACATAAATACACTACATATTTAGTCTCGCCAAAACACTACCATTTTTTTTCTTTTTTCTTTTTTTATATTTTTTCTTTTTCGTGTTTTCCTCGTTTTTTCTTCTTCTTTTTTCTAATTTTTCCTATTTTTACTTTTTTCGTTTTTTATATATTTTTTCTCTCTTCTATCTCTCTTTCTTTTTTTTTTCTTTTTCTTTTCTTTTTTGTACTTATTTTCTTCATCATTTTTTTTGTTCTATTTTATATTTTTTGTATTTTTAAAAAATATAATTACTCGAGCACAAGTCATTGATGATAACGTAAATACCATAATAGTTTATCTATTTGTAGTCATGCCGTCATTTAATTTTTGTATTCATTGATACAACTGTATTTGTATTTTAAAGTTCGCGCTTGTATTTGTATTTTGTAGTTCGCGTTTATATTTGTATTTTATAGTTCGCACTTATATTGGTATTTGTTAGTTCGCACCATCATTTATATTTTATATAATTCGCACTTGTATTTTAAAGAACTGTTTTGTACGTATTTGTATTTTATAATTGATTGTATATTATATTGGATTATATTTGTATTATGATTTGTGTTTGTATATTTAGATTATATTTGTATTTGTATTCTATTTTCGTCGATGTCTTTTTATTTTTAAAGAATTATTTTGTATTTATAAGTTGATTGCATATTGTATTTAGCCGTGATTATGTACAATTTATCATTTGTATTTGTATACAAACAAGTAAATGCATTAATTGTATTTTCTTGATTCTAAAATATATAAATATGCAATATATCATTTGATACAAATGTACTGTTTTGTATTTGTATGTCAAAATTATTATTTGTATTTGTAAATAAATAAATATCACTTGATACAAATACAATTACAAACAAATGAAACCAATGATTTTAAAAATGCAAATACATATTGTATTTGTATATATTGTATTTTTATAAAAAAATTGAATTATATTTATTTGTATCAATAAATACAACTTGTATAAATAAATACAAACAAGTATTCGTAAAAAGAAAATCAATCATTTCTTTTCAATAATTAAAAAATACAAATGATAATTCACACTTGTATTTATATGTTATAGTTCGCATTTGTATTTGTATTTTATAGTTTCCACTTGTATTTGTATGTTATAATTCGCCTTTGTATTTATATTTTATAGTTCACACTTGTATTTGTGTTTGCTAGTTCGCACAAATGAAAAAAAGGAGAAAAAAAAATGTGAGAAAAAGGAGAAAAAAAAAACAAAAAAGGTGAGTAATAGAAAATTGAGAAAAAAATAAAAAAAACAAAGAAGGAAAAAAAATAAAAAGGAAAAGATGAAAAAGAAAAAAAAATACACAATGAAAAAAAAGACAACGAAAAAGAAAATATTGAAAAAAGAAAGAAGAAAGAGAAAACAAAAAAAGGAAAAGAAAAAATGAAGAAAAAAAAAGAGTAATAGAAAATAGATAAAAAAAAGGAGAAAAAATAAAAATAAAAAATACAAAAAGAAAAAAAGAATACGAAAAAGGAAAAATTAAAACATATTTCACACTTGTATTTGTGTTTGCTAGTTCGCACAAATGAAAAGGAGAAAAGTAAAAAAATAAAAAAAAAAAGGAGAAAAAATATAAGAAAAAGGAGAAAAACTACAAAAAAAAAAAATGAGAGTAATAGAAAATAGAGAAAAAAACAACAAAAAAAATAAAAAGGGAAAGAATAAAAAGAAAAAAAAGTCAAAAGAAAAAAAGACAACGAAAAAGAAAAAATTAAAAAAAGAAAGAAGAAAGAGAAAGCAAAAAACGGAAAAGAAAAAATGAAGAAAAAAGAGTAATAGAAAATAGACAAAAAAAAAATGGAGAAAAAAAAAAGAAAAAAAAATACAAAAGGAAAAAAAGAAAAAGAAAAAGAAAAAATTAAAACATATTTCATACTTGTATTTGTGTTTGCTAGTTCGCACAAATAAAAAGAAGGAAAAAAAATAAAAAGAAAAAAAAGGAGAAAAAATGTGAGAAAAAGAAATAAAAATACAAAAAAAGAAGGAAAGTAATAGAAAAATATAGAAAAAAAGAAGAAAAAAATAGAAAGGAAAAGAAGAAAAAGAAAAAGAAAAGACAAAATGAAAAAAAGACAACGAAAAAGAAAAAAATGAAAAAAAGAAAGAAGAAAGAGAAAACAAAAAAAGGAATAAAAATGAAGAAAAAAAAAGAGTAATAGAAAATAGAAAAAAAAAAAGGAGAAAAAAGAAAAAAGAAAAAAAATACAAAAGAAAAAAGAAAACGAAAAAGAAAAAATTGAAAAAAGAAAAGAAAGAGAAAACGAAAAAAAATAAAAAAATGAAGGAAAAAAGAAGAAGGAAAGTAATAGAAAATAGAGAAAAAAAATATATGAGAGAGACTATGAATTGTAATTATGAAAAATTAATAGGCAAGAGGAGGCTATAAATTGTAATTAATTGAAACTAGGCTAAATAAGGTAATTAGGAGTCAATATTGGCTAAGTTATGTAATTATCCCATATTTATTCTATCTTAATATTTTAGAGCTGTTATAAATGTATTTACGTTATAGTGAATGTCTATCAAGATCTACTTTGATATCTATTAGGATTTGAAGCATCCGTCTTTTACTGAGACTAGGAGTAAATTTTTCCTATAAATAGAGGAGTTTTGTTGATTGTATTTACAATCCTATGATCTCTCGTGTTGAGATTTTATTCATTGTATTTACAATCCTATCCTATGATCTCTCATCCCTCAACCTCAAGAGAAATAAGAATTACTCTCTCTATTCTCTCTACTCTTCTTCTTTATTCTTTCTTGTTTTATAACACGTTTTTCTATTCTCTCTACTCTTCTTCTTTTTTCTTTCTTGTTTTATAACAAGAGCCAATTTTAGTCCCTTTTTTTCTATTTTCTTTTAATATGAATTATATACAATCTAAATGGCAAAGAATAGAATATCAGGAAGTAACATTAAAACCAAGCAATAGACTCGATTAAGCATTTTCTAAAAAGGATTTTAAACAACAAAATCTCTATTGAAAGCAAATACAGAATAGGCACTCAACAACTTAATCAAACACTTCATTCAGGCATTTTATCAAACAGGTAAAAGGCATTTCACAACTCATCAAACAACTCATTCAGGCATTTTACCAAACAGGTAATAGGCATTCAAATTTGGGCTAGTTGACAAGTAAACACTTCAACTTTCAGTATGCCTATTTACACTCTTCTACTCCTCAATTCATCTCCACCATATTAGTTGAGCACTCCAACTTATTAGTTGAGCCCTCCAACTTACAAGATACTAAGGGCAAACAACATAAATCCCTACAATTTGAAGCTTAAATACAGAAAAATTTGATATTTGCATAATTACTGAAATCTCAATTTTGGATCTTTCTAGATACATAATCAGCTCCCGATACATCAAACGAAAATATATTTTTTCCTTTGTAAAGATACATAATTAGCTTTACATATTTTTTTTATTTTGGATCTGTCAAGATTAGGGGTGTGCATCGGTCGGTTCGGTTTATCGGTTTTCGATTTTTAAATATGTAAAATCAATAACCAACCAATAAGATATTTTCTTATCGGTTTAGGTTTATCGGTTTTTGGTCCTTAACGGTTCAGTTTTCGATTTAACCAATAAGAAAATACTTATAAAATAGAAATAGCAACAACTAACATAAAAAATTGAAATCTTAATTACCGCCAAAACTTACGCAATGCATTTTAGTTTACAAGAATCTTCAAACTTGAACTGAATGTTAGTTAGGAAAAAAATTGAATCCTAATTGTTGGAAGCTTTAAATGCTTCAAGCTTTTCATTACGATAATAGCCGAACTTTATACTGTGCCTTTGTTGCCCTAAATAGATTAATACTTTGTGAATCACTGAATTGTGAATTAGTAGTGCAGATAATCTATATACATACACATATCACTCTCTCTATATATAGAGAGAGAAAGATAAAGAGAGAGAGAGATTTATATGTATAACATAAATAGGAATAAAACAATAACTTAGTGTATCCTTATTGGGTTATCGGTTTAATCGATAACCAAATAAGCTAAAACCGATACCGAACCGTTTACCTAATAAATTTTTTTATAAAAACAATAAAAAATCGTTAACCCGATAACCCAATACCAATAACCCTATAACATTTTTATCGGTTCGGTTTATCGATCGGTTCAATTTTTGCACAGCTCTAGTCAAGATACATAATTAGTTGGGATTTTCATAATTACTTTATAGGGTGAGAATTTGTGTAATATAACAAGTTAAAATGTATATTTATGTTATTTTTTAAAATAATTATCTAAACACCTTCAAAATTTATGTGTCACCTCGTCATCGGGTGTCTATTAGACACGAATAATGAGTTGGCGTATTTAACTATCGGTCATTCGATTGATATCAAATTAAAAGTGTGTAAATGTACACTATCAAAATTTAAGTGTTTACTTATAAATTAAGAATAAATTTAAATATTTATTTATGTATTATATATATTATGGCGGAATTAATATTCTAACTAGCACATGGATGAGTAGCAGGGACTGACATATTTATTTGGTTACAGCTGTATCAGACAATCTCCTTCTAATTAATTAATTTTTTTCTTTTTATTTTTAGACAATCTCCATCTCAATTCTCAATAGACTAATTGATTCATATTTGGTCAAAGTCTTTGCCAATACAGGATGGTGTATATTTAAATTTTACTATTTTGTGGGAATATACTTTTATGCAATTTATTTTTCAAAAGTTAAATTGCTTGATCTAACTGTATATTTAGGCATGAAATTTTTAAGTTTTTATGATAAATTTACATATTAGAAAATGTGGTAAAAACGCTATAAGTAACCGTAACTAACAATTGAAAATAACTAAAAGGCGAATGGGAAAATCATAGTCATAGAAAACCTCATCTGAATCTTAACATTTGAACGATACCACATAAATTGCAACAGAAAGTTGCTAACTTTTAGAGTGTATTTCCACCAAACAAACAATTTTTGTAATATCATTTTTATCTATTAATGCTTTAACTAAAGTTTAGGTTGCACATATCCAGATGCTACAAGCAACAAACTATCTTAATTAACCAGACAATATCTTAATATTCAGATATATATATATATATAATTCACATATCTTTTCAAAGAAAAAAAAGTATATAAAAAGAAAAAAATGGCTTCTTTTATTAATTAAAATTATTTATTTCTAATAAGAAAGAGAACCATACCATTTTTGTTGATAGAGTCAAGGAAGAAAGGGATGAGTCTTTGAGCAATATCATCAGAGAAATTGATGGGCTTAGACTTTGCTTCAACTATGCTTTTTGTAAGTTCATTCAAATCTCCGTACAAGAACTTATATGGATTTCCTTTAAGACCTCTTTGCCTTAAGCAATTTTCCAATCTTTTTGGCCTAAACCAGGCAAAATTCAACACTTTCCATGTATAATATACCAACAATATTGCAACACAAGTTGTTGGTATAATTATGTATCGAAACGTATCTGTTGATCTGAAATATGATAACTCCATTGAAAGAGCTTCTCTCAATTGCTTCCTCCTAATTAACTATAAATATATATATAAAAAAGAAGACAAGTCAAGGTATCTTTCTTGCTAATATTAATGGGGTGGGGCCCGACGAAGAATGCAAGTCTTTTGGGAAGTTTCTTTGTCCAACAAGTTTTTAACACAAGTGTGTATTTTTGGGAAATGAATCTTATCTACCGTAAATTTAAGTATTCGTTTGGCGATGAAAATTAAATTTTTTTGAAATTAAACTTGGAGTTGAAATTAGAATTGAAGTTGTGTTTGATCATGTCTTTTTAATTTTATTTTTTTACTTTTGAAAAAACTTTTTTAAATATAATTTTATGCCCCAACTTTTATAAATTATCAAAACCACCCAAACTAAAATTTATTTATTATCGGAAAAGAACATAATTAGCCAATATTATATCATATACCATAAATATATAAATATGCTTAGTATGTTTCTTAATACTTTGTATATTTATATATGTGTGTATATGACATATACATGGTATAAACTCCATATATAACATACTTTGTATATTTATGTTATAAATATGCGTAGTATGTTTCTCAATACTTTGTATATTTATATATGTCTGTGTATTGTATATACATGATATAAACACTATATATAACATACTTTGTATATTTCTGTTATAAATATAATACTTTATATATTTATGAGTATAAATATAATACTTTGTGTATAAAGATACCAAGTATTATGGTATATAAAGATAGCAATTGCAGTTTAAGGTATAAATTTGTTAAATTGGACATATTTTTTTATGAAAAATATGTATCACCAATTTATATTTTTAGCATATATATGGTATAAACTATTTATATTTGAATAGTATAATAATGATGTATGCAATATAATATATATATAATAAAATTAAAAATGAGAATAATTTGTGGCAGTGGTAAATTAATCTGCTACAACTTTATTAATTCCATAAATATAGAAAACGATTATCCATTATTAATTACACGACTATAATTCCTTAAACGTCCGTATCACAATAGAAAAATTATTATTATTATTATCATTATTATTATTATTATTATTATTATTATACTATAGTAATTAGGATTATTAGTAGTAAAATAATGTCTTAAATAAGGGAGAGAATTAAATAAGGGAGAAAAATAATGATGAGAGAGAAAAAAAGATATATATTAATTAGGATAGCATTAAGTTTGAAATTATAATTATCTTATTCTTTAAAACTGTTATATACGTAATATTGAAAAAGTAATGTTATAAGGAGAGTTTTATGTAAAAATTTAAAAGGTTAGGGTTATATGTAATAATAATAAAAATTGTAATTGGAGTTGAAAAATTGTGAAAACACCAAAAACTTATTTTCCCTTTTCAGAAAAAAAATTCAGAATTATTTTTTGAATTTTCATGATCAAACACCACAATTTTCAACTCCAAATTTTTTTTTTTTGAGAAAAAAAGGAAAAAATTTCATGATCTAACGGGCCCTAAATGTATTTGGAGCCTCAACTTGAATATCAATCATTAAGTGGGAGATAAAAAATAATTACCATGTCTTGATAGTACAGTAGGTTGATTAGATGAATTTACCACCAAGGTTAGGTGCGATGAATAACAGGATAAAATCACTTTATTCTTAATTAGGAAACACTAGAAAATATTTAAGGAAAAAAATAATAAAAGGATAACTTTTTTCAGTATAAAAAAATCTTTTTAATGAGTCATACCTTAAATAAATTTAAATTAATCAGAGTCTCCATATGAATGGGAAATAAAAAGAAATTTTTGCCCACCTGCTATATATTTATACTAGGAAAATCCTTGTAATATAATTAATTGGCTATTTGAAGTCTAGGAACTTACCTTATTGCTGAAGATTCTGTTCGATCACATTTTAATCTCATCCTAATTTCCCCTTCCCTCCTTATATAGTCGAATATCGATATGACGGATCCTTCATCACGATCCTTCATTGTGATGGTATTTTACTTTTTTTCAGAATGAATTTTTCATGTTTTATTTTATTTCTATATAAAAAGGTAACAAATCTGCAAGACCACGGGGCAACACTACGACGCAGCAACAGGGACAAACAGCCCCCTAAATACTTGGACAAATATGTGGTCCCAAATGCCAAGCAAGGGTCAGCTGGGCCAGTACCAGTAGCACCAGACAGTGCTGTCAGGAGCTCTGCAACATAACTTATTTATATAATCAAAAGGGATGCTACCAAAGAGGATCAGGGATGAAGTTGTCTTTTAATTTCTTAGCTTTGTAATAGTCTGGAATCTCCCTCCATTCTTGTTTTTTTTTTCCTTTTTAGCTTGCCTACAGCTTTCA
The DNA here is from genome assembly GCA_030864215.1 of Capsicum pubescens. Classification (NCBI taxonomy): domain Eukaryota; kingdom Viridiplantae; phylum Streptophyta; class Magnoliopsida; order Solanales; family Solanaceae; genus Capsicum; species Capsicum pubescens. Next base: position 340,243,708 of record CM061544.1, read on the forward strand.
ATAATTGTAAGTTATTCTCTATCTTTCAATACAAGTTAGTTTGTTCCATTTGGTGCTTTCATTGAACCTCCTCTGCCAATGGGTGATGGTGCTCGCAATACTCGTTTGCGGATATTGGACGATGCCATCAAACATCTGCAAGAAGAAGTTTCTTCTCACAATAAGTCTTTTGATTCCATTAACACCACTCTTCAAGATATTTTGTCTCAACTTTCCACCCTTCAGATCCAGCATCAACCCCCCCCCCCCTCCCCCAGCCTCTAAAATAAGCCCTAATCCAACCTCCTCTAGTCCTTTTTCCATTCCCCCGCCTCAAAATTTCATTTACCAGGACCTCTCTTCCCAACGCGAAGCCCTAATGTTACCCAATTTCCTCCTTCACCACCTATGCAACAACACCCCCTTACACCTTTTCGTAGAGACAAACCCCTTACACCCTTTCATCGAGACAAACCTGCACCAATCGGCTTACCAAAATTTGATGGCGAACATGCTGAAAGTTGGGTGTTTCAGGCCAATCGGTACTTTGATGTTTATGCTATCGCAGATGAAAATTGTTTGAACTTAGATTCTTTTTACCTGGAGGGTACTACTAGAGATTGGTACCAATTGATGCATAAAAATCATCAACTCATCAGTTGGGAGCACTTCACCAACACACTTGTAATTCGTTTTGGTTCCAAATCTATGGAGGCACCAGAGGGAATTTTGGCTAAGCTCCAGATGACGTCCTCTGTTCGGGACTATCTCTCTCAGTTCGAACAACTTGCCAATCGCACCTCCCAATCCTAATATAATGAAGCACTATTTTATTTCTGGGTTGCATCCAAATATAAAAAGTGAGGTATTATCCTTTCAGCCCAATACTCTAAATGATGCTATTAGCCTGGCCTTTTTACACGAACAAAAACATTTGGGCCAAGTGAAGCCACCGACCCAGCCCAATCAATTATCAAAGCCCTTGTCTGTGTCTTTACCTGCGCAGTCCACTTTCACCCCCAAGTTCACTACACCTCTTTCAACCGATTCTTCTTCGTTGCCTGCGACCTCTCTTCCTGGTATTGGTCATGTTTATTTTCGAAAACTCAGTAATTCACCGCAAACGTGAGCTTAATCTTTATTTCAATTATGATGAAAAATATCAAAAGGGTCATCGTTACTCTTCTTCTTCGCAACTTTTTCTCCTTATCTCTGAGGATGCACCACCAGAAGAATCCCCATCTCCATCTCCATCGCCTACACCAGATAGAGATATGTCTTCCCCGCCAACTGAATCCTCCCTCCTTACTATCAGCTATCAAGCCTTGCCTGGTGGACCTTCCACCGTCACTTATCTTCGATTCATATGTCAGGTCAAAGGCCAAACGGCTCAAGTTCTCATTGATGACAGGAGCACTCACAATTTTATCACTTCTCATGTTGCAAAATCTCTTAAACTACCCATTAAATCTTCTATCAAATTCTCTATTTTAGTGGGTAATGGTCACAATCTTCCATGTTTGGGCGTCGTCCGTGATCTTTCCATCACTATACAAGGCCGTACTTTCTCCACAGACTTCTTTGTCATTGATTTACATGGTTTTGACTTGGTTTTAGGGGTGATATGGTTGGCGACTTTGGGTCCAATCATGACAGATTATGCCCAACGTCTCTTTCAATTCGATTTCCAAGGGAAATGTGTCTCATGGTCTGGAGATCCTCCCCTCACACCGCAACAAGTCCAATCTTCTGCGTTACGTCATTTTAACCAAACAAATTCCATTTTTTGTTTGCTTCATTTGGAGCTTTTGTCTCCAATGATAGCCCCGGAATCGGCCTACCCACCTGCTCTTACCCAGCTGCTCGACTCTTGTCTGGATGTGTTTGTGTCTCCAACAGCTCTACCACTTTCACGTCCTCAAGATCACTGCATTTTGCTAATTCCTAGCTATACCCCCGTGAATGTCCGTCCATATCGCTATCCTCATTTTCAAAAGGGTGAGATTGAACGCTTGGTCTTTGATATGCTCAAATCTGGAGTCATTCGGCCTAGTTTCAGCCCTAATTCATCCCTTATTTTGCTGGTGCGTAAGAAAGATGGCACTTGGCGTTTTTGTGTTGACTATCGGGCATTAAATTCTATCACAATTAAGGATCGATTTCCCATCCCCACAGTGGAGGAACTATTTGATGAACTTCATGGTGCTTGTTTCTTTTCTAAACTTGATTTGTTGGCCAGGTACCATCAAATTCGAGTACATCTTGATGACATTGAGAAGACGACATTTCGCACCCATGATGGCCATTTTGAATTTGTTGTAATGCCATTTGGGCTGTCTAACGCCCCGTCCACATTTTAAGCCACCATGAATGCCATATTCAAGCCTTTCCTTCGTCAGTTTGTCCTCGTCTTCTTCGATGACATACTCATATATAGTACGACATGGCAGGATCATATTACTCATTTGCGCTGTGTTTTTTAGTTGTTGCGCCAACATTCTCTAGTGGTTAAGCGTTCCAAATGTCACTTTGGACAACCTTCTGTTGCATATTTGGGGCATATAATCTCCTCCATCGGTTTACAGGTTCATCCTGAAAAGATTCATGCTATTGAATCATGGCCCTGTCCAACATCGCTTAAAGAGGTTTGTGGGTTTTTGGGCTTAACGGGGTATTATTGACGATTTGTCAAACGGTATGCCCAACTAGCTTCACCATTAACTGACCTTTTGAAAAAGGACTCCTTTGTATGGTCAAATGCTTCCTCTGTTGCCTTTATCACTCTAAAGTAGGCTTTGAGTTCTATTCCCGTACTCGTTTTGTCAAATTTTGCTAAAATGTTTTCTGTGGAGACAGATGCTTCTGGCACTGGTATTGGTGTTGTTTTATGTCAAGAAGGACACCCAATTTCCTTCTTCAGCCAAAAGCTATCTGCACGAATGCAGACAACCTCTACTTACACAAGAGAGATGTTTGCTATTACACAGGCTGTTCAAAAGTGGAGACAATATTTGTTGGGTAAAAAATTCCTCATTATTACAGATCAACAACCACTGAAAGCCCTCACTAATCAGGTTATTCAGACACCTGAGCAGCAACGTTGGCTCAGCAAGTTGATTGGTTTTGATTTTGAAATCTTATATCGTCCTAGCAAGCTGAACTCCGTTGTTGATGCGTTATCTCGAGTTCCCACTATGCTTGTTTAACTCTGGCAGTCACTGAGATATCCTTAATCTACAAATTGCGACAACTTAACAAAACAAATACAAATTTACTTGACCTTTAGCAACAGTTGTCTATTGACTCTGCCTCATTACCCCACTTCTCCTTTCAAGACGGTCTTCTGCTCTTTCGAAACTGCTTGGTCATTCCCCCGATCCTGACATCAAGAAGATACTCTTGAAGGAATTTCATTCTTAAAAAATTGGTGGACATGTGGGTATTTCAAGAACTTTTCACCGTCTTTCCTCTAATTTTTATTGGCCAGGGATGCGCAACGATGTCAAAGAATTTTTTCTAACCTATCAAATATTTCAACAAATGAAGGATACCTGTTCTAAGCCCGTTGGTCTTCTTCTTCCCCTTCCCATTCCATCTGCTATTTTTTAGGGTATTTCTATGGACTTCGTAACTGGCCTTCCACCTTCTTATGGTCGCACTGTTATACTAGTCATTGTAGATAGACTCTTAAAGTATGGCCATTTTATTGCTTTGCCAACAAAGTTCACAAGTCATAAGATTGCAGAGGTATTTGTGCAGGAGTATATCCGACTCCATGGCTTTCCTTCCACGATTGTCTCTGATCGTGATCCCATCTTTTTGTCTGAATTCTGGGCTGAAATTAATCGGTTATAGGGGACTTAATTGGCTAAAAGTTCAGCCTATCACCCTCAATCGGACGGTCAAACGGAGGCTCTTAACAAATGCTTGGAGATGTATCTCCGCTGCTGTGCAGTTGATACTCCTTTCAGGTGGTTTCATCTTCTTCCGTGGGCGGAGTTTTGGTATAACACCTCTTACTAACACAACTCTAAGCTAACTCCTTTTGAGGTGGTGTATGGTCGTCTTTCCCCGATAATTGCTCTATATACTATGGATGACAACACTCCACCAGCTGTGGCTGATTCACTGATACAAGATCGACAAGGAAGACACTAACACACACCAAAACAGTCCATGATTTGAAGAACCGAGGACCCCTTTTGGTGACCCCTCTCGGATTCACTACACAATAACAATACAAGCACGATAACAACAATATTCTAAGGTGTTTAACACCTATAATCAGTGATCCACAAACTAAGATTACAACACAATAACAAGAACAAAAATTACACAACAAGGTCTCGGGTTTGGACACCCAAAACCGAGAATGAACACAACAACAATAATAAGATAGAATGATAGATAACTTGACACACAATGCACAAACACTATGAACCAAGGTGTATATTGAACACTAAGACCCAAGAATTCATACAAATAACATCAAGTTCTTATGGTGACCTCAAGGGAACGGAATCCTCAAGCAACCATCGTTTCAAATTAAGCAACCAACACAAGTGATTCCACACTTGTTACAAGTGATATCCACACTTGTATGAACACTCTCAAAGAGCTCTCAAAATATCATCTAAGTAATGACAAAATGACCTAACATGTTCTATTTATAGCCTAGGTTTCAACTTAATACAAACTGACTAGAATGCCCTTAATGAGCCAAGACAAATGGGAGGCCTTGAAGTGTTCATATAGTATGGCTTTAGAGTGTTGGGACTTGTTATCTACACTTCAAAGCTTGGTCCATTAGTTGGGCAGCCACCCGATCTTGAGTCTTTACGTATTGGTCCACAATCACGATCATACTTGTATCATCCTCCCCTTCTTGAAAAAGGATTCGACCTCGAATCCGAACCTTGCAAAATAATAGGAAGGACAAGCAAACACAAGTTCCTTAAGGTATGAGGGTTAGGATTAGTGTAATCAATCATAACATCTTGCCAAGGTGGCTCAAACTTCACATACACCCAAACATCCCTCTTACCCGAATACCCTCCCAAGAAAGAGTCAACTAGTCTATCCACATAAGTGTGACAAGAAACAAGGAACAAGAGTTGCTCATCAAGTGGAAAACATAAACTCTTCTTAGAACAACAAATAGGCTTGAAGCCAAGATAGGAAGGCCATATATTCCATGCACATTCAAGTCATTCCAAAAGACATCCTCATCACCATACTTCAAATAATCACCGGGATCAAATGGGTAGAGTGTCTATGGACACGGGTTTAGGATGAATTTACTTTTACCAATACTACTACTAGTACAATCATATATCCCCTCTATACTAGCATGGTCTACAACAAAAACAACTAGAGGGTCATCCATAGTCAATCGGACAACATGTTCAACATCACCATTTTCACACACAAGTTGGTCTTTATGACCTCCATAAGACAATGTACTATCACTTGACACAATAGCCTCAACACTAGATGGATACTAGTGTATCGACAATCTCAAGTTGTATATTATCATCACCAAATGGAGGCACATTCGGCTCACCTAAAGACAAACTACCATTCACACTTAGTTGGCTACTTGCCTCATTCACTAGAGTGCAAAATTTAGTTTGATTACCTTGTAGCACATGTGTAGCATGTCTACTCACAGGAACTTGATTAGGAAGGCTTGGATTCTCTATCAAGTTGTCCAACTCCTTGCAAAGAGAGCTTTTCGTCCCTTTCATTCTTTCTTCCACTCGGTCCATTATTTTTTTCATTCTCTCTATTCGACTACTAAGGTCATGTTTCATACGCATTATGGCAGCCATCAAATCGTTCATGGTCACCTTTTCCAATGCCATAGTTCCTAACAAAAGAAATTCTAAAACCAAAACAATAAAAACAACAAACTAGTTAATGTAAGAAAAGAAAACATCCTCACAAGCTCTCAAGCTCTCACACTTTGAAATGCCTCTCAATTGGCCTCACAAGTGTTGGTAACTCATTTATACTCCAAGGAGATTACTTGGTACCAATTGGGGCTCGAGTTTGGAATAGATTCTCTTTTGAAACAACTCAAAGAAAATACGTACGACTTGAACCAAGAAACTACAACAAATTTCAAAAAGATAAAAGCACATAAAGAAACGTAGACACGAATAAACCGACCCAAAAACTAATTTACTACCTAGTAGACAATTACTAGTTAGCAATAGAATCAACAAAATGCAACTAAGAAACAAAGATTAGAAACTAAGAAATAAAAAATTTGAGCTTAATTATGCTGCGTGAACAGTAAAACATGATGACATGGCAGCCACGTAACTGGTCACGGTCCCACACAATTTTAATCACCAACTTGAAGCTTTTATCTTGATACAATTTGGAATGGAAGAGTTTGCCTTTTGGTGGAAAAATTCAAGTCTTAGAAACTTTTTTAAATTCACTCAAAAAAGTGAGACTTGACTTGTACTATTCCCATAAAACAAGGTCCTTGAAATAGGAAAAAGTGGTTGACAAGTCTTTGAAGTGATGTATTCAAGTATCTTCACCAACAATTTTTCAATTTTATCTTACACCTTTTTGGATCTATGTTATACTTTATATTTGTCAAGAAATTTCAAGAACAACAAGATCACAACAACAATTTCTCAAGAACAATAACTCCGCCAATATTCATCTCCAAGTCCACAACAATTGTACCACTCGGTCAAGAACAACAATATCAACCCACGGCCAACTTCAAGTTTACAACAAGTTTAACAACATAAGCTCAAACCTTTAGATCTAGACACTTTTAGTGTTGGTGAGAAAGAAACCAACACTAGAAACAATATAAACAAACAAAAGACTACAAGATCTAGTCACAAAGAAAATGTCTTGGCCAAGACTACAACAAGACCCAACTTTCGGCCAAGAACAATCTCAAGAACACTTCACTTTTTTTTTCAAATCTCAAGCCCAAGATTGATCTTGTTAAAATAAAATCAAAGACTAACACACACTAAAACAGTCCATGATTTGAAGAATCGAGAACCCCTTTTGGTAACCCCTCTCGAATTCACTACACAATAACAATACAAGCACGATAACAATAAGATTCTAAGGTGTTCAACACCTATAATCAGCGAACCACAAACTAAGATTACAACACAATAACAAGAACAAAAATGACACAACAAGGTCTCGGGTTTGGACACCCAAAACCGAGAATGAACACAACAACAATAATAAGATAGAATGATAGATAACTTGACACACAATGAACAAACACTATAAATAAAAGTGTATATTGAACACTAAGACCCAAGAATTCATACAAATAATATCAAGTTCTTATGGTGACCTCAAGGGAATGGAATCCCCAAGAAACCAACGTTTCAAAACAAACAAACAACACAAGTGATTCCATACTTATCACAAGTGATATCCACACTTGTATGAACACTCTCAAAGAGCTCTCAAAATATCATCTAAGTTATGACAAAATGACCTAACATGCTCTATTTATAGCCTAGGTTTCAACTTAATACAAAATGACTAGAATGCCCTTAATGAGCCAAGACAAAGAGGAGGCCTTGGAGTGTGCATATAGGATGGCTTTAGAGTGTTGGGACTTGTTCTCTACACTTCAAAACTTGTTCCATTAGTTGGGTAGCCACCCGAGCTTGAGTCTTTACGTATTAGTCCACAATCACGATCATACTTGTATCATTCCCTTAGGCAACGTGATGATACTTTGGCACTGCTGAAGTCTAATTTGCAGTTTTCTCAGGCTCGTATGAAGAGATACGCTGACAAAGGCCGCAAGGATGTGGCGTTTCAGGTTGGTGATTGGGTCTTTGTTCGCTTGCGTCCCTACAGACAACTTTCTCTCCGCCTCTAATGCCATACCAAACTCAGTCGGCGATTCTTTAGGCCATTTCAGGTGGTTCAACGAGTTGGTGAGGTCGCTTATAGGTTGGACCTCCCACCTTCATCGAAAATTCACCCTGTCTTTCATGTCTCCGTTCTTTGCAGATGTTTGGGTACTACGGACCAACAAGTCACTCCTATTGTTCTCCTTGATCATTCTTCTTCACTCATGCTCTCCTCGGAATCAATTCTAGACAACCGCACCATTACTAGAGACGCACATCAGGTGCTGCAATTTTTTATCAAGTGGCAGGGGATACCTCTTGAGGATGCTACTTGGGAGGATTCTCACTCTCTCCGTCAAAGGTTTCCTGACTTGAACCTTGGGGACAAGGTCCATCTTTCTGAAGGAGGCAATGTAACAAATCTGCAAGACCACGGGGCAACACTTCGCCGCAACAACAGGGACAAACAACCCCCTAAATACTTGGACCAATATGTGGTCCCAAATGCCAAGCAAGGGCCAACTGTGCCAGTACCAGTAGCACCAGTAGCACCAGGCAGTGCTGCCAGGAGCTCTGCAACATAACTTATTTATATAATCAAAAGGGATGCAACCAAAGAGGATCAGGGATGAAGTTGTCTTTTAATTTCTTAGCTTTGTAATAGTCTGGAATCTCCCTCCATTCTTGTTTTTTTTCCTTTTTAGCTTGTCTACAACTTTCCGTAATTGTAAGTTATTCTCTATCTTTCAATACAAGTTAGTTTGTTCCAAAAAACCTATAGCATAATGACATTCAATGTGGTAGTCCACTCTTTATAAAATTACTGCTCTATAATAATCATATTTAAACATTGGACACTTATATTTTGTAAGAAATATATTATTATTTATAAAATAAAATATTAAATATTTATGAAAATCATCATTAATATCATACACATAATAAATTTTAAGTATAAATATCTAAAATAAAAGATGGACATGAATAGTACTCATTAGTTATTGTCATAACCTCACGAGAAAAGGCTTCTAGTGAAGAATTATTGAACAAGTCATTAGAGTGAAGGAACAAGAACTAGTGAATACATAAGATGAATACGAAAGTGTTTGGACAAAGATATTTGGACAACCTTCAAGGCAAAGCTATTGAATGTCCTTTCGTCCAACGTTTGGACAAAGATATTTGTCAGTTCAAGTGGTAAATTCTCACCAAGAGACTGAAATTTACGAGACAATCTACAATTACGTAAATTTTGAAAGATTTAAATTTTTAATTAATTTTAGATGCATTTGTTCACTATTTTAATTTTTTGTCAATACAATACAACTATTTATTGATTTATTCGTAATGTACATTTTTGTTTATTAATGACATATGAAAATCTATTGAACTTTGAAATTTAACAAATATTTTGTTTTGGTTTATCTCTAAACTATAATCTATAATCTATACTCTATATCTATATCTATAATATATCTATATCTATATCTATATCTATATCTATATCTATATCTATATCTATATCTATATCTATATCTATATCTATAATCTATATCTATAATATATTAAAAGTGTAAAGGCCCTTACAAAAGTGATTTGAATTTTTTGCCTTCATTAAAAGTCCTTACTTTAGACAAAATCGTCTTTTCACCTTTTTCCTCAAATTATTATTTAATTATATCTATGATATTGAATCCTAAAATATATGAGATTAAAATTTTAACAAATATAATAAGACTTTTTCTAAAATTAGGAATCCTAAAATATAAGGTAAGTATTACATTGAATCTTTTTAATAAAAAATAAAAAGAACAAGTTTTACACTATTTTTGCAAACTTTATGAAAAATAAATGTTTATATAAAATATGTACGTATGGAATATAATTACTATTCAACTCCTTTCTAATCTTTTGAGAAAAAAGAAAATAGAATTTTGATATTAAGCCTTTTCTACCAAAAACATGTTCCAGCTTCATATGGTTATCACAAAAGCAGCTGGTAGGACTCTACCAATGATGATAAGAAATTTCATTATATTGACATAAATTTTTCATAACATAATATAGGTTATTGTTTAGGTGTTGTTCATATAAAAGATAGTATTTATACTTTTTAAGAATTAGAATGAGGTTGAGATAATATTTTTAAAAAATGTCATACTATTGAAGTTATTGGATGCAGATATTACCCTATCTCATCGAGATAAAGAGGTTGTTTCTGAAAAATTTCGACGGATCGATGATAGTTGTTCGTGACTCCATCAACACAATACTGAAAGCAGTCCTGCTGAGTTCATACTAAAAGAATAATCAACAGCAAAGTAAGGAAGATACAACATGCTAATACTACATGAATCAGAAATAAGATTAAGATTTAAACAAAGACCCTCAAAACAGAGCTTTCCTGACAAGTATATATAAGTGAGTTATACCTCAAGATAAGAAAGTAACTCTGAATTTGGTAAAACACGGCATAATGCTCGAAGAAAGTAGTAATTCTATTCGAGGAGAGAGCAAACTGCTTGTAGATCTTACCCCTACCTCACACTCAATTTAGTTAAAATTGAGTTTTTGAAGTTATATATTAAAATTATTTATAATGATAGGAAACTTGGTATTCTATTAAAGGAGAGAGTAAAGTGCACACAAATCTTATCCCTACCTCACGGACATAAAAAATTATTTTTGAAAGTTCTCGACTCAGTTAAAGTTAAATTTGTGTCATTGTATCTTAAAAATGTTTAGTAAAATTCTCTATTATTGTACTTCGTTAGGGTCATAGATATGGCGACACTTTATATACATTGTCAGATAAATTTTGTTTCTCAAAGAGTCAACTCGGGCAAGATCGATTTGTATAAAATTAGTTTATATCTAATAGACTACATATATAATTATTAAATACATCTGGGTTATTCTGTAATTAGTTATTCTTCAGTTCTCTATATATACAGCTGTAACCCCTTCAATATTAATGAGATCAATTATTATTAAATCTGTATCATGGTATCAAAGCTAGGGTTTCTTCTTCCGCCCAAACCCTAATCTCTCCTCTTTTCCGACGTGTGTGCGCCGCCGCCACCGTCTACACCACGCCGCACGGCCTCCCTCCTCCGCCGTAGGTCGGCGCCATGGACAAGGTTATTGATCCTCTGCCAAAATTACCGTCTGGAGTAAAATTACTGCTCAGGAATCTCCACAATCTCATCCCCGAAAAATTATCTGACAACAACTACCCGGCCTGGGCACTTAACGTCCGCACCGCCCTCGCAGCCAACTTGCTGCTCGGATGGATTGACGGTGCGGAGAAGCCGCAGCCCGAGACAGCCGAGAAGGACGGCGTCAAGCTCCCAAATCCCGACTACCTTCCGTGGATGATCGTAGACACTCAGATCCGAGCCTGTCTTCTCGCAGTTATTAGCCCCTCTGTGCACAAACACGCCCGGGGTTTTCTCACATCGGCTTCACTTTGGGACGCACTAGCCACAAGGTACAACTCTGTGTCCACGGCTCATATTTTTCAGTTGCGTGACAAATTGCATACTCTTCGGAAGGGAACGAAGACGATGACTCAATACCTTGATGATGTGGCCTCTATTCTGTCTGACCTAGATGCTGTGAACGAGATTATTCCTGAACGAGACGTGGTGAATGCCGTGATACGTGGTCTTCCGGCTGGCTATTCCTCTCTCAAACAGCATATTCGCCTCTCGCCTGTCGAAATCACTCTGAATCAACTGTCTGGATGGCTTAATGCAGAAGAATTGAATCTAGACATGGAACACAAATTACTGCTCGGAGAAGCCAGTTCCACCCCTGGCGTCACGGCTCTTTACTCGGCTGGCAGCGGAGGCTCGGCCAGGGGTCGCGGTGACGATCGCCGTAACCAAGGGCGAGGCAGCGGCGGCGGTGACCGTCGAAACACCGGGCAGCAAGGCAGAGGCGGGCCTCCACCGAGGGACGGCTTCCAGTCAGGCCGCGGACAGGGACGGGGAAACCAGCGGATGCCCACACGAGATCTTCCGACGTGCCAAATTTGTGCTAAACGGGGCCATTCTGCGGCTAATTGCTGGTATCGTTATGATGACTCGCAGAATGTAAATAGCCAGTCCGGAGGATCAAGGGCGATGCATGCGTCCACAAACGCTCAATCTGGCGATTGGTATCTAGACACAGGTGCTAACACCCATGTGACGTCGGATTATTCACAACTTCAAGCTCCTCATCCGTATCATGGCTCAGAAACTATTACAGTAGGCAATGGTCAATCCCTTCCCATCACAAACACCGGCTCTGGGTATGTCTATACCCCAAATGGTAAATTTCATCTCTCAACCCTTCACCACGTCCCTTCCCTCACATCCAATCTTTTATCTGTTTATCGCTTTACTAAAGAAAATAACTGCACCCTCATTTTTAATGACACCAATTTCCAGATAGTGGACAATACCACAAACCGGGTGCGGTACACGGGCCGCTGTGAGCATGGGCTATACACTCTTCCATCCAGGTCTCCGTCTGTTGTGAGTCAAGCCATTCTCTCGTCAACCTGGCATCGCCGGCTTGGGCACCCATCATCCGCCATCACCAAATCCATTTTATCTTCCTTAGGTTTTAATTTTTCAGAAAAATTACATTGCGAGTCCTGTTCAGTGTCTAAATCTTGTCGTTTACCTTTTTCACTGTCTGAACACAAGGCCACTGCGCCATTTCAATTAATTCATTCTGATGTTTGGGGTCCAACCTCAGTTCCTTCTGTTCAAGGTTTTCGTTATTATATCTGTTTTGTTGATGATTACAGTAAATTCACTTGGCTTTATCCTCTGAAATTTAAATCCGAAGCTTATACTATTTTTGTAAACTTTGACCGAATGGTTCAAAATCAATTTAATGCCAAAATCAAAATTTTTCGAAGTGACAATGGCAAAGAATTTGTCAACAATGCATTTGGTGTTTTTCTTCAAAATCTAGGGGCTCTTCATCACACTTCATGTCCATATACCCCTGAACAAAATGGCGTTGCTGAGCGCAAACACCGTCACCTAATAGAAACAGTTGTTGCGCTCCTCCATGATTCCACCTTACCTGTTTCCTTTTGGGTTGATGCCCTTGCTACTGCCAACTACCTCATAAATCGCATGCCCACTCACACTCTCTCCAACTCCACTCCATATGCCCGTCTCTACAATCATTCACCCGACTATATTCATCTCCGCCCGTTTGGGTGTCTAGTTTATCCCTGGTTGCGTCCGCACACTCAACATAAACTTCAACCTCGGTCCACCCCTTGTGTCTTTCTAGGCTATCATCCCACTATCAAAGGTTACAAATGTTTCGATCCTGTATCTCAGAAAATATATGTTTCCCGTCATGTTCGTTTTGTGGAGGAATAATTTCCTTACACAAGTCTTTCCTCTACTCCATACTCCCCCAATCCACTTGGCGTTGTGCCATTATTTTCGTCCTTTTCTCACGCTCATGCTCCGGCTCACTCGGCACCTAACCCGGTACCCCACTACACCACTACCCACCCGAAACCCCAAACCTCCCACCCGAACACCCAGCCGACTGCCACACAACCCACCACTTCCCTACATCATACTCCTAACACACATACAGCCACCCCATCCACCGCTGCACATCCCAGCTCCCACGGCAGCCCCACCCAACCCCCGCCCACACATCATACAACTCCACCACCCCTTCCTAATCACCCTCCACTCAACACTCATCCTATGACAACCCGAGCCAAGGCCGGTACCTTCAAACCCAAAGCCTACCACACTCAAATACCCTTTGATGCACATCCCACAACTGAGCCTACTACCTACAACCAAGCCTCCCAAAATAGTTTCTGGTGCCAAGCTATGGATGAGGAATTTCAGGCTCTGAATGAACAACGTACATGGGATTTGGTACCTCTGCCTAGTAACCGAAAGTCTATTGGGTGCAAATGGGTGTTTCGCATCAAACGAAATTCAGATGGATCTCTTTCTCGCTATAAAGCACGTCTGGTTGCAAAAGGGTATCATCAGGAGTATGGTGTGGATTATAAGGAGACCTTCAGCCCTGTTGTTAAGCAACAGACTATTCGTCTGGTCTTGTCTCTTGCTCTTCACTATGATTGGCCGCTTCATCAGCTAGACGTCAGCAATGCCTTTCTTCATGGTCATCTTGAGGAAGAAATCTATATGGTTCAGCCACCGGGATATGTTAATCCCAACCGTCCTCACTATGTTTGCAAGCTTCGCAAATCACTGTATGGCCTGAAACAGGCCCCTCGTGCCTGGTACACACGTCTCTCTACTTTTCTGCAGGGTCTTGGTTTTCGCACCTACCATCATGACAACAGCCTCTTCACCCTTCACTGTTCTCGAGGGACAGTCATCATTCTTATCTATGTGGATGATATTGTTATTACAGGCAGCTCGTCGTCACTCATCACTGAAATTACTGAAGCTATGCATCGTGACTTCAAACTTAAGGACCTCGGTCCTCTGGAGTTCTTTCTTGGCCTCGAACTCATCCGCAAATCGGGAACCATATTGATGCATCAGACAAAATATACCCTTGAACTTCTAAATCGGGCTGGAATGACAGACTGCAAACCCGCGGTCACTCCCATGGCAGTCCGCCAATCCCCAGGGCCGAATACTCCCTTTGCCGATCCTACACTATATCGGAGCCTCGTCGGTGGACTTCATTATCTTGCTGTTACTCGTCCGGACATCCAATATGCAGTCAATCGAGTCTCCCAATCAATGCATGCTCCCACAGAACAACACTTTCAGGCCTTGAAACGCATTCTGCGCTATCTTCAAGGTACTCTTCACTGTGGAATTTTATTTCAAAAGGGCTCGTTTGATATATCTGTTTTTTCTGATTCGGATTGGGCTAACGACAAAGATGATCGAAAGTCCACTACTGGATATATTGTTATGATGGGACCGAATCTGATTTCCTGGTGCACCAAGAAGCAAACGCGAGTGTCCCGTTCCTCCACAGAAGCAGAATATCGTGCCATGGCTGCGGGTGTTGCTGAAGCCATGTGGTTACGATACCTTACGGATGCACTTGGCATTCCCCCCACGAAACCACAGATTTATTGTGACAATCAGTCCACTATTTGTGTTACCAAAAATCCAGTCCTTCATGATCGTATGAAGCATGTTGGGTCTGACTGTCACTTTGTTCGCGATGAGGTACTTTCAGGAGCGATGGCCACGCACTATGTCCCATCTAC
This sequence comes from Capsicum pubescens, assembly GCA_030864215.1. NCBI lineage: Eukaryota > Viridiplantae > Streptophyta > Magnoliopsida > Solanales > Solanaceae > Capsicum > Capsicum pubescens. The sequence goes on from CM061544.1 coordinate 340,258,792, forward strand.
TGACCAGCTTGCTGATATTCTCACCAAGCCTCTTCCGTTACAGCCTTTTCAGTCTCTCTGCTCCAAGCTGCCCCTCGTTACCGCTGATCAGCTTGCGGGGGGATAATAGACTACATATATAATTATTAAATACATCTGGGTTATTCTGTAATTAGTTATTCTTCAGTTCTCTATATATACAGCTGTAACCCCTTCAATATTAATGAGATCAATTATTATTAAATCTATATCAATATCAATTCTCTTGCTTCTAAAATTAATTTGTTACATAATTCTGAAGACTTATGCATCTTTAATCACTTTAACAATCGATCAACTAATAGGCTTTATCCCAAACTGTTACGTTTGTTTTATGATTCATCTATGTTCATTTTGCTCTATTCTGCTGGTATATATAAGTTAATTGGATCACATACTTATGTTGCTTTTGTAATTAAAATTTTACACTTTGTAATTTCTATAAATTCTGAAGGAGATCAGGGTGGGATTAGAGTTGAGTGACTATGGAATGCAGCAAAGACTTATTCCTTACATGCATTTCATAGGGAAGTTGTATAACTATGAACTTATTGATTCTTCTGTGCTATTCAGAGGTATGGATCTCCTTTCAACTAATCTTCAGTTGCATGTACGTTATTATTTATTTTGAAAAATTTATTTTCTTCTGATTAGAGCCTTATTTCTTATTATGATTTGTTCTATATTGTAGGTAGCTAGCTAATCAACTGAGAAAAAAAATCAGTTATTACTTTTGTGTCATTGAAGATCAATCCACACATGTAGAGTATAGGGATCACAACTTTGAACCAGTGCCATTTGCATCATGTAATTTAAAGTATTTTGTGAGTGCTTTGGATGGAGAAGTCCCATCAGGTATATTCCTTGATTCCTTTTTCTTTTCATCCGTCCAGTTTGGTGAAGACCTAGCTACAAGTACAAGATTTGAAGAAGACAAAAATAAAAAGCTTCATTTTTTTGTTGGTGATTTGATTGATAAGTTTTGTGAAATATTGTCTTGATCAATTTTTCAGGAGTGAGATAATGAAAATCATAAAGATGTATCTTAAACTTTATTGATGTGAATCTGAAGTTCATACCCAAATAAAGCTTCAAATCAGAGATAAATTAACAATTAATTAAATTTCTCTAAAGAAAAACTATAATTGTAATGTCTTTTAATTTTTTAATAAAATGGAGTTCCGCATTGTTATCTCAGCCTAATCTATCGATTATTATTTAGTTGAATTTCTTATTTGTTTTTTTGTTGATGCTACGAGTACTTTTCTTGATTGCATGTTTGCTATAAGATTTGATTGTTCCATTGATAGCATAAATTTATCCAACAAGAATCAATTTTATGGCCATATCCAGAGAATAGATGATGAATGTTGGGTACTTTATCAAGTAAAATGATTAGTTACGTTAAATATTGAAAGAAATATAAGTTACTTTAATCTTTTCCCCTTTACATCATATGAATATTTGGATAAATATTTCTATATGGATCAGAATAGTTGAGCAACTACATGTAATGATTTATCGGTGCCTTAGATTCTTTATCAAAAGCTTAGGATGCTTTATCAACTAATTATTATAACTTGATACTAATAATTAAAATTACCAATTTGAGCTATGAGAATAAAATCTTCAAACTTGTATGCTAAATAGACTTTTGATCAAGTTTTTGAAAAAATATAAGTATTTCTATGTGAGTATGAAGTAGTAGAAGTTATTTTCATAAGATTAAAAAAAAGAAGTTTTTTTTCTTAATTATAATTGTACAAGTGGAATTTGAGCAGAGTAAAATATGCACAAATCTTATCTCTATTTTTATGATAGAGAGACTGTTTCCAATAGACCATTGATTCAATTTCTCTTTTATAAAAAATATTTTTTTAGACATATGTTTCAAAATAAATTGATTTTAGAAAATTGAATAATTAAATTATTAGTATTTTATCAAGGCTATTAATTTATATATAAATTAAATTATTTTAAGGGTCACTCACATGATTAACGTTGAACATATAGGTACATACGCAAAGCGCGTACACTAATTTAAAAGTGTAAAGCCTCTTAGAAAAATGATTTGAACTTTTTGCCCTTCATTAAAAGTCTTTATTTTATACAAAATCGTCTTTTCATATATTTCCTTAATTATTAAAAAATTAAAGAGTCCCAAAATATATGGTAAGATCGTAAGTCAATGTAGGTAAGGTTTTTTCTTTCTTTATCTAAATGAAAAAGAAGTATTAAAATATATTATTATACTATTATAAGAGAAAGAGGAAAATATACTTTAAAAAGTGAGCTAAATTTTAACTATAAATTCTTTTTACATAACTAAATATATGTAAAATAATTTATAAAAGGAAAAAGAATATGTTTAAAAAGGATGAATAAATTTGAGAATAAAAAAATATGTTAAAAAGGGATGAATAGATTTCAAAATAAGTAGCATGAATAAATAAAGACTCCTAGGTTGTAGGTTTTGTAGCATTACGTAACTAAATATATGTAAAATCTATATCTATAATATCTATAATAATATATTAAAAGTGTGAAGATACTTAGAAAAGTGATTTGAATTTTTTACCCTTGATTAATAGACAATAGACAAAATCGTCTTTTCACCTATCTCTATTATTTCAGTAAAATTAAATATTTACTATATTACAAAAAAAAAACTTTCAGCACAAAAATAGAATTCTTTTTCTAGAAAGAAAATTTACCATTCCTAACTAAGAGAGGACAATCCAAAACATTTATTTTAATAACTATAAATATAATATGTCCATAATTTACCAAAATCTATTACTACTTGTAATCAAAATTTTATTCCATCTAGGACTCTCCGTCTAAATATTAGTGTATCCATGAAACAAAAATTTGAGAATTCGATAGTTAACTAAATATTTGTGTATCCATGAAATCAATTTGTGCAAAAAACGATTTGATGAAAAGGACAACATTATACTGTCTTTTGGCCTGTCATGAGGTGGTAGTGATTACTCTGCTAGCATTCATCCAGGAAAGATAACTTTGATGATTATCAGAGGCCGATTCTATTATCTATTTTTTCATTCGTATTGCTTTCAATGAGCATCAAAATTGGAAATACTAATAATAATCTATAATCTATATCTATAATTTATAATCTATAATTCTCTCTCTCTCTCTCCCTCTCTCTCTCTCTCTATATATATATATATATATAATATATATATATAATATATTAAAAGTATGAAGGGCCTTAGAAATGTCGTTTGAACTTTTTGCCCTTCATTAAAAGTTTTCGATTTAGATAAAATTGTCTTTTCCCTATTTTCCTTAGATTTAAGAGTTAAAAAATAATTAAATATTTATAATAAAATCTTTCTTTATTGGAAGTCATCAGAATAAGAAGTGCCAAATTTTTAAGATTTTCTGAAGATTTAACTTTAAAAATAAGTAAAGATTTTAAATATAGAAAAAACTAAAAAAAACAAATACGATTCAAATCGATGCGTGTCTCTTAGCCCTTAGCAATAACGAAAAGAGGTACTGTATGACAAACACAAAAGTGACGATCCATGTTTATATTAAAGTGTGAAGAATCTTTGAGATGTGATTTGAACTTTTTGCACTTCATTAAAAACTTTCATAATAGATAAATAAAATTATCTAATTCTAAATAATCAAAGGTTATACGTGCGAGGCACGTGTCGCAAAACTAGTAGTTTATAAAAGGAAAAAGAATATGTTAAAAAATGATGAATAAATTTGAGAATAAGTAGCATGAATAAATAAGGACTCCTAAGTTGTAGGTTTTGTAGCATAGTTATAGAAGTTTTCACAAGCATATTCATTGATGAAGAAATAAGAAATAAGAGGGAATTTATAAAAAAAAAAAAAAAAGAGATGAGGATGAGACATTCAAAGGATTTCAAAATTTTGGCATTCTTGATTTTGATTCTTTTTATTTTAGGTGATTATCTAATTACTCTATATACACATTAGCTACACACAAAAAAGAAAGTTAAGATAGCTGATGGTGATGTTTATCGCTTACGTTTGAGTTATAGTGTCTTTTTGATGTTTTTGCTTTGATATTATTCTATCATAATTTTCATACAGGATTTTATATCTTTATAAACCTAAAGTACAGGAGAAAGAAGAGATGATAACACATCAAGGAATTCTTGGAGGTAGGTACCTCTATTGACTTGTATATTACTGAAATTTATTGGTCCTTTTCCCCTTTTATATGTTTTTTCAGAGATTATTTCAATGTGGACTTTAAGCAGGTTGATGCATATGTTCAACAGCTCAAAATTAGCAGCTCCAGGTGCGGGAATATTACTACACAGTGCATGCCAATTAAAATAAAAATAGTTTAAAAAATATTATTTTTCGTTTAACAAAAATTTTGACTTATTATTTTTTACCTCATGCCCGACTTAGGTAAAGTTGAGTTTCTCTACTCATGGAGATAAAGAGATTGTTTTCAAAAGATGCCGACTCATGCAAAGTTGAATTTTCTTAGTTGTATATATCTTAAAGTTGTTTAGTAAAATTCTCAATTATTGTACTTTAATTTGTTTAGGGTAGGGTTGTATAAAATTAGCATATGTCAGTTTTCTTGCCTTCAAAATTACTTTGTTACATAGTTCTGAAAGGCTTATGCATCTTTAATTGCATTATATATTTGATGTCGCTTTTGCAATTAAAATTTCGGACTTTGTAATTTCTATAGATTCTGGAGGAGATCAGGATGAATTAGAGTTGAATGACTATGGGATGCGGCAAAGACATATTGCTCATGTGTGTTTCCTAGGGGAGTTGTTTAACTATAGACTTGTTGATTTCGTTGTGATATTCAGAGATATGGATCTCCTTTTAATCAATCTTAGTCGCATATACATAATTATTTGTTTTGGAAAAGTTATTTATCTTCTGATTGGAGCCTTATTTCTGATTTTGATTCATTCTATGATGTAGGTAGCTCCATTTGAAACGATACATGGTCCTTGTCCATGCATGTTAGCTCCTACCAAGATTATTGTTGGCTTGGGTTTGTCACTCAGGATTGATATTCTGGTAGCTTTCGGAGCGACAATAGATTGTAGGATATTATTAACATCAAAAGCAACTTCCATAGCCAGGGCAATTTTGACACCTCTGTAACTGGGCCCAATGTTTTTGGGCTCGAAGAAAAAAGTACAGGCATGGTCTATCTGATGGCTATGAATTTGGGTTCCTCCACATTAAGGTTTAACATCAAAATCATTTAGCTATTTCTATGATGCTTCAAATGTTGACAAAAGATTAATTTTCTAATTACAGCTCATGGAGGTCACAATGGATGCTTCTAATTAGATAATGCATGTGTTTGTAGAATATGGAGGTACTCGTCAGGGTGGTTAGGAGGGTTTCATTTAGGAAGATCTGTCCATTGGTCATTTTTTTAGACTTCATGTTTACATAGCAATCTTTTTAGGAGTAACAAAAGCATAAAGAAGAATCACAAAATGACATTTGGTTGTTTTAGCAAGTTTGATATAATTTTCTTATGATATTTTACATTAACCCGTACATATGCCTTTTAGGTATTTGGTTCTTTCCTCTTTTTTTTTTTTTTTTCTCATGTGAGGTTGATGGTTAAGAAGGGAAGGATAAGAGTAACTGCTAAAGTTATTGGTATGTAACCAGGAGGTCATACGTTCAAGCTTTGAAAACAGACTCTGGCAGAAATGCAAGGTAAGACGGCAGACAACAGACCCTTGTGGTCAGGCTCTTCCACGGACCATATGCATAGAGGGAGATTTATTAGTACACTGGGCTTCCCTTTTTTTTGAGGTTGATGGTTATATGTCCGTTGTTGAATTTGCAAGCAATTGATGATGCGGGTCATGATAGAGCAAGTGTGTACAAAGTGAAGGAATTGAAAGCTGTCGATTGTGCTGTAGAAAAATTGGCTAGGCTTCTTTGGGCATAACTAGGAAATAGATGATGAAAACTGCATAAATTATCAAGTAATATTTTCTCAGCTAATTATAATTTAATTCTAACAATTTAAATTCCTATGTTCTGATAGTAATCCCGAAAAATATAAAATCCCATGTTCTGACAGTAACCTCCTGTCCTTTGTCATATTTTGATAAGAATGTTGATGAAAATCCTCCTATGTCATGCAAGTACTGCACTTTAACAGTTATGAATATAGTCTTTGTGTGTCCCTCTGAAACATTTAATTTTGACTTTGTTCAAAATCAGTTAATTGAATGTCATTGTCATAAGAACTAATGCAACTCAATACATTTCACTAACTTAACAAGAAAACTTATATATGGAGAAAGTTACAGAAGTTATAATGTATTAAATATTTGACAGATTATGATGTCTTAAGAAGTAAAAAGAGTCAAAAATGGGACAATTTTACATACTTTTCGACTCTTGGCGAATGGTGATGCAACTGTATTTAGTAGCATAATAAACTTTTTAATGAAAGAAAATAGTTATAAGAAATGGTCTTAGCTTTATAAGATTTCTTCCACAATGAAAACAGAAATTTCATTTTTGATGGTACAAGTATGGTTAGGAGTTGGAAATACATCAAACATACCTACTTGAGAAAGTGGGATTTTAGCTGTATTTGAGAACTATGTGATACAGACAATATCCACATACAAGGATACCTTACTACAAGCAAGTAATTTTTTTTAAAACTCAAAATAGTGACTTACTGGTCACATAACAACAACGTTAATTGCATGTAAAACCCATTCATACCAGGAATTTCTAAAAGATACAAAAGGGCATTCCAATAGACTAACCACTCATATGCATGAAGTTTGGCTAAGGGTCGATCGACAAGGATCTATTGTGTAACAGTCTTACCTGGTGTCCAAAGGACATAATGTATCATTCAGCAAATTAATTCTTTAATTGCCAATTCCTTTTACAACTTTTTCAAATCCAAAAAATTTATTGCTCAAATAGTTCTGTCCTTCGGTTTATATTACATATATGACATGTCAGAGAAAAAAATATGTGCAATATACAATGCTATAAAATTAACTTACATGCGGCATTCCACGCTGGTGCCATCGCTACAGAAAAGGCAGTTGAAAACAATATCAAGTTTGTCCATCCTCTTCTTTAGAGGTGGCTTTGATTTTGCCTTCCTCTTTTCCATAACTCAGGTTACTGTTAAGTGCATTTAAAAACACAAGTTAGATGCATGAACGTTAAGCTAATATCTGAGATTGATCAAAAGAAGCATAGTACAAGGAAGCAGCTGCTATTTATGTAGCTAGATGACAATACAAATACTATTTACAAGAAGGTGGTGTTGATACTTTATTACAATTTAATGACGATTTTACTCATGTTTATTAGTATTAATATTAGTATTTATATTAGTATAATCATGTAGCTAGCACATCTCATGGGGTACTTCATGAGAACAAGTCATGGAGTAAGAATAAAGAAACAACAATACCTGAGACAGAGGCACCGTCGCAAGTTTCACCTTCCTACAATTGATCATATAGTTTATCAGTTTAGTGTTATATTCCTGCATCAAAATTTAATCAGACAACTTGTAGGACATCTTTCGAAAGCAGTAAAATTGGGGATTTATTTGATACCTCATCAATCATAATATTATCACAAGACCAAATGAGGTCCAACTTTTCCATGGTTAATGTTTTCAGGACCAGTTCATAATTAGTTGCTACCCTCATTCGTTCCTTCCACCCAAATTCATCTATGTGTATAACAGAATGTTAGCAAGACCAAAAATTAATAATCTATCAAACTACTATTTTTTTTTGCAGAAAGCTCTAGTAAATCCAAAAAAAGAAAAGCTTAAGTAAGTCGACACCACAACCAAATGAAATTCATAAGAATATCTTGAATTTCAGATCATAAACTATAGCCAGCTTCTTTTCAAAACAAAAGCCAATCAACTTCAATAAGAAAGGACACGACTTAAGTCCTGACTTTTTCAGTAATACAACTTCATCCTGTCACAAACTTGCAAGATCAATAACACAACAAGATGAAAATCAATCAGTCAAATAGATAGAGCATTTACTCACATGAAAATCGCGTGGATAACCAACACAGCGATAGACGGTAGGAAACCTAAAATCTCATGTTTTGACAGTAACCTCCTGCCCATCATCCATGAACCCGCAGAACAATAAGGCATGTCCAACCCTCCCTATGGGGTTACTGAAATTGTTAGTGATCTTCTCCAAATCGAGTACCTCGCTTATGTATCTAACTACAAAGAAAATACTCAAAAATGTTTAAAGCATCATCATTATGAGGCATATAATAAGATTTCACGTAAGAGCGATAACTAGAACAATATCCACATACAATGACACCTTACTTCAAGCAAACAGTTTTCCCACAACTCAAAATAGTGACTTACTGGTCACATAACGGCAACTTTAATTGCATGTAAGACCCATTCATATCAGGAATTTCTAAAAGATACAAAAGGGCATTCCAATAGACTAACCACTCATATGCATGAAGTTCGGCTAAGGATCGACCAACAAGGGTTTATTGTGTAACAATCTTACCTCCTATTCAACATTCACATGGAGACAACTTTACTTTACCAGTTATGCCAATTTCTATGGGTTCAAAGCTTAGGATGGAGCTGGGATTTCAACTTTATGAGTTTTAAATTTTAAACGATGAGTTCAAGTACTACTAATCAGATTCTAAATTTAGTTTACAAACATACTGTTTAATCAAAAAGTTGTTAGCCTTGACGGATCTTCCTCTATTTTTCGGAAAAACAATTACAATAGTAACCCAGAAAAGGAAAATAAAATCACAATATTTCTATTTACCTGCTTCTATTTTTAGTTTGTACGTCAAATTCAAGTATCTGAGTTGACATACAAATATCAGGGCATTCAAAATTGACAACATTAAGCATACCTGACACATATTATATGTAAATATCAAGCAAATCGCACCTAAAACAAGAAATTAAATCAGAATGGGTTTTAAAAAATGAAATCTCCGAACATGCAAAGAAAAAGGAGGAACAAAAAAATCAAAACTAGGAACATATAATGCAACAATTGTTATAAGGGAATCAAAACATACAAAATGTAAGGCAAAACAGATTTAAAAAAATCAAATCTTCAAACGGGTTAAGGATAAAAAAATGAAGGAAACAGGGAAAGAAGAGGGAATTACAGGCGAAGCTTGACATACGGTTGTTCAATGAATGCAGTAGGAAAATGCTCTTCAAGATTTGGTCTCTAAAAGTTCAATTTTGAGCTTCATAATTTCAGCTGATTCATCAATTTTTTGATAAAATAATATTTAGTATCATAATAGAGAGAAAATGTTTGAGGAAAGAGAGAATTTCAAAGGAAGCTTCTAGAGTTCAGACAAAAATAAATATATTTGTTTACTTTCTTAATTCATTTTTTTTTTGTATTTTTAAAATTATTGAACCTTTTTAAGTTTGGGCCATACTTTATCATTTTACTCTTCAATATGCTTGTTTTTATATATATAAAATTTTAATTTTTTATATAAATCTTACTCACTATTTATCAACCGATCAGAAAATTCATGCAATGATCAAGGTAAATTCTAAAGACAATCCTTGGCTTCTAAATTGTGTTTATGCTAGTACTTATAGGAACAAAAGGAAAATCCTCTAGCATAATCTTAAATCAATCAAGGACAACTACACTTGTAAGTGGCTCATTGGAGGTGACTTCAACGAAGTCCTGTACAGTGCTGACAAAAAAGGTGGGAACCCTGTTAATGGGTCCCGCACTAATGATTTTCTTGATGTTGTTAACTATTGTCAATTTATTGACATGAATTTTCATGGTAATAAATTTACTTAACTTAACAAAAGATTCAAAAATAGAGGTGCCTTGATTCTAGAATGTCTTGACCGCATCCTTGCTAATAATGACTGGCCCCACTCACTACCCTAATGCCCAAGCGATGCATTCAGATCACTGTCCCCTATTACTTTAATTGGATAGAGAGGGCCCCACCAAGCATGCAAAATTATTTCGTTTTGAAACCGTGTGGGCCTCACATGCCGACTTCCCAAATTTGGTCAATAGGGTCTGGGATTCCAATCCCTCTCTTCTAGAAGCCATAAAGAACTTTGAAAAAGAAGCTTCCATGTGGAACAAGTCTTCTTTCGGAAATATATTCGCCAAAAAAAAGACTACTTTAAATAGGCTTAAAGGTATCCAGCACTCCCCCAATTATCCCTTCTGCTCTTTCCTTCAAGATCTGAAACATCATCTTATCCGTGAATTTAGTCAAACTCTAAAAATGGAGAAAGATTTTTGGAAATTAAAATCCAGAATTAACGGGCTTCATCACGGTGATGCCACAACTCGATTCTTCCACACTTCCACCTTGATACGTAGAAGGAAAAATCGAATTCTTACTCTTCAGGACGAGCATAATAACTGGATTACGGATCACCAAGAAATTCTTATCCACACTACGGCTTTCTTTAAGAATCTTTTCTGCTCTAATCATCATAAGTCTTTTAAAATCCCCCTAATAATTGGGAAAACAACCTTAACTAAAGAGGAAAACGAGGACATGAACAAAATTCCTTCTGAGGAAGAAGTTGTAAATATTGTCTACTCCTTCAACCCTTACAAAGCCCTGGGCCAAATGGCTTACATCCGTTTTTCTATCAAAAATATTGGAGTACAGTGGGCCCTTACGTCATTAAATTCTGTCAAGATGCTTTTAATAATGGCAGAATCCCTGAAGAATGTAATAAAACTCATATTTGCCTTATTCCTAAATGCAACAATGCCGCCTCCTTAAAAAACTTCTGACCTATTAGCTTGTGTAATACTTCCTATAAAATAATTACAAAAATTATTGCTAGAAGGATGCACTCCTTAATGACTAAGCTTATAGGCCCCTATCAATCTAGTTCCTTTAGGATAGGCAAGCGAGTGATAACGTCATCATTGTTCAGGAAATTATCAATAACTTTCGCCAAATTAAAGGCAAAGAGAGTTTCTTTCTTATGAAAATTGACCTCGAAAAGGCGTTTGATAAATGAGAATGGTTATTCATTTGAAACACTCTTATTTACTTTAACTTCCCCCATCGCATCATTAATCTTATTATGTCTTGTATCTTTACTAGCTCAACCGCCTTCCTTATTAACGGTACCCGTACAGATTTCTTTAACCCAACTAGAGGTATCCGCCAAGGCGATCCCATTTCCCTTTATATTTTCATTATGTGCATGGAGGTCCTTTCCCTTAACATCTCTGAAGCCGTCGTTTCCAAATCTTGGAACCCTATATATCTTTCGCGGAATGGTCCTGCACTTTCTCATTTATTTTTTGCTGACGACATAATCCTTATGTCTTCTACGAACCTTAAAAGTTGTAAAACTGTTGCTTCCACACTAACAAACTTCTGCTCATGGGCTGGCCAAAACATTAATCACTCTAAATCCAAAACCTTCTTCTCCCTTAACTGTCCTAAAAAGACTCAGCAGACCATTACTTTCATCTTCAAGATTAAGAGTTGCTCCTCCTTAGGTAAATACCTAGGATTTCCTTTATTCCATATCTCCTACCAAAGCCGACTACCTGTACATTATTGATAATCTGAAAAGAAGGCTTTCGGGCTGGAAAACTAAATTTCTTACCATAGCTGGCCGTACCACCTTGGCAAAATCTTGTCTCAACAATATACCAATGTACGTTATGCACTATCTGAAAATTTCTGCTAGTGTCACTAACCATATAGACCGCAGCAAAATTTCGTCTGGGGAACTACTGACTCTGCCAAGAAAATTCACCTCGTCAATTGGGATATTCTAACTCTTCCTAAGCAAAAGGGTGGTCTGGGTATGCAAAAGTGTAATATTAAAAACCAAACAATGTTGGTAAAACTGGCTTGGAGACTTCATAGTAATCCTTTATCACTCAGGGCCTCTATCCTTATCCATAAATACGCCAAGGGTCTCACTCTGAATGATGATTCACACCATCTTAAAAATACTAGCCTCATTTGGAAGAATATTATGAATAGCTGGAGGATATGCAAAAATCATATTAGATGGAGTATTGGTGATGGGGCAAAAGTTTCCTTCTGGAATGATGTTTGGATTCCAAACACAAAACCTCTTTCTACGATTCTTGTTGGACCCAAGAACTTTAAAGATCAAAACTTATGGGTTAAGGATGTCATTGTTAACAATAGCTGGGATCTGAACTATATATCCTTTGATCTTCCTAAGGATCTGCTCAATAAAATCAAAACTATTCCATTACCCTAGCCCTGTAATGCAACAGACATCCAAATTTGGAATATTAACTCTAGTACTCATTTTTCTACTGGTCAGGTCTATAACAACATTCTCCTTAACCATTCTAGGCATGACAATATTAGAGAGAACAAACCCTTTGCATGGATTTGGAAATTAAAATGTCCTAACAAATTCAAGTTTTTCCTATGGCTTTGCTACCATGAAAGGTTGCCTACAAAATCTTTCTTACATCACATTGGGATCGACATTGATCCCAGTTGTCCCATGTGTGGAAGGACAGAAACCATTAATCACATCTTCCTACAATGCTACCAAGTCAAATTATTCTGGAAAGCTATCAACCTTAAACACCATATTGATTCTTTGGATCACAACTCGGGGACGGAATGGATGGTTAGATGCAAAAACCTTAAACCAAATCTCAAAAACTCATTGCTTAGTTGGAGTGAGTTGTTTCCCTTCTACCTTTGGAATATTTGGTTAACTCGGAATCATAACCACCATAATGAGCAAAATTTTTTTATCCCCATCTCTACCCCCTTTGAACGAGCTATTGAATTCCTCTACCTTACTGCAAAAGATCGTCCTGCAATCAACATCCCCCGAACAAAATGGATTCCGCCTGTCAAAGGTCTTAAGCTTAATATAGATGGGGCCTTTAATCACTGTTCAAGAACTGGAGGAGCTGGTGGTTGTCTCAGAGATGAAATGGGGCGTTGGGTTAGGGGATTTAGTGCAAAAATTAATATTTCCTCACCCTTGGAGGCTGAACTCTCCAGCTTATTTTATGTTCTTTAGCTCATTCGCAGTATGCAGGTTACATGTATGGAAATAGAGACGGACTCTCTGGAGGTAATAAATGAGCTTCATTCTATGAACCACTCTACTAATAATCTTGTTACGTCATGCAGGGATCTTCTCCGCAGTCTGGAGAACCCGCAGATGAGGCATGAGCAGCGTCAAACAAACAGAGTAGCTGATTGGCTGGCCAAAGAAGGACTAAAGCTGCCCGACGACAAGTTTTTTGTTATCTGGATCAACCCTCCGACTGGAGTTTTGAAGTTTTTGGAAGAAGATGCCATCACTGCATCCTCTATAGGGCCTGTTGTGCCTTAGTTAAATATTAGTTATGTCTCTAATATGGTAGTTCCTGTAGGGCCTATTGAGCACATCACTACTAATTGTTGTAACTCTAGTAAGTGTAATGCCATAGTATTGGATAGGCTGCCGTCAGCTTACTCTGTAATCCCCTATGATGCATATTAGTAAATAAATAAAATCATCTTTTAACCAAAATAAATAAATAAATTATATAAAGTATATTTTAAATGATTAAAAAATTAAAAAACAATTGTTACGATTTATGTTTTAAATTAAGTTATATGTTTTATGTTATTATAAACCATTTCATTATAATTATATTTTACGTACAGTATAAATAGATAAACGCCTAAGAATAAAAATAACTCTTCGTAGAAATAACGTTATTTTAAAAGTAGGAAATAAGCAAGTATAAAGACAAAAATTTTCTTTAATCAACTGCAGCTTTTTATCTTGAAAATTTTGCGTTGTTTTCTTAACGTTTTTGTATTTAATAAAATAACACATGCACAATTAGTATATTTTCTACATACATTTATTCTAAAAAAAAATTCGATACACGTGCAACGCACGTACACTATTCTAGTAACATAAAAAGTATAAGAAAATAAATTGGATTACTTTTATTTATAGCAATTAAATAAGATCTAAGTGTCAATTGTCATTATACATAAATAACACCCCACTATAACCTGACACTATAGAGAGATCTGACTGTATACATGAGAAAAATATATTAATTTTTTTTAAAAAAATATACCAATTCAATAAAAAAATAAAACATAATTTATCCCATCTCGCCACGTCTGGCCAAGACAAGTCTTCCTTTACACTGTTTTTGTTGGTCAGTTAACAAAGAGTGTATCAGTTCTGAATCGCAAGGTTGAGAGGTGTATTTGTCTCCTTTCCCTTGAATCAATACTATGAGTAATCACTTATAATTGTCTCTTCATTTTCATTCTAGTTTCTCGATTTTATAATAGTTATAACAATCATGAATCTGTAAAGGTTTGAGATGTAGAAAGTAAGATAATTTTATTCATGAACAACGTGCTACTTATAGAGGGTGTTCATTTGTGACAGGTGGATAATAAGAAATTTAGAACTCTAGTAGAAGAAAAAAAAAGCTATGTTACCATATAAAGATTTGAGATGTAGTAAAGAAAGAGAATCTTATTCATGAACTACATTCTCTTTGTATAGAGTATATACAAGATTGAATTACTCACTGGATAAGATACAATGCAACAGAAAAACTAGAATACATAAAACTATCTAATGTTTTAAACAAACCAAATGACTAACTAGGTAACATTGAATCACAGAATAGCTAGTGAAAACCTAGAACAGATTACTAAACTAAAGGATAACATATTTTATCCATTCATAAAATCATAATATTTTTAGAAATCATAAAAGATAAATTGAGACAGAAGGAGAACTTAAAGGAGTCAAATGTCTTTGACATTTATTTTTGTAGTGAGTTCCAACGTAAATTCTTCAAAAATCTTACATAAGATTTATATATTTGATAATTATCTAAAAAGTATTATAAGTGGCAGTACTTAATAATTCAAAATATTATAATCATTTTTAGAAAATGTTATGGTTGAAGAATAGATCTCTTTGACTTAATTCCAATAGAAATAGTGCTACGTGGACTAGAATACATGAGGTATACATATTTTTGACACAATTTCTTGCCCTTATTATTTAACTTAGGTTATCTCTCAACATTAGCCATTTCATTACCTGTCTTTATTTTGTCGTCTAAACACTCTAACGTACATAATTATCATCTCAATATCTCCAAAATTCTGGTGACACGTCAGCGTCGGGAGTCCATGAGACACAAAGGGGATGAGTTGGAGCATTTAGTTGCCAGTTGAGATAAAGTTAAGGTGTTTAATTAGATGTGCCCTCTCAAAATTGAAGAGCTTAATTGTCAGTTGAAGCCACGTTTAAGTGTCATTAAAAATATATACATGCTATTGAGGACAGTCTTAAATTACAAGCAACATAAAGTGATCAGTTGGTAACACATAAACTCAGCACAAATTTGTAAGACAAATGGTAGGACCAACTTAACTCCCCTCACATGACATACTCCTGGAGCAGAGGCGAATCCAAAATCTAGAGTCAACGAGTACGGGTACAATTAATATAAATGTAATCTTATCATCTGTACACATTTCAAATGTTCTTTTTTTTTTTTTTTTGCTTTCATAAGCATATAATAGTTCAAGTCGATAGTAATGAGTTCAATTGAACTTAAACAAAACCTGTCCTAGATTCCTTTCGGCTTACATGATAGTTCTCATTTTTCGCCGAAACTAGAGCCTCTGCAAAATTAAGGGTGCACCAAACTTAGGTTGCAAAGCCACAATTGAATGTGGAGCATGTGTATAAGAAGGAGATAGCTCAAACGCGAAGCGTTGTAGAATCAGAGCTATAGCCATTTTTGCTTCTAACATCGCGAAGTTTTGTCCAATACATATTCGCGGTCCTGCTCCGAATGGAAAAAACGTCATTTGACCCTTTGTCGCGTTTAAAACACCTTCACTGAATCTCTCTGGTTTGAACTCCTCTGCATCTTCGCCCCAAATTTCCTTGTCATGATGCAATGAGATTGTTGGTATAAATAGCAATGATCCATTTGGTAGATGCAAATCCCCCAGTTTAGTGTCTTCATTAGTCCTTCGAATACGAGTTGCTAGTGGTGGATAAAGTCTTAAGGACTCATACAAAATCATCGTCACCTGAAAAATATATGTGAAACAGTTATGTCTAGCTTCGCCATATTAATAAATCCAAATCTTGAGGACTCTTAACGAAATTTCTGACTTTTGTCACTGCCGGTACGAATATATAAGTTTTTTCTCCTAACTTATATATATGATGGATCTTAAAAATATTAATACATGACTGCAATTTAGTTACTCAGTGTGATCACATAATATGTATGCATATCAATTTTGTTTCATATACGTATCGAGAGAAAAGTTAGCTTGATCAGGTTAACCTACAGAATCCGTCCTAAATATGTCTGTGCCTGTGCCTGTGCATGAGTTATGTTGAAAGAACTTACAATTTTCAACCGACTTAATTCATCGAAAGCTGGTTGATCACTTCCAAAGGCTCGCAAAACTTCCTCTCTAACCTTTGATTGCCAATCTTGATGCCTAGATAACAAAATCATAGTCCAAACAAGCCACACAGAAGTGGTTTCTTGCCCAGCAAAATAAAATAATTTGCATTCTTGAATTACTTCATGAATAGTCAATCCAAATTCTTTGCTTCCTTGTTCTTCAATTTCATTGGAATTTGATTCCAATAATGTACCTATTAAGTCATCACCAAAGTTTTGTCCTGCTTCTTTTGCCTTTAATCTGTTGTCAATGAGATGCCTAATTGATTCTTGAACTTCTTTTTCAATTGTTTTCATTTTCTTGTTACTTTTGGTGGGCAAAAATCTACAAATTAGATAGAGTAGTAAGTTAAGAATGGACTTCATATATTTGGCTTTGCAATGTGGATAACATTAGGATTAATTGCAATTTTGGTTCCTCAGTTATTGGTCTTTATGTGGTAAATATGTTAAATTCAACTTTCAGAACTATAGTGCCCTAAAATATTACAACTTAACATAACACATGCGTAATTAAATTGCTTAGCGGTCCATAATTTGTTAAAGTTGTGAAGATTCACAAATATAGGGATCAAAAATCCACAAATTAATTGAGGGTTACATTCGCCTAACTGGATATCAACACAACATACCCAATATAATTTCACAAGTGAGGTCTAAAAACAGTAGAATGTACATAGATCTCGCCCTTACCTTTGTGGGGCGGAGAGGTTGCTTCCCGTAGAGGTGCAAATTTCTCATAAATCTGATTAATAAAGATAAGCTATAGACAACTCTAGCCATTATAAAGGTTTAGCTGGTCTAAATCAGAAGTATCAGGATTAAAATTAAATTGGATAAATTACAAACTAACCTTGATCCTGGTATATAAATGGAGTTGAATTGCTTCATAATAATCTCAGCTAGTTCATTTTGAAGTTCAAATATTCTTCTTCCTTGTTCATAGCTACTCCCAAATGCGGTACGAGAAATCATATCACTTGTTAATTTTTGAAATTGAGGCCAAATATCCAGCTCTTTTGATCCTTGCTCTGGTACAATCTCCTCCCATTCTTTTAGCATCTCAATACAGCTTAAGTAAAAAGCTGGCAACATAAGCTACTTGCAAAACAAACAGAAAAATATATGCCATTAGTTATATATAGTAATCTTTCAAATTGTTTATGTTACTGCTAAATGTCATGACAAATTGTTAATGTAGAATGCTTGTTACCATGCATGCTTACACCAGAATATGTTTTTTTTTACACTTTATGACTTGTGTTGCATAGTTAGAAGAAGGTTTTGGGAAAAGAGTAACTCGGAGTACTTTACTTCAGTCCTAGTACTAAGGACGTGGCATCAGGATTGGATTTTGGTGCAGTGGCTGTTAGTCTTCTAATGTCAGCTATCTGATAGGCCTATTGATCTCTACTTGATTGGTTGTAACTGCCTGATTGATCTAACGAAGATTCTGATGTAGATCTATGAAACTACAGCCGAACCAATGTGAACCCTAGGTGGGTTCAAGATTTGAACTTGATGGATTTGACCTTTAAAGTCTTAGCAGTGAACTTATTGTGCTTCTAAAATTATTGAATAAGATCTGATATTTGTTCAAATTGCACTGGTTTACATGTATATGTTTTTGCTTCATGTAGAAAATATTGGATTCAGATCAATCTGCAATCCAACCGTTGAAACCGCCCTTGGCCATGAGTAATATGTGACTATGCGACATGCGCTTCTTAGGAAGAAGTGGTCTTAGACCATTCACGGAGGTTTAGACACAAGCACGGTAAGAGCTACCTTGTCGAAGGAGTTGAAGTGTGTGACCTCTCATCTAAAAGCTTCAGCTGTTAGAGAGAGCACACTTTTATTATTTAATTATATTCTCAACATGCTCCCTCACGTGTGGGCTTGATTTTTTTTCGTTGGCCAAGCACGTGAAAATTCTTTTTAAATAATGGGTGGCGATGAGATTTGATCCAGGACCTCTGCCTGCTCTGATATCATGTTGAAGTGTGTGAATATCTCATCTAAAAGCTTAAGCTGTTAGAGAAAGCACACTTTTATTATTTGGTTATATTCTCAACAGCAGGAAGTCAATTGACACTTAACACTATCTAAATAGATCAAATATACTATTTGTTGAATCCTCTTGACTTCTTTATTTATACTTTTTTTATATCAACTCCCCTCAGTGAAAGTTCTGTTTCCGCTGCTGGACACAAGTCTTGCAAATATAAATGATGTTATCCAAGAAAATGTGTATACAAGGGATAAAGTAAATATGAAAGAAAGATCAACTTAGGTAGTAGATAAGTAGAACCTTCAACTTCTCCAAATGAAAGACTGGCTTTAAGATCCTCCTGTGTTTTGCCCATTTATCTTCCTCATAATTTGCTACACCTCTAGCCAACAAATTGGCTACTGGATTGCTGTGGTGAGGCTTCTGATAAACATAATTCTTAGCAAATATTTCTCTTATCAGTTCACTCTTCATTATGATTATCATTGGCTTTGGCCCAAACCATACAAAACACTTTTTCCCTGCATATATACACAATCTTTTTGAGTGAGCAAAAGCTTCTATTCACAACCAAAATCTAAATAGTAATTCCAACAATAAACTTAGAGCATTATTAACATAGTTATACTAACTACTCAACAAATTTTGTAGTGATGTGTGATTCAATACTCACTCCGTCCTAATTTATGAGAAGTTGTTTGATTGGATACGGGGTTTTAGAAAGAACACAAAAATTTTAAACTTATTGTCTAAACCAGAAATAGACATTTGCGTGTACATAAATCATCTCAGTAAGAATAAAAAGGAATTTTGAAGTTAAGTTGTTGCTAAATAACAAAGTATGACATTCTTTCTAGACAAACTAAAAAGGTACATATGATATTCTAATTAGGAGAGTAGTATAAGGTATGAGTTCAGCCAATAATTTTGACTCAAATTTTGTATGTGTTGAGAAATCTAAACACAACAACTCAAATGGTAAGTGGATTCAACAGTACCCGAACACTTAAAAGTTCAAATTTTGAATTTGCCTCCGATTTAGAACACATACCATATTTACAAGTGGTTTGAATAAAATAAGGAATGATTCTTGGTGCTACATCATTTGAAAGATTGTTAATAGGCTTGGATTGGGCTTCCTTGATGCTCTTGGAGACCTCTTTCAAGTCTCCATGAAGTAGCCTATAAGAATTCCCACTAAGGCCTTGTTGTCTTAGGAACTTCTCCAAATTTTTTGGCCTAAACCATATGAAATTCAACACTTTACATGTGTATACCAAGAAAATTATTCCACATAATGTTGGTGCAATTATGTTGTAGAATGCCTCCATTATCTTGGTACCAGAATGGTCATGTTTCATTATTTTATGCTCTTTTTTTTTAGTATATGATTGATTAATATAAGCCAACAACAAGGGCATCTGCCTATTTGCCAAAATCTAGATTCCTTTTGTATTTGACCGAGGTGAACTAGAATTTGAAATTTGTGAGTTCTGAATTCTAATCTTTTTAAGTTACTGATGTCTAAATTAATAATATGTATATATTCAATGAATTTTAAACATGATGTCTAAATTAATAATATGTATATATTCAATGAATTTTAAACATAACATTAAGTTTGAAACAAAGCTACCACTCTCCCTCCTCCCCTGGTTCTAAATAACTTAAAACTTCAAAAATTGATCATATGTACATATTCGATTATTTTAAACACAATATAATGTTTGAAATAAAACTAACACTCTCTCTCCGCCCTGATTCCAAATACAAAGAGATAAAGCTAGAGGATATTTTATATAGAAAATTGTGAAAGAGAATAAAGACTTAGACAACCCCAAATATTGTTGTTTCCAATTGAAATTGTCTAGCTTAGCTTATAGCCGTTTGGATATTATTTGCAATCTATTTCCAATATAATTTCCAGCCAACTCACTATAGAGAAATACTCTTTTGTATTCATGTGGCACAATTGGAGCTCCAACTTAAAAAAAAGGTCAGTCTGCTGCGTGATGTTAGGATTTGTGCTGAATTTTCTACTTGAATTCTATCATAATTGTATTTTAATTCAAAAATATTTTCTTAGTAGAAAAGATTTCTTTGTAGGAAACAATCTCTTCCATAACTGATTAATTGTTTCTTGTGAAGAAGTTTTGGACTTCTATAAATACAAAATCTCTCTTTGTCATAACACAATATATAACATTAGTCATCAAAGAGTCTTGTTTAGGAAAGATTTTATCTCTCATTAGTTTTTATGCTTTTTCGATATTAGATTTTCAATATGTAGGTTCCTTGACCAAATCATATCAATAATATATGTTTTTTAGTTTAGTTTTTCTTTGTCATCTAAATTATCATCTCCATGTTTTGAAACTATAAGTTTTCACATGATGAAATCTCGATTTCGAACCCAACAAGTGGTATCAAAACCTATGGTTCAGTGATTGATGGTTCATATTGAAAACACGTTGACATCAAAGTTGCAACCAACTTGATGATAAGGAAGTTTTTGTCAAAAAAAAAAAAAAGGTCAAGTTACTACATTCGATATTAGATTTTCAATATGTAGGTCCCTTGACCAAATCATATCAATAATATTATGTTTTTTAGTTTTGTTTTTCTTTGTCATCTAAATTATCATTTTCATGTTTTGAAACTATAAGTTTTCACATGATGAACTCTCGATTTCAAACCCAACAAGTGGTATCAGAGCCTATGGTTCAGTGATCTGATGGTTCATATTGAAAACACGTTGACATCAAAGTTGCAACCAACTCGATGATAAAGAAGTTTTTGTCAAAAAAAAAGAGGTCAAGTTACTACATGTGTAGAAGGAGTTTAAAACATATTTTCAGCTGCTGTATCTTTAAAAATAAAAATAAGATATTTTAAAATCATTTTAACGCATAATATTTCAAACTTTATTTTAACCATGGCAGCAGTGATGAAGATTACGTGAAGAAAAAAATGATGATCAATTTTGTTAGAAAATTCATGCCAAGGAAAGATTTGTTAGGATTTGTCTTGAGTTTTCTACTTGGATTCTATCATAATAGTGTTTTAATTCGGAAAAGTTTTCTTAATGAAAAATATTTTCTTATAGGAAACAATCTCTTTCATAATTATTAATTCTTTTTTTTGGAGAAGTTATGGACTTCTATAAATAGAATATTTTTTTCTCAAGTCTTAACATAATAGCATCCACAAGGGAATTTTTATCTCTCATTAGTTTTTATGCTTTTACGATATTAGATTTTCAATATGTAGGTATCTTGACCAAATCATATGAATAATATTATGTTTTTAGTTTAGTTTTTTTTTTATCATCTAAATTATCATCTCCATGATTTGAAACTATTTTAAACTCTAAGCTTCCGCATAATGTCTTCTCGATTTCTAAACCAACACATGAAAATTCCTTCTATGCATGGGGACTGAGAAGGGCCGGATCATAAGGGGCTATTGTATGCAGCCTTAGCTTATGTAACATTATGTATGTTTGAATGCCTTTTTAGAGCGTAAAAATGAGCCTACATGATCTTTAGAATGAGTAGAAATCATTTGGTGTGAGTTAGATGACGTTATGAAAGTTTAAAATGTGATTCTAAGACTGAGCGTCACGTCAAAAGGGTCTTGGACTTGGGGTCCGCGCCACACGACCAGTCGAGGGAGGACCTTCTGGTCCAACTCCGCCCTAGGTTGTACGCCGCACAGGTGCGCATAGCGCGATGAGGGGTATTGCCGTGCAGCTCCCCACCGCCTGATGAGACTTCATTTTATTTACGTAATCAACTGGTTTTTTAATTACCAAAGTGGTTTTTATGTGAATTTTGAATATAATATGAGTTTGTTGAATGATTTTCGAAAGAAGAAATTACTTAGTTGTGAATCCTTTTCTGTGAAATTGCTTTTAAATTGTTATTTGAACTTTGAGAATTGAGATTTACTATTTGAATTATGAAATCTTTTATCATTAAATTATATTTGGACATATTGAAGTCAAGAAGACATGTTTTTCTTATAAACAACCTTTTTATTCAAACTTAGAATTTTGATGAGAGAAAGAAAATTACTATATTCCTTGATTTTTGAAAGAGTGTTGATATTTGAATGTGAAACTGATACAAGTATGATCATGATCATGACATTTTTGAGTATTTTTGAAGACTAGTCACTAAAGGGCTCTTTGGTCATTTCTCTATTATTTGTAATGTTGTATAAATAGAACCTTGTAGGATTTATTTTCTTAGTTTATGCTTGATACTGAAGACACTACTCTTGTGAGAGAGAGTTCTCAAAACTGAAATTAGGGCATAGCATAAGGGTGAATTCTCTTGTGTGTTGCAAGGCTTGAGACTTTGGTGCTTTGAGAGGTGGATGCCCCTCTTGTGTCATTGTAAGAGTTATGTGTTTGTTGTATGAAGTGTTAAAGGTCCTAGAGTGAATATGCTCTTGGGTTGTTAAGACTACATCAACACTTGTCTAACTATTTATCTTTGTTTCTTGTCCTAATCTTGTAGTTTGTGTTGTTGTTGTTCAAGCCATTTGGTTATTGTGGTTGTAACATTGTTGTTCTTCATTTTTATTATCATAATATAGTTTGGTTTGCTGCTGGAAATTAGGTTTTAAACACCTCAATACATGGTATTCTTGTTTTGTTCTTGAATCCGAGAGAGGCCACCAAAAGAGGTCCATAGTTCCTTGAACTAGTGGACTGTTTTGGTATTTATTTTCTTGTGTTCTTGGACTGTCTTGTATCATTTGGTATCAAAGCAAGGTTTGATTTTGTTCCAACAAAATCAATCTTGGGATTGTTATCTTGAAAATAAAAAAAAAAGTGAAAAGAAAGAAAAAGAAAAAAAGTTATTGTTCACATTTTTAGGGTCTTTCAAAAAAACTTAATTTTTTTTGTGTTTTGTGTGTTTCTAGTGTTAGATCCTTGTTTCCTAACACTATTAGAGTCTAGAAAAAGTGTCAAAATCCCAACAAAAAAGAAGTGTCAAAATCGAAAATCTCCCCCCCCCCCCCCAAAAAAAAAAAAACTCATTTTTGACCCTAGGTCAAATTTTGAGTTTTTAATTTTGTATTTTTCTTGTGTTTTTAGTGTTAGATTTGTGTTCTCTAACACTATAGGAGTATAGGGTTAGAATTTGAGCTAAATTGGAGGTTATTTGAGTCATCCACCATTGTTAAGCTTAAGTTTGAAGAAACTTGAAGGTGGAATCTCATTGTGGGAGGTTGTTTTGAACTCACGTGTATTTTATTTTGTAGAATTTGTATTGTATTGTTATGTGTCGCGTTGTGGACTGATTGGGTGTCTTGTTGGACCGTAACTTGAAGGGTTATTTTTGGTATAACCACAATGGAATCCGAGGTTTCAAATGCTCAAACAATGGATAATAATGCCATCAATCTCATTTTGGCTCGCCTTGAAACTATGTCCCAAGATGTGGCTGGGTTAAATGTGGGTCTTGAGAAATTAGATACGGATGTGGAATCAATAAGTGGGAGATTAGAACGTGTGGAAAGCCAAAGGAGTCGACCTTCCCCACCTCAAAACAATTCCCCAACTAATACTTCCGGGACCATGCACCAAATGCTATATCCACCAATTGCCACAAATCCAACCAATCTCTACTCCCGAAGCCAAGAATAAGATAGACCAAACCATCCTCCACTCCACAAAGTCCAACAAGAAGGGCTTGGAACCCAAATACCACCACCAAACCCGAACCCTCTCATCCAAACTCCACTTGACCAAAGACCTCACTATCCAAATCCAATCCCGCCACTACAAGCTCCACTTAACCCAAATAGACCCATCCATGTTAAGGGCTATGGTAGGGGAGAACAACATGGTGGTTATGGGCCGTATGATGATGTTTACTTGAGGAAAGAAAGAATGAGGGGTAGACATAGGGAGTTAGACTGAGAGGTGAGATATGGCCATCCAAACCGAGATGTAGGTCTCAATTTCATCAAAGTGAGCCTTCCTGTTTTCAAAGGTGAGAGTGATCCTGAAGCCTACCTTGCATGGGAGTCGTCTTGTGACAAGATCTTTCAACTTAATGATCTCACCGAAGAAAATAAAAGTTGCTATGTTATAGCTCACTTCAAAGGGTATGCTAATACATGGTGGGAGTATGTTAAACGGTTTGGAAATGAGATGATTGGGGGACAACCTCCTCCTTGGTTTCGGTTGAAGAACCTTATGCGGCAACGGTACTTGCCCGAGACTTATAGGCATGAGCTTCTTGCCAAATTGTATAATTTGAGGCAAGGGTGCAAGAGTTTCATGGCTTACTATGATGAATTTCAACAATTGATGTTGAAACTTGACCACCGAGGCGAGCAAGTAAGTTATGACATTGTGCGCTTCAAGGTTGGGTTAAATAGAGATATCTCCACTTGCATGACGCTTCACAAATTCGACACCGTAGATAGCATCTACCACGCGGCTTTAGAGGTTGAAAGGGAGCTCAAAGAGAACTCATTCATGGCTACCCAACCCGAGGCCACTAAGGGTTTCCAAAAACATCCTCCAAGGTATGAAGGTAAATTGAATTCTACTTCTAATCCCAAGGGGTTTCAATACTTCAAGTGTCAAGGGTGGGGGAACAAGGCTAGTGAGTGCCCAAACAAGCGGAATATGATCCTAAGGGGGGTAGATTGTACTATCTTGGAGAAGAAGTGGGCATTGAATCGGTTAAGAATGATGACAAACCGCAAGATGGAGAACAAAAAGAAGCTGAAGTGCAAAATGAAGAGTATGGAGAAGGTGTATGGCCGGAAGAAGGAGATTGTGAAGTGCCTTTGTAAAAGAGGTGAGCCCGTGAATTTATGGTCAAATTCCTCTCAAGATGGAGAGGATGATACAAGTATGATCATGATCATGACACTTTTGAGTATTTTTTAAGACTAGTCACTAAAGGGTTCTTTTGTCATTTCTCTATTATTTGTAATGTTGTATAAATAGAACCTTGTAGAGTTTATTTTCTTAGTTTATGCTTGATATTGAAGACACTACTCTTGTGAGAGAGAGTTCTCAAAACTAAAATTAGGGCATGGCATAAGGGTGGATTCTCTTGTGTGTTGCAAAGCTTGAGACTTTGGTGCTTTGAGAGGTGGATGCCCCTCTTGTGTCATTGTAAGAGTTAGGTGTTTGTTGTATGAAGTGTTAAAGGTCCAAGAGTGAATATGCTCTTGGGTTGTTAGGACTACATCAACACTTGTCTAACTATCTATCTTTGTTTCTTGTCCTAATCTTGTAGTTTGTGTTGTTGTTGTTCAAGCCTTTTGGTTATTGTGGTTGTAACATTGTTGTTCTTCATTTTTATTATCATAATATAGTTTGGTTTGCTGCTGGAAATTAGGTGTTAAACACCTCATTACATGGTGTTCCTGTTTTGTTCTTGAATCCGAGAGAGGTCACCAAAAGAGGTCCATAGTTCCTTGAACTAGTGGACTGTTTTGGTGTTTATTTTCTTGTGTTCTTGGGCTGTCTTGTATCAGAAACCTTCCACCTTTAAGGAATTTGTTTAAATGTGTTTAAGTTTTCAAACGATGGGATTGATGGGGTATGGTTATGTGAAGATAAAGTGCACGCAGTCAGTCCATATCACTACCTCAAATAAAGTAAATAAATTATTTTTGATAGACCCCCGGCTAAAAAAAAATACATATATAATCATAAATAAAATGTGATATTTCTTACATATAAATATATTTAATTTTTAGATATTAAAGTTTACTAGTATACATACCCGCGTGATGCACAGATAATATTCAAGTAATATTTTTGATGTTTCATATTGAAATGTCTCATTTAAACTTGTTAAATTATATTATCTTTAAAAAAATCGTTTATCATCTTATTTCTCAATAAAATGAGAAAAAAAAAAAAAAATCTACTCGCCACCCCCCATTCCCCAATCATTTTTTTAGTTTCTTTAATATAAATGTTTTTCTACCCCTTTCCCCTCATGCCTCCACCCGGACCCATTCCGTCCCTCACTCTCAATTCCCCCATTGATAATTAAATTTATACGAAAAAGCAATCATCTAATTGTAAATAAAAATTATGTTTCATATTTTTATTTATAATATCATTCACAATTTAAATATGGTGGATTGTTAATAGGCTCTACCACCCACCCACCCATCCGCTTTCAAAATCTAGTATATATTAGTAAAAATAATTATGTAATTGCAAAATAAGTTTTATGTTTCATATTTTTTATATTTTGACAATTTAACGATTTTAGATTGTCAAAAATAATTTGAATTTTTATTCTACTATTCCTCCATCTTTTTTGTGCAAATATTTTTAAATAAACATGTGTATTATGATTTTTTCATTATATTCTTAAAAATTGTCTAAACCCCCCCCCCCCCCCCCCCCCACACCCACACAAAAAAAAAAAAAATCCTCCATGTATTGTAATTTGATTACTTTATTTTTTTTTTAATTTAACCTTGAATTAGCTTATATTTTGTGTTACGTACGTAAGCAGTTGAGTTTTCTTCTCTCTTATCTCAAAATTCAAAATTAAAATAGATATGAAATATAGATTAGAAGAAGACTTCAAAATAATCTAGTCCGTTAGAAGTAGTTATAATTTAAAATTTAAGTCAAATATTTTCACATCTATCATAATATGAATTTATCTCATATATTTGATTTTATTTTTTTTTGTTTTTTTTAACAGTCAAATTGAAAAAAATTATTAACATGTCCTTATAACTAAAATGAATTCCATAATGCATGTAAAAAAATTTGAATTTAAATTTTAAAGTAGAAAGTAAAATCATGAGGTTTTATTCTAAAAAAAATAATTATAATATGTAAATTTCTTCCAATATGTTGACATTTACTTTTTTATTTTATTTTCCTATTCATGCTAAGCTAATTCTCTCCGTTTAGTTAATTTATCAAAAAATATTAAAAAATATCTATCTTTTTACTTATACTTTTCTTGTATTTTCGTTATCTTTCATTCATACTTCTATTATAAAATAGTTTATTTTAACCTTAAAAATAACTGAGTTAAAATATTATAAATTGTAAAAAAAAAATATTTATTTTGAATTTTCTCCAACCATTTCAGAATCTGCAATCTGCTTTGCCATGAACTGTAAGAGTTGTTCATAAGCACAAAATTTTAAAGTTATAGATAATAATTATATCCATCAATCACAATTCGAACTTGAATCCTAATAATCAAAGTTTACTTAAAATAACAATTACTTAGTCTAACATCATGTATTAAAAATTTTTAAGGATATATTTAATTACTTTTACAAAATCATATGAAAAATATTACTTACTTGAATTCAGACCCGAATATAAAAAAACATAATTGTTAAACATCATCATCAGCATAGAAAAATAACAATGTCAAATCAAATGAAGTTTTTTTAAAAAATAAAGAGTTTAATAAGTAAATTCATAAACAAAGCTAATAATCAATAATAATAATAATAATAATAATAATAATAAGAAGAAGAAGAAGAAGAAAAAAAAAAGGCTTAACACTACATATCGGGATAGGAGTGAATATATATATAAAAGAGATTAAGAAGGAAGAATTATATTCCAATTCAATTTTCATTTAAAAATTCAAATTCAAATATTCTTATCCTTATATTTTTTAAATTTAACATGCTTATCTTAAACATATATTTGAACTAAGAGAAATATTTGAATTTAAATATCCTTATCTTTATCTTTTTCAAATTTGACATGTTTATCTTAAATATATATTTGAATTAAGAGGCATATTTGAAATCAATGAGATTAATTCACATTTTTTATACTAAATACTAACAAAGTAAAAGAGGAATAAATTTATTTCTCTTCCTTATCCATTTAACAATCATATTATTATTTCTTATAATCATTATTAGTTATTACTTCTATGTAATATTCCAACTCCTAATGAGTAACTTTTTAAAACTATTTTCATTTAATTATTATTTCTACATCACTATTACTATGTACTACTATTATTATTTTTATTTTTTATAGTTCTTCTTCTTCTATGCTAATGGTTAATATTTAAATAAACTATACCTAAATATATTTTATATATTTAAATTTTAAAATATATAAGTATATGAAACATAAAAAATTTATTTAGGACTCTATAATCATGAGTATCTATTTTTAAGCTAATGAAAATATTTTTTTTTTTAAAATAAAGGATAATGTATTTTTAAATTTTGATATCTCTATCTTTCAATTCAAATTGAAATTCAGATTACAATTATATATAAAGTTTGAAATAGTAAGTCTATTAGAACTCTTTAATTACGGGTTTCTATATATTAAGATAATGACTTTTTTTTTAAAAAAAAAGAGATAATATATTTCAAATTCAAATACTTAATCTTTCAATTCAAAATTTTTATTACATAATTTTTAACTTTGTCTTAAGATTGTCATTTGACTTATTCTTGTGCTGTCACTTGACTTTTTGTCTTACTTTTAGTTTTGCTTTTACATATATATATATAGAGAGAGATATGCGCATCTCCATCCAAAAATTGACATCTAATTATATGATTATGTTTGTGCAATTAAACGTAACACATGAAAATGGTATGAAAGTTCTTTTGGGTAATAAGTAGTTTGTAGTGGGGTATTGGTTACTTGCACCAATTTACTTCTTGAATGGGTATTTAGTCAATCAGTCGATCAATGATATTGAGTAGAAGTGTGTTTTATTACGCTACGTTGATTTTACTTCAATATTGACCAGATTGTTCTGAAAATATAATTTATTCAATTTGTTTTAAGTGTTGGCGAGTTATCCATCCGTCTTTTAGCTCATCAAAAATTGAATTGATATGTAACCTAAATTGTTTAATGAGAAATTTAGTCAAAATATTTTCAAAAAGATATTTTTCTTATTTGATATGTCATATTTATCATAATAAAGAAAATTAATAATCTAATTAGGCACTAAAAAATTATAAGAAAAAATAAATGATTAAAACTTATGGTGTGTTTGGTATGAAGGAAAATATTTTCCATGGAAAATGTTTTTCTAAAAATATTTTCTTGGAAAATAAGTTGATTTCTTACTTGTTTTCTTATGTTTGGTTGGTGGATGGAAAATATTTATAGCGTTTGGTTGGTGAATGAAAAAATATTTTTCAAAAAATACATTCTAGTGTTTAGCTAAAGTGTAAAAATAAATTTTAGAAAAATAATTTTTGATCTCAAAAATACTTTTTTTAGGGTGCGTTCGATATGAAGGAGGAAAAATATTTTCTAGAAAAATAAGTTATTTCTTACTTAAATTCGTGTTATCGTTATGCAAATTGGATAAATATTTATTTCTAAAAGTATTTGTATATATTTAACAAAAACAATGAGAACAAATAGGATAAAAAGGGTGGGATAAGAAAAAAGTTTTGAATTCTTTTTTAAGAATAAATTTAAAATATTAATTTTTTTTGGAGAGGGGGTTGGGGTTGTCAAAATAGGTAATAAGGATGGGGTAAGAAAATAATTTTGATTTTTTAAAAAATAAATTAATTTTTTTGAGGGTGGGGGTAGGGGAGAAAGAGTGGGGTAAGAAAAAAATTTGAAATATTTTTTTTGAATGGGAGTATTAGGGGGTGGGGGTCGTGGTAGGGGTAGGGGAGTGAGGATGGGGTAAAGAAAAAATTAAAATTTTTCAAAAAATTAATTTTATAAAATTAATTTTTTTTTAGGGGGAGGGGGGAGGAGGAGGTTGGTAGGGGGTCGGGTAGGGGAGGTAAAAAAAAAGTTTGAATTTTTTAAAAGAATTTAATTTTTTTTTTTTTGAAAGACAGTAGAGTTTTGGGTTTTGGGTAGGGGGATGAGGCAAAAAAAATTAAAATATTTTTTTAATAGGGGTGGTAGGGGGCGGGGTGGGGTTGGGATTGGGGGATTGAGAGTCGGAATAGGGAATGATGATTTTGAGAGTTGTATGAATATTTCAACTTAAGAGTGAGGTTCAAAGAGAGTTTTGAAAAATATTTTTTTTTTCCTTACTTTTTGAAGGGAAGTTATTTTCCTTAGAATTGAGGAAAATAAGTTGATTTGGAAAACATTTTTCAAAACCTTTAAGCCAACCAAACATGAGAAAATTAAAAAACATTTTCTGGAAAATATTTTCCTTCATACCAAACACACCCTTAGTAAGAATTGAGGTGGTTGGTTATGACCAACATTTTAGGCCACTCCAGTTCCAACCCGTTTCAACCCATTTTATTATGGGAAAAGGACATGAGATGACCATTTTAAAAAAGAAAAAAATAAATAAAGTAGCATACTTATGTATTAAATTACAAAAAATAACAACATTTTTATCAAATTACATTTTGTAGCATATCTATTTGTATGTATTTGTAGTTTTGTAGCAACAGTTTGCAAAAATATAAAATACATATCGATCATAACGGCAGTAAAAATCATATGTATTTGTATTTGTATTTTTGTACCAACAGTTTGAAAAAATACAAAATACAACTTGCTATATTAAGTAATTATGAAATTGTTGCTATGAAACTCATAATTAAGGGGATAAGTACGCTATTTCTGAACTTTGCCCTTTAAAAAAAAATGGCCCACATTTGAAAAGGTGGACATGCTGTAGTCAGTCGGCTAAAGTAATTCCCTTTTTTAGTCATTTGGCCTAATTGGACACATGCAGTCTCTATACTCAATTGATACACTTTTATACTATATTGATACACTTTTTAAAAAAGAAAAAAAGAAATTCTATGCAAACACATGCTATCCCTATACCCAATTGATACTCCTTTATACCACATTAATACACTTTTATATTACATTGATACACTTGCAGTGTCCATATACTCAATTGATACTCTCATATATTAGATTGATACACTTTTAGAATGCATGTAGAAACTGTATAGAGTCATATAAAATATAAAGGGCAGCTCGGTGCACTAAAGAGAGTCATATAAAATATGTATCTAAATAATAATTGTATTTAAAAAATATATAGAATGTGTATACAAATGCTATAATTATTATATAGAATATGTATATATATAAAAATTGTATCATTATTATATATAAATATATATTTTTAACAATTGTATTATATAGTTACTCTTTTGGTTTATTGTATCAAATTATGGAGGTGAAACACATCGTCTATTGTCTAAAGCACAAGTCATTTTGATTCTTATAAGAAAACAGTTCGAGAAGGTTCAATTGGTAGAGATGGATTTCCAGATTCGCAGATTTATCAACATCACTCTAATTTGTTGTTTACTCTTTCTAGGACCTTTTGGCTGC
Source organism: Capsicum pubescens (assembly GCA_030864215.1). Taxonomy (NCBI): domain Eukaryota; kingdom Viridiplantae; phylum Streptophyta; class Magnoliopsida; order Solanales; family Solanaceae; genus Capsicum; species Capsicum pubescens. Next base: position 340,290,662 of record CM061544.1, read on the forward strand.
TCTAAATCAACTTGAAGGAGGATTGAAGGACAACATCAAAAAATTTCAGGTAATGCCTACAGCATCGCACATTCCTTCGTACAGCTTAAACACCATAAAATACCATTACTGTTGTGCCTTTCGATGAGAAAAACGACAATCTCACAGATTGCGTAACTGCTCAACCAAACTTGTTAGCCTGATATCAGTCAAAATATTCAGTAGAGTGGTTCAGTGTTTATAAAGTGAAAAGCACAAAAAATGACAAGGCCATAGGACTTGGAGCGAAAAAGCAAGAAGTGAAGCGTACACTTCTGTTAATAAAAACGCACTATTGTGGCTATTTACTGAATTTTTAAATTTAGGTGCTAGTTTTGTTGAATTATTTTAATTTTAGGTGTTATTTTTGTTTTTTTCTCTTTTATTATACTCCCTCCGTTTCATAATAAATGAATTGTTGAATTTTGACACACATATTAAGGAAAAAACATTAAAGACATAAATTTAACATAACTTTCTATTTTTACCTAAAAAAAAATAAAAAAAAATTGACTTTGTAATACCTTTTCAAAAGTTAATTGGTTGTCAAATCATAAGGGTAAATTTGGAAAAAAATTCAATAATTCACTTATTTTAAAACACCAATAAATATCCCAATAATTTACTTATTTCGAAACGGAGAGAGTATTAACTTAGTTCACTTTGATCCTTTCAATTCTGGCCATCCTATCCATTCGATACCTTTAGTTACACGAGCCTATTTAGCATGTTGAGCGCAGATTTACGGAAATCGATAGCTTTAATTTTGCTCAAATATTTATAAATTTGAGTGTGGATCCGGTTATTATTATATACTTTCTCCATCTATTAATAGTTGTTTATTATTGTCTTGACATACAGGTTAAGAAATAGTATTAAATGCTAAGTGTAATTTTATCATATCACCCTTGAAAATAAGTAAAGAGAAATTACATAATACCACATCTTAATTTACCATTATTATTTAAAATACCAACTCCTTAAAATAATTACAAAAGGTCTAGATTTTAATTTATATCGTAATACATTACTTAGGGCCGCGATACATTGCGGGACTGAAAAGATACATCATGGGATCAGCTAAGTAATGTATCCAACCAATTTAAAATTCAAGATTTTATGAAATTTTGAAAAGTGTGGGGATAAGGTGTATTTATAAAAATTGATTAATTCAATGCTTTGAGAAATGTATTAGATAATGACTGTTATTGATAATTACACGTAAAATGGATAGAAATGAATAAATTATTTATTGAATTTTTAAACTAGACAAGTATTGTTGAACATCTATTTTTTAATATAGTGGACAAGTAAAGATGGACGGAGGGAATTATAAATTAAAATCATTTAAAAACTTTCATCCAACAATATTTGTCTATATTAATAAAAATAGATGTCTAACAATACTTGTACAGTTTAAAAAATCAATGAATAATTTACTAATTTCTATCCATTTTACCTTTAGTTATTATTTATAGTCATTACTCAATATATTAAATTAATTATATTCAAAGGGTGATATACTAAAATTACTTGTATTATTTCTTAACATATACATTAATAATAAATAAGTATTATTGGACGAAGAAAATAAACTTTCAATTTTAAACATATCATTTAAGTGGTTCGCCCAAATATCTCTTGGTGGTTCGTAACATCAAGTGTACGCAAGATTTTCCACAAATTAAATGGCAGTATTCGTATATTCATATATTCATTATCACAAAATCAATGTGAAATTTTATTTTAATTTTGAGGCAGTAGAGCTTATAAACCTATATTTTTTTGTTCTTATCCAAATTGATATTTATATATCTTATGTGGTGTTAGATCATAGGAACAATTTTATTACTTTATACATCAAATCAATAAATACAGAATATATATTTGGGGAAGAACAGAAACGACACTTCAAATTAAACTATTTTCATGAAAATGACCATGAAATTTAAATTTCACTTTCTAGCCATTTCAATTTACTGGCTTGTTCTATATCGTTTCTACACACCTTCTATACAGTTTCTATACATATCTTATACATATAAATATTCTATACGAAAATTATACATTTTTGATACATAATTTATACAATAACTGTACATTTTTTCATGTGTTTTATACAATAATTATATAATTTTCATACACTTTCTATATATTTTTTTTTATATATATTTTATACATATACATATTTGATAGAACTATACAATTTCTATACATATATCTTATATAGATATATATATACTATTTAACAATTATATCATTTTTATATAATTTAATTATTATTTCTAAACAATTAAAAAAAACAGAATGTTTGATCAGTTAAAAATGTATAGCAAAAAAAATTAAAATATTTTTAAAAGGATCGGATTGCTCAAGTTGAATATTGTATCAGTATTGTATATGAACTACGTAGGTCAAAATGACCCAAATTAGGAAATGATTATAAAACGAAAATAGTATATCCGACCGATCACTTTTTGAAAAGTTTTCAAACTTGATCTATTTATTTTAAAAAGTGTTATAAAGTGTCCTTTTCCCTATATGTTATATATGTTATTTGTATATAAATTTCTTTTACTTCATTATTGTGAGTGTTATGTCTTTCGTTTTAATTTAAGTGACTGAATTTCGTTTTTAATCTATTTAGAAAGGAACGATCACTTTTGAAATTAAAAAGTATTTTAGCTTAAACTTATCATTTTGTCCCTTTTAGTCCGTTAAACTTCTTGCTCAATCAATTGATTCACACAAATTAAAGTAGGGGAGTGGGGGCATACAAGTATTCTACTTTATTAAACTTGTTAACCATAATAATTAACACAAGTCGATATAAATATTCAATGCAGATAAATTTTTAATGATTGAGTTATTATGTATACATAAATATTTTTAAAATATTATTTACATATATATGTACCTAGCCAACTGACAGAGGCTCTTTCTAGAAGGGTGTCTTAGTCACAGGATCTGTGCATGTCCGTCTTTATTTCTTGTCAAAAAGGAAAAATATATACTCCCTTTATTTCGTTTTAGTTGATCATCTTTTTAAAAATATTTATTTCAATTTAGTTGTTCATTTGATCTCATTTGATGAGATCAAAAGAATTTTATTATGTTCTTTCAATACTATCCTTAATATTAAATGACTAAATAAAGTGTATTTACTCAAATTTATATTTTCAAAGTATAATTAATAAGATTAATTTGATAAAATAAATCTCTAATTAAGATTTTTTTTAATAAGTGTGTCAAGTTAATAGAGATCAACTAATATAAAACAAAGGAAGTAAGTTAATTGTGGTACAAGAGCATTCTTGTCATATCCAATTGACTAGTTAAAGGGTTACACTTCATCCTGCCTCCGTTTGTTGCAGAATAAGTGTCGCTTTTAAAAAAATAAAAATTATCTTACAATAATTGTCGTTTGAGAAGTCCAAGAGAAAAAATAATACTTCCTCAATTTCATATTAGTTGACCCTTATAGATTTGATACCCTTTAAGAAAATATTTATTATGAATTTATTTTATCAAATTAACCTTATTAATTATACTTTAAAAATATAAAATTAAGTATAAACACTTTGTTTAGGATTTAATAATAAGGATAGTATTAAAAGAATATAATAAAATCCTCCTGATTTCATCAAAGGAACAATTAAATTGAAACCCATATTTTTAAAAAAAAGGCCAACTAAAACGAAATGGAGGGAGTAAGTGTTTTCAATATTCTTGTACTTCATTCGTTTTAATTTGTTTGTCTTATTTTCGTTTTTAGTCTGTTTTAAAAAATGTATTTTTCTTATTTTGGAAACTCTTTATCTTCCACCTGCCATGTTTAAAATCACAACATTAATAGTTTGGAAATTTTTACATATTTTTAGTTTAAGACCAAAAAAATCTAAAAATTAATTTTTACTTTCTTAAACCGTGCATCAAGTCAAAATCAGACAAATAAATTAAAAAGAATAAAGTATTTAAAAACTACTTCTTCTTAATAGTGCTCAAATATCAAGAAACATCGTCTAACAAATACTACGAATAACATAGTAAACTATATTTTTTATTTATTATTTTTCTTATTGGATGTGAAATAAGCTAATATGACAATTATTTTTTGGACGGTGGGAGTGTATCACTTTGAATTTCCCTCTTATCAACCTCAAACACTAGTATATATAACACATTAATTATATATTTCCATAGATGAAATAAGTTAAGGTATGGAGATTGTTGCTTCCTACTTAGTCTCATTTTTGTTAGCAATAATTTTAGCAATATATGCATGGAGGTTGTTGGATTGGGCATGGTTTAGGCCAAGGAAACTAGACAAGTGCCTAAGAAAACAAGGTCTCAAAGGGAACTCTTACAAATTAATTTTTGGAGACCTCAAAGAGTTGTCCAAAAGCTTTGAAGATGCTAAATCCAAACCATTGAATGTCTCTGATGATGATATATCTCCCAGAATTCTTCCTTATTTTGTTGCAGCAATCAAGAAACATGGTAAGTTTTCGTTTTGTTTAGCACCTAATGGTGTTCTGTGCCTGTTTTTTAGCCCGACTAATTTGAAATACTAGTGGAAAACCTCACTCACATAATTCCATTCCTAAGATTTGAATTAGAACTCTTAATTAAGAGTGGACGGATACATTAAAAATTCGTCGCTAGGTGGGAATTAGCTAAGAAAGTTGTCGCTAATATGTCAAGAAATAATGATTCATTGATATTAATCTGAAAAAAATATCAGCGGCTTGTATTTACTATTTAGTGACAAAGTCATCCATTGCTAACATTTTTTTTTTATAGTGCAATTACCAATATTAACTTTTGACAAAATTAAATGAGTAAAACTGTTTTGTATATACTTACTGGCTTATCTGAACCTACCATCAACCATAAGAGATCATTTATGTCATCTTCTCAACTTTGGACTTACAAAATTTTCCAGGTAAAAACTGTTTTATATGGCTTGGGCCAAAGCCTATGGTATTAGTATGGGACCCTGAGGTAATAAGAGATGTGTTTAACAAACATGCTCTCTACCAAAAGCCCAAATCAACTCCCTTAACCAAGTTGCTAGCACAAGGAATTGGAAGCTATGAAGAGGATAAGTGGGTCATGCACAGAAAAATCCTCAATCCTGCTTTCCAAATGGAGAAGATAAAGGTATTTTTCACCACCACCCCCCCTAACAAAAATGATCTAAGATACAGTTTAAGTAATATATATAATAATGTCTCATCCTTAACCGTTTAAGCTTTTAAATGAAATAAGCACATGAATTACGGTAGAATAGTCATAGACTAGGACTAAAATCTCATTGTCACCCAAAAACTTTAGATATTTCTATGCAGAGGCGGAGCTAGAAGCCAGAGGAGTTCATCTGAATCCTTTTCTTTAGAAATTTACAAATGTATATATTCGGTCAAACTTATTATTTATATCTATCTATAGTATGTGATGAATCCTCTTAGTTTCTTGATTGTGTTCATTTCTTTATATTTTCAATTCCTTCTGCGAAAATTCTGATTTCGTCACTATCTACACGGTTGGCCTATGAGGAGAAAAGAAATCAGGCATACACACGAATGTTGAATATAGGGAAAAGGCTCAAATATGCCACTGAACTATCAGAAATGACTCATTTATGCCATCCGTTAAAAGTTGGGCTCATTCATGCCATCGCCGTTACAAAACCGACCCATCCATGCCATTACTTTTAACAGATGGTTTTTTAAAAACAGCCTTGCCACGTGACAGCTTATTAGAGAGCCACGCCATTTATTATTATTTTTTTAATTTTTTTTTTAATTTTTTTTTTGATCCATTAAAAAGAATCTACGCAACTTTTTGATCCATTAAAAAGAATCCACACAACTTTTTGATCCATTGAAAATTAGTTTGATCTATGCTTTTAAAATTTGATTAAGTTTTCATGAATATATTCTTAAAACATTCTCGTTCGATTCGTTTTTTTGTCATTTTTGACATATTAAGATTGTTTTCATATTTTACCTTTAATATTAATTATTTTTTTCTTCAAATTTATTTCAAATACAATAGTAAACATCATTTAATAAATATATTATAATAAAATAGCTATTTTAATTGACGGGCGAGTAACTAAAAGGGAACGGAGAGAGTATACACTCCACGCTTTTTATCACTTTTTTTTTTTTTTTAAAAGATTCACGTTAACTAAAACTTTTGTCATTTTTCAGTTGAAACTGAAGGAGATATAAACATCAAATATTATTATTATATTATTAATAGTTAGCTTCTCATTTTGCCAACTCTACGTATACTATATATGTCGGCATGTTGTCGCCTTCCTGTTTTTGCAATGATAAATGATGATGCATAAAGTGTTACGTACAAATGCTGAATGCTGATTAGGGGCGGCTCAACCCTTTAGGAGAAAAGGCGGCCGCCTAAGACCCTAAAATTTGAGGGACCTATTTTTGTTTAGTAATAATAAATTACAAATTTCATGAAATATATTAAATACTATTTATAGAAAAAAGAAAAATTTTATATAAAAAAAATAAAACGCAAGACCTCCGTTTGATTTTTGCCTTAGGCCATAAATTTGCTTGAGCCGCCCCTGATGCTGATGATGTCATTCTATGCTTAATAAAAAAATAAAAAAATAAAAAGTTACTTACATTCGGCTGACAAAATATTTCATGTATGCTAAGACATACTATATGCTTAATTTGAATAGCGTTTGGTTATAAATTTTAGTAGTAGATTTTAAAAAAATAATTCTTTAAATATTTGTTTGATCATGAAAAATTAATCAAATTTTAAAAGCATAGATCAAATTAATTTTTAATGGATCAAAAAATTGGGTGGATTCTTTTTAATGGTTCAAAAAAAATTTAAAAAGAAAATTAATTTTTTTTTTTAAAATAAAAAATGACGTGACCCTCTAATAAGCTGCCACGTGGCAAGACTATTTTTTAAAACCGGCTGTTAAAAAGTAATGGCATGGATGAGCCAGTTTTGTAACGGCGATGGCATAAATGAGCCCAACTTTTAACGGATGACATAAATGAGCCATTTCTGATAGTTCAGTGGCATATTTGAGCCTTTTCCTTGAATATATAAATGGCATAATAGAGAAACACACACTTAAACTTGGCCTCAAATACCAAGTAAACACTTCAACTTTGAGTATGCACATCTAGACACCTCAACTCGCCTCTATTGTGTCAGTTGAATATTCCAACTTACAAAATGATCATCTAGACATCTACAAAATTTATGTGTCACATCAACATCTAGTGTCCACGACACAGGGGAGTGTTTTGTATCCAGTTGAGACCAAGTTAGAATGCCTAAATGTGCACTTTCAAAGTTAAAATGCGTACTTACCATCTGAGGCCAAATTTAGTATCTGTTTGATAATCTATAAAACCTAGATTAGTTACTTTTAACTTAACTGGTTCCTATGTATGAAACAAGTTGTCTAACGTTTTTCAACAAGTAGTAAAAACAGAGAGTAAAGAACACAATATTTTTACGTGAAAAATTGCCGGTTCACAAAAGATGTAAAAAACCCACAATCTGTACCTCTATAGGTTTAACCCTGACTTTACTAAATCACAAGGAGCTTTTCAACAAAGATTACAAACCTATGTACCATATGAAATTATAAACTCTAATTCCTAAGCAACTCACAAACCCCCGAAGGTATGTGATCCCAAGTCTTTCGAGTTTCCCCCAACTTGAAGACAATGATTCTAAATCAGTTTATACTTCACTGAACTTAGATTACATCAACATTACAACTCGAAAATCAACTCCTAGTACATGTTGACTGAGACTCCTTATCTAACTCAGTACTAGTACCAGGTTCAATAATGTGTTCCTTTGGTAATCGAGTAAGACACTGCCGAATTAATTTGCCAATTACCTTGTGCATGAGTACTTCTGCATGACACTTTTTGTATTTAAACACAACTCTCCAAAGAGTTCTTCTTCGAATGAAACTCCTGCGTTTCATGATTAGGGATGGCAATGGGGCGGTGCGGGTTTTAAGCTATTTGGGGCGGTGCGGATTTTAAGTTATGCGGTGCGGGGCGGGTTAAAGTAAGTTTTTTTAAATGGTGCGGTGCGGGTTTTAAGCTATGTGGGGCGGTGCGGATTTTAAGTTATGCGGTGCGGGGCGGGTTAAAGTAAGTTTTTTTAAATGGTGCGGTGCGGGTTGCGGTATATGCTGGTTTAAATTAAAAAAAGCTAAAAATTAGTATTGTTCTCGTGAATATACCTAAAATTATATGTATTTTTTACTTAAAAATTGATGATACTTAAAATAACATGTATAACACTACAAATAAATAATTTTATAGTAGTTTTTTTAACATTTCTATTCATTTAATAAAGGGAAAATGCATCGTTTCCACCCCAAACTATACCCGAAAAGTCGAAGTCACACCTAAACTATACTAGTGACCTATTACACACCTAAACTATAAAAAAGTAAAACTATTTACACCCTGTCAGGCTACCACCACTTGCATGTGGTGTAGTGTTTTACACGCGTTGCCACATCAGCACCACGTCAGTAAAAAGTATCACTTTTTTATAGTTAAGGTGTGTAATAGGTGACTTCTATAGTTTAGGTGTGGATTCGACTTTTCGACTATAGTTTGGGGTGGAAACGATGCCTTTTTTCTTAATGTTTTTAGCCGTTTACTTTTGTTATTTAATAGGCTGGACGCGCCTAAAATAAGTGTAACACACGCGCCTTAGAATGGGGGTCGCGGGGAGGTAATAATATCACTTTTATATAGTTAAGGTGTGTAATAGGTCACTTATATAATTTAGGTGTGGCTTAGACTTTTCTTGTATAGTATGGGGTGGAAATGATGCCTTTTTCCTTTAATAAAAATATGCTATTTGATCATTACTTGTACACGTTATACTTTTTGACAAATTTTAGTGAAAAGTGATATAATAGAAATTAGTTATTATTTCCTAGTTGTAGATTTAAAAATATTATGATTTTCAATGGCGTTACGATTTTTTCAAAAAAAAGGAAAAAATTAAAACATGGGGCGGTGCGGTTATGCGCGGGTATGAATATGGAGCGGGTTTATGCGGGTTTAAAGGTGATGCGGTGCGGTGCAGTGCGGTTTTAAAACTTGTGGGTTTAGAAAAAACCCGCACCGCACCGCACCATTGCCATCCCTATTCATGATAGATCTACTTCAAGTGAGACTCCATCTTTAATTCAGCTCCTGCTTCTTCTGTGTTGTAGTCAAACTCCAACTCATAAATTCAGCACATGATCTATTTCATTGAGTTTATCAGATTGTAACCATTATCCATTCCTTCATTCCAACACTCTTGTCTTCCCTTATCTGTGATCTTGCAATGAGTTAGTCTGCTTGCACCTATGCATTTGTGAACCAGCATAACTAACATGTTTGATCCATTTTGTCAATCATTAAAAACTCATAGAACCCATACTGTTTATGTATTATACATATATAATTGAAGTTTTAATCGTTTATGCTTTTAAATAAGATAGTCACACAATTCAATAAAAGACCTCATCTTCAAGACAGAGTACAAAGAAGTTTATTTCCACTTGTACTGATTATCACAAATCCATGATATCAAGTATCAACTCTACTTTCCTGGAACTCCACTTGGTGGGATTACACTAGATATGTAGTTGTAACTTCATTTTCTTTTTTACAATTTTTGTTCCATTCTAGCTTGCAAATTTAACCCAAGTTTGCAGGAGTGAAATTTTCTACAAGATACAGTTTGGTAGCACTAATATGCGGTTTACAAATGTGTAGAATATGTTTTCAGCAGTTCATTTGTGCTGCACTGAAATGGTGAGCCAATGGGAGGAGGCTGTCTCAATGAAAGGAACATCCTGCGAACTTGATGTATGGCCTTACCTCCAAAGGCTGAGTAGTGATGTAATTTCCCGCACAGCCTTTGGGAGCAACTATGAAGAAGGTCGAAAGATATTTGAGCTTCAAAAAGAACAAGCTGAGCATGTCGTTGAGGCTACTCGCACCTTATATATTACAGGATGGAGGTAATACAATGTCGTTTTCCCAGAGTTTAAATTGTGTATATTGGCAGAGTATGATATCTATTAGTTTAAGTTACCTCACCTAAAAGGATTAGTGATAAATTTTTGTTGTTTAGAGCAGAAGTTATCCGTTGTTAATTCCATTTATTTTTGTAATGCTTGTAATAACCAGTTAATATACAGTACTAATAGAGTAGAAAATCTTTACGCGTGTATATAACCCTCCTTTCCTATGTCTATTTCCAAATAGCTTCAAGAGAAGAAGTTAAAGTAGTGATAATTGATGATGATATACATGTTTTTGTGTGTTAAACTAATGTAGGTTTTTGCCAACTAAGCAAAACAGAAGGATGAAGGAGATTGACAAAGAAGTTCAAGGAATGATTAGGGGAATCATCGATAAAAGAGTGAAGGCAAGGAAAGCAGGGGAGGGCAATGCCGACGACTTATTAGGCATATTGTTGGAATCCAACTTTAAAGAAATTGAACAACATGGCAGTAAGGATTTCGGTATGACTACACGAGAGGTCATCGAGGAGTGTAAATTGTTCTATTTTGCTGGGCAAGAGACAACCTCCGTATTGCTTGTATGGACTATGATTTTGTTGAGCAGGTATCCAGACTGGCAAGCTCGTGCTAGAGAAGAGGTTTTGCATGTCTTTGGTGATGGCACACTCAAATTTGATGGATTAAACCGCTTAAAGATTGTGAGTTAGTTCAACATTTTGACCTTCTTTTACGAATCCAGTTGAATCTAATATTTCTTAATATGTTGGATTATTTCTCACGCACATACATATATGTTGTGTGTCAAAGAAATTAGATTGAGCATGCTAATTCAATGTTGAACTCTTTCTAATCATAGGTGACAATGATTTTGCATGAGTCCTTAAGGCTGTACCCACCAGCTGCATCACTTAATCGAAGGATTACTACCAATACCAAGCTAGGGGAACTAAGTTTACCAGCTGGAGTGATGCTTTTCCTGCCAATACTTTTATTGCATCATGACAAGGAAATATGGGGCGATGATGCGATGGAGTTTAAGCCAGAGAGATTCAGTGATGGAGTTTCAAAGGCAACCAAGGGCCAAATGGCATTTTTCCCATTTGGTGGGGGACCTAGGATATGCATTGGGCTAAACTTCTCCATGGTAGAAGCCAAGATGGCCTTGGCTATGATTCTAAAACGCTTCACGTTTGAACTATCTCCCTCTTATACACATGCTCCGTTGGCCGCAATAACAACGCAACCTCAATATGGTGCTCCTCTTGCGTTGCACAAACGATTATAAAGAGAGAATAAACTTTGCTTATTTCTGTCACTTTCCTCTTTGCTTGTTTGTAATAGAATAACGCTATTTCTACATTTGATTTTTTTTTTTTTAATTTGAAACTTCTCATTTTTCAGTTAATGAGATGAATGCAGCAACAACAACAACAAACCCAGTGTATTCCAAGTCATGATATATGTAAAATACAAGTACTAATTAAGAGTACTTCTGGTATCGTGTAATTGTCTTTCTCTATTTTTCTTAAATTTACTGTTCAATCAAACACTGTCATAACGTGAATCAGATGGAGCAGTAATATCTTTTCAGAATCGGTCAGACCTCGCTTAACGTGCAAGTGAGTAAAATTTTAATCTGCTTCACTACTTGGTCACCAGTATTGGGTGAATTTTGAAAGACCTTGTGGTTTCTGGTTTGCCAAATGTAGTAGACGATGGCTTCCATTGCCATCCTATATATATATACCTCTGCCATTGTTAAAGTATTACACCTACTGATTTACTTATTTTAGCTTAATAGTTTTCTATCAATGAAACAGGTTGCCTAACGTGTTTCAACAAAGCTAAAACAGAGGTAAATGAGATAATGATTTTCACTTGGAAAATACCTAACTCAAAAAGGTGTAAAACTATGACCTGTACCTCTACAGGATTTAACCCCAAGCTTCACTAAATAACTTTGAGCTTCGACAAACAACAAATTACAAGACTTAGGTAATCTAGGAATTATAAACTCTAATTCCTACTTCTACAAAACACACAAACCTTCCAAGGTATGTGTTCCAAGTCTTCGAGTTTTCCAAAAAACACACAACCTTTCAAGGTATGTGTTCCCAAGTCTTCAAGTTTTCCAACTTGAAGACAGTGATCCTAACTCAGTTTATACTTCACTGAGACTAGAATTACATAAACAGGTTCACCTTCGTGTTTCTTCAAGCTTAGCTTTAAAACTGCCAAGTCAATTTTCCAATTACCTTTATCTTTGTAAGTTCCTGAGTGACTGTACAAGTCACTCTCTTTATTTAAACAAGACTCTCAAAAGAGTCTTTCCACGGATATGACTTCTATCTTCAGTAGTGAAGTAGAAGTACTTCTTGAAGTTGATCTCCTTGTTGAGGTAGAACTCCTTCTTCAACTCATTCTCTCTTATCTTCAAGTGTTGGAATCAAACGCAACTTCTTCCATAACATCAGTGATATTCATCTTAAGCTTCTCAGAAATATCCATGTTAATCCATTCCTGAATTCAAGCACCCTTGTCTACATGTAACAATGAACTTGATCAGTATATCAGTGAACCGTGTGGGTGGACCAGCTAGAGTAACATGTTTCATTCATTTGGCAATCATCAAAACTTCATTAATCTAATAAATTCCCTCTTTTTGATGATGACAAATCGTTGCCTTTGTGCATATACCACAAATTCCTAAAGAACTTAAGCAAGAAATAATACTAGAATGAAACAGGTTAAATATTGAGTTATACTCATTGCACAACCTCTACTTCCACCTTTTGACATCACCTAAAAGCTGGTCCATGAATGAAAATAGTAAATATATTTTACTGAGAAGGTGTAAGTCCTCATGACCCGACGCCTGAAACCTATGTTTTGCCGACATAGGGATGGTTTGCTCCTTAACAGAATGACCTTATGATGTTTTTCTTTATGAGGACATTAATATGATGGTAAAATTATGTTGATCTCAATTCATGCGGCAAACATGGATTGGGGGGCTCACCGATTGGGCAAATACCGACCCATATAGCCACGAGACTATTTAATGTCAGAGCAAACTACATAATTCAGAATTAATATTTCAAATGATTAGGTCCTTACATTTTGAATTACTTGCTCCATACTTTCTCTAAATCTATGAATTTTATGACTTGCTTTATAAATTGCTTGTCCCTTTCCTTGAGCCGCATATAAGTATAGCAGTACTCGTCATACTAACCATCCCCGGACGCTACATCTTTTTATGATGTAGGTTTTGAAGCTTTTCCCCGAGATTTTGCTCAACATTAGGATTCATTCGGGACAACAACTAGCAAGTGGTGAGCTATCCATCTTGTAGAGGCACATGATTTTATTTGCATAAACTTCGATTATTTTGTTTTTATGGTACAACCGGGGTCATGTTCCGACTTAGAATTTTTCATTCTTAATCTTGTAGACTTTGTAGACTGATGTTTTTATGTCGTATTGCAAAATTTTATTTCTTAATTCTTATTTAAGTTGAACCCCGTATCTTATGGGTCTATTTTCACGTTCTATTTATGACTATGCTTATGAAGAAATGCTAAGGGGTCTTTTTGGGTCTTCATCGATCTGAGATGTCCATTACGTCCAGAACTTAGGCTCGGGTCGTGACAGCTTACCCTGCATTTGTGCCATAAATATTTCCACATCTTGAACGATGAACTCTTGATCACATTGACAACAACTTTAACAACTACACCAATGCCCCTCCAACTGTGCTACGTAAATTGTGATAAAGAAGTAAGTAATACTAATATAATGGTTTGTTTTCTTGAAACTAAAAATTTTCTGCACTAACAATATATTATGTACATCTTTCAGTTCGCTTGTCTTTTACATTTTGTTACTTAGTTTATTTGTCTTACACATGCTAACCTTGTTATTCATCAAATAATTTGAAACAGTCCATGTTGGGTTCAAGATTAAAAGTGTGAATGAAAAATGGAGGGAACCAAGTGGAGGAAAAAATTGAGATAACACTCAAAATGGAAAGTGTACTAAAAAATGGAAAAGTATACTAATTCTTCCACTTTGGTGGGAGAATGAAACTTTCAAGTGTTTATATTAAGAAACACTTACTCCACATGGTAAGTGAGGCAAGAACCAAAGGTGACTTGCGCTATCGTTGTTGCGGCTCGGCTCTGAATTTGGATTTGTCAAATGATCGATCGATGAAATTAATTTTTTAGAAAAAAATTATTTACATAGTCCGAAAATCCAATAGTTTTGCTTCTCCATTAGCGCGTGCATGCTTTTGCATGCAGAAATGCTGAACGTTGCTTCGAAGAGATGCAACTCTTCAGGTAAAAAGGTACACTATTTCGGAAAAAGGAATGTCTGCTCGGAGGGTTGTGACTGTTCATAAACAGACGCAATGTTTTGAATGGACAGATATGACTGTTCCAAAGTATACACCTTTTTGAATAAACCGGTGCTTCCTTTCAGAAGAGGCACTTAATGGATATATAAACTTGCATTTTTTCATAGGTTTGATAATGAATTTTTCAGCACTTGAAAAGTACTTCTTGTCTTCTAAAATACTCCATGTGATCATCTACCGTCGAGTGAGTTTGAAGAGAATCCGATCGTTTGAGGTACCACTACTATCGGATTGTTAAGCCATTTTATCCTGGGAGAAAAATTCTGCAACCTCGGGTACTTGGGGAGAATTATTTCCTTAAGGACACTCCGTGAATTCGGAGGACTTGGCTTTTTCTGCTTCGTGTATTCTTCTTTCAGAAACCGAAAACACACTTCTTTGAAAGGTCATTTTGATCTTGTGTTGAAGGTGTTGAAAAACTTCATAATTGTTCTTGATTTATTCTTGAACTTGTGTTGAAGTTGTTTTCCCAAAATACAAATTTTGTGTTCCCGAAACAACAATCTTAAGGAAATAATTATAATCTGTATTATTTTGGTTTCTGGAGATTAAAGGTTTAAGCTTTCTACTCCATTTGAACTTAACAAGTGATTTGAAGTCATTAAAACTTCATCACAAGTTAAAGGTCACTCGGTTAACGATTGAAAGTCATAAAAACATCATTGTTAAACTAGAAACAAGGGGTGTTTAAAGTTGATACAACTTTATTAGTAGTATTTTGATATACTAAAGTTAATTGTCTTTTTATGATAGAAAAACAACTACTGGTAGTCATGTGAGTGATGCTGCAATGATTATGGCAGCAACTAATGTTGCCATAATGAATCGTACGAGTGTTCCGCAGGCAATGACACCAGCGGAGAAACCCAAAAAATTCATGGGTGTTGATTTTAAAAGGCAGCGACAGAAGATATTTTTCTACCTTATAACGTTGTGTCTTAAGAGATTTACATCTGAAGAAGCTCCAGAGGTGTCCGAAGGAACTTCGAACCAGGAGAAATTTGTCATTATAAAGCCGTGGAAACACTCTGATTTTTTATGCATGAATTACATTCTAGATGGCCTATACAACGTGTATAGTGGAATGAAAACGTCAAAAGAGTTGTGGAGTGCGCTAGAAACAAAATACAAGACTAAGAATGCTGGAACCAAAAAGTTCTTCATTGCAAGATTCCTTGAGTAAAAAATGATTGACAACAAGTTTGTTGTATCTCAAGTACAGGAACTGCAAGTTATCATCCATGATCTTCTTGCTGAAGGTATGAGTTTGGTAAATATCTTAGTTGAACATGTTAAAAATATTCTTAATGTTTACATAAACTTTTTTATAGGTTTAGTCGTGAATGAGGCGTTTCAAGTCGCGGAAATAATGGAGAAGTTTCCACCTATGTGGAAGGACTTGAAGAACTACATAAAACATAAACGAAAGGAAATGACAGTCGAAGATCTCATAGTGAGACTACGCATTAAAGAAAACAACAAAGCCACGGAAAGAAGGTCGAAAGAAAATTCTGCAATGAATGGAGCAAACATTGTAGAAGACGACCACAACAACTCGAAAAAGAGAAAAAAAGTTGGACAAGAAGGCAATCAATCTAAGAAGAAATTCAAGGGAAAATGCTTCAATTATGGAAAGATTGTCCACAAGTCAACAAATTTTCGTGCCCCAAAGAAAGGGAAAAAAAAGAACCAAGCAAATATGGCTGAATCCAAGAAAGAAATGGATGATCTGTGTGCCATGTTGTCTGAATGCAACTTAGTGAGAAATCCTCGAGAATGGTGGATGGATTTTGATTCCACCCACCACATTTGTGCAAATAAAGAGTTGTTTGCTACGTTCTCTCTGGCTCAAGGTGAAGATAAGATTTACATGGCAAACTTCACAACTGCAAAAGTTTTAGGAATAGGAAAAGTATGCTTGAAAATGACTTCAGGCAAAGTGTTGACTTTGAACAATGTCCTCTATGTACTGGAGTTATGGAAGAACTTGATTTCTGTATCAATTCTTGATAAAAATGGATTTAAATGTGTATTTATTTATGAGGAAATTATACTTAGTAAAGGAGAAGTGTACGTAGGAGAAGGCTACCTCACCGAGGGCCTATTCAAAATGAATGTAATGAATGTTGAAATCAATAAAAGTTTAGTTTCTTCTTACTTGCTTGAGTCTAATGATTTGTTGCATGAACGTTTAGGACATGTCAATTACAAAACATTACAAAAACTAATTAACTTAGAAGTCTTGCCAAACTTTGAGTGCAATAAATCAAAATGTCAAACGTGTGTAGAATCAAAGTATGCTAAGCATCCGTATAAGTCCGTTGAAAGGAATTCCAATCCCTTAGACTTAATCCACACTGATATTTGTGATATGAAGTCAACACCATCTCGTGCTGGGAAAAAGTATTTTATAACTTTTATTGTTGATTGCACAAGATACTGTTATAAAATAGATGAATTTCAATAAAAGTTGAAATCCATCAAATGGATGTGAAAACAACATTGTCGACGGTATATAGAGTTGAAATCCATCAAATGGATGTGAAAACAACATTCTTAAATGGAGAATTGAAGGAAGAAATTTACATGGAACAGCCTGAGGGTTTTGTGGTTCCAGGAAAAGAAAATAAGGTGTGTAAACTTGTTAAGTCACTTTATGGACTAAAACAAGCACCTAAAAAATGGCATGCTAAGTTTGACCAAACCAAGTTGGCAAACGGGTTCAAGATAAATGAATATGATAATTGTGTGTACATTAAAAACACGCCAAATCACCAGGTCATTGTTTGTTTGTACGTAGATGATATGTTGATCATCAGTAGAGATATTTTTGACATAAATGCTACGAAATAAATGCTTGAGAGCAAGTTTGATATGAAAGATCTTGGAGTTGCAAATGTGATCTTAGAAATAAGAATCCATAGAACTCCACAAGTAGGGGTGTGCATCGGTCGGTTCGGTTCGGTTCTATATACTATTGGTTCGATTTATCAGTTTTTAATTTTTAAATATGCTAAACCAATAACCAAACCAATAAGATATTTTTTATCGGTTTTTAGTCCTTAACGGTTTGATTTTTGGTTTAACCGATAAAAAAATAATCATAAAATAGAAATAGTAGTAACTAACATGAAAAAAACTGAATCTTAGTTGCAACCAAAAATCCTATATGATGTGTTTTAATTTACAAGAATCTTCAAGTTTGAACTAAATGTTGTTAGGAGAAATTAAGAGTTTGTATAATTGAAATAATAGGTTTATTAATTTATAGAAATTAAATAGAAATATATAATAAGTCATATATATATAAGAGAAATACATAATAAGTCATATATATATATATTCTTATTGGGTTATCGGTTTACCCAATAACCCAATAAGAAAAAATCAAACCAAATCAATAACCCAATAATTTTTATTTATAAAACCATTAAAAAACTGTTAACCCAATAACCCAATAACAATAAACCACTAATATTTTTATCAGTTCGGTTTATCGGTAGGTTTGATTTTTGCACACCCCTATCCACAAAGGTTGACATTGTCACAGTCTCATTACATCGAAAAGGTACTTGACAAATTTAAGTATTTGGAATTTGGTATAGCCAAGACTCCATTGGACGTGAGTTTCGCACTTCAAAAGAATGAGGGTGAAAGTGACTCATAGTTGGAATATGCAAGAGTTTTGGGATGTCTAATGTATATCATGAATTGTACACGACCATACATAGCATGTGCTATTAGTAAGTTGAATTGGTACACGAGTGATCCCAATAAAACTCATGGGATGGCAATGAAAAGAGTTTTGGGATATCTTAAATACACTCAAGACTACGCTTTACATTATAATAAATATCCCGCGGTACTTGAAGGATATAGGAATGCAAATTGAATCACCGGATCGAATAAAGTAAAATCCACGAGTGGTTATGTATTTACTATAGGTGGAGGAATAGTCTCTTGGAAATCGTCCAAACAGACATGCATTGCTCGCTCTACAATAGAATCTGAGTTTATCGCATTGGATAAAGTCGGTGAAGAAGCAGAATGACTTCGCAATTTCTTGAAAGATATTCCTTATTGGCCTAAACCAGTGGCACCAGTATGTATACACTATAATAGCCAAGTGACAATAGGTAGGACAGGGAGCATGATGTACAACGATAAATCTCATCATATAAGACGAAGACATAATACCATTAGAGAACTTCTCTCAAGTGGAATTATCACTGTTGACTATGTGAAGTCAAAGGATAATGTGTCAGATCCACTTACAAAAGGCCTATCTAGAGAAGGAGTTGAGAGGACATCCAAGAAAATGGGTTTACGGCCTAGGACAAGTCAGCATGACGGTAACTCTACCTAGCAGATTGGAGATCCCAAGATCTAGGTTCAAGGAGATCAAACAAAGTTGTGTCTGACAAGTTCAACATTATCAATATACCCAACTCATTCTCATGATGTGATGTAGACAATGTTTAGTAAACAAAGATAAGACTTATAGAGTAAAGTCTTTTAATGATTATCTAAATTTGGCAGATTTGACCAAATAGTTTAATCTATAGGATTGAACGTTTAGAAATCACCTATGCGAGGGCGAAGTGGAAGCCGCTTTAAAGAGAATGTTAGTGTAATACCCCGTATTCTCCCTAGTTCAATTCAACTCAGAATGGGCGCATTGAGACTTAGGACCTAAAATTTTAGCTAAGTGTTGAAAACTTAGTCTCATTTTTGGCCTCGAGACTTTGATGACTTTATTTTTGACCTTCCCGATCTTGGAATGTAAAATTTTAAGTTGTTTCAGCATTGGGGTAGTCCATTGTACCTCTCGGGTGAGTTTCAGAATTTTTGGAGAAGGTTTGGGGCATTTTTGGATGGCCGAAATAGAATGTCAATGCGATATGGATGCGCCGCATCGGTGGTCGTGTTGAAGAGGACAACGCGATGCGTTGCCTATTGCATCGCAGTGAGCGATGCGATGCATCGCTTATCTCATCGGTACCCAATTTTGTGTTGTTAAATGATGGGCCCATGGGGGTATTTGAGTCATTTATCCTCACCCAAATCCGCCCAAAACACATCATTTGAGCCCCAAATAGCTTAGATACTTCATTATTCAAATTTTTCCTCTCTAAGAACAAAACCCTTGCTCTAAGAAATCAAAAACAATCCCATTACTCCTTCTCCAAGAAAGTCAATAATCCAAGTTTTCAGATTGAAGAACTTCAAGAAGAAGCTTCAAGAACATCATTAAGAGTTCAAAGTTTAAGTTTTTACATTCAATTAGTCAAATAAGGTATGTGGGGTTATGAACAAGGATACTTTTTTCATTCTTATGTCCAAAACTAGCTTTTAAAAATGAATTTACATAAATTTATATGAATTGCAATTAAGGTTCATACCCAAAGTATCTTGTTTTGAGTTATGGATTTATAAAGTGATTGAAGTATGAAATTCCATATTGTGTTGATTTAAAGAATTCTTTTTTATGGTTTGATTACCATGAGTATGATTTGAGACATTGATTATAGATTTCCAATTGGGTTTAAGCATGATATTATATGTTGATTTCATTAGCTTGACATTGTTGAAGTATTTCATGAAGTATATTGAGCATGATATTTTGCTATGAATTTACATGAGTTTAAAGCCCTAGTTTAATTGTTTATATTTCAAGAAGATTATATTCTTAAGTTTCTTTTGATGTGTTATATCAAGATTTTAAGCAAGATTTGGGCTTTTGATCCTAAGCTAAGATAAAGAATCCTCATTGTTCAACTTGATTATGTTTTAAAGAAAAAGAAGCATAATTGGTTTTCATTATAAACCCTTGTGCTATTTTAAAGTGGATTTCCCACAGAATAAACATACAAGTTAGAGGGAGTAGTATTTAGCACCGAGTTAATTATGTGTCCTAGTTCATATGCCCCAGAACTATGAGTCAATGTAGGTACAAATTCAGATTATTTCCATTTATATGGATGCAGATACAGATTGTGATCACTTAGCTTAGGTTATACTCCTTGGAAAGTATGATACCTCTCCCCAACGTGAGTTTTTTTTCTTAGGGAAACTAGACGTTGGACACTATGACAGCTCACATAGTGTATGTTGGTTAGAAGTAGCTCCCTAATAAAAAGGAATAACAGAAAAACTTTTAGAAGAACCTTTCTAAAACCTACATCCTAAAACAGAATAACAAAACAGTTTTTAGAAACTAAGTGTAAAGGCTCACAAATTTACTCAGATATTGTCTTACCTAAGATTTCAGTTATCAGATTTAATTTTTAAGTGTTAAGATTGATAAAAATGAGCCCTTTTCACTTAGCCTGCATGATTTGAAGGACAGAGTCAGAGTACAATTTTATTAGAACTAAGTTTGGTGGCTCACAAGAATCTCTTTTACGCTTTATTACTCATGACTTATGATTTTTCAGTTTTGATTATTCAAGCCAAAGTGAGTCACTCACATTAGCATGCAGTTTTGAAAGATTATTTAAATTATTGCATTATTGTTTTACTTATGCATTCATCCCCACATGCTCAGTACATTTCAAAAGTACGAATCCACATATATGTCTATGTGCTACATTGTTTAATAATGTAGGTTCAGATGTTTGGTTCTAGAAGCGCGATTGACCGCGAGCAGCTCTATCTACATTCCGACAGTTAGTGAGTCCTCATAGTTCGAGGACACAATTATTCATATTTTCAGCCGTATGCAGTAGTTAATTAGTTGCTTTTAATTCAGATCGAGTCAGCTGGGGGTCTATCCCAGCGACTCTCTAGTTGTTGGTAGTATAGGCTTGTCAGACTGCCAGTTATATTTTAGATTTCAAGTGTTGGTTGTCTAGACTGTTAAGCTAAATACTTTCAAACATTATGTTCAGTTAAATTAAGTACTTCAGTAGTTCATATGCCTAAGTTATCTTTATTATGAGTTTTAGAATTAGTAGAAGGCTCAAAGGGTTAGCTTGGGGATACTCGTAGTCCTGAGCACCGTGTGACATCTCGGGACATATTTTCAGGATGTTACAGTTAGTAAAGGCCTATTCTTTAAGCTCCCATGAGACCGGGACGTGTTCATGGCTGAAACGAACAAAATCGTGATAACCATAAAAGGTAAAAGACTGATTGTGTGACATATGGTGTCTAGGTGTACATTAAAGCTCGACGGTTCAGAGATATCAAATCTACCGATTGGACAAGTGCATCCGATGCATGTTCACTATGAAAAGTTCAAAGGAAAACCCACTTATCCAGATGCAACCAATCTTTGCTTGATAATCACATACCTATCCGTAAAAATTTTCGAAAAAAGTAGCCATTCCCCATTCATATGGGGGATTGTTGGGTTCAAGATTAAAAGTGTGAATGAAAAATGGAGGAAATCAAGTGGAGGAAAAAATTGAGATAACACTCAAAATGGAAAGTGTACTAAAAAATGGAAAAGTATACTAATTCTCCCACATTGGTGGGAGAATGGAACTTTTAAGTGTTTATATTAAGAAAAACTTACTCCATATTGTAAGTGAGGCAAGAACCAAGGGTGCCTCGCATCGTCGTCGTCGCGGCTCAATTTCAGATTTGGATTTGTCAAATGATCAATTGATGAGATTAATTTTTTAGACAAAATTTATTTACATAGTCCAAAAATCCAATAGTTTTGCTTCTCCATTAACGCTGCATGCTTCTGCATGCAGAAACACTGAACGTTGCTTCGAAGAGACGCAACTCTTCAGGTAAAAAAGCACACTGCTTCGGGAAAAGGAATATCTGTTCGGATGGTTGTGACTGTTCATAAACAGACGCAATGTTTCGAATGGACAGACATGACTATTTGATATGTTATATTTATCATTAGAGAGAAAATTAATAATATAATTACACTAAAAAATTAAAAGAGCTAGGACAAATAAACTGATTAAAACTTAATAAGAATTGAGGTGGTTGGTTGTGACCAACATTTTAGACCACTTCAGCTTCACCCGTTTCAACCCATGTATTATATTAATTCAGTTTACTTTGATCCGTTCAAATTCAAGTCATCTCATCCATTTGATACCTTTGGCTACAAGCCTATTTAGCATGTTGAGTGCAAATTTACGAAAATTCAATAGCTTTAATTTTGCTCAAATATTTGTAAATTTGATTATTGACCAAGTTATTATTATATATTGAGAAAAAGGTCAAATTTATTCCTCTACTTTGAAAAATTGGCTAAATATATCCTTCGTCATACTTTGAGGCCAAATGTACCCTTGTTGTCATACTTTAGGGTCAAATTTACCCATCTACTTTTTGAAAAATTAGCTAACTTTATCCTCCTTGATAATTTGGGGTTAAATTTACCCTCGATGTCAAACTTTGGACCATATTTACCCTCATTGTTAAGAAACTTTTCTCATGTACCCTTTCCTTAACAGAAAAGTCCAAATTAATGTTAAATTGTCCATTTTTTAAAAATAAATCACATCCTAATTTAATTCGTCTGATTCGACGCACAAAAAAATAAAATACATAAAGAAATATATCCCTCCCTAAACTGTTGGTCAAATTTTTCCAACAAACAGAAAAATACTTTTGTTTCAACGTGCAACGCTGGTAGGTTGTTTACAAATGAACAAAAGGTAAAATGGAACAGGATAACGTAGAAGCATGAAACTAGAGAAAGTTTCTATTGCAAACTCTGCTCCAATTTAGTGATATTAAATTTTAAATTTTGATATGCAATTCTACGTGCATTTAGATTCTAGAATTAGTGAATCAGTTTTCTGAGCAAATAATATGATGAAAATTTTGTGTAAATCTAAATTGCATATAAAGACATATGAATGAAGAGATATCACGATTGACCCATAGAGATACTTCTTAACTCAATCATTTAGAGAAATATTCAGTGGGCCTAATCTATTGCATTTGACCGTCCTGTGCCATTTTTCATGAGCTCTGCACTGTTGCAGATCCATGAACTGAGAGAGTGGCATATTTCTTTATTTTTTCACTACGATCATTTTTTTCATGATGAGCTATGCACTAATAGATATTCAATGGATTAATCTCATTGAAAAAATGGACCAATAGAATTGAAGGGGATATTGTTGGACAATAAAATTCTCGAGGCCGAAAATAAATAATCGAGACAAGAAAATATTACAACAATCAATTTATTGATTTCAATGCGAGTGTTACAATCTCTATGAATCCTCTGATTCGCCTTTTCAAATACAAATTCAAGGGCTTAAAGCTTGATCTTGAATTTGAACTTGATTTATTGATTTAAGGGACTTGATCTTGACTAGTGCTTGAATTCAAGGGCTTTTGTGCTTGTTCTTGAATATTACGGTCTTGATCTTGAATCTTGAAGAACTTGATTTGGATGCTTGAGCTTTTAAAAATATTGCGGCATTTAAATTTTGTATGAGAGAAGAAAATCAACCTCCAATTTGAATTTGTATGGAATAAGAAAATAACCTCCAATTTAATTTTGTATGGGAAGGAAACAATCTCCAATTTGAATTTGTATGTGAGAAGAAAATAACCTCTAATTTGAATTTGTATGGGAGAAGCAAACAATCTCCAATTTGAATTTGGAGATAGGGAGAAGGAAACATCCATCCCATAACTCTATAAAAGGAGGTAGTTCCCCCACTTTCTCAATACCAATTTTGGGGTTTTCAAGCCATCAACAATATTGAGGTAATTTCTTTCCCTCCAACTTTTCTCTTATTTTCGTCATTTTTTTTAGTACAACATATTTGTGGTAGAAAATTCATATCTAATTGTAGGACTATTGACATCATGAACTGTTTGATATTTAAAAAATTAGACTTCGAGATCTATAACATATCCAAAATTCAGATTCAAATTCCTTCAATATAATTCTCGATAATTTTTTGAAGTTAGCCTTGAATTTTATCATGCTAAAAATTTCAGATCTGCGCATCTTTACTAAAACTTTCATATCTTGAAGTAGGAAGGATGAAATCACAGGTCACTTAATTCTTGTGAAACCAAATACAAAGATCTATAACATATCCAAAATTCATAATTTAATACAATAGATATATTTTCATGTATTATCCCGAAATCAACATTGAGTTTTGATGCATCAACAATTTCAGATTTATGTGACATCACCAAAAAAATTATATCTCAATGTGAGAGTATCGAAATTATGATCTTCTTAATCCTATAGATGACGGAAACATGCATGTATAACATAGCCAAAATTTGGATTTTAATACTTTTTGGATTGTTCTAGATGATTTTATGAAGTCAATCTTATATGCTGTCCGACAGAGGATTCTAGATTTGCATCGTCTCACCAAATAATTTATTTCTTGATATGGGACCATCACCATCAAAGGGCGTTTTGATTGACTCAAACTAGATTTTGAGGGATTTATTCTCATCAAGGCATCTAGTCTCAATCCAAGTTGGTGATATACAATTTTCAAAATCGCAACGCTCTGACCGGTAATATCCTTTCTATTTATGTTTTTACTTTCTTTCTTGTTTCCTCCTTTTCTTTTGTTGGGTTGAAAAAAAATACAATAATCGGCTTAAGGTGAGAGAGTTTAACTTCGCCTCCGTACACCTTAAGAGTAACCAATTTGGCTTCAAGATGGTGACTATGCAACAATCGGCTTAGGGTGCGAGAGTTTAACTTCGCCTCCGTACACTCTAAGATCGACCAATTTGACTTCAAGATGCTGACTTTGCAACAATCGGCTTAGGGTGCGAGAGTTTAACTTTGCCTCTGTACACTCTAAGACCGACCAATTTGACTTCAAGATGCTGACTTTGCAACAATCGGCTTTGGGTGCGAGAGTTGTCACACTCCTTTTTCAACTAAAAAGATTTGATTGTAAGTTCGAAAGAGTTTTTATTATCAAGTGACAAAATGAAGATTGTTTTGAAAAGGATTAGTTTTACAATTAACTCAGAGTCTCCACTTGGCATAATCGGGTGTGCCAAGTCATCTTTGAAAATCCTTTTCCAAAACCATTTTTGACTCTAAAACTGATTTGCAAACACAGATTCTGGCTAAGGAATTCTGTTGACCAAGGGGAAGGTGTTAGGCACCCCTCGATCCCGTGGTTCGACCACGGTCGCTTGGTGAGCGTATCGGCTAATTTGACACTAAGGATGTATAAACCACATAAAGCACGCAACAATCAATCAAACAAACACAAACCAAAACAAATCCCAAAATATAATGTTCAGTTCAATTATACAGTCCAAAAATAGAAAAAAAATGCAAAAATATAAATCCTATTCTAAACTAATCCTAGACTATGCTTTACCCGATGCCTCGGGCCTTCATCATGATCTTCCTCCGCCAACATGATACGTCGAGGCATTTCCCGGTGAATAAACACAGATACCTCGGGGCATTCCCTGGTCAAATTATATATTTGATCCAAAAACAATAAAACCAAGTCATCCAACACATGTGAAGCATTCAAGATTTCACCATTCTTATATTTGCCTACCCCTATCGTTTGCCTAACAATTCTCGACCGAAAACACATGACTATCAAATATAACAAAAGTCAATGTTTATTCCGAATCAAGCGACTATCAATGAATTAACATAAAACTAATACTCACCTTTATCAAAGTTTTAATTCTCGCCCCAATTTATCCCAACCAATGCTTAACACATGCTTCGAATATCTAATCACCTTTTAAAATTCAAAACCAACATCAACCAACACACAACAAAGATTCAAACATCTCAAACAAATCATTTACATTTGCGTAAAAAAGTAAAGGGAGATAAAGATAGAATTAAACCTCAATGCCACTTTCAAACTCGAGGTATTATTCGATTAAATCTAGTAGAATCCATGTCCGAAACCTCGAGTTGAACCCAACAACTACCAATTCAACCTCAACAGTGACCAACAACTCAGCATCGAGATACCCCATACCTATTTGGAAACCAACAGAAAATCTCAAAATGAACAACACCAGACCCACAGACCTGAAATTGAGATCGAAGATTAAAAGGGAAAACTAGATCCCCATGTGACAGTTTTTGACGAGACTCAATCGGTGTCAAACTAAAACAACCGATTCAGACGATCTGGTGACCGGAATTAATGTTTTCCAGCGGGATTTAAACTGAGAACAAGAGATGGAAGCTGTTTGATGTGAGTTTGGTTGAAATACAGTTGGTGTGGTCGTTTTCCAGCGAGTATCGATGGAACAACGGCTAAACCGTAGTTTTCAAGGGTTTTTGGCAGCGATTCCAGTGGGTCACAGGCGAGAGACTCGCCGAAAATAGTCCAACAACCTTTCTCTCTCTCTCGATTTTAGCTCCCACCCTCTTAATTTCATCTTTACCTTTTACTCCCTATTCTATGTGTGTTCGAGTGTGATGTGAGAACGGGTGTCGTATTTCAAAAATAAGAAGAAAAAAATAGAGTTTCTCTTCCCTCGTCTTCTCTGTATCTCTCTATCCGAATGAAGAAGAAGAACCCTTTTTTGGTCTTGTGTGTGTGAAATATATATTGTAAAAAAAAGAATCCCTTGGTGGTCCCCTCCCCAAAATGGCCTCCTTTTTTTGTTTTGTCATCATCTGTACGTTTATAATGGGCATGGGTTTGATATGATGGAATTTTATTGAGGGTGATGTGTGAATTGGTTACTGTGGGGCCCTCTTTTTTGTAGTGTGTATGTTTATCTTTTTTTCTTTGTGGACAAAAAATGTGAGGAGAAGGAGGGGTCATGTGGGTAGGGTAGGGGTTTGGGGTGGTGAGTAGGGAGTGGGGTAGGGGTAGTTTGTTAGGATGATTAAAATAAGATAAAATTTGTTAGGAATTTTGTTAAGGGTTGTTATTTTTTGTATTTTTACGGGATATAATCATACGGGTGAGGGCACCCAGTAAGACGGGGATAAAGATGGTAAAAATGCTTTCGGGGAGGGACAAAATTATGTGTCTACAAGAGTTTAACTTCACCTCCGTACACTGTAAGACCGACCAATTTGACTTCAAGATGCTGACTTTGCAACAATTGGCTTACGGTGCGAGAGTTTAACTTCGCCTCCGTACACCCTAAGACTGACCAATTTGACTTCAAGATGCTGACTTTGCAACAATCGTCTTAGGGTGCGAGAGCTTAACTTCGCCTCCGTACACTCTAAGACCATCCAATTTGACTTCAAGATGCTGACTTTGCAACAATCGGCTTAGGGTGCGAGAGTTTAACTTCGCCTCTGTACACTCTAAGAACGACCAATTTGACTTCAAGATGCTGACTTTGCAACAATCAACTTTGGGTGCGAGAGTTTAACTTCGCCTCTGTACACTCTAAGATCGATCAATTTGACTTCAAGATGGCCCCTTTACATAACAAATCCATCATAATGCCAGCTTAAGGTGCAAAGGAAAAAATCTTGTCCACCTTAAGGCATGGAAATTTTGAGATCCTTTTAAGGATAAACCCGCGAGAGGCCAGCTTAAGGTGCAAAGGGACAAATCTTGTCCACCTTAAGGCATGGAAATTTTTATATCCTTTTAAGGATAAACACGTAAGAGTCCAACTTAAGGTGCAAAGGGACAAATCTTTTCCACCTTAAGGCATGGAAAGTTTTATATCCTTTTAAGGATAAACACGTAAGAGGCTAGATTAAGGTGCAATGGGACAAATTTTGTCCACCTTAAGGCATGTAAATTTTGAGATCCTTTTAAGTATAAACCCGCGAGAGGCCAACTTAAGGTGCAATGGGACAAATCTTGTCCACCTTAAGGCATGGACATTTTTATATCCTTTTAAGGATAAACACGTAAGAGGCTAGCTTAATGTACAAAGGGACAAATCTTGTCCACCTTAAGGCATGAAAATTTTTATATCCTTTTAAGAATAAATACGTAGGAGGCCAGCTTAAGGTACAAAGGGACAAATTTTGTCCACCTTAAGGCATGGAAATTTTGAGATCCTTTTAAGGATAAACCCGTGAGAGGCCAGCTTAAGGTGCAAAGGGACAAATTTTGTCCACCTTAAGGCATGGAACTTTTGAGATCCTTTTAAGGATAAACCCGCGAGAGGCCATCTTAAGGTGCAAAGGGACAATTTTTGTCCACCTTAAGGCATGGAACTTTTGAGATCCTCTTAAGGATAAACCCGCGAGAGGCCAGCTTAAGGTGTAAAGGGACAAATTTTATCCACCTTAAGGAATGGAACTTTTGAGATCCTTTTAATGATAAACCCGTGAGAGGCCTGCTTAAGGTGAAAATGAACAAATCTTGTCCACCTTAAGGCATGTAAATTTTGAGATCCTTCTAGTTGTAGGCTTGGAGAACTTTGGCATTCTAAATCCCATTGAAGAAACTCTCTTTCTTTTTATCGGGTTGCCCTCGTTGAGTCACAAATATTTAAAGTAAGTCCAAAATTTAATTAGAATAGTTTCATACTTGGTATCCATATGGTAGATATTGCAGGAACATATTTTTATTTTTTGACACTCATGCAACTGAACTCAGAATGAAATTCCAAGCGCCTACATACCTCAGTAAAGAGGATCAAGTCACAACGTAGTTCTGGGTGAGTGTTTTTTTTGTATCTTAACTTTTTCCTAGGCCGCTTCTTTCAAGGTTTTCAACCTAGCGGACTTTTATTTTTTTGAGCCGTACACAGTTTATACTCTTACGGACCAGGAGTGTACATGCAGTTTATACACGTGCCTTAAGGAGTGTACATGCAGTTTATACTCGTGCCTTAAGGAGTGTACATGTAGTTTATACTCGTGCCTTAAGGAGTGTACATGCAGTTTATACTCGTATATTAAGGAGTGTACATGCAGTTTATACTCGTGCCTTAAGGAGTGTACATGCAGTTTATACTCGTGCCTTAAGGAGTGTCATCTTCTTTCAAGGATAGTTCTTCTTCAAGAACTTGGCGTTGATGAGGCCAACCCTCACGCCATCTGCATCAACAAGCTTGTAAGCACCGTTTGAATATGCTTCTTGTACCATATATATTCCATCTCACTTTAGGGTGAATTTGCCCCTAGACTTACGAGAAGTGATAATGGGTCTCCTTACTGTAAGGACTTGATCTCCAACTTGGAAGCACCTCAAGCAAACTCTTTTGTTGAAGGAACGAGATAGATGGGCTTGGTAACATTCAAGATTTTGTTGAGCCTCTAGTCTCTTCTTATCAAGAGCTTTTAACTCCGCAAGACGCAACTTAGCATTTTCTTCATCAGTGAGCCCTTCTTGAATAGCCAGTTTCAAAGAAGGTATTTGACACTCAAGTGGCAGGACGACTTAAATGCAGGATGGCTTCAACTCCAAAAGTAAGAAAATATGGGGTTGCTTGCGTTGGTGTGTGGTAAGTTATTCTATATGCCCATAAAGCTTCTTCTATTCGCTCATGCCAGTCTCGTTTGATTTGGAGACGACTTTCTTCAACAAGTTGCATAAATTCTTATTGAAGGCTTCATCTACACCATTGGCGGCAACATGGTACATAGAAGACTTGCGCTGCTTGAAGCCAAAGAGATCACAAATCTTATTCATCTGTTTGTTATCAAACGGATTGCCATTGTCAGTTATTATCTATTGAGGGATTCCAAAGCGGTAGGCGATATTCACTCGGATAAAGTTTACAATATTTTCTTTATTTACTTCCTTAAGAGCAACAACTTCGGCCCACTTTGAGAAGTAATCTGTCACGACCAAGATGCATAAGTGTCCACCAGAAGATTTTGGTAGTGGACCAACAACATCTATTCCCCAAGCATTGAATGGCCAAGATGCTATAGTTGGATGTAGTACCTCTGGAGGTTGATGTATGAAATTTGCATGGAATTGACAAGATTTGCATTTTCTAGCATAGTCTAAGCAATCTTTCACCATCGTTGGCCAATAATATCCCATTATTTTAATGTAAAAATGAAGATTCGGTCCAGACTAATGCGATCCACAAACTCCAGAGTGTGCTTCTTGTAAAGCTTGAATTGCTTCTTCCTCTCCCAAACACCGTAAGAGTACTCCTTCAAATGATCTTCTGTACAGTGTATCCTTATAGTAAAGAAAGTGAGGTGCACGACGATGAATGTCTTTCCTTCTCATTGGGTCCTCTGGAAGTATCCCATAACATAAGTAATCAATGATAAGTTGTCGCCAATCTTCCTTTTTAGCTTCAGATACAGCAACAAGGTATTCAACTTTATTTTCTTCATCTTCAATTGCTGGCGGTACTACCCATTCTTGGCGGATAGTGACTTGCATCTGATTTGGAAGAGTCAGGGTTGAGACCAAAGAAGCAAGGGCATCAACTTGCTTATTTTCTCTTCTTAGCATATGTTAGAGGGTTACTTCTCTAAGACACCCCATCAACTTCTGTGCATAATCATGATATGGTCGTAGCTCAGGCTTTCTGACTTCATAGCTTCCCAAAAGCTGCTTGATCACCAATTGGGAGTCACCAAAGACTTGTAATTTCAGTTGTTTCATATCAACTGCCATCTCAAGTCCAAGTATTAAAGCTTGATATTCAGCAATATTATTAGAGAAACGATTTATTAGGGTAAAAGAGTATGGGATGACCTCTTCTTGTGGAGTGACAAACACCACACCGGCACCGGCTCCATCTCGATGTGTGACACCATTAAAGTACATCTTCCATGGGTGTCTTGCTTCAATAACCATTGCATCTTCATCAGAAAGTTCATCGCTCAGTTCCCAATCATCAGGTATCAGGTAGTCTACCAAAAAGTCAGCCAATGCTTGTCCTTTTACAACCTTTTTAGGAACGTACACAATCTCAAACTATTGAAATTGAAGGTACCATCTTTCAAGTCGATCACTAAGGACTGGTTTCGACATTACAAACTTGATGGGATTTGCCCTAGACACAAGACGGACAACATGAGCTTGAAAGTAGTGTTTCATCTTTTGAATTGAGAAGGCTACTGCCAAACATAACTTTCCAATTGGTGAATACTTTAGCTCATTCTGCTCAAATAGTAAAGAGAGTTTTCTTTGCCTTCACTCTTTTCTTGAGCTAGTAGTGCTCCAACTGACCTCTCTTGTGCCGCGATGTAGAGTATCAATGGTTTCCCAAGTATGGATACCACAAGAACTGGTGGCTTCATTAAGTATGATTTGATACTCTCAAAGGCATTACTACAAGCTTGGTCCCATTTGAAGGGAGTGTCCTTCTTTATGAGATGACTAAATGGTTGACATTTTCTGACCAGGTTTGAGATGAACCTCCTTAAATATGCTAGCCATCCTTGAAGGCTTTTTAACTCATAAATATTTCGAGGCTCGCGCATCTTCAAAATTGCATCAACCTTGTCTTGATCAATTTTAATTCCTCGGTGTCGCACAATGAATCCAAGAAACTTTCTAGAAGTAACTCCAAAGGCACACTTTAATGGATTCATCTTAAGTTGATATCTTTGAAGTAACTCGAATACCATT
This sequence comes from Capsicum pubescens, assembly GCA_030864215.1. Taxonomy (NCBI): domain Eukaryota; kingdom Viridiplantae; phylum Streptophyta; class Magnoliopsida; order Solanales; family Solanaceae; genus Capsicum; species Capsicum pubescens. The sequence goes on from CM061544.1 coordinate 340,322,610, forward strand.
CTTAGGTCTTATAAGTGGTCGTCTCTCTTTCTTGAATTCACCACTAGATCATCCACATAGCATTCAATATTTTTATGGATAAGACCATCAATGATGTTTTGCATAGCCCGTTAATAAGTGGCACCAGCGTTCTTCAAACTAAAAGGCATCACCTTATAACAATAAATACCTTTGGGCGTACGAAATGCAGTGAGTTCTGTATCCTTTGGCGCCATACAGATTTGATTGTAGGTGGATGAACCATCCATGAAGGACATTGCCTCATAACCAGTGGTGGAATCAATCATCAACTCTGGTATAGGGTTTGGAAAGTCATCCTTAGGGCAGGCATTGTTGAGATCCCGAAAGTCGACACAAACTCGAATTTGGCCATTCTTATTCCGTACTGGAACAATACTTGAAATTCATGTGGGATATTTGACTTTACGAATAAAGATCGCTTTAATGAGTTTGTTAACTTCATTTTCAATCAAAGGAACCAACTCTGGCCTAAAGCATCTTTGGGCTTGCTTAACAGGACGGGTACCATTTTTGACTGCCAACTGATGGATCGCTACTTTTGGATCTAAGCCAGGCATTTACTTATAGCTCCAGGCGAAGACATCTATATATTCTTTGAGTGTGTTCATATAAGCAATTTTCTTCTCCACTTCTAGAAACACACTCAGGTAAGTTGGTCTTGGGTCTTCATCGGTTCCAAGATTAACTTCCTTCAAGGGATCTATTGTGGCCTTTACTCCTTATTCAAGTTACGATGGAGCATATCCAGCATCTTCTTCTTCTTGAGGATCATCATCGTTGACGGATATATGATAACACCAAAAGACATCTTCTATCTCTTCATCAACCTTCATTTGAGATGAGACATCTTTCTCATTCTGGGTCGTAACATGATATGAGTAGCCAATACTCTCTTTATATTCTTCGCATTGCTTGGTATAAACCACAGTATGCACCTTTGCCTTTAGAACCTCGTTGCATGAAACTACCAGTTTCGTCTGTCGTTTCATTCTAAAAGGAATCAAACTTTGGAAATCCTTCTGTATTTTAAGTGAAGAGTGCATCATCGTGCTTTGACGACTCCTCTTACACTTGTTGATTTTCTTCTTATTTAGAGGTCCCAACCTTTTAAATATAGCAGTTCTTACAGTTGATCCTCTAAGTCAGTCAAATACAGAGGGTCTTTTATTAGCAGCAATGGATTCTTCTTCCACGGTGATATAATTACTGACTGCCCTTCTAATAGAGATGTTAATTGGAGGTGGCTGTGTGTATCCTAGGAATTCACGTGACTTCCTAGTTTTACCCTCCAATGAAAGTTTACCCAAACTTGATGGCTCATTAGGATTGTATCCAGCCTTTACAAATAGCTTATATGCATTTGGGTCAAAGCCTTCTTTCGTACGCTTCGTAGGGAGCATCATATCTTGTGGCAGATTTTGAGCCACAGACTCTTCAAGAAGTCTTGAGGATGGTTTTATTGCATCAATCTTACTGATAGGTAAATTTATCACCTTTAGCATATTATCTTGGGAATCTGATGGATAATCTTTCTCTTTCCTTACCTTCAGTACGTAGTGAAGAATGGGAGTTTCCTTTTTTCGTAGAAGCGACACTTTCTTTATTTAAAGTGGAGAGGGGCTTCTTGGTGGCAACTTTTTTGACAGTCACCGTGACCTTCTTAGATGCAAGATCGTCATACTTGGTTTTGGTGACATCTTCAACCTTTTTCTCATCCATAACATGATTCTTTAAGTAGAATTTTGCATTGGCAAAATGTGACTTAGCTTCAATGAATGGCTGGTCATCGGCAACTTTCTTTTTTCTACTCCGCCTTCGAGGTACTTTAAGCATTGATAGTAAAAGAATGAGATAATTTTGTTTCCGTGCACCCAAGGCCTACCAAGCAATACATTGTATGAAGTTTTGGCATTAATCACATGCATCAATGGGTTTGATTGAAAATCATCCATAAGAATCCCAACTTGATACATCCTATGGCCCTTTGGCCCCCTTGGTTGAAGCCTTAGATAATTATACAGCTTTCATCTAGTTCGCTAGTAGCGATGCCAAGTTCCTTCATCTTGCGGATAGGCAGGATGTTGACTCCAGATCCCTCATCTATCAAGATTCTATTCATTTTCTTTCCTAGAATTTGACCCACCATGTATGAGGGACGGTTATGTAGGGCCTCACTAAGCAGAAGATCATTATTTTTGAATGTGATTTTTGTATCACACGCTTGTGCCTCTCCGCCAAGAGTTTCAGCAAGCTTTTGAAAGGTGAAGGAACCTCCATAGGTAGATTCTCACCCTTTGTCCCCTCTTTGGCGGTATTAAAACATAACGCCTCAAGGTAGACTTGGGCAGTCTTTACACGAAACAAACTCAGTAAGAATTCCTCTAAAGTCATCGGATGCCGAGATTTTTGGTGGTGAAGCTCCGTCACCCTCGTCTTCTTTGAGAATTCAACCAACTTCTGTTTCCTTGGGTTTTTTACCATTCTCCTTCTGGTTGGTTGCTCGAACGACTCCCTTTGTAGACTCATCCTCCTACGTCTGTGCCTCATCACCAGAGTCCAACCTTCATCATTGCCTTCATCAAATAAAGACCTGTCAGGCTCTAATATTTTCTCATTATGCTCTTCGACACATATTTGGACTGGGTTGAGCAAGCCAAAAGTAATAGAGATTTGATGAGAACTGTCCATCTCATCGTCGAAGAAGATCTTCTTCTCTTTTTCCAGTTGCATGACTTTATCTTTAAAGACAAAACACTTTTCCAGAGGATGACTTATGAGCCTATGATATTTGCAGTAATTAGGGTCATTGGTCCTTCCAGCTTCGTTGGGATGCTTCATCTCTGGGAGTTCAATGTACTTATGCTCAAGGAGTTCATCAAAAATCTCAGCAACATAAGAACCAAGGAAGGAATATTCCTTTTCTTGTATCTCCTTTAAGGTTTTTTGATTAAGTCGTGCTCCAAAAGTCATTTTCACACTTTGCTTCTTGCTCACCTTTGTGGTGACCTTCACAGGAGACACATCAACATTTATGGACTCCTTGTTTTCATTTTTAGGGACAAACTTGCCCCATATTTTGGGTTCCTGCTTATCCTTTCCCCTTCGAGGGTCATGGGTAGACGTTGTCCCCTTTCCAGTAGAAGACATGCTCAACTCCATATCATGAGCACGGGTAGCTAGCTCTTCAAATTATTTAGGATTAATGCCTTGCAAGATATAGAGAAACTCCCAGTGCATTCCTTGGATGCACATCTCTATTGCAGAAGTTTCGCTGAGCTCGCTGAGCCTATCTTTACAGTTTAGGCTAGCATTTCTCCATCGATTGATGAAGTCAATAACTGGTTCATCCTTTCTTTGGCGAGTACTTGTGAGCACTACCATGCTCACTGTATGCCTTGTGCTATAAAATCGATTTAGGAACTCGTGCTCCAATTGCTCCCAGCTATCGATGGAATTAGGCTCAAGGTCCGTATACCAATCAAAGGCATTTCCCTTTAGGGAATGAACAAACTGTTTGACAAGATAGTCACCATAAGTTTCAGCATTATTACATGTCTTAACAAAGTGTGCGACATGCTGTTTTGGGTTTCTTTTGCCGTCAAATAGTTGAAATTTGAGAGGTTGATAGCCTACAGGCATTTTGAGGCTATCTATCCTCGCAATGTAGGGATTGTCACACGCAAGTGAAGATTTTGTGACAATATCATACTTTTCTTTGAGGGTCCCTTTAATGAATTTCCTTAATTGCCCAATCGGGATCATTCCCTCAGAAAAAACTTGTACCTTTTTAAGCGGTGGTGTTTGTTTCACAGGATTTTCTGCCTCATGAACCTCTGTAGATTTTTTAGGTGCATGACTAGACTCTCCATATATCATACCTTCACCCTATCCACTATCTTATCAATTCGAGCATCTTGATTCTGAACATATTTAGTTAGGCCATAAATTGCCTTTCCCAGATTAGCAAGTTGCTCCTCCATAGACGAAGCATCAGTTACCATCGCTTGTATAATCACTAGAGATGTTAAAGAGTAGAACGAATTATTGCATAAGTTGATCTTTGAAGTGCTCAACTTATGCGGTGTAGTTAGAGATGATGAGTTGCTTGAACAACCATAACTCTTCGCGCCAGAGTATTTTGAACCAGAATGCTCAAGTAAATCTAGAGTCTTTTTAACAGATTCCGCCATATTGCTTCCTCCTTCCGAAGCACTTACATTGGACTTCTTTCCTTTTGAGGTAGAAGATCCAAAAATTGGAGTTGGTGCGGACGACACTGAATTTGTTTGTTGTCCTAGCAAGCCTGCCTTGCTTCTTGTGACAGCTCCTAAGTTTCTGAAAGTAACACCCAGGATGTTTTCTACTTCAGCAGAGAACTTTGAGTCAGCAGCCTTGGAAGTAGTTGATTGAGAGTTGACCTTCTTGGAAGTCATTTCGGTGTTGTTGAACTTTGCAGTTGGAAAAGTTGAGATGAGAGGTAGAGATCGTCCCACTGGGCGTGCCAGAATTTGTTGGACAATAAAATTCTCAAGGTCGAAAATAAATAATCGATATAAGAAAATATTGCAACAATCAATTTATTGATTTCAATGCGAGTGTTACAATCTCTATGAATCCTCTGATTCGCCTTTTCAAATATAAATTCAAGGGCTTAAAACTTGATCTTGAATCTGAACTTGATTTGTTGATTTGAGGGACTTGATCTTGACTTGTGCTTGAATTCAAGGGCTTTTGAGCTTGTTCTTGAATATTGCGGTCTTGATCTTGAATCTTGATGAACTTGATTTGGATGCTCGAGCTTTTAGAGAAATTGCGGCGTTTGATCCACGAGATTTCTCTTGCTACTTGATAGAGTTCTGGGGGTTTCTTTTTCTGAATTATGAGACCCCTATTTATAGTTGTAGGAAAAGAAGAGTCATGATGAATATGAACTTTCTTTGACCAATCAGATTTAAGTGATGTAGCACCTTTTTATGGGCTTTTATTTCATGGGTCTGCTGCATCATTTTGACATGTGGTATGGTTCTATTGGCTCCTTTACTTGACTTGGCATGCCACGTCATTTGACACATGGTTCTTATTTGGGCCTCTAAAATATGACAATATCTTGGGCTTATTAAAGTGGACTCATCATTTGTAGCCCAAATCAATGGGCTAACCCAATAGAAAAATGGACTTTAATTAAATTCATTTATGTTTGGACTTAAATAATTAATTCAATTATATTAATTCGCAATATTTATTTAAAACTAATATATTTTGAATTTAATATAATTCGAATTTTGTACGGATTTAAATCTTAAAAATTGCATCGCCCACAAATATATTTCTTTGTGTATTTTCGTGAGCCGAATCGGGCGAATTAGATTAGGGTGTGATTTAATTTTAAAAAATGAGCAATTTAATGTTGATTTAGACTTTTCTATTAAGGAAGGATACATGTGAAAAGTTTCTTAACAATGGGGGTAAATATGGCCCCAAAGTATGACATCGAGGGTAAATTTATCCCCAAAATATAATGAAGGATATATTTAACCAATTTTTCAAAGTAAAGGGGTAACTTTGATCCTTTTACCTTATATATTTTATCCGTCCATTCATAGTTGTCTATTATTGACTTTGCACATAAGTTAAGAAATAGTAATAAATAATAGATGTAATTTTATCATATCACTCTTTGAATTTAATTAATTCAGTACTTTGAGAAATATATTGGATAATGATTGTTATTAATAACTAAGGGTATAAATTATCCATTGATTTTTTAAACTGAAAAAGTATTGTTAGATATTTATTTTCAGTAATATGGATAAGTATTGTTGGACGAAGGGAGTATGAGTTGATTATTTTAAGTTATTACCCTTAGTTATTAATTATAACCATTACTCAATACATTTTTTTTAAGCATTGAATTAAGAGAATCTTTCATAAATAGCTACACTTTGCTGTAAAATTCACCTTCCATAGCCATATGTTACATAATCACCATTTATAGCCGTTGTATTCAATTTACGCCTGCTATATTCGATTTTATCAATAGTCTGTATTCAAATAAAATATAAATACAACACCTATTTAGCCGTTGTATTCGATTCACAACCGTTGTATTCACTTTTTTACTCAGTGGTCTGTATTCATAAAAAAATATAAATACACTACATATTTAGTCTTGCCAAAAACACTACCATTTTTTTTCATTTTCTTATATTTTTTCTTTTTCGTATTTTCCTCGTTTTTTCTTATTTTTTTTTCTATTTTTTCTCTTTTTTTTCTTTTTGTTTTTTTTAATCTTTTCTATCTCTAACTTCTATTTCTCTTTCTTCTTTGATTTTTTTTCTTTTTTTGTACTTATTTTCTTTATCATTTTTTTATTTTATATTTTTTGTATTTTCAAAAAATATGACTACTCGAGCACAAGTCATGGATGATAATGTAAATACCACAATTATTTATTGTATTTGTAGTTACTCCGTCATTTATATTTTTGTATTCATTGATACAAGTATATTTGTATTTGTATTTTAAAGTTCGCGCTTGTATTTGTATTTTGTAGTTCGCACTTGTATTTATATTTGTTAGTTCGCACCATCATTTATATTTTATATAATTTGCACTTGTATTTTAAAAAATTATTTTGTATTTGTATTTTATAATTGATTGTATATTATATTAAATTATATTTGTCTTGTGATTTTATTGTGTTTGTATATTTAGATTATATTTGTATTTGTATTTTATTTTCATCGATGCCTTTTTATTTTTAAAGAATTATTTTGTATTAGTATTTGTAAGTGGATTGCATATTGTATTTAGACGTGATTATGTACAATTTAATATTTATATTTGTATACAAACAAGTAAATGCATTAATTGTTTTTTCTTGATTCTAAAATATATAAATATCTAATGTATCATTTGATACAAATGTACCTTAGCTTTTTGTATTTGTATGTCAAAATTATCATTCGTATTTGTAAATAAAGAAATATCACTTGATACAAATACAATTACAAATAAATGAAACAAATAATTTTACAAATACAAATACAAAATCTATTTGTATATATTGTATTTATATAGAAATTTGAATTGTATTTATTTATATCAATAAATACAATTCGTATCATTTGTCACACCCCTTTTTAACTTCAAAAGATATGGTTTTTAAGGTTCGAAAGGGTTTTTATTATTAAAGTGACAAAATGAAGATTTGTTCTGAAAGAGGATTATTTTTACATTAAACTTAGAGTCGCCACTTGGCATAAACCGGTGTGCCAAGTCACCTTTGGAAAATTCTTTTCTAAATGATTTGACTCTTGAAACTGGTTTGCGAACAGAGATTCCGATTAAGGAATTCTGTTGACCGAGGAAAAGGTGTTAGTCACCCCTAGATCCCTTGGTTCAACCAAGGTCGCTTGGTAGAGTGAATCGGCTAATTTGGCACTACAATGTACAAACCACACAAAACATGTAAAACAATCAAACAAAACAAAACGAATTCAAACTATAGTGTTCAGTCCGAGTTATACGTCTCGAAATAGAAAAATACGGAAATATAAATCCTATTCTAAACTAATCCTAGACTAAGCTCCAATGCCTCACCCGATGCCTCGGGCCTTCATCATGAACGTCCTCCAAGTACAAGATACTTCGGGGCATTCCCCGAATAATCAATACAAATCCCTCGAGGCATTCTCCGGCCAAATGAATACATTTTTAGTGCGGAAAAATAAAACTATTCAACAAAATTTCAAACATTCCACGAAATTTTCAACATTCAACCAAAACCATAAATTCTAAACTTTGCCTACCCAAACTATGCTTGCCTAAACCAATCAACGTATCATGATACTACCAAGTTCAATTAACGTTCATTTCAAGTCAAACAACCAATGAATCAAACTAACCAAAATCCACCAATTATGTCAAGTTTTCAATTCTCACCCCTGAATTAATTTTAATTCTCAAACGAGATACCATTTCACCGTACAATCTATAATCAAGGGAACCAATCACAAATCAAAACAAATCACTATTCATCATCAACAAAGATCAATAAACACATGATATTCAATCCAACACACCAAATATAATAAACGGTGAGATAAAAAGAAGGAAAGAGTAGAATTGGACCTCGATTTAAAGCTTTCTCAATTTGATGTATTATTTTGATTAAATCCGATAGAGTCGGCGCCGATGAACCTCAAATCAAACCTCAACAGTGAATCCTAGCTATGGTATGCATCCCTCTCTTGTTTTCTACTGACCTGAAATAGAAATCGACAAAAATAGACAAACCCGAATTTGATTTTGTGCAAACTGAACTGTTTTCCCACGGTTTAGGCGAGGACGTGTTTGGTTGGCTTACCTCAACATTGGGAGATGGACAGAGATGGTGTTTCCAGTCGAATTCAGCCGTAACGATAACAAACAATGTCGGCAGTGTTCCTCGATTGAAGATTTCGGCGATATATCGCCGGAGAACAAGAGACGAAGAGGATTCAGGGATTTTTGGGTCTGCAGGTGGTCGGATTTGATAAGGGAACGCCGATTCTGGCGAGAAATTTTGTCAAAAACTCTCTCATTTTCTCTATCTCTCTCCCTCACGTATTTTCTCTCCCGATTCTCTATTTTCAGTCCATGGTCGGAGGAGTGTGTGTGTGCGTGTTTGAATATCATTGCTGAATCAGTGGGTGTGTGCAAATGATGAAAAATGGAGAATTATCTTCTCCCTGTGATGAATTCCCGTGAGGTGTGGTGTGAATGGATTCTATTCTTCTGTAGAAGATGAAAATGGAAGATGATGGTAATGGTTTTGTGTGTAGTGGTGTCTTGGTGAGAGAATTATGTGTTGATGTGTAGCTGCTATCTTGTGGTTCCAAAAAAATGAAGAGTTCCAGTGAGCTCCTCCTTTTGGTGAATAATGGTGGAGTGTGTGAATCTCCCTCCCTGTGTGAATTTTGTATCCCTCTTTATCATCTAGAAAGAAAGCAGACCAAAAGAATAATCACGTGGGCCCCCCTCTTTTTGTTGTTAATGTGTTTGTTAAAAAGAAATAAAAAAATGTGAGGGGGTGGTGACGTGAGTGGGGGTGGGTTAGGTAGTTAGGATAAAGTTTGTTAGGATAAGATTAGGGATTTATTGAATTTTTGTTATTTTTTATATTTTTGTGGGATATAATCATATGGATGAGGGCACGCAGTAAGACAGGGGTAAAAATGGTAAAAATGCTTTCGGGGAGGGAAAAAATTACGTGTCTACATCATGCCCCTCTTTGCATGTAAACACAAAGTATTTTCATACAAAGAATTTGACAATGAGACAGAATTTTGACCCGACCATTATTCAAAGAAAGAAACAAAAGAAAGAAGGACAACCGAGTTGGAGTGTCGAGTGAGGTCCCGTCGAGGTTCCGGTTCACGACTCTGTCACTACATCAAAAATGAAAATTACAAGTTAAAACATAAAAGAAATTACAAAAATCCTATCTATGCAGCTTCTTTACTCTTGACTTGTTATTGCATCACTCTGTTCTTCAGACGGGCTCCTGACTTGCCGTTTCATCACCCTGTTCTTCAGGCGGGCTCCTGACTTGCTATTTCCATATGTTGTCTTTCAATTTCTTCACTTTGTTTCTTGACTTTCATTTTATTCGCCCCGTTCTTCAGGAGGGCTCCTGAAATCACATCTAAACTAAAAAGAAAATTATCCCAAACAAAGATTATATAAAGAGATCATTTGCTAGAAAAGTGAAGTTCCAAACAACAAGAATTAAATTTTGCCCCAGTTTATCATTAAAGGACTTTTGCGAAAGTCACATCATTATAGGAATCAAGGATAATGACTCGAATATGAGGTACGTCTTATTAGGAATCAAGGGAGATGACTCGACTAAAAGGTACGTCTTCTAGGGGCCAAAGGAAATGACTCGACTAAAAGGTACGTCTTATAGGAATCAAAGGGAATGACTCTACTAAAAGGTACGTCTTATAGGAATCAAAGGAGATAACTTGACTAAAAGGTATGTCTTATAGGAATCAAAGGGAATGACTCAACTAAAAGGTACGTCTTCTAGGGGCCAAGGGGAATGACTCGACTAAAAGATACATCTTACAGGAATCACAGGGAATGACTCGACTAAAAGGTACGTCTTCTAGGGGTCAAAGGGAATGACTCGACTAAAAGGTACGTCTTCTAGGGGTCAAGGGGAATGACTCGACTAAAAGGTACGTCTTCTAGGGGTCAAAGGGAATGACTCGACTAAAAGGTACGTCTTACAGGAATCAAGAGGGATGACTCGACTAAAAGGTACGTCTTATAGGAATCAAGGGGAATGACTCGACTACAAGGTACGTCTTACAGGAATCAAAGGGAATGACTCGACTAAAAGGTATGGAATCAAGGGGAATGACTCGACTAAAAGATACGTCTTATAGAAATCAAGGGAGATGACTCGACTAAAAGGTACGTCTTATAGGAATCAAGGGAGATGACTCGACTAAAAGGTATGTCTTATAGGAATCAAGGGGAATGACTCGACTAAAAGATACGTCTTATAGGAATCAAGGGGAATGACTCGACTAAAAGATACGTCTTATAGAAATCAAGGGAGATGACTCGACTAAAAGGTACTTCTTGTAGGAATCAAAGGGAATGACTTGACTAAAAGGTACGTCTTATAGGAATCAAGGGGAATGACTCAACTAAAAGGTACGACTTATAGGATTCAAGGGGGATGACTCGACTAAAAGATACGTCTTATAGGAATCAAGGAGGATGACAGATGACTCGACTAAAAGGTATGTCTTCTAGGGGTCAAGGAATGACTCAACTAAAAGGTACGTCTTATAGGAATCAAAGGTTCAATTTAAGGAGTGTATCACCTAACAACTAAAAACTGAAATCCCTGGACAAGAAAGTGTGTCTCCAAGGGATATAGGATGATGAATTTTACCATGATTTGATTATCAAACCTGTGCATCAACATTGTTTCCTGTATTTGTAGGAGTGAGGCATTGCAGCACTTGATATTTATGCTCTGAAGTCCTTGATTTGAAGGTAACATGTTTCATCAAAGAAAACTTGTGAGTTTAAAAACATGGTGGCTGGTTTATGGATTTAGCTTTTGCGGCAATTACTCTTTCCCCCATCACATTTAACCTTGCTTCCAACCATTAGCATATATCATTAGCTTACTGAATCATTGACCCGAACTCAGATTATTAAGAGTGACTGAAAAAAACACAATATCTCTGCTTTGCCATGCTTCTCAGATAGACCCTTTAAACCTTGGTATTTCCATGAGTTTCCAAACTTGTTTGTTGACAAAAAATTTTCATGCCTTATTTCAGCTCAGAGTCATGTGCCTTTCATGTGTCGGCCTTTTATTTTGCTTTGTGCAATTAAAAAAACTGATAGCCAGTTTTGAGATCCTTTCTCACTTGTTTTGACATGGACTTGACTTAAAGACGAGAAAAATGACAATAATTTTTCTTTTATTTGGATAACTGACTCAAGAAAATAAAAATATAACTATAGAAAAGAAAGAAATGACAATGAATGTCCCCATTGAAAAAGATGAAAGAAAAGTTTATCTGTAAATGACAGTCAACTCTAATGATTATGACATATATATCGGATTAAACTGCCTGATCTTTCCATCCAAAACTCTTACAAATTGTTGTTGAGTTAATGACCCTGAAAGTGAGTTGCTTTCTTGGGCCAATTGCATTCGGAGACCTCATTCAGCTAGTGGTTCCTTTAATGGTTTTCGCCAACAAGACTCTCTCATTTATTTTTATCACCTCACCATTTCCTTATGGTATCCGAGAGGCTTTTTCACCAATAAGATTCCCTTATTTTTATTTCTCTACACTCACAGTTGTCTCATAGTGCCCGCAAGGGTTTTCACCGATAAGACTCTCTCATTTTTATCTCTCTCAACTTACCATCATCTTATGGTGCTCATGAGGGTTTTCACCAATGAGACTCTCTTATTTTTATTTCTCTCCTGCTTCCACTGAGGAAGACTAGTAGTTCCCAAAATGCGTCATCACATCCATTGTATGCTTAGCCTTAACATTCTCAAAGATTGATCTGAAGGTCTTTCTTTGGTTGTAACTTGGCTTTTGGATAGGGTTAGAAAAAAAGGATGGCATGGGGCCCAAATGACACTTAAAGTGGGGTAGGACTTACAACTTTTGGAATTGACTCAAACAATAAGGATTAACTCATGTCTCAGTTTCTTTTGACTTTGGAATCGACTCAACCAATGATGATTAACTCATACCCCAGTTTTTGACTGGGAAATTCTAAATTGTTTATTTGGTTGGACTGAGACCAGAGGAGGGCAGCCTACGTATCTCACCCCTGAAAGAGGAGAATCAGGTCAAGCGTAGTTCTGCCAGCTTGTTCTTTTGCTTGATTCTGATTTTTTTATTTTGTTGACTCTTTTTCTTTTTGAAAATTTCTAACTCTATTTTTCTTGACACTCTTCTTTTTTCTTTTATTCTCTCTTTTCACTTTGCGATTCTTTTTTTCTAACTCTATTTTCTTGACACTTTTTTTTTTTGGAAATATTTTTGTCTCTTTTTGAAAATTTTCTGACTTTATTTTTTCACTTGATACTTTTTCTTGAACTTTGCTAACTCTATCTTGATTCCAAAAGAGGGGTATGAAAGAAAATAACACTAAGGCTCAAACGGGGTAAACAAAGGATGACACAATGTTTGGATAGCAAAATGAAATGTCTTCATCATATCAATCCTTGAGAATGAAAGTACATAACATGCAATTGGAAAATGGGAGATAAATATCATGTGTGACACTTTAACAACACTAACTTAAACTGAACATGTGTGTCACTTCTTCTTCTATACTTGTCCAGCATACAACTCTACCTTTGTTATGCATCCCTCACATCGAATGATTCATGCTTTTGTGGAGATGATTTCTTTTTGTTCCTCTTGATATAGGATCACGCTGGCACTGTTTGACCTAATTGAGACATGTCTTTCAAATGCTGACCAAGTTATTCTCACGATTATCAAAATAATTGCCTTAATTTTCAAAGAAGGCTTCAACTTGATCACCAAATGCCCCAACACTCTATCTATTTTCTCAGGCGTTCTTTTTTTCTAACTTTAACCCTTTGATTCAATGCTCATGATTAAACTGGATTTTAAGATCTGGTTGAAAATTTCACTAGCATGTCATATCACTAGAGTCAATATAAAATGTACTATGTAAAGAAAACAAACAAACAACACATATTTAAAACACAAAGAAAAATGGGACACTTCATTTAGTTGAAACAAAAGATAGAAGAGTTTGAACATAAACGACAAAAGGAAAAAACAAGATAGATCCCGAACTACAACCCTGAAATAATTCGGATAACAGAAAATAAAACAAAACAAACTACTAGACCTCTTCGTAGTAGGGAGAGGGGTGGCTTCTCAAATGCTCATCCTGACATCTTAGCCACTGGTTTGCATATTAGCATGACTAGATTTTCCCTCACTATCAATGTTCTGCACCATAATTGATCCACCTTGAATCATCTTTTCAATTTCTCTTTTCAAATCTCGACAATCTTTAATACTATGACACTGAGCATCAGAATGATACGCACATCGTACATTAGGATCAAAATTTCTTAAACGCCGATTAAGAGTGCACCTAAGGAGAGGAGTGATCATGCCCCATTGTACCAATCTCTGAAATAAACTGGCATACGACTCTCCAATTGGTGTGAAGCTATCTCTCAACTTCTGCCTCATTTCATCATTTGGCTTGGATAAAAAATCAGGCTTAGAAGGATTTTGGTATGTTTGTAGAGTTAGAGGACTACTCTGAGGAGTTGGTGTGTTCCACTGTGGGTAACATGGGGGTTGAACATGTGGCTGTGCGTTATATACTAGATACGGAGCTGGAGGAGCAGATTATAATGAATTTTGGGAGTGATTATGTGAAGCTTGGGCATGAACTTGGGTTTGAGCCTGGGAGTGACGACAACGGAGTCTTCTTGACTGTGCCCGCTGTCCAACTACAATAGAAGATGCATCTTCCTCATTCTTTACCTCCCCAACACTTCCTGAACCCTTTTGAATTGCTTGAGTTATCGCTTTTAATGTTGCAAAACTCACAATGCGACCAGTCTTAATTCCCTCTTCTATTATCTCCCCCATTTGAAGGACCTCAATAAATGACTTTCCTAATGCAGGTAACAAGTGTTGATAATATGTTTCATCCTGCGCTTGAGTAAACACCTCCATTATTTTGCTTTCTTTCATTGGCGGTTTTACTCTAACAGCTTGTTCGCGCCATCTGATCTCATACTCCCTGAAACTCTTAGTATTCTTTTTTTTTATACTAGTTAGGGATTTTTCGTCAAGGATCAACTCCATATTGTATTGAAATTGTTGCACAAATCCATTAGCTAGGTCATCCCAACTATTCCACTTGTCGATATCTCGTTCAACAAACCATTTCGAAGCTAGCCCTGAAAGACTCTCCCCGAAATAAGTCATGAGTAGTTCTTCCTTCCCTCCAGCGCCTCTTAATTGGTTACAATAGCGCCTCAAATATGCCACTGGGTCCCCATGTCCGTCATACTTCTCAAACTTTGGCATTTTAAAGCCAAGAGGAAGGTTGACACCTGGAAACATGCATAAGTCCTTATATGAGACACTTTTGTAACCCCCAAGTCCTTGCAAGTTCTTCATAGCCAGTTCCAAACTTCTCAATTTTCTGGTCATTTCCTCTTGTTCTTTTGTTATAACAGGCTTCTCAGTGTTAGGAGAAAATTCAGGCGGGTGAGTGTCACCATAAAGACCAGTCAACTTAAATATAGGCTTGAAAGTGTAACGCTGATACCCAGTAATATCCAATGCAGGCTCTCTTGTAGAGTAGGGAGGCACAACTTGTGGATGAACATCAAAAGTAGGAGATTCAGTTGGGGGTGGCACCACAAAAGCACGAACAACAGGTTGAGCCGAGTATGTGGTAGTCTTGGATTGGGGAGTGAGGAAATGAACATTGGAAGTGGTTGGATACTGTTGCCCCGAAGTCGATCCTGATGCAAGTTGTGCCATATCAACAAAAAATGGAAATTGTGCATGTGACATGGAAGGCAAGCTAGAAAGATATTCCAGATTATCAGTGGGAACTGGAGGAGACGGAAACCCATTAGCCCAAGCTTGATGCATTTCTATCATTTGCTGCCTCAATTTTCGAATCTCTTCATTAGCTCCTAAATTCTCATTTCCCAAACTCCCTATCTGATTAGTGACAACAAACTCGGTATCCTTGTTGGCCATAACCTTCTTTGTGACTTGGTGCAATATGGAGGACCAGCCAAAATGCCACAAAGTAACCACCTCAAACTAACTGAACAAGAGATAACAAATGCGTTAGAGTTAACACTTTCTCAAAATCTCTTTTTTTTTCTTTTTGAAAAGTTCACCGAACCCAAGAAGGGCGCTTACGTATCTCACCCCCGAGAGAGGAGAATCAGGTATGCGTAATTCGTGAATTCTTTCCAAAATGGCCAATTAAACTCTTTTCCTTTTTTTTTTTTATCTTGAAACTTTAAGAAGAAAAGAAAATAACAAATTATCAAAATAATTGACGAAAATCATTTTTGCATTTTTCAGATTTAAATTCCCTATACAAAATGAAACCTATGAAAACCAAAGAAAAATCTTTTTTGAATTTTCAATTCTAAATTTCATATGAAAATGAAACTTGAAACTATTAAAGGAAAATCTTTTGTGGTTTTCTTTTCGAAGATGTATATGACACATCTACTCTAAATGAAGAGTGAAGAAAATCTTTTTTAGATTTTTTTTTTCATATTCCTATACAAAATAAAACCTATGATTAGCAAAGAAAATCTTTTCGGGTTTTCAATTTCGAATTTCATATGAAAATGAAAATTGAAACTATTAAAGAAAAATCTTTTTGCATATTTCTTTTAAAGAAATATATGACACTTACTCTAATAAAAAGTGAAGAAAATTTTTATTTTTTTTGAATTTTTCAAATAAGGTCCCCGAACCAACAATAGGCTGCCTACGTATCTCACTCCCGAGAGAGGAGAATCAGAGGTGCGTAGGTCGTCCAGATTGGATAATTAATGATTAAATCACAGATTGCACCTTGACTTGAGACACGACCAAAGACACATGATGAACAACATAACAAAATCTTTTTTTGTTTTTGAGTTTTCAATTTGACACTTCACATAAAAAATGACACCAACAGTTGTGAAAGAAAATCTTTTTGGTATTTTTGTTATATGAAATGTACAAAAATTCTACCATACTTTTTGAATTTTATAAAAAGCTCCTATTCAAAGAAATCTTTTTTGAAATTTTCAAATTATGAAAGTTTATTAAAGAAACAAAGAAAAATCTTTTTGATATTTTTGTCTTTGACAAAATGAGTGCAAAAGGTAAAAAAAAAAAAATCTTTTTGAATTTTTGGATTGTGAAAAACAAAAGCCATAAAGAACTCTAAAAACTACGAAACTCATTTTTTTTTCAACTCACTTTTTTTTTTTCAAACACACCTTACTTCTAACACATGTTTTCTCCGAATCAGTCCATCAAATGATCAAGTTACCCTCAAAGATGCAACATTTAGCATATAGGGATGCTTTAGAGGTGAGTCTCCAACAAAGGGCCACGTGGGTCTCACTAGGTCTCAATATGATGCAGATAAGCATGACCTAAAGGCTGACCTACGTTGGAGTTTACTAACAAGGCTGTTCGGGGGAGCATATGGTCGATAATGGTTGCTTTGCTTTTCACCCACTCCATACGTCCGACGGCTCCCCCCTCCTAAAATAAGGGTGACTCAACTAGAGTTTGTGTACACGACGTGCACTCCAGGACTTGTTCCAGAAAGAATGACTTAGGTTATGCACATGATGCGAGATATGAAGCAGTAACACATACGATAAAAATTGTAAACAAAAAGCACGTAGGCACTCAACAATGATAAATAATAACACAAAACAACTCAAACAAAACGTCTATACACCTATAGTGCCAAACTAAGCCGATACAACTCCAAAAAATAAGCTCGAATTCTGAAAAATCCCCAGTAGAGTCGCCAAAGCTGTCACACCCCCTTTTAACTCCAAAAGATATATTTTTTAAGGTTCAAAAGGTTTTTTATTATTAAAGTGACAAAATGAAGATTTGTTCTGAAAGAGGATTATTTTTACATTTAAACTCAGAGTCGCCACTTGGCTTAAACCGGCGTGCCAAGTCACCTTTGGAAAATCCTTTTCAAAACGATTTGACTCTTGAAAATGGTTTGCGAACAAAGATTCCGGTTAAGGAATTCTGTTGACCGAGGAAAAGGTGTTAGGCACCTCTCGATCCCATGGTTCGACCACGGTCTCTTGGTAGAGTGAATCGGCTAATTTGGCACTACAATGTACAAACCACACAAAAACATGTAAAACAATCAAACAAACAAACAAAACAAAACGAATCCAAACTATAGTGTTCAGTCCGAGTTATACAGTCTCGAAATAGAAAAATACGAAAATATAAATCCTATTCTAAACTAATCCTAGACTAAGCTCCAATGCCTCACCCGATGCCTCGGGCCTTCATCACGAACGTCCTCCAAGTACAAGATACTTCGAGGCATTCCCCTAATAAATCAATACAAATCCCTCGAGGCATTCCCTGGCCAAATGAATACATTTTTAGTGCCGGAAAATAAAACTATTCAACAAAATTTCAAACATTCCACGGAATTTTCAACATTCAACCAAAGCCACAAATTCTAAACTTTGCCTACCCAACCTATGTTTGCCTAAACCAATCGATGTATCATGATACTACCAAGTTCAATTAACGTTCATTTCAAGTCAAACAACCAATGAATCAAACTAACCAAAATTCACCAATTATGTCAAGTTTTCAATTCTCACCCCCAAATTAATTTTAATTCTCAAACGAGATACCATTTCACCGTACAATCTATAATCAAGGGAACCAACCACGAATTAAAACAAATCACTATTCATCATCAACAAAGATCAAGCAACACATGATATTCAATCCAACACACCAAATATAATAAATGATGAGATAAAAAGAAGAAAAGTAGAATTGGACCTCAATTTAAAGCTTTCTCAATTCAATGTATTATTTCGATTAATTCCGATAGAGTCGGCGCCGATGAACCTTGAATCAAACCTCAACAATGAATGCCAGTTATGGTATGCATCCCTCTCTTGTTTTCTACTGATCCGAAACAGAAATCGCCAAAAATAGACAAACCCGAATCCAATTTTGTGCAAACCGAACTGTTTTCCCACGATTTAGGCGAGGACGCGGCTGGTTGGCTTGCCTCAACGGTGGGAGATGGCCGGAGATGGTGTTTCTGGTCGAATTCAACTGTAACGGTAACAAACAATGTCGACAGTATTCCTCGATTGAAGATTTCGGCGATATGTCACCGGAGAACAAGAGATGAAGAGGATTCAGGGATTTTTGGGTCTGCAGGTGGTTAGGATAAAGTTAGGGATTTATTGAATTTTTGTTATTTTTTGTATTTTTGTGGGATATAATCATATGGGTGAGGGCATGCAGTAAGACATGGGTAAAAATGATAAAAATGCTTTCGGGGAGGGATAAAATTACGTGTCTACATCATTAAATACAAATAAGTATCTGTAGAAAGAAAATCAGTCGCTCCTTTTCAATAATTAAAAAAATACAAATGATAGTTCACATTTGTATTTCTATATTATAGTTTGTATTTGTATTTGTATTTTATAGTTCGCACTTGTATTTGTATGTTATAGTTCACATTGTATTTGTATGTTATAGTTTGCATTTATATTTGTATTTTATAGTTTACACTTGTATCTGTATGTTATACTTCACATTTGTATTTGTATGTTATAGTTCGCATTTGTATTTATATTTTATAGTTTGCACTTGTATTTGAATGTTATAGTTCGCATTTATATTTGTATTTTATAGTTCACACTTGTATCTGTATTTGCCAGTTCACACAAATGAAAAGAAAGAGAAAAACTGAAAAGGAAAAAAAAAGAAGGAGAAAAAATGAGAGGAAAAAAAAAAAAGAAGTAATAGAAAATAGAGAAAAAAACAAAAAAACAAAAAAAAGAAGGAGAAAAAATGAAAAAGGAAAAAAAATAAAAAATGGAAAAAAAAACAAAAAAAAAGTGAAAAAAGAACAGAAAAGAAAAGAACTGAAAAAGAAAAAAAAAGAGGAGAGTAATAGAAAATAGAGAAAAAAAAATATATGAGAGACTATGAATTGCAATTAGGGATAATTAATAGGTAAGAGAGGTTATGAATTGTAATTAATTAAAATTTAGGCTAAGTAGGGTATTTAGGAGTCTATGTTTGCTAAGTTATGTAGTTATTCTTTGAATTAATTATATCCAAAACGTAATATAGTAAAACTAATGGTATTACTTATTATTTCTTAACATATACATCAAACTAATCGGAAACAAATATTACTAAATAAAAAAAATAAATTTTAAATTCTGAATTCGCCTCGATTATCAAATCCAATTCAAAGTGGGAGTTTGGAACCAACACGGAGCAAACATATCCATGTAAGTGGTCCGCCCAAATCACTCTTCCTGGTTCGTCAACATCACAATATGGAGTGTACGCAAGATTTTCCACAAATTAAATGGCAGTATTCGTATATTCATATATTCATTATCACAAACTCAATGTGAAATTTTATTTTAATTTTGAGGCAGTAGAGCTTATAAACCTATATTTTTTTGTTCTTATCCAAATTGATATTTATATATCTTATGTGGTGTTAGATCATAGGAACAATTTTATTATTTTTTATGCAAAATCAATAAATACAGGACGTATATTATTTGTATATAAATTTCTTATACTTAATTATTGTGAGTGTTATGTCTTCCATTTTAATTTATGTGACTTAATTTCTTTTCTAGTTTATTTAGAAAGAAATGATCACTTTTGAAATTTGAAAATATTTTTGCTCAAATTTATCATTTTGCCCCTTTTTGTCCGTTAAACTTCATGCTCAGTTAATAGATTCACACAAATTGAAGTAGGGACGTGGGGGCATATAAATATTCTTACTTTATTAAACTAATTAACTATAATATAATAATTAAAACAACTCGATATAAATATTCAATGCGAATAAATTTTAATCATCCAGTTATTATATATACATAAATATTTTTAAAATATTATTTACATATATACGTACCTAGCCAATTGACAAATGCCCTTTCTAGAAGGATGTCTTTATCATTGGATGTGTATATGTCCATCTTATCTTTATTGCTTGTCAACAAGGAAAAATATCAGTTAATTGTGTGGAAATCAAGAGCACAAGGAAAAATATCAGTTGATTGTGTGGAAATCAAGAGCATTCTTGTCATATTTGATGGATTGGTTTAAGGTTACGCTTCATCCCGCCTTCCTCCGTTTCAAAATAAGTGTGCTAAAACAAAAAGAATTATGTTAAAATAATTGTCGCTTTAGAAATTTCAGACAAAGAATAATACTTCCTCCGTTTAAAAAAGAATGACCCACTTTCCTTTTTAGTCTGTTTAAAAAAGAATGACCCCTTTTTCTTTTTGTCAATACTTTGATTTCAACTTTCCACATGACATGTTTATGACCACAAGATTAAAGGGCATTTTGGTACATTTGACACAACTTTAATTTAAGGCCGCAAATTCAAAAGTCCTCTTTATTTTCTTAAACTTTGTGTCAAGTCAAAGTAGATCATTCTTTTTTAAATAGAGGGAGTAACTGTTTTCAACATTCTTGAACTTTCTTCGTTTCAATATATTTGTCTTACTTTCGTTTTTAATCTGTTTAGAAAAGAATGTATCTTTCTTGTTTTGAGTCTCTTTATCTTTCACATGTCAGGTTTAAGACCACAAGATTAAGAGACTCTTTAGTAAATTTTATATATTTTAAGTTTAAGACCACAAAATTCAAAAATTATTTTTATTTTTTTAAACTATGCATCAAGTCAAAATTAGACAAACAAAATGAAATGAATGGAGTATTAAAGAACTACATCTTCTTAATAGTGCTCAATTATCCAAAAACATCATCTAACAAATATCAGGAATAATATAGTAAACTATACTTTCTATTTATTATTTTTCTTAAGCTAATGCGATAATTATTTTTGGGATGGAGGGAGTATATCACACTAATTCCCCTCTTATCAACTTCACTAGTATATATAATACACTAATTTCCATAGAGGAAATAAGTTAAGGAATGGAGATTGTTGCTTCCTACTTAGTCTCATTTTTGTTTGCAATAATTTTAGCAATATATGCATGGAGGTTGTTGGATTGGGCATGGTTTAGGCCAAGGAAACTAGACAAGTGCCTAAGAAAACAAGGTCTTAAAGGGAACTCTTACAAATTAATATTTGGAGACCTCAAAGAGTTGTCCAAAAGCTTTGAAGTTGCAAAGTCCAAACCATTGAATGTCTCTGATGATGATATATCTCCCAAAATTCTTCCTTATTTTGTTGAAGCAATCAAGAAACATGGTATGTTTTCGTTTTGTTTCGCACCTAATGGTGTTTTAATTTCTGCCTGTTTTTCAGACCGACTAATTTGAAATACTAGTCAAGTTTGGCGTAATACATGCACATTTAACTTGGCTTCAACTTTCATCTATGCCCTCCAACTTTGGGTGTGCACAAGTGGACACTTAAACTTGTATAAAGTTGATCAAGTACACGCATCTATCCTATGTGGCATCTTATTTGACTAATTCATGTCCTACATGGCGTCCTACGTATATTATGCCACATAGGACGCATATATCTATTTGTTCAACTTTATGCAATTTTAAGTGTTTACTTGTGCAATTCAAAGTTGCAGGTCTTAGTTGTAAACTGAAGCCAAGTTAAAGGCATATTTATGTATTATGCCTTAAAAATTCATTGCTAGGTAGGAATTAGCTAAGAAATTTGTCGCTAATATGTCAAGAAATAATTAGAAGCTAACATGATTTATTGATATTAATCTATAGTTAAATAATATTAGCGACTTGTATTTACTATTTAGTGACAAAGTTATCCATTGCTAACATTTTTTGTAGTGCAGTTACCAACCCACCACAACTTTTTGTGAGGGTAAGTTTCCAATACTTATGTAAGAAAAAGGAGTTCTTTGAATTTTGGAGAGCAAATGGTCCGTTAAATTTGATTAAAACTACGAAAAAATTGATATTAGCAAAAACTCACTTACATGGGAACAAGTTTTGTAGTTTTTATTTTTGATTTATTTGATCTAGAGTTTGTTGTAACTTTTTGAAATGTAATTTTTGCTAAATTTTTATATCTTTTTATTGTCGAGTTCAATTTTCTTTTGTCATTACTACAAATTATAGGATTTGATGACACTTTCTTGGCATTTATGATTTTTTTTCTCCCCACAGTTTCCTATCAAATCTAACGAACATAAACGGAGACTGAAAATATTAACTTTTGACAAATTTAAATGAGTAAAACTGTTTTGTATATAATTAATGACTTATCTGAACCTACCATTAATCAAAAGAGATCATTTATGTCATCTTCTCAACTTTGGACTTCCAAAATTTTACAGGTAAAAACTGTTTTATATGGCTTGGGCCAAAGCCTATGGTATTAGTATGGGACTCTGAGGCAATGAGAGATGTGTTGAACAAACTTGCTCTCTACCATAAGCCCAAATCAACTCCCATCACCAAGTTGCTAGCACAAGGAATTTCAAGCTACGAAGAGGACAAGTGGGCAATGCACAGAAAAATCCTCAATCCTGCTTTCCACGTGGAGAAGATAAAGGTATTTTTCACCTACAAAATGATCAAGAAATAGTTTTAAGTAATACATAACAATATCTCATCTTTAACCGTTTAAGCTTTTAAATGAAATAATCACATAATTCGTTATGATAGAATAGGCATCCTCAGATTAAAATCTCGTTGCCACCCAAATACATTAAATATTTCCACGTAGAGGCGGAGCTAGAAGCCAAAGGGGATTCATCTAAATCACCTTCTTTAAAAATTTACTATTTACATATAAGGTTAAACTTATTATTTTTATCTATATGTACTATGTGATGAATTCTCTTAGTCCTTGGTTGTGTTTATTTCTTTATATTTCCAATTCCTTTTATGGAATTCTGGTTTCGGTACTATCTACATGTTTGACCTATGAGGAAAAAGAAATCAGGCATACAAGCGAACGTTGAATATATCATTGGCATACTATATAAACACACACTTAAATTTGGCCTCAACTGCCAAGTAAAAACACTTGTTTACCAAACACATCAATAACTTTTTTTCAGTTTCAGCACTTTTATCCAAACACATAACTGCTTATTTTTAAAATAAGACAGAGGCGGATTTAGAGGCCCGAGTGGGGGATCCCGGGAACCCAGTAACTTTCGTGCGAATTTAGTATTTATATAGAGAGATCTAGTAAATATATAAGAATTATAAGTTGGAAACCCATAAACTAAGTGTATTGTTGATCTAGGGGAGTAGAAAGACTTATAAAAATTTCATTGACCTCATGGTTGTGGGTTCAAATCCCCATAGTATCTATTTGTTTTTATGTTTATCTAATATGGGAACCCACAAACTTTAAATTCTACTTTCAAAAACACTTTTTAAAAGACACTTTTTTCAGCTTATTCAAATGGGCCCGACATCAACTCTACTTTCTGTTGGGAAAATCGATTATTTTTCCCGTCCCTTTCGGACCGCTTTCAAGCAGAAAATAACAGAGAAATTAAAGAGAATAACAACACAAAGATTTAACGTGGAAAACTCCCCAATTGGAGAAAAACCATGGGCCTCCCAGAAAAATATTCACTATATGAAAATTATTACACCATACAATACACAATATTTTTCTCACACACCCTCACTTCCTAAAATACTATTCTCAAAGAGATCTCCGAGAGAATTATCTCTAAACCTCTTTAATAGTAAAGAGGGAAAAGAATATTTTTGTGTGTGTTAAACAATGAAGGAGGTGGAGTTTATTTATAACTCCCAACCTCCTCCCAACCAAAGTAAATTTCCGATGTGGAATTTTCTTTCTTCAAAATAAACTTCAACAAATCTCCACTTTTTGAAGAGAAGAAAATGCAATCCGTTGGCCCTTATAGTTATCCAGCTACACATAACAAAATCAGTTCTCCACCTGACTCTAAACTCGGTCAATCATATGTAACTGCAACTTCCACATTGTCTGCTACTGACAATCATAATTCTAAATTCAAGAATTATCATACCCCCACCATAAAGAGTACATCCACTCAGATTGAAAAACCAATCTAAGAATTTTCACTTGAAATCACTTCCTAATTTCAAGAATATCATTTTCGGCACATGTCGAAAAAATTGCTAATAACTTATGGTGCAACTCTCTTGTTGATTTCTTGAGAGTTCATTAGCCATCGACATCCTTTCCACCACACACCTTGCATTACCTATCAACCAATGCCCATGTGCAAACTTGTGGACCAGCTACCAATTAAACATCCTCTTCTATGGCAATTCTAAAGGTAGCATTCATGCCATGAAGATTTTCATCTTTCTTACAAAGAAATATCATCCCACTGTTCTAGGGAGACAACATTGGCAGCATTTTCTTTGGAGCTTCCAGCCGAACGAGCCCCATTATTTGGATAATTATTTTTAACATGTCCCGGTTGTTTACAATTCTAGCAGATGACCTTATTCTTAGAGCTTTGCTTCCATTTTCCTTTAACAACAAGAGCTGAATCTTCTAGAGATTTTTCATCTCCATTCTTCAATCTCTTTTCCTCAGAAATCAATTTGCTTGTCATTTATGAGAAAATCACAGTTTCCTTCTCATATATTAAAATGGGTTGCATGTGCTTGTAGGAAGATGGAAGAGACCAGATGAATCGAAGTGCCTTGTCTTCATCCTCAATTTTCACTCCAATAGATTCCAATTCAGAAACAATCCCATTCAAGACACTCAGATGATCAGAAATAGTTGTACCTTCAGCCATTTGCAATTTATGAAATTGCTCCTTCAAATATAACCTATTTGAAATACTTTTGGTTTGATACAATTCTTCAAGTTTCTCCCACAACTCCTTTGTTGTAGACAATCCAATCACATTAGCAAGAACATTTTTAGCTAAACACAAGCGAATTTGACTTGCCGCTTTCATGTTTAGCTCTTCCCATTCTTCATCACTAATTCTGAATTTTTCTGAGTCTTTACTACTTTCAATTTTTTCTGAATCCTTATCACCTTTTCTGCTAGTTGGTCTCTCTTTCAATGCCTTGTGTAATTCAGATTGGATTAACACATCCTTGACTTGCACTTGCCACAAGCCAAAATTAATTCTCCCATCAAATTTCTCAATCTCAAATTTTGTCCCCATCTTGTTTATCAGTACTAATAAATGAACAATAGTAATGTAAAGTACCCACTAAATTAGTTTCCAGGAAAGAGAGGTGGATCACAAGGGATACACTTAATTACCAAGTCTTTCTTTAGCCAGAACCTCTTTAGATTGTACTTATTCCCACTATTACTAAATATACAAGTACCCTAAAGTAACCCCACCAGAATAGCAAACTCCACCGGAATCAGACTCCACTTGCTACTCCACCGGGACGAAACTTCTTCTTGAGAACAATAATTCTAATTCAGAATTTTTTTCTGATGTGGAAGATCAGACAAACCGAAGGCTTTGATACTACTTGTTGGGAAAATCGACTATTTTTCCCACCCCTTCCGGACCGCTTTCAAGCAGAAAATAACAGAGAAATTAAAGAGAATAACAATACAAAGATTTAACATGGAAAACTCCCCAATTGGAGAAAAACTACGAGCCTCCCAAAAAAATATTCACTATATGAAAATTATTACGCCATACAATAAACAATATTTTTCTCACACACCCTCACTTCCTAAAATACTATTCTCAAAGAGATCTCCAAGAGAATTATCTCTAAACCTCTTTAATAGTAAAGAAGAAAAAGAATATTTTTGTGTGTGTTAAACAATGAAGGAGGTGGAGTTTATTTATAACTCCCAACCAAAGTAAATTTACGATGTGGGATTTTCTTTCTTCAAAACAAACTTCAACACTTTCTTGGACTCCACTTGTGGAATTATAATAGATATGTTGTTGTAACTCTGCTTTCATTCTGTTTTCTTTTTTACATTTTTGTTCCTTTCTGGCTTGCAAATTTAACCCAAGTTTGCAGGAGTGAAATATTCTACAAGATACAGTTTGGTAGCACTAATATGCGGTTTACAAATGTGTAGAATATGTTTTCAGCAGTTCATTTGTGCTGCACTGAAATGGTGAGCCAATGGGAGGAGGCTGTCTCAATGAAAGGAACATCCTGCGAACTCGATATATGGCCTTATCTCCAAAGATTGACTAGTGATGTAAAAAGTATCACTTTTTTATAGTTAAGGTGTGTAATAGGTGACTTCTATAGTTTAGGTGTGGATTCGACTTTTCGACTATAGTTTGGGGTGGAAACGATGCCTTTTTTCTTAATGTTTTTAGCCGTTTACTTTTGTTATTTAATAGGCTGGACGCGCCTAAAATAAGTGTAACACACGCGCCTTAGAATGGGGGTCGCGGGGAGGTAATAATATCACTTTTATATAGTTAAGGTGTGTAATAGGTCACTTATATAATTTAGGTGTGGCTTAGACTTTTCTTGTATAGTATGGGGTGGAAATGATGCCTTTTTCCTTTAATAAAAATATGCTATTTGATCATTACTTGTACACGTTATACTTTTTGACAAATTTTAGTGAAAAGTGATATAATAGAAATTAGTTATTATTTCCTAGTTGTAGATTTAAAAATATTATGATTTTCAATGGCGTTACGATTTTTTCAAAAAAAAGGAAAAAATTAAAACATGGGGCGGTGCGGTTATGCGCGGGTATGAATATGGAGCGGGTTTATGCGGGTTTAAAGGTGATGCGGTGCGGTGCAGTGCGGTTTTAAAACTTGTGGGTTTAGAAAAAACCCGCACCGCACCGCACCATTGCCATCCCTATTCATGATAGATCTACTTCAAGTGAGACTCCATCTTTAATTCAGCTCCTGCTTCTTCTGTGTTGTAGTCAAACTCCAACTCATAAATTCAGCACATGATCTATTTCATTGAGTTTATCAGATTGTAACCATTATCCATTCCTTCATTCCAACACTCTTGTCTTCCCTTATCTGTGATCTTGCAATGAGTTAGTCTGCTTGCACCTATGCATTTGTGAACCAGCATAACTAACATGTTTGATCCATTTTGTCAATCATTAAAAACTCATAGAACCCATACTGTTTATGTATTATACATATATAATTGAAGTTTTAATCGTTTATGCTTTTAAATAAGATAGTCACACAATTCAATAAAAGACCTCATCTTCAAGACAGAGTACAAAGAAGTTTATTTCCACTTGTACTGATTATCACAAATCCATGATATCAAGTATCAACTCTACTTTCCTGGAACTCCACTTGGTGGGATTACACTAGATATGTAGTTGTAACTTCATTTTCTTTTTTACAATTTTTGTTCCATTCTAGCTTGCAAATTTAACCCAAGTTTGCAGGAGTGAAATTTTCTACAAGATACAGTTTGGTAGCACTAATATGCGGTTTACAAATGTGTAGAATATGTTTTCAGCAGTTCATTTGTGCTGCACTGAAATGGTGAGCCAATGGGAGGAGGCTGTCTCAATGAAAGGAACATCCTGCGAACTCGATATATGGCCTTATCTCCAAAGATTGACTAGTGATGTAATTTCTCGCACAGCCTTTGGGAGCAACTATGAAGAAGGTCGAAAGATATTTGAGCTTCAAAAAGAACTAGCTGAGTATGTCATTGAAGCTTCTCGCACCTTATATCTTCCAGGATGGAGGTAATAAAATGTCGTTTTTCCTGAGTCTTAAGTTTTATATTATGAAATTTGGGTGCATTACTAGAAAAAGAAGGAACAACTATGTTAAGTGAGAATTGATCCCTAATTCACAAGTTAAATATTTCAACATTCAACCAAGTGTACCATTAACATACTTAAATAGCATAGATGCATGTAAGGTAAGGTTGCGTACAATAGATCTGTATTCAATATTATGAACTTCAATATTAAGTTCAAGTTAAAGTGTGAACAACCAAATAAAGTTCTAACTATGTATTCACAAATATGAACTTCAATAATAAGTTCAAACCAACTTATAGGTGAATATAACAATCCATGCACTGCAGCAGACGAATATAACTATAGGTGAACCAACCCGGTCCAATAAACAAGTGATTAATTGTTGATGATATACATATTGTTATTGATTGTAGGTTTTTGCCAACTAAGAGAAACAGAAGGATGAAGGAGATTGACAAAGATGTTCAAGCAATGATTAGAGGAATCATTGATAAGAAAGTGAAGGCAATGAAAGCAGGGGAAACCAATGCTGATGACTTATTAGGCATGTTGTTGGAGTCCAACTTTACAGAAATTGAACAACATGGTAACCAGGATTTTGGTATGACTACACGAGAGGTCATCGAGGAGTGTAAATTGTTCTATTTTGCTGGGCAAGAGACCACCTCTGTATTGCTTGTATGGACAATGATTTTGTTGAGCAGGCATCCAGATTGGCAAGCTCGTGCTAGAGAAGAGGTTTTGCAAGTCTTTGGTGATGATGGAACACTAGAATTGGATGGATTAAACCGCTTAAAGATTGTAAGTTAGTTAACATTTTACCTTCTTTTATGCATCCAGAATCTAATATTTGTTAAATTTTTGTACTACTTCTCACACACATATACACATAGGTTCTATGTCGAATTGGGTTCAATATGCTATTTCAATGTGGAACTCCTTCTAATCATATAGGTGACAATGATTTTTCACGAGTCATTAAGGCTATATCCACCAATTGAAGCGCTTAGTCGAATGACTAAAACAAAAACCAAGCTAGGGGAACTAAGTTTACCAGCTGGAGTGATGCTCTCTATGCCAATAATGTTAGTGCATCATGACAAAGAAATATGGGGTGAAGATGCATTGGAGTTCAAGCCAGAGAGATTCAGTGAAGGCGTTTCAAAGGCAACAAAGGGCCAAATGACGTTTTTCCCATTTGGCGGGGGACCTAGGATATGCATTGGACAAAACTTCGCGATGATAGAAGCCAAGATGGCTTTGGCTATGATTCTACAACGCTTCACATTTGAACTATCTCCTTCTTATACACATGCTCCACAGCCTGTAATAACTACCCAGCCTCAGTATGGTGCTCCTCTTGTGTTGCACAGATTGTAAAAAGAGTGAATAAACCCTCTTATGCAAATTAGTTTACACTAGTCACTCTTTCCTCTTTTCTAGCTTGAAAAAAAATAACATTATCTTTATATTTGAAAAGTTTTTCATTTGAAATATCTCATTTTCTGTTAATGAGATGAACTTGTACACATTATAATCCGTTATGACATATTTTGAGCACAAGTACCAATAATTAAGAATACTTTTGGTATTTTGTAATTGTCTTTCCTCATTTTTCTTAAATTTTGTGTTCAATAATTAAGAATCACATGGAGCAGTAATATCTTTGTAGAATCAGTCAAATCTCTCTTAACGTGTTAATATGTTAAATTTTAATCTGCCTCAATACTTGATCACCAGTCTTGAATGAATTTGGAAATACCTTGAGGTTTCTGATTTGCCAAATATAGTATATATATATATATTGCCAACTCTTCTTTAAACAAAATGTCTTTTCACTATTTTTCTTTACTTTTCTAAAATATATATAGTAGGGGAATTAATTAATATTTTTCTTCTACTAGACTTCTTAAAATATATAGGACTCCTAAAATATATGGGAGGAGAATTAATTAATATTTTCCTTTCTACTAGACTTCCTAAAATATATGAAACTCCTAAAATATATGATAGAAGAATTAATTAAATTTTTTTTTTTACTGTTCAATTAGAAAAATACTCCTAAAATAGGACTCTATTAAGGAAATACTTCTCTATATATTGAGATGTACCTTAAATTAGAGAACAAACCGATTTGCCTATTGATAGAATATGATTGATGCTCATCTAACTTGATTCGATTGCATGTCTAGATAGGTGGATGCTTGATTTTCTAACTCTCAACTTCTTCGCTGTTTTTGTTAGCATAATAGAATTCAACATGTGTGTGTATATATATATTAGTTTAGGTGTACGCGTTTTGCGCGTGTATCTCATTTTAATGAGTTCAAACATTACACTAAATAGGATATTTGTTTAAGTAATAAAGATGAATATAATAATTAAATTTAATATCTTTTGAATATGTAAAGATGGAGAATTTATTTATTAAACCTAACCTTTACCAAAAATATTTTTAAAAGTCGATCGACATTCATCTACCATCTGCAAATTGCAACAAAATAATACAATCATAGAGGCATCAAAATAATACAATTAAATTTAATATTTACACAGAAAAAATTTCTCAAAGTCATTCAATACTCATCTACCACCTGTAAACAATAACAAAATAATACGATAATAGAGATATCAAAACAATACAATTAAACCAAACTTTTACACAAGAAATTCTTCATAGACAACCGATATTCATCTACGATCTGTAAACTATAAAAAAATAATATAATAGTGATCACAAAGCTTCAATTTTGATCTAACTAATTCTTGTCTGAGCGAAAGTTTGGACCCTAAAGAATGATTTTGAATGAAATTAAAGAAGATATATATATATATATATACACACACACATGTTGAATTCTATTATGCTGATAAAAACAATGAAGAAGTTGAGGGTTAGAAAATCAAGCATCCACTAATCTAGACATGGAATCGAATCAGGTTAGATGAGCATCAATCATATTCTCCCAATAGGCAAACCGGTTTGTTCTCTAGTTCAACGTATATCTCAATATTTATAGAAGTATTTCCTTAATAGAGTCCTATTTTAAGAGTATTTTTCTAATTGAACAGTAGAAAAAAAATATTAATTAATTCTCCTACCATATATTTTAGGAGTAATTATTTTTTAAGTAATTATTGCATCTTTTAATCACATCCAACAATTATTAATGATTAATAATAAACACTCATTGTGTAAGAAATTCAACTTCTTGAACCAAAGCTTCTTTCAACTAATTATATATTTCTCTTAAAACAAAAGGGCTTTAGAAGTCGCACAATTAATCCTAATCATATATATATATATATGAATATAAAACAAAGAACAAACTAAAAATAATAATATTACAAAAATCAAACAAGGAAGATAATTAAGGATCTCTAACCCGGTTTACACATAAATACACCTGTATAAAAACACAGTGGATTATTATAGAAACAGATAATTAATAATAATAAACACCTACATTCAAAAAAATTATTTGAACAAAGAAATAAAAAGTATAGAGATAAACCTTTAATTTTTTCGACTACTTCATTCGGCAACATGCTTGTTACGTTGAGTTTTTAATCTAAAATTTTCAACTGCAAGAAAATCGCGAGAAAAACCATAAGGAAAAATTCATTGTCAATTGTTCATTATGTATAATGCATATATAATCAATCTTTAAAACTATTAGAAAAATAAAAGGCAAAAGAATGAACATGGTGAATGAAAGAAGACAACTTGAATCAAATAAGAAAAAATATAAGTAGAAGTTATGTTTCTTGTAAGTTTGATTTAAAATATTACTTACATAAAATTGTAGATTTTTTTTTTTTTTTTTACATAAGGTAAAGTTTTAATAATTTAAAAGTGTTAAATATAATGAATGTTTACCTATTAAGGACTTGAATTAATTTTAAAATCAATTAAATAATAATTATTTTATAACAAAAGTTACTTAAAAAATAATTTATACGTTTTAAGTCATATTTAATATAGAGTTGTTTGCTTAATTAGAATCCTAATTTTGGTATGTTTTTTTTTCTGTTGGTAATACTAATTGTGGTTTGCTACTAAAGAAGAAAAAAAGAAAATTTTGTATTTGCTTGTCTTGAAATTTAATCCCGTTCGTTTTAATATTTTTTTCCCTTAAAATCAGTCTACTATTATTAGAAGGAAATCTAAGTAATTATAAATATTAATTAATTATAGCCGACACCTAACAAAATTTTCCATAAAATTGGGAGTGTTTCCATATATTTGAGGTTTTTTTTTTTTTTTTTATATTTATTAAAGTCAATATTCAATATTAATAATAGTTATTTGAGGAAAAAAAATAAAAAGACGATTTTACCTATTGTGAAGTCTTTTAATGAAGGGCAAAATGTTCAAATCACTTTTTTAAGGGTCTTCACACTTTTAATATATTATATATTATAGATATAGATTATATATATATATATATATATATATATATATATATATACTTTGTTTTCATTTCAAAATCATTCTTTAGGGTCAAAATTTTTCGCTCAGACAAGAATTAGTTGGATCAAAATCGAAGCTTTGTGATCGCAATTATATTTTTCTTTTATAGTTTACAGATCGTAGATGAATGTCAGTAGGTTTTGAAGAATTTCTTGTGTAAAGGTTAGGTTTAATTGTATTGATTTGATATCTTTATTATCTTATTATTTTATTTTAATTTTACAGGTGCTAGATGAATGTGGGTCAGCTTTAAAAATATTTTTTTAGGTAAATGTTGGGTTTAATTGTATTATCGTAATATCTCTATTCTTGGGCGGATCTACATGTAAGTTAGGGGGTTCATCCAAACCCCATTCGATGAAAAATTATACTATATATATAATTAAAATTATTTTTTATGTATATATAGTAGATGTCGAACCTCTTTCGGTTAGATGGTATGTTCACTTGTGAACCCCTTGCTGAAAATCCTGGCTCCGCCACTATCTCTATTAGTTTGTTATTTTGTGGTAGTTTACAGTTCGTAGATGAATCTCGATCGGCTTTGAAAAATTTTTGTGTGTAAAATTTAAGTTTAATTATATTATTTTGATATTACTTTTATCGTATTATTTTGTTGCAGTTTACAGGTGATAGATAAATGTTGGTCGGCTTTGAGGAATTTTTTATGTAAAGATTAGGTTTAGTTGTATTATTTTGATATCTTTATTATCATATTATTTTGTTATTGTTTATAGGTGATAGATGGGTATCAGACGACTTTGAGAAAATTTTTGTGTGTAAAGATTAGATTTGATTGTATTATTTGATGTTTCTATCATTGTGTTATTTTGTTGCAATTTACAGATGGTAGAAGAATTTCGATCGACTTTTAAAAATATTTTTGGTAAAGATTAGATTTAATAAATAAATTCTCCATCTTTACATACTCAAAAGATATTAAATTTAATTATTATATTCATCTTTATTATTTAAACAAATATCCTATTTAGTGTAATATTTGAGCTCATTAAAGTGAGGTATCCGCGCAAGGTGTGTTTAGAAAAGTGATTCGAACTTTTTATCCTTTACGAAAAAGCTCTGCTTTAGACAAAATTGTCTTTTCACCTTTTTTCTTTAATTATTATATTATTATCTTTATAATATTAAATATTGACTATAATAAATATATGATATGAGAATATTCCTAAATATTTGGAAAGACTCCTAAATTTATGAAAAGTTTTAATTTGTTGGGTATGTATTTTTTTAATGGAAAATTAGTAATACTATTTTTTAACCAAAACTATTCTGGCGTGTACAAAGAAGAACCCCAAAAATTTAAATTACTACTAATATTAAGTAAAATTTAACTTAAATAAAATGTTTTCCTTATATAAATCCTAAAAGTCATAGCCAACAGATTTATGATAGTCCCTTTTTTCCTCTCACGTGTATCCTTTTTGGGGTAAGTTCTCAAAGCAAATAATTTGGTTTGTAATTGTTTTAGGTTTAATTATTTGATATAGGTAAGAAATCATAATATTTAATATTTTAAAATTAATTAAAATTTTACCTTATATAAAAAAAGTGATTTCTAAAATTCTATTTAAGTAATACTATGAACTCAAAAGTTACAAGAAACATACTCCTATTTTTACGTTTTCTTATTATTTTGATTTTGCTTCATGTGTATTCTTGCATTTATTATTATCACCCTTTATGCTTTCATTTATTTCTTCTAATTTATAGCTTTAAAAATTATGTAGGAGTTATACATAATCAACAATTGATAATCAATACACTTCTTTTAATTTCTCGTCTCTCTTTCAGATGAGATTTTTTGATCGAAAAACTGAAAGAATTTCCCGCCGAATGAAGTAGCTACAAAAATCAAAGGTTTATTTCTTTTTTTTTTTCTGTTTAATTGTGACTTAGTTTTGATAATGTTATTGAACTATATTTTGATATATGATTCGTTAGTTTTATAGTTGAATCCTTAATTAAACTTATTAGTTGAGTTTGAATTATAAGATCAACTAATAAGTTGGAGTAGCTTATTGTTCTTTAATCTTTAATTAGTTGAGTAGCTTAACTCGAAGAACAACCTTAAAACTCTAAGTTAAGAGTTAAATATATTTAGGAATGATTCATAGTGCTTTAGCTAATTTAGCATTGTAATGAGACATTCATTTTTAAGATGTTGTAGCATTAACACTTTTAGGGTGGAGAGAATATACACACGTGCAACGTACGTATACTTGACTATTATATATATGTGTGTGTGTGTGCGCGTGTGTCTAGCCAGTCCTCTTGGGCAACCAAGAGTGTTATGTAAAAAGGATCAAGGAGGATCCTAGTCGTGAGGAGAAGGGGTAGGAGTAGGAGCTAGCTTTAGGGACGGAATCGAAGAAAAGAAATTCGTTTATGCCACGACGAGCTATATGGAAGGGAACTTTTGTTGATGCATTCCGCTTGAGAATGAAGAAGAAGAGAGATCTTATTTTTAACAGGAAAATTTGGTCATATAGATCTTCTATTTTGCCGAAATTCATTGATTGCTCTGTACGAATTTATAATGGAAAAACTTCTGTTTGTTGTAAGATTATTGAAAGAAAGGTTGGTCATTAATGTGGAGAGTTTGCTTTTACGTGGAAACGAAGACCTTCAAGAACAAATATTAGACCGGGAAGAAAAAGGGCATTATTCATATACTTTCCTCCTTTAATCTGTTTGACCTATTTTTCTTTTTAATTTATTTAAAAAAAAATATTTAACATGTTTAGGAGCAAAAGATCAAAGGACATTTTGGTACGTTTGACATATCTTTGATTTAAGACTATACAAAGACATTTGGTGTGAGGTATAAGGTATAATAATCCAGAGATAAAATACAGGATATCTAGCATTTGGTTGGAGGTATTAGTTAGTCCTAGAATTACTTATCCCACCATTTAAATCATAGTGATGGGATAAACTATCCCATATACATAGTGGTATATCTGATTTTGAGATAATTAATCCCCGGATAACTTGTTACCAACCAAAAGATTAAGGAGTATTTTGACACATTTGACATATCCTTGGTTTAAAATAATAAGATTCTAAAATATTCTTTATTTTCTTAAATTTTGTACCAAGTCAAAAGAGATCAGTCAATTTAAAATGAAGGGAATGCTTATTATCACGACTCAGTGTAAAATTTTATTTTGAATTTAAGGCGGTGGCGTTTTTTAGTATACTTCTTATATCCAAATTGATATTTATATGTCTTAAGTAACAATTTATTCCAGGGGCGGATCCAGGGGCTTGGGTGGGGGTTCCTGGAACCCAGTAAGTTTTGCGAATCTAGTATTTATACAGAGAAATCTAGTAAAATATAAGATTTATAAGTTGTGATAGCATACAAACTATGAAATCGGAAACTAAACTATGATACAAAATGAAAGCTAAAAGGATAGATAGAAAGCAAGAAATAGATAGACAGAATGAATGAATGAATAAATGAATGAATGGATAGCAAACTAAGGGTATATTAAAACCCTAACCCTTTATTCAACATCAATCAAAGCATATAACTCTCATGTAGACCTCAAGGGAATCGGATTCCCAAGCAACCCACGTTTCTAAACAAGGTATCAACACAAGCTTATCCAAGCTTGTCTCACACACTCAAAAGAGTATACATTCATAATTCATCAAAATCTCCCTCCTAAATGAAAGAAAGGTCCTATTTATAGTCTAGGTTAAATTATTACATCTTATGGGCCCAAAAGTGACCCATTTGGAAAGAACAAATCATGGTTGCCCACTTAACATCTGCTTAAGCATTTATGATGTATATGGGGCGCATCTCAGGTGCATCCCAAGGGCATGTTGGATTGTTTTTACTTAACCTAGCAGATCTAAAGCTGGTTGGGCGCACCTTCAAAGCGGATGGGGCATATATCCTCTTTTGGAGGCTTTCTAGCCCCGTCTTGCACTCCCTTGGCCTCTTTAATGTCCCTTGACCCTCCTTGAAGATCATCACCATACAATTGGATCCTTTTGATAGCACCAAGGATTTATCAAGTGCCTCTTGGACCATGAGCCTCTTATCCAAAGATCGGAAGGAAATTTGGATTGTATCATCCCCTCCTTCTTGAAGAGGATTCGTCCTCAAATCTACAACCTTAAAGCACAAGAGAAGAACACACAACTAATACATCCTCAAAGCACGAGAGTTAGCACAGTGGTGAACATAAACACATCTATGCCAAAGAGGTACACATTTGACATACAACCAATGATTTTTTTTATCAACAACACGAATTCATCATACACTACACAAAAGGTGTTGGCTATAAGAAGTCTTATGAAACAAGGAAACTACCAAGGTCGTAAGACACAAGTATTTCACTATTTCACCATAAGTCCATACCCAAGAACTCCTACCTCTATCTAAAATAAATCCCACATCAACATGGATATTATCAAATGCAAAGAGGTATTAAAGAAAGGTAAGAAGAAGATGAGTCTCCTCCATGGTGTTTCCATACATAAGAGTAGCAAGGTACTTAAGAAATCTAGTAATCAAGTCACTAGAAGTTGTAACAACCAAGGATAGAGTCAAGTCATTAGGATGCACATCACCCTTCCTTCAAGACAACTCATGTTCACACCATATGCATTTTCAACACAAACATAGCAATTATCATAGGCAAAAAGATAGAAAAGAAAAGAGTTAAGGAAACCATTCTCATCTAAATTACCCTCAATAATAAGTATACAAGAAGCTGAGATAAGACAATTTAAGCACATTACATTTTTTCCTTTCTAGCAACTTCCCACATGAAGTGCATTCACCAACTCAATCATGCTATTAGAGGAAATAGAGGATCTATAAGAAACCAATTCACTCCAAGACAAATGGTATACCTAAGATGTTGGGTGACTTCTTTTCATGGCACTTAGAATGCTTCTAAGAGTCCTTCCTATTACCTCAACTCGTCCAATCACACAAGTGTGAAAATGATTAGGAAACACAAGTCATACATTAAGTACACACCAAGGACTCTTCCTAAAACCACAAATAGACTAGGTATCTAGATTGCAAGACCCACGCAATTCAACCACCAAAGACAAACACCATAAAGGAATCTTGAAGACACTAATATTCTCATGGTGTGACATGATATCAATCAATTTCAAGGGTCTATACAACATGGAAGAAATATCATCATGCCTCCAAGGATCACTAAAAAGAGGAAAGGGTACACATACCTTAGAAGTGAAGCCTTGAACTTTTTCTGTTGTCCTTCAAAGGTGCTTTATAAGGACCTTACCTCCCATGTATCAACTTGGACCAATAGACTTGATACTTTTTCCACTTTGTAGGAATTTTCTTAAAAGGTAACTACTTCTTTCGATCCATGGGGTTAGATGATCCACCCCTTGTCATAAAATATCCATCGACCCATAGGAGTTTGACTAGGTTTCTCCTTTGAGTCAGGCCTTCATCAACTTTGAAGTCCTTGAATAAGAACTCATCTAGTCCTTCAAACTTATGCTTATGAGTAGGGGTCTGTAAAAACCAAACCAACCTATAAAAATTCTATTGGGTTATTGGTATTTGGTTATTGGGTTAATGATTTCTTATTGGTTTTATAAAAAAATTTATTGGATAAACGGTTCGGTTTTGATTTTCGCTTATTGGGTTATTGGTTAAACCGATAACCCAATAAGAATACACTAAGTTATTATTTTTTCCCTATTTATGTAATATATATATGTATGTGTGTGTTATATACACTACTTATTCACAGTTCTGTGATTCAAAAAGTATTAACCTATTCAGGGCAACAAAGACACAAAATATAAAGCACGAGTATTATCATTGGAAAGCTTGAAGCATTTAGTAGCTTCCAACAATTAGGATTTAATTTTTTTCCGAACTAACATTCAATTCAAGTTTGAACATTCTTGTAAACAAAAATGCATTGCGTAGGATTTTGACGGTAACTAGGATTTTATTTTTTTATGCTGCTACTATTTCTATTTTATGAGTATTTTCTTATTGGTTAAACTAAAAACCGAACCGTTAATGATCAAAAACCGATAAACTGAAAATCGATAAGAAAATATCTTATTGGTTGGTTATTGGTTTTACATATTTAAAAATCGAAAACCGATAAACCGATCCAATAACACATAAAACCTAACCGAACCGACCGATACACACCCCTACTTATCAGAGTTCTTCTTTGAATCCACATTTGGAAACATTGGCTCATGATCTTGGAAGAGAGAAATATTAGTACTAGGTGAAGGGATACTGTGTATTGCTCCTCAACTCAGGACCTATTCCCAGATACACTCATATAATGAGAACTAGGAGATATATTAAGCAATAAGTGTAGGAATAAAGTAAATAAAATACACAAGATTTTTATGTGGAAACTCCTTGCTCAAGGGAGAAAAACCAAGACCTGTCTTCAGGATTTCTAAGCTTCACAATACTCAAGCAACTTATTAAATATAGACTCTAAGGATTAACCTCCTAATACTTTGTTTCCTAGCAACAACTCTATCCCAAGAAAACGCAAACAGTACCTCTACTACTTCAACCTCTAGCTAACTCTAACTGGACTCCACAAGCTAAATCTATCTTGAACAATCACCTAACTCTAGATGATTACAATGAAAGGTTTACACCTCAAAACCTACTGACAATCATAAGAAAATGTAGGCAAACATTTTAGAACAAAGTAAAAAGACTTAACTATAACAAAGTGATAAAGACACGACTCGATAAATAATTAGTTTCCTATTGCAACTGCTGTCTTTTGATTCACCACTTCAGAAAGATATTTAGTTGTCAGAATATGGAAGTGTTGGCCTTTTTATTGTGGAAGCTGAGAAATATATATTGTAACATAATAAAACCTTGGAGAGATCCCATTGGTTGAGGAAAAAAAGTGGAAGCAACTTTTTCTACCAACTTTTGTACTTTGTGTCAATTGTGACTGTTGACTGTGATAGTGATAGGTAAGCCTAACCTATTCTCTACTCAAAGTAGATTTGTCATCAAAAAAACTCTAGGAAATAGGTCCCAACATACAGAATTCATATAGTTTGTCAATCATCAAAACTAAAGACTTACAATTTTCCCCATTTTTTATGATGATAAACCAATGCAAGCATTCATCATTTTCAAACCATCCACACAAAGAACAATCTACACCTTAGCAATACCCCATAATCCACAAGGCCATGTCAAACCATTTTGTTCAACCAATTCCCCCTATCATTGATACCAATAAGTATATAGGCATCCTACACCTTATTTCATCTATCTATGAGCATCAAGTTCCCCTTGAGCGAGAGAACTCCTATATTTATTAGTACAACCCAAACACATCCCAAAATGCTACTTCCCAACCTATAGCCTAGCCAATGTCCAACCTACTACATCCCAACCTGCTAAAGCAAGCTAACACAAACTATGTAAGCTACCTCAAACTTTACCCTTTTTGGCATCATCAAAGAGGTTAGGTAGTAAATCAAGCATAGATAAGCATATATGTTAATTTATGGCCATTGAGGTAATACTTACATGATCAAGAACAATTATTCAACAATCAGTACCGAAAACTATTCAAACACAAAAATCATTAAAAATGTCAAAAACAACAGTGCCAGGTACACATCAGAGACAAAAGAACAAGAAGAAGCACAGGGCTTAAAGATAGGACTAGGAAGGGGAAGGAGTAGGTACCATAAGATAAAGGATTTAGGAAGAAGTTCCTGTAGCTCGATCCAGCTTCCTGAGGAGTATATTCATTCTTTCATATTCTGCAGCATGAGCCTTAAGAATTTTTTGAATCAACGCTTCATTTTTTGCAGTCAAGGGTTCAACTTGAGCTTCTAACTTCTCCATCTTTGCATGTAGGGTAACATTTTCTTCTTTCAACTTTCCACCAGAGTTGGTCCCCTCTTCAACTCCTTTGATAATGCAACTTTTAATGCAACAATATCAACATCCTTTATAGTAATTACGACAATCATTAACTCCAGTTATTCCTTTAAATTCTTCTGTCGTTCCACCAGCTCAGACACAAGGGACTTAGACTTCTCACCACCTCTCATGGGAATACACTCATTATCCTCTAGAGTGGTTATATTAAGCATTTATTTAACCGATCCAACTTTTCCTTATTCACACACCACATTAAAGTAGTCAAAAATCTTGTTAAGTTAAAACCCATATACCAGGCCATGTTTTCCATCTTTAGCAGTAATCACTGTATGCATGTGTTCAATAATGAGAGTAGAAAGGTTGATTTGCTTAAATTTGGCCAGCATCTCCATGAGATATAGATCAGGACCTGTGACAATGGTTCTTTTTTCTAATCTAGGTAGAAGATACTTATTTACCAACTTACAGAATAGTTGGTACTCACCATTTAGGGCCTTATTGGTAACATTCTTTACATTCATATCATCAATATTACTACAAACCATCAAAAACTTGGTTGATCCTTCTTCCTTTCTTATAGATTTTATTCCCTCAGTAGGGACTCCCAAGATTTTAGACATCATCTCCTCATTAATAACAATATTTATTCCATTCACTTGAGAGGTCATGTACAAACCATCTTCAGAGAATGTTAGGTTGTGATAAAAAATGAACTTCCTATTCATATAACAGAGGAACATGTCCCTCCAATAGATGCTCCCATGCTTGAAACTTAACCCACTCGATTAATTCCTTCATTATAGGAAACTCAGCCACAGTGGGATCAAATATTATACCTCTCATCACTTTCTGAGTCTTCAGAATTTCTTGCCTTGCCTCTTTTGATAGCACCTTACCCTTCACAGTA
The DNA here is from genome assembly GCA_030864215.1 of Capsicum pubescens. Lineage (NCBI taxonomy): Eukaryota > Viridiplantae > Streptophyta > Magnoliopsida > Solanales > Solanaceae > Capsicum > Capsicum pubescens. The sequence continues at coordinate 340,363,941 of CM061544.1, forward strand.
GAGGAGGAGGCCTTTCCCGGGGCACCAACTCCCTTGTCAGATGACCTAGAAGCTCTAGAGGTATTAGCAACCTTGGGGCTGGGACCTGATCTATTGTTCCCTTTTTCTCTTCCCAGTTTTCTTAGATATATATTCTTTTATCTGAACTCACTTTTCTTTTCTTGGAGAATAGTTTACTTACTTCCTTTAGAAGAGTGACTAAATTTACTAGTCTTAGTGGGGAGATTCATGAAGTAGGTATAGTAATGATAGGCTTAGCTATTGTGATTGATGAAAACACAAACCAATAAGCTATGTGGTTAGTACTCTATGAATTAAGACATGAGGTTGTTGGATTACAGTGATGAGGTGAGGTTATATTCTTAATGAAAGGTAGAGTACAGGGTCCCATAGCTTAAGCTAGCACCTTTTTACCTCTAGTTAGGCTTCAACATAAAAAAACTATGTAGTGGGACTCAAACTCTTGTAGTTAGGTATGTTATGGAAAAATTATGGGTTGGAAATAATGAAGTATGTTATTTACTTATTTATTTATTATTTGGGGCATAGTCGAGAAGTGTCTCTAAGTGTAAGGTTTAATCATTTTAAATTGTACGGTGGAGAATGTTTCTATTCTTATCTTCTACGAAACCTCATTTCATGAATAGTACCAATGTAAATCAGGACTATTATCACCAAATAAGCTCATGCCTCATGTTGTGATGATTATGATCCCTAGAACTCATGTGCAAGGTCATATCTATGTTAATTCTTATTATCTCAGCTTTGTGCTTACACGTTTTACTAAGGGTTTTTATGAAGCCCTTTTGATTCCTTTGCATACTTGGTTGAGGAAAAATGTTCAATGTGAAGCTACGTTCTTTATTTCATACTTTTAGAGCTTCAACAAGTTCCTACCCATCATTCGGGAATGAATGATCCCAAGGAAGAGATAATGTAACACCCTATAGTTGTAACGCTCTATTAATGCATTTAAAATGACCTTTAGGACTTCTATAGTGATGGTAGATTATGTGTAGACATTGTGGGAGGTGTTGGGGGTGTTTTAGTACCTCAAAACTTAGTGTGTGTTGCATTTCCATCGCCTACAACCATTAAAAAAAAATAGGCGATGAGGTAGGAGCAGCCCACCTGGGAGCTAGAAGATGGGCAAGGCGCCGCCCACATTGTGGCTATGCCATGGACAAGGCGTCGCCCACCTTGTGGCTACGTAATAGGTTGGGCACTGCATGGCCAATGCATTGCGGTGTAGGGGCTCTGTTTTTGTATTATTTTAAGGGTAATATGGTCCTTAAACGTTCCATAGCCATCCCTAAACACTCTTAGATGAAATTAAAGTCCATATTTATGTTATATCACTCACTAAATCCATAATTCATCTTATTTAAGGAATAAATAGGAAAATTAACTAGGGTTTGAGAGATTAAGCCTCAAGAGTCAAAGTTTCTTGATGTTTTCATCAATCTAAGGTACGCGGGGCTATCCTAAACCTCATGGGCGTAGATTTACTGTTTTTAAACAAGCTATAAAGAGCATATATTTATGCATACGAAATATATTTTGAAAGTATTGATGAGTATGCATTAAAAATCTCGTTTTAAAATGAAGTCTTATAGAAATTATGGTGTTGTACCCTAAATATGAAATGTTTTCATGTGTTCATGTGATATTAAGTTTGAGAAGTTAAATGAGAGCATGATGTATGTACTTCCCTCTCTTATTATTAAACCCATTGTTTTTACATGTTGTGGGTTGATTATACAGATAGCTAAAAGCTTGAGTTTAAAGGTTTACTGTCATGTAGGAATTGTACTATTTTTATTACTAAATGAGAGGGTGTTTTCCTTGATTTATAAATGTTCATGTTCCCAAAAGAGAGTTGCATGTAACTGATTAAAGTGATGACCACCGTAGATAAAGTATTGAAGAGAGATAGTGTTTTGTTTTCATATGCTTTTGCAGTATGAAATCTCGCCTAATTTTTCAATATTTTGGGTGGTCAACAACACTCTTTGAAATAAGAAGGGTAATAGAGAAGTTTTGGTATAAAATGAAGGACTTGCAAGTCTGGGTATGACTATACTCTATTAAAATGTGCCCTAAATAGAATAAGAGAGAAACAGTTATAAGAAGAAAGCATGATTTTTTTAATAGTCTAAAATAGGTCTTAAGAGAGTTAGATGGTTACCCGAAGAAGGCACGAGTTTAAATAACTTATTTTCCAAAATAGTGATTTGCCGACACAGGTTTTATATTGCCCTGAAATAGGAGATTGTACGTTGGCGATGGCCTTGTTGCGTAGTGGAGATGCAGAGACTCCAGCCCTTGCGGGAAACTTGGCTTAGGGGCTTGGCCATCGAGTCAAGGACAGATTCTATATAGCCCATAAAATTACAGATTATAGGGTATACCATCTAGCTCAGTAGAGAAATGAAGAGTTGACTCATGATTTCAATAAGTTGTTTTGAAGCTCATCACATTATGCCCATGTGGTTTTATTTACCTTATGTTAAATGTTTTTATAAAATGCTCTCACATATGTTGTATAAAAATATATTATTTTGGATTGTTATATGTACCAGTATTTTTTTGTATTGACCTCCTATATTTTAAGTTATGCAGTATAGTCTCTTGGTCCATCATATCAGTAGAACACTTGGGATTTGAAAGAATTGATGAGCCATCCATCTTTCAAAAGGCATTTATTTATATGTTGAGTCGTTCAGTATATGATCCAGCCGGGGGCTTTGTCCCGGCCGATAATTAGTATTCAGTAGAGGTTTCGTAGATGGTAGTTGAAGTGTTGTATTGTCATATCTTATGACACATTTCCGATTGTAAGTTTTCCAATAAATATTGTTATATCTTCCGTACTTTAATTTATGTATGGATTTTTCTTATAATAGTTTGCTAAGGGGTCTCTCGGGCTTCATGGTTTGGGATACCCGTCACGAACAAGGTCCTAGCTCGGTTCATGACAAGCTTGGTATCAGAGCACGGTTTATGGTCCCAGGGTATCTATGAAACCGTATCTAGTAGAGTCTTACTTATGGGTGTGTTGTGCACCACACTTATAATCAAGAGGCTACCGGGCATTTAGGAGTTGTTTCTCATTTTTTCATATTCAAGTTCGTGCTATTGTGTCGTCCGTACTAAAGGTATCCAATTTCCTTTATTCCTATAATTTTATGGGTCAGACATCATTGTCGAGGCGATACAAGTTTAAGAGTTTAAATCCCCAACAATGTGGTCCTTTCTGATTGAGTTATCCATGAAGTTATGAGATAGAACAAGGACTTGAGAGGAGTCCATTAGTGCTTCAAAGCTATTGATTCAAGTGTATACCTTATCTTAATAAAATTGTGCTTTTCAGCCTGAGGTACGAAGTGTACTCAGTCCCTTTCAAAATCCCTATTACGAATGTCATGCTTAAGGATAGAGATATGCGACAGAATGTTGGAACAATATTTTCACCCAAGTAGTATATGATAAGGCGTAATAACCTATTTGTAGTAAGATGATCCTGAAGTTAGTTTTATGAAGTCGCAAGTCTAGAAGTCAGAGTGAGGGTGACTTTTACATAAATAAGTAGTTTTAGTTGTATAACCCTTGACTGGGGGGTGGTTTGCTCTTTTATGGTGATGGGCTAATGTTGTAGAAAGATTTTTAGATTGTATGGTAGTCTGTGAAGGAAGTGATTGTCTATGATTGTTATTTATTCAAAATAGGAAAGGAGCTCAGAGTGGATAATTATGGTGGTTATAGAAATCATTTATAGGCTGTGAATGAAAAATGGATAGATTAGTCATAAGTTATAGGTAGAGACTCATTGGTGTATATAAAACTTGAAGGTAGTGGGGATATATGTATGGGTAGGTAAATATAATGTGAGAAAGTGGTATATGTTGATAAGATCTTAATGGGTTATGTTATAAGATTAAGATCGACTGTACCTATTATGTGACTTTACCCCCTTGATTGTCTTTTCTCTAGTAGTTGTAAACTAGTACTTCATGTGAGAAGGTATGTAGTGAATTTTGAGATGCAGTAGTGATATATAGAGAGGATGTGATTGTAGGTAGTAGTTAAGTGAAATGAGGTATTGGGTTGATTTCTCAATTTGATGGACCAGTATAGTATGTGGCATGCCTTATTGGTGGTACATGATTGATTCTAGACTATAGACTTGAACTTTAGATGTGGAGTGTGGTGGTAAGTATATTGGCTTAAGATTAATGATGTATGTTTTGTGGGAATGAACTAGTAGGCTTAATGTAAGATGTGAAATTGCCTAGGTTGGCAATTTATTAAAGAAAGAGTGGATAATTGATATATATGTACATGAGGACTAAGGTGAAACAATGAATTATAGTTGAGTCGTTAAGAGGATAAGAGTGTTAGGTATATAAGAATAAGTTGAAACCACCTGATAGTATGTTGTTAGATAAGGTTTTATAGGTATAAGTGTCATGTGTACCTAGTTCATGTTCTTGAATTGTGTAGTATGGGGAAGACTAAGGAGTTATTGTGTGATGTTCTTTAGAGCTGAATTGAGAAAATATAGGTAGACGGTATGTGCCTTTGGTATAGTTTTACAAATTTTGTAAAGTTGTGAGTTATGCGATTAGAGGTTTAATGCGAGTATGTTAAGTAATGAAGAATGAATTATTATGTGATAAGGGGATGCAGATATGTAAGCTCATGAGAGTGTGAGTTGTAGGGTGATGGCTATAGAGGCTAGCGAAAGTTAAGAGTTGCACTTCTGGAAAGCAAGGCCTTCAGAGTATATTTTATCAGGGGAGTTTAGCGTTTATGTGTATGGTGATACCCCATTGTGTTGAGTGTTGTTCTTGTAGATTTATTGAGAAGATATGCCCTCAAGTTTAGGATTGTGACTTTAATCTAAGGGGGAGATGACTAACTAAGGTAGTTCTTGAATTTTCTCATGGTGCCAAGTTTCAGGGAAGAGTCATGATAAATCTATTCCTATTCAAGTAAACTCCTCCTACTTCAATTTAAGAGGTCATTCTACAAATGCCTCATGTATTCAAGTCATGCCTATACCTAAGGTTCAAATTATCAATGCAACTTATGTCCATGTTCCGTACTTCAAACTAAAAACAATAATGTCCCCCGATAATCCAAGCTTTCAAGTATTCAAGCTCTATGTTATGATGCTCATGATCCATAAATCTATGTCTCACATCATGCTTGGTTCAAAGAAAATATGTTTTCCATATGTCACCAATTCATTTTATGTTGGGTTTAGCCTAAAGTGATATGGTACATGCAAACTCATGACTATCTCAGCTCTGAAAATGAGGAGTAATAACTTCAAGTATCAAGTCTTGTCTCAATCAGTAACTTCATAAATTTTGGCCTTATGGTATACGACTCATGATATATGCGCTCATGGCTGTCACTATAAGCTCAGTCCTACAAACTTATGTTGTACTATGTTTATACCCGAACGATTCTCTATTTATGATTTAGGCATCTAATGCATGAAGTACTTTGTTCCTATTGCATCACATCTAGCATCACATTCCCCACCTTGAGTAGTGCAACAAGTATGAGTTATAATTAAATAATGTTACTCCCATTCATAATGCTTATGCTCGGGTCACTCAATGACCATCCGTATGTTAGTATGATGGTGGTTGTGGAAACATAGTAATGTCTTAGGTAGGGGAGTAGATGTTCTTGAATGTGAAAATTTTAATTTGATTCTTAAGTTATGGTTATATGTGAAGGAGGAAAAAAAGAGATGAACTTTCGTTGTGTGAAATACTTAGGAAGGAGATATATGGTGAAAATCTTTGTGAGAGTGACTGAATTTGTTGGTCTTAGTGGGGAGATTCATGAAGTGGGTGTATTAATGATAGGCTTGGATGTCGTGATTAATGAAAACGCAAAACCAATGTGCTATGTGGTTAGTACTCCATGAATTAAGACATGAGGTTGTTGGATTACAGTGATGAGGTGAGGTGATATTCTTAATGGGAGGTAGAGTACAGGGTCCCTAGCTTAAGCTAACGCCTTTTTACCCCGAGTTAGGCTTCAACATAAAAAATACTATGTAGTGAGACTCAAACTCTTGTAGTTAGGTATGTTATGGGAAAATATTAGGTTGGAAATAATGAAGTATGTTGTTTATTTATTTATTTATTTATTATTTGGGGCATAATCGAGTAGTGTCTCTAAGTGTAAGGTCTAATCGTTTTAGATTGTATGGTGGAGAATGTTTCTATTCCTATCTTCCGTAAAACCTTATTTCATTAATAGTACAGATGTAAATCAGGCCTATTATGTAACACCCCATAAAATTTTCGAGTCATTAGAGCTTCTAAAGCATGCCAAGAAAGGCTTAACACTTAGAAAATTTGACTAAGTGTTGAAACTTTTCCATTTCCATAAGCCTTCAAAACTTTGATGAATTATTTCGTGACCTTCCCAACCTCCAATTCTTGATTTTCTTCTTGCGCTGCGAAGGGGCAAGTCAAGAGTACATCCCGGGTGAGTTTTAGAATTTTTGGATGAGCCTAAGGTCATGTTTGGGTTGGAAAAATAGTAGATAAAGGCTACAGAGGGGCGCCCCCAGCTTAGATCCTTGGCCCTCTCCCTCAGTAGCAAGGCGCCGCACAGGTTCCACCATGGGAAGAGCAAGGCGCCGCCCTTATCCCCTGAGAATAGCAGGGCGCCGCCCAGGTTGTATCCCTGGGCCAAAAATCTGCATTCCAAGTCCATATTTTCAAGGGAAATTTGGTCAAATACCACCCCTATATAAGATTCTTTAACACGAGAGTCATCATATTTTCACCCAAAATATAAGGTTTTCTCTTAATTTTCCTCAAGAACAAGAATAAGGGTTTCTATTGAAGGTTCAAAATCAAGAAAATTCCTCCGTGAATCTTTCAAGGATCATATAGCAAGGTATGTTGGATGTTGATTCTTGGGTTCCTCCCACCCAAGAAGTTCAAGAATCTCTTTTTAAATTCAAGATTTTATGTTTATGAGTTTTTCATGACTTAAGTGGTTTGAAGTTGAAGCCCGCGCTAATATTAAGTTTTAATTCATGTTGTGATCATAAAGATGCAAGTATTGACCTTAGTATGTGTTGGTTATGTGATGTTCATGATAAAGTTCCTTCATGAAGCATGTTGAGTTATGTAATTATGTTAATTTGGTGTATTAAATGTTGTATGGACAAATAATGCCTCCCACATGTTTGATAAATTGCTCATGTGAAGAAAATAGTGTCATTGTAACATGAAGTATGTTATTCCCAAGCATATGTCAACTAGTGCATGCTAAGTGTTTGTTAAAAGGCCTAAAATGAATGAATTATGATATGTTGCATGTATTCCTATTCATGTGAATTCCTTGTTGGATGAGTTATGAGACAATAGCATGCTTCCCTTTACAATTACATGTTTAAGATTCCCAAGTGCTCGAAATGATGCTTCATTGGTTATGTTGCGAATAATAGTCTATTGTCATGATTGTTACGCAAGAGTTGTCATGTATTATTTATTTATGCTATCGTGTCCTGGGGGTATTTAATACTCGAAAACTTAGTTGCTTGTCTAGAGCTGAGTCAATCTTAAGATAATCTCAGTCGTGCTATGATCAGCAGGATTCAGACAGTTATAGAACGTAAAGAAATTCAGTAATCTCAGTACTAGTTCAATCCAGTCTCCGTATTCAGTCTAATCAAGCTCAGTACTCAGTTCAGATTTCAGAAAAGTTGAGTAAGTTACAGAACTCAGTCACGTTCATACAGAAAGTAGAATCCATAAGCATTCTGTCAGACAAGGGAATCAAGCAAACTCAGTCAGATCAGTTAAGTAAGATATTCAGTAACAGATTCAGTTTAGTTTAGTTCAGTATAAGAATCAGTTCAGAGTCCTTCAGTTGGGAGTAGGAACTAGCATTGAGCGAGTGCAGGGATGACGACTTCCCCTTTAGAGAGACAGAGTCGTTAGGAGCAATCCCTGAACTCCAGAACTGCGTAGCCAGCACAAGACCAGGAGTTACCTGTTAGATTAATGCTTGATTATCATGTTGCCTTAGGCTTGACTTTCTGTTTAGGGTCACCCGTTAGAGAGGCTTGACCATAGAAGAGGTCTTTACCTGTGGCACAGTATTGACACCCTTCCAGCTGGGGTTATTGGTTGGAACCCACTAAATTAGAATCGGAGTATGTCGGTTAGGTGAGAACTCCTACAGTTGCAGTTTCAGTATCAGTCTTCAGAGTAGAACTCATAAATCAGGACTGTCAGATACAGTCACCCATCTTAGTAAGGAACTTAGATAGTTCCATAGATTCATAGACCACCCGCTAGATAGGCCTTGTATCACATAAAGTTAATCAGTATCAGTACTAAAAGATCCAAAGATCCCCCGTTAGATAGGCATGATCTCAAACTCAGTCCATTATTTCTATTATTAAAAGATTCAGAGATCTTCTGCTAGATAGGTCTGATCTCAGATATAATCATTCTTTATCATTATTAGTAGATTCAGAGGTCATCCGTTAGAGAGGTTTGATTACAGATTTAGTCAGTCGATAGTAGCAAACTCAGAACTCAATTATTGATATAAGTAGATTCAGTTAATCAGCTTCAGTATCATCAATTTTAGAGATCACTCGCTAGATAGAACTGATCTCAACTTCAGTACTCAGTTAACAATATCAGAAGATTTAGTTATTCAGTACCTCAGTATTAGTAGTAAGTTCAAACGTCAGTACAATAGTATCTGAGTCTCAGTATTCAGAGTCATGATGATTTTCAGTTATGATTTGTGCATTTATGCATATGTCCTTATTCAGTATTCTCATGTTATTCAGTTAAGTTATGTTCATGCATAAGCCCTTACATTTAGCCTTACCTCATCTAGCATAACAGTACATTCAAAGTACTGACGCATACTTTTCTCTTGTGCTATGGTGTCTTATACCATAGGTTTAGAAGCGCGAGATCTAAAACACCCATAGCAGTCCAGACTCAGTCAGCAGCAGTAGACGTAGTAGTGAGTCCTCTTCATTTGAGGATGCCTCCTATTTCAGTTTTATATTAGATTTAGTTTATTTTCAGTAGACGGAGTTAGTTAGGGACATGTCCCATCAACTCCACAAATCAAATAGTTAGAGGTTTTTCAGACAGATGTATCAGTATTTAGTTTTCAGTTTTGTACATTTTAGACGTTTTGAACCTTATGGAAAGTTTTCTCCAATTTTCTGCATTTGTTATATTATATTATGCAGTTCTCAGGTACAAATATCAGTAGAGGGTTAGCTTGTGGTCCTTCGAAATCATGAGCACCATGTGGCGTTCTGATTTCGGAAAATTGAGGCGTTACATATTATCACCAAAACTCATGCTTCATGTTGTGATGATTATGATCCCTAGAAATCATGTGCAAGGTTATCTCAATGTCAATTCTTATTTTATCACGCTTCGTGCTTACACGTTTCACAAGGGGTTATCATGAATCCCTTTTGATGTCTTTGCATACTTGGTTGAGGAGGAATGTTCAATACGAGGTTACGTTCTTTATTCCATACTTTTAAAGCTTTAAAAAGTTCCTACCCATCATTCGGGAATGAATGATCCCAAGAGGAAGATAATGTAATACCCCATATTTGTAACACTCTATTAATGCATTTAAAATGACCTTTAGGACCACCTTAGTGATGGTAGATCATGTGTAGACGTTGTGGGAGATGTTGGGGGTATTTTAGAACCTTAAAAATTAGTGTGTGTAGCATTACCATTGCCTACCGCCGCTGGAAAGGCTAGGCAATGGGCTAGGCGCCGCCCACCTGGGATCTAGGAGATGGGCAAGGCGCCGCCCACATTGTCTCTATGCCATGGACAAGGCGTCGCCCATCTTTTGTCTAGGCCATAGGCTGGGCACCGCATGGCCAATGCATTGAGGTGTAGGAGTTCCGTTTTTGTATTATTTTAAGGGCAACAGGGTCCTTTCACGTTCCATAACCTTCCCTAAACAGTTTTATATGAAATTAAAGTCCATATTCACGTTATATCACTCACTAAATCCCTAATTCATTTTCCTTAAGCAAGTGAGGGGAAAACTAACTAGGGTTTGAGAGATTAAGCCTCAAGAGTCAAAGTTTCTCAATGTTTCCATCAATCTAAGGTACGTGGAGCTATCCTAAACCTCATGAGTGTAGATTTACTATTTTTAAACAAGCTATAACGAGTATATATTTATGCATACGAAATGGGTTTCAAAAGTATTAATGAACATGCATTAAAAATCTCGTTTTATGATGATGTCTTGTAGAAATTGTGGTGTTGTGCCCTAAATCTGAAATATTTTGATGTGTTCATGTGATATTAAGTTTGAGAAGTTAAATAAGAGCATGATGTATGTAATTCCCTCTCTTATTAGTAAACCCATTGTTTTTACATGTTGTGGGTTGATTATACGAATTGCTAAAAGCTTGAGTTTGAAGGTTTATTGTCATGCATGAATTGTATTATTTTTATTACTAAATGAGAGTGTGTTTTCCTTGATTTATAAATGTTCATGTTCCTAATAGAGAGTTCAGTGTAATTGATAAAAGAGATGACCATCTGTAATACCCCACATTTTGGACTAGAATGAAAATCCGTCATTCCTATGCGTAGACGTTTCAAAAGCCTCAAATCTTATGTAAATTTAGTGTGTTAATCAATTATGTAGTGTGGGAATCTATTTGAGCATGAATTTAGATCATATAGGTCCCCTAACTCAAGTACAAGTTGAAAGTTTTCCTATCGGTCAAGTTTTAGTGAGCGTCAAAACTTGGGTAAACTTCAATCAACCATAAATCATTTTATATTGCTAACTGGGTGGCTTACTATATATCAAATGAAATATCTTTACAAATATACAAATTTCACCCAAATCCGATATCGGAGCAAGGAGTTATGCCCCTTTTACTCCAGCATATCGGGCTAGCAACTGTGTGACGATAATTTTGACGGCCTGTCACATTTGTGATGCCTTGTCAAAATTATCGTCAGCCTTAGGCAGAATCCAGTTTCTGTGTGATGACATTTTTGACGGCCTGTCACATTTTTGACACCTTGTCACGAATGTCGTCAGCTATTTTTCCCAGCAATTGAGGGACGTTTTAGTAAGTGTATTTTGGTCTTTTTTTCTTCACTTTCCACGACTTATAACCCTCAAGGAGTGTATTATCTTCCATTCTCTTTATTTAAACATCTGAAAAATCTCTCTCATACACTCTCAACCACAAGATTAGGGTTTTCTCTCAAGATCAAAAACTCTCAAGAACAAGCCTTAGGGTTTTCATAGAAGAGTCTATTTCAAGGAAATTTCACCGCCAATCTTCACGAATTCTTAATCTAAGGTATGTGTAGTGTTCATCCATGGGTCCCTTTCATCCATGGAGCTCAAGAATCATGTTTTAAATTATAAATTGTGATTTCCTTGTCGTATTATGACTATATTCATGTTGATGATTGTTGTTTGGATTCAAGGTTGTATCTTGATGTGTTTTCATGAAGCATGTGAATAGGTTAGCTGAAACCCATAAATTTTGGATGGATTAAGATGGTCGAATTGATAAATATACCTATGCCTTAAAAGAGTGCATGCAAGGTATTTGATAAAATGCCTAAGGAACTAGAAATCATGCAATATAGCTAAATTGTGACTAAGTGAAGGATTCATGATATGCCCCTATGTTCCAATGATTTTCATGTTGATATTGTTTGTAAATGATGTTGGGATGTTCATGAACTAGTCTTACGAGATTATGCCATGCTTACTTGCAAATCCTACTTATGTACAAAATGTATGATATCCATGCACTTCATGGAATTCCCCAAGTTATGATATTATGGATTGTTGATGTTGGTCACGTACTCAAGTCAGCCATATGTGTCAGTTTCCTTCCATCGAGTCCTGGGGGTACTTGTACCCAAAATAATGTAGTTGTGTGCCTAGTGCCAGGTCATGTTATCATGATACTCTCAGTCAAGCCATGGTCTATAGAATTCAGTTAGTCATGTGACTCAGGAAAATTCAGAAATCTCAGCAGTCTCAGTAGTTCAGTAACCTCAGTACTCATTAATCTCAGTGATCTCAGTAACAGTAGTATTCCTAGCGATCTCAGTAATTTCAGTAATTTCAGTACTCTCAGTCAGTCCTCAGAACTCAGTACATTCCTTCAGTCAAGGGAACTCAGTAAACTTAGTTTAGCTCCGCTAAACAATACCACTAGTATCAGTTCAGTTAATCAGTATCAGTTCAGCTAATCAGTTCAGTTCAGTTATTCAGTTTAGCTCAGTTATCCAGTTCAGTGTCTTTCAGATGGGAGTAGGATTCAGCACCGAGTGAGCCTAGGGATGGGGACTCAACCGCTAGAAAGGACGGAAATCCTTAGAAGCAATTCCTAAGTTTCATAACTACATAGCCAGCGTAGGTACGATATGTCACCCGTTAGATAGGACTGGCATACTCAGGGGTCACCCGTTAGCATATTTATATGTATAGGACTGATCCCAGGTGTCACCCGCTAGATTAGGACTGACTCCAAAGCAGTTTTCTTTACAGGTGGCGCGGTACTGACACCCTTCCAGTCAGGGCAGAGATTGGACCCCAGTCAGCTTAGCATGGGACATGTTGGTTAGATGAATACATCCTACAGTTTCAGTTACAGATTTAGGACTGTCATATATAGTCAACTCAGTTTAGTAGTACAGATTCAGTACTGTTAGAGACAGTCAATCCTTATCATTATAAATAGACAGTTAATCCTTATCATTATAAATAGACTTCAAGATCACCCATTAGACAGGACTGATCTCAACTATAGTTATACAGTATCAGAATCATCAGATTTAAAGATCACCCGCTAGATAGGACTGATCTCAAATTCAGTTACTCCATATAGAATGAAACTCAGATAGTTCCATCAGAACTCAGACTGTTAAATACAGTTGTTCAGTATCAATTACATCGGTCTTGTCGATCATCACAGTTATATCAGTTATGTCAGTTGTCATAGCTTTACGTTATCAGTACTCAGTTTCAGAACTGTTAGACACAGTCAATCAAACCAGTTCATCATAATTCGAACTGTCAAAAATAGCCATTCATCTATTCAGTATCTCAGTATCAGTAAAGTCATTGTAGACACGTGATTTTGACCCTCCCCGAGTTCAATATATATATTTTTCGATATTAAATATTTATATTTGATCTAATATTTTTTAAATTCTTATTTTTATTTTAATAATTTTTTAGTTAAAAAAATAGAGTTATTTTTTAGATGTTTTTTTTTTCTTTTTTTTTAAATAATACAATTTTTTTTTTTCAAAAAAAAAAATATGTTTCTTTTTAAATAAATAAGTTAGTAGTTTTAGTACAATCTTAATTATATTTATTTTTGGCTATTTTTAAACTTTTATTGTATTTTCTTAAGTATAAAATTAATTAGTTATTATTATATTATTTTTATTGTTATTATTATTATTATTATTTTATTTATTTATTTATTATTTTTATTTAATATTTTTATTTATTATTATTATCTTCTTTTATTAAAATAATAATAATAATAATAATTTAAATTTTCAAAATCCTATCATATCCTAACCTACCCCAACCACCCCCTATTTTTCCTCCAACTCCCTCAACCTCCCACATCACACCCCTATATATGCACACACTACAACACACGGGCAAGAGATAGACACAGAGGAGAAAAATATACAACATTTGGGGGAGAGTAACAGTGAACAACATTTGAAAGGAAATAGAGATTAAAAAAAACCAAAAAATTAAGAAAGAAGAGAAAATTTAGAAAAGGAAAAGAAGGCAGAAAGTGAAACAAAAAAAAGGGAAAGAGGGACGACTTGAGTTAAAGTTCGGGTTCCGTTTGAGTGTTTCGGTGAAGGCGTTCTTGTTTCTATTCTACTACACAGGTTTCTATTTGATTCATATTTGATTTAAAAGTTGTAAATCAAAGCATGAATGAAGTTGTTTAAATGTTTCATATATTATTTAGCCTTTATTGTTGATCAATTATGTGAGTATTTTTTTTTTATTATTTTATTGTTAACTCTTAGAACCTATATTAATTTCTTCGTACATGATTCAATATGGGTAAAATATGGTACATCCTTAATTAGTTTTTATGAGATATTTATTTGTTGGTACATCAATTTGGTTCCATGCATGTTGTCGTTGGGTGTAAAAAAAAGAAATATATATCTTTCATTTTTATTACACAGATTATTATTAGTAGTAAGAGTGAGTGAAAATATAATTATTGAATAAACTTTGGTTTGATTTTTTTTAGTAGATCATTAATAATGCATAATTATGTCTTCTTGGTCAAGAGGAATTCGGTTCCACTCGCTGATATGATTAGTTTAATGAGTTATGCTTTTAAAAACAAATATAATACTAAATTTCTTTTACAAAAAAAAAATGCAACATTAATTGAATAGTAAAGTTAATTTTAATAAACAAATCAATAATATAATGTTCAAATTAGAAAGGTTCAAAAGTGTGAAATATATTATATTATTGTTTGTTTGGTTTGATTTAATTTTGTGGGACAAATTATTCAAGAATTTGGTTTCTCTTTAGTTAATGTTCTGGTCATATATTTGATTTTCTTTTTAGTTTAATATTGAGTTATGTTTGAATTTGTCTTGGTCACATGTCTATTTTATCCCTTGATTATTATTAAATTAATCTTCAATTTATAGTACTGTTACTCTTTTAAAGTTGTTCGTTGTTAGTTCACTTCTTGAAAAGTTGTTTAATATGCACCAGTTATTGGCATTAGACTTACACACTTAAAGGCCAAATCGGTTAATTTCGTGAGTAAAATAAAAAGAAGTTGTGAATTAATTCAAGATTTATTGCAAATTTGAAAAAGAATAAAATTGAAAGTAGGTAAGAAAAACTGTCGCGAGTTTACAAGAGATGAACCAATGCCTTTAACGCTAGATGAGGTTTAGGCACGCTTAAAATGTTCGTCTCAATTAAGAATGTGGTGTACGCATCTTTTTGAGACATTTAAAAATACAAGAATGTAAAAAATACACCTTGGTAAATATTTTCTAAAATTAACTTGACAAATATTTTTCAATTTTCACTGATTTATTTAATATGAAATAATAAACGAGACTTGAGATATATAAAATGAGTAATTTTAGGCCTTAACGTAATTTATCAAAATAGTTTAAGACAAGATAAGTCAATAAAAGCGACCGTGCTAGAAGCACGGGACTCGAGGGATGCGTCACATCTTCCCCTCGGTCAACAGAATTCCTTACCCGGTCTTCTGTTCTCGCAGACCAACAAAGAGTAATTTTCTTTTGATTAGGGATTCAATAAGGTGACTTGGAACACCATAACTCAATTTCAAGTGGCGACTCCAAAAATGATAAAAATTAATCCCTATTCAATACCGTCACTTTAATTGGAAAAAACCCTTCGACCTCGATCCCTTTGAGCTAAAAAGGGATGTGACATCTCTGGTGACTCTGCTAGGGAATAATAAGAATTCGAACTTTTTATATTGACTTATACTTGTTTTAATTATGATTGATATTGTGTTTGTTGGTCTTATGTGCTACTTGTCGCTTATTTACTGCTTTGACATTGATTGAACTATATTATATACTGTCTTCTCTTGCGCACCCCCTCTGAGTCTCTGAAATAGGATAGAAGAAATGCAGCGCATGCATCCTACTTTCTTTTTGAGATAGCCGGAGTGTCAAGGCACCTGGTGAAGGATTATAGTCACACATGTTAGGCGGGGTTCGGATCGACAACGAAGGCAGTGTTTCCCTGCTACCGATCAAGTTTTCCCTCCTCAGCTCGAGTGTCCGCTCGGGTAAGCCAGTCTAGACACCTATCCCTATTAGGCTTAAACTTAGAAGAACTGAAAACTCAGAATCTGGTTATCCCTATTAGGTGCCGCTTTATTTGCATCATATGCATTTGACTTAGCGGGACTCCGCACAGGGGTCGGGTCTGTCTAGGATAGGTAACCTACTTTATAAAGACGAACATGTGCATCTTACGTGCTCTTTGACATTTGTTTGGAAGGCTATTTATTTGTTGACCGGCTTTAGGCAACTTTAAAATGCAAGAGATTAAATTATCCTCAATTTAGTGAATTATTTAAAAAAAAAAAAAATTTAAAAGAAAGAAAAAAATTTAGTAACATAGTTTTATGATCTTTATGAACTATGAGGGTTTGATTCTCACATCTTAGTGAGATACGTAGGAAGTCCTTCCCAGGATACGACCCTATCTTTTTAAAAAATTATTCATTGATTTATTGGAAAATATTTTGAAAATATGATTACTTTCATAATTATTTTTCTAATTTTTAAGTCCAATTTTTATATATATCTTAATAGCCCTGAATTTTTAGGGATCATGAGGTTAAGGTTTTAAAAAAAAAATAAAAAAAAATATATATTTCAATAGCCCGGAATCTTTAGGGATCATGAGGCTAAGTTTTTACAAAATAAATAAAAATATATAAATCTTAACAGCCCTGAACCTTTAGGGGTCTTGGAGCTGAGTTTTGAACGACATATATTTCCGAACTATGCAAGATCTGATTCATGTCCTGGCAAGATACGTAGGCAACCCTCTAAAGGGTTCGATCATAATTTTTTGAAAAAATACACCTAGAAAAGTCGAGATGAAACACAAAGCCTTCCATGATAGGTTGGGAAATGCATATAGAAGCATGGCATACAACGTGACATTATAATGTGTTAAAAATATAACACTCACCCATTTGCTACTTGGTCTCAGAAAGATAAAGTAGTTGGTGGTTGATTTGTGGTTTAAACTAGCATCACATCCGTACAACACTAGTTACAAAGAAAAGAGAAAGATGACCTACAAAGAGGGTGTAGGGTCTGACAGCGAGGAGGAGCAAAATCTATTGATTTCGCAAGAATTAGCATCAATGGAAGAGATTAAGTTTTTAAAACAACAAAAGATGGAAATGTACCAAGCTTGGTTGAATGGACAAGCCCCGCCTTCCTCAATTCCTGGACTTACGAATATGTATGATCCAAATCCTGCTCAAGCTCAAACTAGTGATCCATTTTATCCGCATGGATTCAGCCCATATGCTAATATGTCTGGTATTGCTGGTACTTCTACCATGCGCCCACCAAATTTTTCTGTCATAAATAACCCATTTTTCACTTCTGTAGCACCAGCTACTGTGGGTCTTCAATCGACAGTACAAAAGAATATGGGTGAACCAAGTCATGATGAATTGTATCCTCCTGAAATGACTTTCAAAATCCCAAATCCACATTATCGTGGTCATCAACAAGATTCTCCTATCGTGATTGAGAAAATTGTTAAAAGTGAAGAACGGGAAGAGACGGCTAGGAAAGTGAGAAGCTTAGAGCAAAGTATGAGAAATATGCAAGAATTAGGAGGACCAAAAAGTGTTTCATACAAAGATTTATGTATGTTTCCCAACGTTCATTTGCCGCTAGGGTTCAAAATGCCAAAGTTTGATAAGTACGAAGGATACAGTGATACGGTGGCACACTTGAGGCGTTATTGAAACCAATTAAGAGGTGATGGAGGTAAAGAAGAATTACTCATGGCTTATTTCGACGAGAGCCTTACAAATCTAGCCTCAGAGTGGTTTATGGATCTAGATATCGACAAGTGAAGTAGTTGGAATGACTTGTCTAACGAATTCGTGCAACAATTTAAGTACAATGTCGAGCTGATTCCTGATGAGAAATCCCTGACTAATATCAAGAAGAACAACAATGAAAATTTTAGGGAGTATGCAATTAGATGACGTGAACAAGCTGCTAGGGTGAAACCGCCAATGAAAGAAAGCAAGATAGTGGAGGTGTTTATTCAAGCGCAGGATGAAACATATTATCAACACTTGTTACCTGCATTAGGCAAACTATTTATTGAGGTCCTCAAAATAGGAGAGATGATAGAGGATGGAATTAAATCCGGTCGCATTGTGAGTTTTGCAACATTAAAAGCAACTACTCAAGTAATTCAAAAGGGTTCAGGAAGTGTTGGAGAGAAAAAGAATGAGGAAGATGCATCTACTATTGCAGTTGGACCACGGGAACGGTCAAGAAGACCACGTCGTCATCGTTCTCAGGCTCAAGATCAAGTTCATGCCCAAGCTCCACATAATCACTCCCAAAGTCCATTATACTCCAGTCCTCTACCTCCATATCCAGTGTATAATGCACAACCATATGTTCAACCCCTATCTTACCCACAATGGCACACACCAACTCCTCAAAGTCATCCTCCAATTCCACAAATATACCAAAACCCTTCTAAGCCTGATTTTTTATCCAAGTCAAATAATGAAATGAGGCAGAAGTCGAGAGATAGCTTCACACCAATTGGAGAGTCATATGCCAGTTTATTTCAAAGATTGGAACAGGAGGGCATGATTACTCCTCTCCTTAGGCACATTCTTAATCCCCGTTCAAGAAATTTTGATCCTAATGCACGACGTGTATATCATTTTGATGCTCAAGGTCATAGTATTGAAGATTGTCGAGATTTAAAAAGAGAAATTGAAAAGATGATTTAAGATAAATCAATTATGGTGCAGAATATGGACAGTGAGAAAAGCTCTAGTCATGCTGGTATGCAAATTGATGGCTAAGATGTCAAGCTCAACAATTGAGAAGTCACCCATCTCCCTGTTAGGATAGATGTTTGGTAGTTAGTGTTGTTATTTTTTCTGTTATCTGAATTATTTCAGGGTTGTAGTTCGGGATCTATCTTGTTTTGTCCCTCTGTTGTTTATGTTCAAACCCTTCTATCTTTTATTTTCTACTAAATGGAGTGTTTTTTTTTCTCCTTTGTGTTTTAAATATGTGTTTTTTTTTGTTTCTTTACACAATACATTTTATGTTGGTTCTAGTAATATGACATACCTGCGAAATTTCAGCTAGATCTTAAAGTCCAGTTTTAAGGATGAACTTGAAATCAAAGGGCTAAAGTTAGAAAAAAAAGACTAAGAAAATAGGTAGAGTGAGGATACATTTGGTGACAAGTTAAAGCCTTTTCTGAAAATTAAGGCAATTATTTTGAGAATTACGAGAATAACTTGGTCATCAAATTAAATACATGTCTCAATTAGGTCAAATAATGGATGCGAGATCCTTATTCAAGAGAAACAGAAAGATAATCAGCTCCACGAAAGCTTGGATCATTCGATGTGAGGGATGTACTACAAAGGTGGAATAGTATGCTGAGCAAGTGTAAAAGAAGAAGTGGCATACATACTCAGTTAAAGTTAGTGTTATTAAAGTGTCACATATGTTCTTCATCTCCCACTTTCATATTGCATGTTATGTACTTGCATTTTCAAGGATTGATATGACGAAGGCATTTCATTCTGGTATCCAAATGTTGTGTCATCCTTTGTTTTCCCTTTTGATCTTTTGTTTTATTTCTTTTATATCCCTCTTTTGGAATCAAAATATAGTGGAAAAAAATTCAAAAAAAAAAAGAAAAGTTTCAAGAAAAAAAATAGTCAGAAAAGTGTCAAGAAAAAATGAAGTCGGGAAAAATCTCTCTCTCAAAAAAAAGAAGAAAAAGAGAGAAAAGTCAAGAAAAAAATAGAGAGAAAGAAAATCAAGCAGAAGAACAAGTTGTCTGAACTACGTTTGACCTAATTCTTGCTATGACAAGATACGTAGGCAGCCCTACTCTGGGGTTCGGTCCAACCAAAAGAAAATTAAAATTACCCAGAATGAAATAAAACTGGGGCAAAGTTTATTTCCTTAAAAGAGTCGATTCCAAAAATTATATGTTTTACCTAATATTATGTAAATTTTTTAGCCTCATGCCTCCCTTTTTTTCTAACCTTTTCCAAAAGCCAAGTTACAACCAAAGAAAGACCTTCAAATCGATCTTTAAGACTGTCAAGGCTAAACATGTTATGGGTGCATGATGTTTCGTATGTTGAGCATTATTTTCAAAAAAAAAATAAAAAAAATGAATGAGTAAAAATGAGAGTGTCTTATTGGTGAAAACCCTTTTGAGCAACATAAGGCGACAGTGAGCTGAAAAAGAAATAAAAATGAGATAGGCGTTGGCAAAAATTCATTGAGGTGTCACTAGCCGAAGAAGGATTGTGATCTAGAGGAAGCATATTCAAGATTGATTCCATTTCAAACTCAATAAGTGAACAAGAGTTGTAATGATTAGTATGGGTAGATCAGGTTGTTTAATTCAAAATGCATGTCATGATTGCTGGAATTGGCTACCACACCCAAATAAGTTTTCTTCTGTCGTTTAAAAAAAAATGTCTATTGTTTTTCCCTTTTCTTTTTATTTTTCTATTTTTGATTTTTGGTATCTTGGTCATCAAATAAAAATTATTGTCATTTTTCTCATGTATTTGAGTCAAGTCCATGTCATAACAAGTGAGAAAAGATTTTAAAACTGGCTACTAGCTTCTTCAATTGCACAAAGCAAGACAAAAAACCAACATATGAAAGAGACATGATTGTGAGCCGAAATAAGACATGTAGAAAGTTTTATAAACAGATGAGTCTGGGAACTCATGACTATGCTAAGGTTCAAAGGGTTTATTTGTAGAGCATGGCAAAGCAGAGATACTGTGTTTGTTTCAAAGTCACTTCTGATAATCTGAGTTTGGGTCAACGATGATGCAAGTCGGTGACAGATGCTAATGGTTGGAAGCAAGGTTAAATATGACGAGAGCAAGAGTGATAGCCACGAAAGCCAAAGCCACAAACCTGACACCATGTTTTTGAACTTACAAGTTTTCTTTGATGAAATAGGAAACATGTTACCTTCAAATTAAGGACTTCAGAGCATAAATATCAAGAGATGCAATGCCTCATTTCCACAAATGCAGGAAACAATGTTGCTGCACAGGTTTAATAATCAAATTATAGTAAGAATTCAACCCCTAGGAGATGCACTTCCTAGTCGGAATAAGTCAGTTTTCATTTTTTAGGTGAAGCACTTCCTAACTTGAACATTCACTCCTAGAAGACGAACCTTTTAGTCGAGTCACTCATCGTGATTCCTATAAGACGTACCTTTTAGTCGAGTCATCCCTTTGATTCCTATAAGACGAACCTTTTAGTCGAGTCACTTCCCGTGATTCCTATAAGACGTACCTTTTAGTTGAGTCATCCCCTTGATTCCTATAAGACGAACCTTTTAGTCGAGTCACTTCCCGTGATTCCTATAAGACGTACCTTTTAGGCGAGTCATCCCCTTGATTCCTATAATACAAACCTTTTAGTCGAGTCATTCCCCGTGATTCCTATAAGATGTACCTTTTAGTCGAGTCATCCCCATTGATTCCTATAAGATGAACCTTTTAGTCGAGTCACTCCTCGTGATTCCTATAAGACGTACCTTTTAGTCGGGTCATCCCCTTGATTCCTATAAGACAAACCTTTTAGTTGAGTCACTCCCCGTGATTCCTATAAGACGTACCTTTTAGTCGAGTCATCCCCCTTGATTCCTATAAGACGTACCTTTTAGTCGAGTCATCTCTTGATTCCTATAAGACGTACCTTTTAGTCGAGTCATTCCTCTTGATTCCTATAAGACGTACCTTTTTAGTTGAGTCATTTTCTAAGTACAAACTGGGGCAAACATTCTGTTCGTGTTTATTGAATTTTACTTTCTGCTCAGGACCCTCCTGAAGAATGAGAATTTATTTTCTACTCAGGACCCTTCTGAAGAATGGGATGCTATTTTTCTATTTTACTGTTTACTTTGAGTCCAGGAGCCCGCCTGAAGAACAGGGTGAAGAAAAAGCAAATCCAGAGGCCGTTGAAGAACAGGGTGAAGAAGTAACAAGTCAGAAGCCCGCCTGAAGAACAGGGTGAAGAAGTAACAAGTCAGGATCCTATCTGAATAACAAGGTGAATAAGTAGCAAGTTGGGAGCCCGACTGAAGAATAGGGTGAAGATTTTCAAGTCCAAGCCTGAAGAAAAATCTAAAGAATAAATCAGTTGTCAAGTTCCCCTCTAACACCAAAAGCCAATGCGGAGGAACATTTCGTGTATCAAGTTCAACTCAGAATAACGACTATCTCACCATTTGAGAATTCATGAAGATTCATGTCAAGATTTCAGAATAGCTGAATAGATAGGATCTTTTACTTGTATCTTCAATTTTATTTTTGTTATTCATGTGAATGTAAAAGGACAAGTCGTCAATCGGAAACTCGATGGAACCTCACTCGATCTCTAACTCGTTCTCTCACCATTTTACCTTTGAACTACATGTGACCAGATTCCCTTACAACCCGGGATATGTAGGCGGTCCAAAACAAGGACTCGATCACATCTTTTATTTTATTTTATTTTATTTTATTTTATTTTATTTTATTTTATTTTATTTTATTTTATTTTATCTTCACTTTTTGAATAATCGGAGGGTCTAAAATCATCTCTTTGTCTACTTCTTTGTATGAAAACTCTTCGAGATTTCAAACAAAGAGGGGCAAAATGTAGACACGTGATTTTGACCCTCCCCGAGTTCAATGTATATATTTTTCGATATTAAATATTTATATTTGATCTAATATTATTTAAATTCTTATTTTTATTTTAATAAATTTTTATTTAAAAAAATAAAGTTAATTTTGAGATGTTTTTTTTTTTAAATAATACGAAATTTATTTATTTATTTCAAAAAAAAATATGTTTCTTTTTAAATAAATAAGTTAGTAGTTTTAGTACTATCTTAATTATATTTATTTTTGGCTATTTTTAAACTTTTATTGTATTTTCTTAAATATAAAATTAATTAGTTATTATTATATTATTTTTATTATTATTATTATTATTATTATTTTATTTATTTATTTATTTATTTATTATTATTATCTTCTTTTATTAAAATAATAATAATAATAATAATTTAAATTTTTAAAATCCTATCATATCCTAACCTACCCCAACCACCCCCTATTTTTCCTCCAACTCCCTCAACCTCCCACATCACACCCCTATATATGCACACACTACAACACACGGGCAAGAGATAGACACAGAGGAGAAAAATATACAACATTTGGGGGAGAGTAACAGTGAACAACATTTGAAAGGAAATAGAGATTAAAAAAAACCAAAAAATTAAGAAAGAAGAGAAAATTTAGAAAAGGAAAAGAAGGCAGAAAGTGAAACAAAAAAAAGGGAAAGAGGGACGACTTGAGTTAAAGTTCGGGTTCCGTTTGAGTTTTCCGGTGAAGGCGTTCTTGTTTCTATTCTACTACACAGGTTTCTATTTGATTCATATTTGATTTAAAAGTTGTAAATCAAAGCATGAATGAAGTTGTTTAAATGTTTCATATATTATTTAGCCTTTATTGTTGATCAATTATGTGAGTATCTTTTTTATTATTATTTTATTGTTAACTCTTAGAACCTATATTAATTTCTTCGTACATGATTCAATATGGGTAAAATATGGTACACCCTTAATTAGTTTTTATGAGATATTTGTTTGTTGGTACGTCAATTTGATTTCATGCATGTTGTCGTTGGGTGTAAAAAAAAGAAATATATATTTTTCATTTTTATTACACAGATTATTATTAGTAGTAAGAGTGAGTGAAAATATAATTATTGAATAAACTTTGGTTTGATTTTTTTTAGTAGATCATTAATAATGCATAATTATGTCTTCTTGGTCAAAAGGAATTCGGTTCCACTCACTGATATGATTAGTTTAATGAGTTATGTTTTTAAAAACAAATATAATACTAAATTTCTTTTACAAAAAAAAATGCAACATTAATTGAATAGTAAAGTTAATTTTAATAAAAAAAATCAATAATATAATGTTCAAATTAGAAAGGTTCAAAAGTGTGAAATATATCATATTATTGTTTGTTTGGTTTGATTTAATTTTGTGGGATAAATTATTCAAGAATTTGGTTTCTCTTTAGTTAATGTTCTGGTCATATGTTTGGTTTTCTTTTTAGTTTAATATTGAATTATGTTTGAATTTTTCTTGGTTACATGTCCAGTTTATCCCTTGATTATTATTAAATTAATCTTCAATTTATAGTACTGTTACTCTTTTAAAGTTGTTCGTTGTTAGTTCACTTCTTGAAAATCTGTTTAATATGCACTAGTTATTGGCATTAGACTTACACACTTAAAGGCCAAATCGGTTAATTTCGTGAGTAAAATAAAAAGGAGTTGTGAATTAATTCAAGATTTATTGCAAATTTGAAAAAGAATAAAATTGAAAGTAGGTAAGGAAAATTGTCGCGAGTTTACAAGAGACGAACCAACGCCTTTAACGCTAGATGCGGTTTAGGCACGCTTAAAATGTTCGTCTCAATTAAGAATGTGGCGTACGCATCTTTTCTAGACATTTAAAAATATAAGAATGTAAAAAATACACCTTGGTAAATATTTTCTAAAATTAACTTGAAAAATATTTTTTAATTTTCACCGATTTATTTAATATGAAATAATAGACGAGACTTTAGATATATAAAATGAGCAATTTTAGGCCTTAATGTAATTTATCAAAATAGTTTAAGACAAGATAAGTCAATAAAAGCGACCGTGCTAGAGGCACGGGACTCGAGGGGTGCCTCACACCTTCCCCTCGGTCAACAAAATTCCTTACCCGGTTTTCTGTTCTCGCAGACCAACAAAGAGTAATTTTCTTTTGATTAGGGATTCAATAAGGTGACTTGGAACACCATAACTCAATTCCAAGTGGCGACTCTGAAAATGATAAAAATTAATCCCTATTCAATACCGTCACTTTAATTGGAAAAAACCCTTCGACCTCGATCCCTTCGAGCGAAAAAGGGATGTGACAGTCATGTCATCAGTATTCAGACCCAGTAGTCAGTATCACCATGAGTTCAGTTATAGTTGCTTATGCATGTATGTATTCTCACGTTCATATCAGTCAGCATTCTTCATGCATATAACCCTTTGCATTTAGCCTACGTCACTCGTATACTCAGTACATTCGGACGTACTGACGCGTTTGCGCTATGGTTCTTTCTCTTATGTTACACCATAGGTTCAGAGGCACGAGCTCCAGATCAGTAGTAGCATTCCAGTGTTCAGAGTTAAAAGTAAGTGCTCATCTTTCGAGGACACGATGATTTCATTACTATTTCAGTTTTGAGTTTATTTCGGTAGTTGGAGTTAGTTGGGGACATGTCCCATCAACTCCTTATACAGACAGTTAGAGGCTTTCAGATTATCATGTTCAGACAGTTTATTTCAGTTATTTTGGGTATTTCATACCCCACTCAAATGTTATGTTTTTATCAGATTTGAACCTTATCGCCTTACAGCCTTTATTTCCGCATTTATTCAGTATATTATGCAGTGTACAGGTACATATATCAGTCATGAGTTAGATTGTGGTCCTTCGGGGTCATGAGCACCGTGTAGAATTTCGGTTCAGAAAATCAGGGTGTTACACCATCGTAGATAAAGTATTGAAGAGAGAAAGTGTTTTATTTTTATGTGCTTTTGAAGTATGAACTCTCGCCTAATTTTTTAATATTTTGGGTGGTCAATAACATGCTTTGACATAAGAAGGGAAGTAGAGAAGTTGTGGTATGAAATGAAGGACTTGCAAGTCTGGGTATGACGATACCCTATTAAAATGTGCCCTAAACAAAATAAGAGAGAAACAGTTATATGAAGAAAGCACGATTTTTTTAAGAGTCTAAAATAGGTCTTAAGAGAGTTAGATGGTTACCCGAAGAAGGCACGAGTTTAGATAACTCATTGCCAAAAATCGTGATTTGCCGACACGGGTTTTATGTTGCCCCTAAATAGGGAATTGTACGCTGGCGATGGCCTTGTGGCGTAGTAGAGATGCAGAGACTCCAGCCCTTGCGACAAACTTGGATTAGTGGCTTGGCTGCCGAGTCAAATTTAAAGTTATATTCCATATAGCCCATGAAATTACAGATTGTAGGGTGTACCATCTAGCTCAGTAGAGAAATGAAGATTTGAGTCATGATTTCAAGAAGTTGTTTTGAAGCTCATCATATTATGCCCATGTGTTTTCATTTACCTTATGTTAAATATTTTTATGAAATGCTCTCACCTATGTTGTATAAAAATATGTTATTTTGGATTGTTCTACATACCAGTACCTTTGTTTATTGACCCCCTATATTTCAGGTTATGCGGTATAATCCCCTGGTCCATCACATTACTAGAACACTTGGGATTTGATAGAATTAATGAGTCATCCATCTTTCGGAAGGCATTTATTTATATGTTAAGTCTTTCAGTATATGGTCCACTGGGGGCTTTGTCCCGACCTAGACAATTAGTATTCAGTAGAGGCTTCGTAGACAGTAGTTGAAGTGTTGTATTGTCATATCTTGTGACACATTTCAGATTATAAGTTTTCCAATAAACATTGTTATATCTTCCGCATTTTGATTTATGTATGAATTCTGCTTATGATAGTAAGCTAAGGGATCTCTTGGGCCTTCGTGGTTTGGGATGCCCATCGCGGCCAGGTTCCCGACTCGTGTCGTGACATAATAACTTAAAATCACCGTAGAAACTTTCGTCCAACAATACTTGTCTATCTATAATCTATATCTATAATATATTAAAAGTGTGAAGAACTTTATAAATGTTGTTTAAATTTTTTGTCCTTCATTAAAAAACCAGGAAATAGACAAAACAATCATTTACTAATTTTTTTATAATAAATTGTAATAAATAATTGTTAAATTTTAATTTTAAATAATCAAAGACTACACGTGTGAGGCACGCGGATTTAAACTAATATTACTAAAAATAGATGTCTAACAATACTTGTTCATTTTGAAAAATCAATGAATAATTTACTCATTTCTATCCATTTTACCCTTAATAATTATTTATAGTCATTCCTCAATATAATTTTTTAAGCATTGAATTAATTATATTCAAAAGGACTATATAGTCAAATTACTCGTACTACTTATTGTTTCTTAACATATACATCAATGATTAATAAGTATTATTAAACCAAGAAAATAAACTTTAAATTATGAATTCACATTGGTCATCAAATCTACTCCCCCATCCCGAATTTCCTAATTTGATTTCCCATTTTACTTGTCCTTTTTCATTAATCAAGAAGAGACAAAATTAATTTTTTCATGTTTTACCCTTTGCATTAATTACTTTTTCTTCAAATTAAAATATAAACATTAGTTAATAGGGGCACTATCATAAATTAGTCATGTTATTAATTATTTTTCTTAATCAATATGTCATCTCAATTTGATATGGGTAATTTGGGACGAAGGGAGTAATTGAATGTGGGAGTTTGGAACCAACACGGATCAAACATATCATTTAAGTGGTCCGCCCAAACAACTCTTCGTGGTTCGTAACATTGTAATTTAAGTGTACGCAAGATTTTCCACAAATTAAATGGCAGTATTCGTATATTCATTATCACAACTCAATATGAAATTGTCTATTGAATTTGAGGCAGTGGAGCTTCCAATCCTATAATTTTTTTTTCTTATCCAGATTGATATTTATATATCTTATGTGGTGTTAGATCATAGTAACAATTTTATTATTTTTTTAATGTGAAATCAATAAATATTTTTTGTATAAATATTTCTTTTACTTAATTATGTGAGTTATATCTTCCGTTTTAATTTAAGTGACTTAATTTGTTTCTAGTCTATTTAGAAAGAAATGATCACTTTTAAAATTTGAAAATATTTCAGCTTAAACTTATCATTTTGCCCCTTTTTGTCCGTTAAACTGCGTGCTTGGTCAATAGATTCACACAAATTGAAGTAGGGGAGTGGAGGCATATAAATATTCTACTTTATTAAACTAGTTAACCATAATATAATAATTAGTACAATTAAATATAAATATTCGATGCAGATAAATTTTTAATCATTGAGTTATTATACACAAATAAATATTTTTAAAATATTATTTACATATATATGTACCTAGCCAATTGACAGAGGCTATTTCTAGAAGGGTGTCTTTGTCACTGAATCTGTTTACGTCCGTCTTTATTTCTTGTCAACAAGGAAAAATATAAGTTAATTGTCGTGGAAATCAAGAGCATTCTTGTCATATCCAATCGATTAGTTAAAGGGCCAGACTTCTGGTGTAACATATCATAATTATAATAAATTACTGGTGAAATAATTAATGAATAAAAATTAAGAAGAAAATAAGAGAATCTTCTTCTTAGATGAGACACAAATATCTCGCTCTTTTTAAGAAGATTCAAGTTCACTGCAACATAATTTACATCGATACAACAGTATATCTCTTGACTTGTCCCTTACAAGAAATAACAACCCATCAACGATATATAACTCAAGCAATTCCAGATTAGTTGAAGAGTCCAAAGCTCCATCACGAAAACACCTTTATTAAACATATTAAAACACTCTTTTGTATAGTGAATATAGTTGTAGATTCAGAATATTTTCTTTGTGTCAACTCTCTCTTTCACTAATACAATTTTCACACTTATCATATTTTGTCGTTCATAATATATCCAACACAAATGAAGAAACACCACTATTTGTAGGTGTAGAATTTTTTCATGTAATGAATATGATGAATGAGGCGTAGTAATGTGGGTAGATAAATAGTCTTGATGTTACATATGTTACGTGCAGCTAATGACCATGGAGTTATAAGAAACTAATGGTCATATGAGTTACAAGAGCTAATAATCATCTTTTACTATAATTTATACCCACTAACACAAAAAAATAATATGGTGAGTTACAAAAATAATGACACCGCTTTCTTCATTTTATGCCAACTAATTGTCATTCACTTTAATATTTTTATTTTAATATGAAATGCACCAACACTTCATTCCACCTCCCTCTGTTTCAAAATAAATAAGCTAAAGCAAAAAAAAAAAAAAAAATCTTAAAATAATTGTCGCTTTAGAAATTCAAGAAAAAAAAATAGTAAGTGTTTCAAAAACATTCTTGTACTTCTTTTGTTTTAATTTGTTTATCTACTTTCGTTTTTAATCTGTTTAAAAAGGAATGTATCTTTCTTATTTTGAAAACTCTTTATCTTCTACCTGTCATGTTTAAGACCATAATATTAATAGTTTGAGAAATTTTACATATTTTTAATTTAAGACCATAAAATTCAAAAATTATATTTTACTTTCTTAAACTGTAAACTGTGTATCAAGTCAAAATCAGATAAATACATTGCAAAAAAGGGAGTATTAAAGAATTATTTCTTTTTAATAGTACTCAATTATCAAGAAACATCGTCTAACAAATACTAGAAACGGTACTAGAAATAACATAGTAAACTATATTTTTTATTTATTATTTTTCGGTATGAAATAAGCTAATATGACAATTATATTTTGGACGGAAGGAGTATATCACTTTGAATTTCCCTCTTATCAACTTCAAACACTAGTATAAATAACACATTAATTTCCATAGAGGAAATAAGTTAAGGAATGGAGATTGTTGCTTCCTACTTAGTCTCATTTTTGTTTGCAATAATTTTAGTAATATATGCATGGAGGTTGTTGGATTGGGTATGGTTTAGGCCAAGGAAACTAGATAAGTGCCTAAGAAAACAAGGTCTCAAAGGGAACTCTTACAAATTAATCTTTGGAGACCTCAAAGAGTTATCCAAAAGCTTTGAAGTTGCCAAATCCAAACCATTCAATGTCTCTGATGATGATATATCTCCCAGAATTCTTCCATATTTTGTTGAATCAATCAAGAAACATGGTAAGTTTTCGTTTTGTTTCGCACCTAATGGGTGTTCTGTGCCTGGCTAACATGATTTATTGATAATAATCTATCGTTAAATAATATTAGCGGCTTGTATATACTATTTATTTACTATTTAGTGACAAAGTTATCCATTGCTAACATTTTTTTACAGTGCACTTATCAATCCACAACTTTTTGTGGATATGTAAGAAAAAGGAGTGCTTTGAATTTTGGAGAGCGAATGGTCCGTTAAATTTGACTAAAGCTATGAAAAAAAGTGATATTAGCACAAACTCACATATATAGGAACAAGTTTTGTAGTTTTTGTTATTTTTGATTTATTTGGTCTAGAGTTTTTTGTAACTTTTTGAAATGTAATTTCTGCTAAGTTTTTATATTTTCTTGGTGTCGAGTTCAATTTTTTTGTTATTGCATATTATAGGACTAGTGAAATTATTCGCGCTTCGCGCGGTTGATCGAAAAATCAATATATTTCACTGATTACATATAAAAATATTAATTCTATAAATTGTTAGTTTCTTATTTTAATGAAATTGCAGATAATATTTATACTTAGATCAGAAAAAAAAATGTAGATCTATATCTTTATCCGAAATAATGATATGGTGTTTCATTTTTTTCTCAATCTGTACAATTAAAATACTTTACATCTTTTGAAGTAAGCCTTTCATATGTACATAGTTGAATTAAAAAAAATCAACATGTGTTGTGATGTAGCGATAGGACTACTCTACCCTTAACCAGAGGTTTGGGATTCGAGCCCTGTGTATAAAGAAAATCTTGTTGAGAGCATCACCCCTAAAATGGGTACCTGACATCGGATGAGAATAAAAAAAAATTAAAAATAATTAAAGTATATGTGTGGTGAAGTAAATAGAATAAGAGATTATATTTCAAAACAACAATTTACATAAATTAAAATTTTTTTTTTTTTTCAATTTCCTTCGTCTCTTGTTTGAGTACCTATCTTTCGTACAAACATCAATTCTTTAAAAAAATTTAATTTCTATGTCATGTTTTTATTATTACATTTGTTTATATATTTTAAATAATTTTTTAAGAAATTATGAAAATGAAACAAATAAGAGTTATGAATAATAGTTAAAAATAGAAGTTATAAATAATTCAAATAGCTTCAATGTAAAAGAGGCAAAAAAAATAATAAAAAATTAAAACTTTACAACATAGTACTCAAACAAAGAAAAATAGATTATACTAAAAATCAAAAATCATTATCTCGTAAAATTTAACAAATATTGTAAGCAATTGCTTATTAATTTAGTGTTTACCGCAAGTTGATTTTTTTATCAATCACACAAAATAAATATAATTAAAATATCAATACTATCAAAATTACTTCATGACGTGAAGATTTTCTTGATTATACTTATTTTGCAGAAGAATACGAATACATATAAAAAATGCTAAAATTAAGAAAGCAGAGCTAAGTACATAAAAATCAATAAAAAAATTGAGAATGAAATATTTCTTGTCATCCAATACTCCTTTTGTTTTACATATTATAATTCACAAGGTAAAATGATAGAAAAGAGAAAGAATGAGAGTCTTCATGAAACAAAATATGAGTTTATATAGCAAAATAGAGGAAAGTCATGAGACTTTCAAATTAAAGTTTGGGGGTTATAAACATAAAAATTATGAGAGTTACAAATATTATTATAGGAGTCACAAATATTATGAGTTATGAGTAATTACTTCTTATATATACATTAAATATTAAAAAAACTTAAAATATTAGAAGATATTATTGAAAATCCTACATTTTTTATTTTTGGTAATCAAGAGATGTATTAAGAAGGAATAATTACAGAGGAGTTAGTCTGGTTCAAGAGTGAAAACCTTTGGGCTATGCCCATGAGAAAGTACTGGAACCTTTCTCACATTAGTAGTACCAACTACATCCGCCCATACATTTTGGGCTACAAAAGGAGGGAGAAACAAAAATATTACAAAGACTTAGTTGTTCTTTCCTTGCTCCATGTTTAGCTAAGGCACCAGCAACTAAGTTTTCCTCCCTATAGCAATGTTGAATTGTTGTTGGTCCCAGCTTTCCTAATAGCAACCTACATTCATGGAGAGGAGGGTTATAAACAAGATTCCCTTGCTGGAGCATCTCAATTATTTCTTCAAAATCAATATTAACATGAATTGGAAGCAAACGATGCTGCAGTACAAGCTGAAGACCTTGAATCAGGGCCAACAGCTCCATCAAATTATTGGTAGCATAAGAAAAAAATTGGGCAAACCCCAGGACCCAGTCCCTATTGGAATTCCTAAGCATATCCCCAACGTCACCATTACCAGGGTTATCCAAACAAGAACCATCAGTGTTAAGTTTATAGGTACCTCGCGGGGGAGGTGTCCAAGCAATAGAAATGGAAATCCTATAGGGAAAGCGGTTGTAGCGTCTACATAAGCTTGGGTGAAGGAAGGAGGTAAGGACTTATTATTAAAGAGGTTTAAGTTCCTGTTCTTCCAAATAGTCCAAAGGCAAAAGGGAAGAAGAGTAGACTAGGAGAGAGAACTATCAAAGCTTGAATGTTGAAGCTGCTTGACAGTGTTGAACCAATGTGCAGCATGAAAGAAGTATAGGGATAAGAAAAGCTCACCCTTTGTAGAGCTTGATTAGGTTACTCCAAAAGAAGGTAGTTTGAGGACACTCAAAGAAAAGATGAGGGATGTTCTCCAAAGGGTGAGTGCAGGAGGGACAGGAAGGGGAAAGATTGATACCTCTATGAGCAAGCGTAGATCTAGTAGGGAAGCTATTATGGTTCAAAAGCTATAGAAAACACTTAATCTTATTAGGAATAGGTGTTTTAGAGAGATATTTCCAGTGGGAAAGAGCAGGTCCAGGACCATTAATCCTGGATAGCAGAAGGTGGTAAGTAGAAGCACAAGTAAAGGATCCATTACCATAAAGAAGCCATCTAGGGGAGTCAGTGTTGATAGAAGGGTCAGGACTAAAAGTATTATTAATCCTGGATTGAAGTGGAGCAGGGATATGGATAGGGAAAGAGTCTAAGAATAACACACCGTTAGAAAGATAGGAGGCAAGTTTAGGTGTCTTGGGGTCAGGTAAGGGGCCCTGAATGAAAGATAAAAGAGTAAAGAGAGAGGGAACCCAGTGATCATGCCAGATATCAATTTTGTTCCCATCATAAGTAGACCAGAAGAGAGCATCCTTGCATAAGGACCAACCTCTCTTAATATTCCTCCAGGTAGAGGAGGAAGGAGAGGTTTTGAGGTTGGAATTACCATATTTCTTAGCCAAAAGTTGGGTCCAAATAAAAGAAGAGGAGGTGTGGAATCTCCAAGCAAGGCTGCAAAGAAGGGAATCATTTTTTATACTGGTTGTTTGGACCCCCAGACCCCCTTGATGCTTAGGGAGAGTGACAGTGTTCCAATTAACCAGGTGCATCCTTTTTTTAGCCTCAGTAGTTCTCCAGATAAAGTTTCTTTAGGTTCTATCAAGGAGCTAGTGAAGTTTGCTAGGGAAAATAATAAATTGCATGACATGGTTGGGAATACTGCTCAGGCTAGCTTTATCTAGGGTGAATCTCCCAGCCATATTGAGGAATCTAGTTTTCCAACCAGCAAGTTTGGAATGCAAGTTATCACGGAGAAAATAAAAGTCAGCAAGTTTAGGAGGCCCCTGAAACATGGGGAAGCCCAAGTACTTCCCAAAAGAAGCACTAGACTTGATACCAAAAATAGAAGACAAAGTAGATTGGGTAGCTGGACTACAATTAGTAGAAAAGATAACCTTAGACTTACTGAGGTTGACCTTTTGGCCAGAGTGAGAACTAAAGCTATCAAAGACCCTGGTGATGGTAAGACAAGAGGCTCTATCTGCCTTATCAAACAAGGTTAGGCCATCAACAAAGATGAGGTGAGAGAAAGGGGGGTCTCTTCTACTGATTTTGATGAGGCTCCATTGGAGAGTGTCAACCTCATGGTTAATCCTTATGGTTAGGATCTCCATACAGAGAATAAATATATAGGGTGATATTTGATCACCCTGTCTGATGCCCCTGGTGGGATGGAAGGCATCAGTTTTACCCTCATTCACAAGAATAAAAATAGAGGAAGATGAGAGACAAGACATAATGAGAGCAGAGAGCCCAGGAGGAAAATTGAAAAAGAAAAGAGCTTGCCTAATAAAGGACCATTCAAGTCTATCAAAAACTTTCTCAAGGTCAATCTTGACAATTATGCTCTGAGATCTGCCTTTTTGGGTCCTAAGGTGCCTTAAGTACTCTTGAACAATAATAGCATTGTCAGAGGCCCTCCTCTTAGAGAGTAAACTAGCCTAAGTAGGACCTATGATGGATTGGAGGTGAGGCTTAATTCTATTGGCAATAATCTTAGTGACAACTTTATACTGACTATTACAAAGGCCAATAGGTCTGAAGTTCCTAAGAGAGGAGGTATTCTTACACTTAGGAATCAGGCACAAGTAAGTAGAATTCACCTTAGCATCCATGATATAGGTGGTGAAGGTGTGGGTGCAAAATGCAACAAAAAAAGGGCCCAAAGAGTCCCAATATTTTTGGTACATGAAAGAGTGAAGACCATCAGGACCAGGAGCTTTTATAGGTTTGAAGGAGAAGATAACATTTTTATTTCAGCGTAGGAAGGGAGAGAGTCTATGAATAGGTGTCTAGAGGTGTTTATGGAGCCCATATTAGAGAAATTTGGATGATAAGCTTGGAAACTACAGGTAAGAGCAGTAGAGAAAAGGGAGGAATAGAAGGAGAGGATAGTATTCTTGATCTCCTGTTGATTGTGTATCCAGACACCATTCTCATTGAGGGATTGGATACCATTTTTCCTCCTCTTGTTAATGGTAGTGGTATGAAAGAATTTGGTGTTCTGATCCCCCTCTATAAGTTAGTTAATTCTAGATTTAAGCATCCAAAAATTAGATTCATCCCTGAGAAAGGGACTTGTAGTCCTGAAGAAGCTGCTACTCAAGGGTATGTAAAAAGGAGCTGGTAGGGTACTTAGGAGACTTTTGAATCCCAGCTAGTCTAGCAAGAATATGCTTTTTTCTATGGAAGAGGTTACCAAAAACCTCTCTGTTCCAGGTTCTAGCCTTCTCCTCAAAGTCCATGGTGACATCAATGAGGTCAGAACAAACATGGAAGCATTGGCTTACTAAGTTAGGAAAGTCACTATGGTTACACCACATGAATTCAACTCTAAAAGGCTTCAGGATATGTAGGGGAGGCGTAGAGAGTTGAAGAAGCAAGGTACAGTTATCTGAATGGGTCCTAGGAAGATGTAAAACATAGGAGTCAGGGTATAACTGAATCCAATTATCAGTAGCCAGGCACCTATCATGCCTCTCCATGATAAGGGACTGTCTATTCCTATATCTCATATTGGACCAGGTAAACTTACTGCCCCTAAAGCCTAGGTCTATGAGCCCACAATAGTTAATACATCTCCAAAAAGCATTAGCCCTATGCATATTGATACAGTTTCCCCCAAACTTCTCAGAAGTACTCAGGATCTCATTAAAATCACCACCTACAAGCCAAGGAATAATGGTATCATGATTAAGAGAGTCATCCATGGAACTGAGATGGTCCCAAAGATTATGTCTGAGTAAGACATTAGTGCTAGCATAAACTATAGAAAGAACCCAGGAGGTGGGAGGATTACTAACCTGAACAATAGCATGAATAGTCTGTGAGGAAATAGAAATGCTAGTGAGGGAAATGGTGTCCTCCCTCCAAAAGATAACAATATCCCCAGAGTGTCCAGTAGCACTGGATTGGAGGAAAATCCTACATTTTACTTTTAGCTCAATATTATTTTCTCTATCTAAAGAGCATTTGTATCAAATAAGAACAATGCAAAATATGTCACAAATAAGCACAAACTAAAATAAATTGAATGATGCTATTTAAAAGAATAATTATACCTTTCGATTCTCCATTACTACATATAATAATTATATATTAATATAATAACTTATACATAATAAATTGTTATGATTATTAACAAATTTAATGAAACTTAATAAATGGGATGATTAAACTTTGAATTATTTGGATGAATTATGCAACTGATTCAATTAATAGCATTGATAATTTAATAGAATTAATAGCAAATTAATTAAATATGGTTATCTTTAATATTCTATGTTTTATAGTGATTTTTTCATCCTTATAAAATTAAGAAAAAAGTTAAAAAAATCACAAAAAAGATAAATATGATTCTAGGCCTTAAAGTGCGCCATGTCAGCAAATGTTTAATCCTCCTTTATACATAATTTTTTAAACTCGCTCTTTAAAAATACTTAAAAAGTTATTTTTAACTTAAAAAAATATTTAAAATAAGTCAATTCAAATAGACTCTAAATGACCTATTAAAATTGACAAAACTATATTAACAGTAAAAAGTTTTTACAACCTTAATAAATATATTTTTCACCTTTACTCATTTGCAAATGAAACCGAAACATCATATATAATATTAATACCTCCCTTAACCAAGTTGCTAGCACAAGGAATTGGAAGCTATGAAGAGGATAAGTGGGCCATGCACAGAAAAATCCTCAATCCTGCTTTCCATATGGAGAAGATAAAGGTATTTTTCACCACCACCTCCCTAACAAAAATGATCTAAGATAAAGTTTAAGTAATATATATAATAATGTCTCATCCTTAACCGTTTAAGCTTTTAAATGAAATAAGCACATGAATTATGGTAGAATAGGCATAGACTAGGACTAAAATCTCATTGTCACCCAAAAACTTTAGATATTTCCACGCAGAGGCAGAGCTAGAAGTCAGAGAGGTTCATCTGAATCCTTTTCTATAGAAATTTACAAATGTATATATTCGGTCAAACTTATTATTTTTATTTATAGCATGTGATGAATCCTTTAGTTTCTTGGTTGTGTTCATTTCCTTATATTTTCAATTCCTTCCGTGAAAATCCTAGTTTCGCCACTATCTACATGTTTGGCCTATGAGGAGAAAAGAAATCAGGCATACACACGAATGTTGGATATATAATTGGCATAATACATAAACACAAACTCGAACTTGGTCTTAACTACCAAGTAAACACTCCAACTTTGAGTATGCACATCATCTAGACACCTCAATTTGTCTCAATCATATCAATTGAACATAAAGCTTACAAAATGATCATCTAGACACCTACCAAATTTATGTGCCACGTCGGCGTCTGGTGTCCACGAGACACAAGAAAGTGTTTAGTTTCCAGTTGCGGCCAAGTTAAAGTGTTTAAATGTGCACTCTCAAAGTTAAAAATGCTTAGTTACCAACCAAGGCCAAGTTTAAGTATCTGTTTAGGTATTGTACCTTATGCTTTTAAATAAGAGAGTCACAAAATTCAATAAAAGACCTCATCTCCGAGACAATACAATGAAATTTATTTCCACTTGTATTGATTATCACAAATCCATGATGTCAACTCTACTTTCCCGGAACTCCACTTGTGGGATTACACTAGATATTTTGTTGTAACTCTGCTTTCATTCTGTTTTCTTTTTTACATTTTTGTTCCTTTCTAGCTTGCAAATTTAACCCAAGTTTGCAGTAGTGAAATTTTCTGCAAGATGCAGTTTGGTAGCACTAATGTGGGGCTTGCAAATGTGTAGAATATGTTTTCAGCAGTTCACTTGAGCTGCAGTGAAATGGTGAGTCAATGGGAGGAGGCTGTCTCAATGGAAGGAACATCCTGCGAAGTTGATATATGGCCTTACCTCCAAAGGCTGAGTAGTGATGTAATTTCCCGCACAGCCTTTGGGAGCAACTATGAAGAAGGTCGAAAGATATTTGAGCTTCAAAAAGAACAAGCTGAGCATGTCGTTGAGGCTACTCGCACCTTATATATTACAGGATGGAGGTAATACAATGTCGTTTTCCCAGAGTTTAAGTTGTGTATATTGGCAGAGTATGATATCTATTAGTTTAAGTTACCTCACCTAAAAGGATTAGTGATAAATTTTTGTTGTTTAGAGCAGAAGTTATCCGTTGTTAATTCCATTTATTTTTGTAATGCTTGTAATAACCAGTTAATATACAGTACTAATAGAGTAGAAAATCTTTACGCGTGTATATAACCCTCCTTTCCTATGTCTATTTCCAAATAGCTTCAAGAGAAGAAGTTAAAGTAGTGATAATTGATGATGATATACATGTTTTTGTGTGTTAAACTAATGTAGGTTTTTGCCAACTAAGC
Source organism: Capsicum pubescens (assembly GCA_030864215.1). Lineage (NCBI taxonomy): Eukaryota > Viridiplantae > Streptophyta > Magnoliopsida > Solanales > Solanaceae > Capsicum > Capsicum pubescens. Next base: position 340,401,997 of record CM061544.1, read on the forward strand.
AAAACAGAAGGATGAAGGAGATTGAGAAAGAAGTTCAAGGAATGATTAGGGGAATCATCGATAAAAGAGTGAAGGCAATGAAAGCAGGGGAGGGCAATGCCGACGACTTATTGGGCATATTGTTGGAATCCAACTTTAAAGAAATTGAACAACATGGCAGTAAGGATTTCGGTATGACTACACGAGAGGTCATCGAGGAGTGTAAATTGTTCTATTTTGCTGGGCAAGAGACGACCTCTGTATTGCTTGTATGGACAATGATTTTGTTGAGCAGGTATCCAGACTGTCAAGTTCGTGCTAGAGAAGAAGTTTTGCAAGTCTTTGGTGATGGCACGCTGGAATTTGATGGATTAAACCGCTTAAAAACTGTGAGTTAGATCAACATTTTTTTACCTTCTTTTACGAATCCAGTTGAATCTAATACTTCTTAAAATTTTGCCTTATTTCTCACACACATACATATATGTAATATGTCGTGTGTCAAAGAAATTAGATTCAGCATGCTAATCCAATGTTGAACTCTTTTCATAGGTGACAATGATTTTGCATGAGTCCTTAAGGCTGTACCCACCAGCTGCATCACTTAATCGAAGGATTACTACCAATACCAAGCTAGGGGAACTAAGTTTACCAGCTGGAGTGATGCTTTTCCTGCCAATACTTTTATTGCATCATGACAAGGAAATATGGGGCGATGATGCGATGGAGTTTAAGCCAGAGAGATTCAGTGATGGAGTTTCAAAGGCAACCAAGGGCCAAATGGCATTTTTCCCATTTGGTTGGGGGCCTAGGATATGCATTGGGCAAAACTTCGCAATGATAGAAGCCAAGATGGCCTTGGCTATGATTCTACAACGCTTCACGTTTGAACTATCTCCCTCTTATACACATGCGCCGCTGGCCGCAATAACAATGCAACCTCAATATGGTGCTCCTCTTGTGTTACACAAACGACTATAAAGAGAGAATAAACTTTGCTTATTTATGTCACTTTCCTCTTTGCTTGTTTGAAATAGAATAACACTACTTTTTTATTTGAGAGTTTTTAAATTTGAAACTTCTCATTTTATGGTAAATTAAATGAGGTGAACTTTTGTACCCATTATAATATCATGATATATGTAAAATTACAAGTACTAATTAAGAGTACTTTTGGTATCGTCTAATTGTCTTTCTTTATTTTGCACCAACTATAAGAAGATATTAGATATTAAAAAAAAATGTTGTATGGATTCATTTGTAAATTGTAAGTTTACATAAAGAGCATATTTGATCATTTGATCATACCCCATATTAGTAACCTGTCTCTAGTGTAGAGCATGTCTTGGATTGTGATCTTAAAACCATTTTTTAAACCGTTTATTGATTCTTTTATTTTCGCTCTGTTTCAATTTATTTGAAGTACTTTTTATTTTTAATTTGTTTCAATAAGAATGTCTCTTTCCTTTTTTTGTAAATTTTTTAATTTTAATTTTCTACATGACATGTTTAAAAGCAAAAGATGTGATGCATTCTACATATCTTTAGCTTAAAACCGTAAATTTAAACGTCTTCTTTCTTTCTTAAACTCCGTATCAAGTTAAAATCAAAGAAATAAGACAAACAAATTAAAATAAAGGGAGTAATTTACTAACATATAATATTCAGAAAAGGGTCAACAATACCCCTAAAGTATACGAAATGGAGTAAAAATAACCTCCAATTGTCTTTTAACTCAAAAATATCCCTCCGTTGAATTTTTGGCTAAAAAATACCTATCTCTCTAATGGAATGACACTAAGCACACCACGTGGACTAAATATATCACATGACCAGTCCACGGAGAAAATCACCCCATTTAATTGTAACACCCCGCATTTTTTTGGACTAGAAATTGAAGCGTCGTTCCTATGCGTATTGACCCGAACTAGATGATTCTTTGTTAATATATGTGTGATGATAAATCCTACAGTGTGAAAATACCTTTGGATATGAATTGAGGTCACAAAAATCCCCTAACTCAAAGACGAGTTGAAAACAATTCCATCGAGTACGTTTTAGTGGACACTTCAACTTGGGTCAACTTTCATCGAGCATAACTTATGTTATATAATGAACTGGGTGGCTTTCTATATATCAAATTAAAGGCCGTTGAGTCCTCTTTCCAAAGCAATTTATTTTGTCGAAATCCAACATCGGAGTAAAAAGTTATACCCAATTTACGTCAGCATGTCAGTCTGTCAAACCGACGGACTGCTGCGGAGTTTTTGATTTCCTTAGGGGTATTTTGGTATTTTTCGTCATCCCAAACTTCTTCCACACTATTTAAATCATCCAAAACACTCTATAATCCATTTATTTTATCAGTTTTAATCTCTCAATTCTCTCCTCTCTCAAGAGTAAAATGGAAACTAGGCTTTCTTTCAAGATCAAGAATCAATCCTGTAAGTCCAAGATTTCTAAAGAACAAATCAAGATTCGAGTTCTACTCTTCAAACCTTGTAATCTAAGGTACGTGGAATTTTCCTAAATCTACATGGGAATGGTAAATTCTTATTAATCATGTTAAAGGTTTAGAAATTATGAATTTACAAAAAGGGGGTTTTGGATTTATAATTAGATTCATGCTTTTAAAGTTTTTGATGAATTTAATTTGGTCTTGAGGCCTTTCCCCCAAATCTCATTTATAACCATGTTTAAGTTGATATATGTATGAGTTTGATTAGTTTGAATTGTGAATTGAGAGCATGAACTATTTGAAATCCCTCTCTTATTTACAAGTCTCTTAACTTCGTAAGATATGATGTGTTCGAAATGTGATATTGGAAATATAATTCAATATAAAAGCCTTGACTTTGTTTATGACTTGATTATGATTTTTGAATTGAAGAGAGAGGGTTTTACATGTTAGTAAGTACTGAATATATATATATTTATATATATATATATGAAAAAAAATTCACGGGTTGTTGAAACTCATGACCGCCACATGTTTGTTGAAATGATTGAAAAGAATGACCTTTGCGTAATTTGATAAATGTTTTGGAAGAATGAATCTTTCGAAATTGTTTGAAGTATGGTGGTCTAACCTTTGTATTTTGAAAGAGAAAGCTGTAAAGGATATTTTATGGCTCAGAATTATGACTTGCAAGTCTTGGTATGACGATATCAAATCAGATAAAGTCATGATAAAACTCAGAACAGGATACAGATTTCATTTTAGATTTCAGATTTTGAATTCAAAAAGATGCATGTTTAGAATGGGTTAAAAATTGGGCACCAAGAGAGTAAAGTGGTTACCCGAAGAAGGCACGAGTCATATGATTCATTGCCCATAACCGTGTTTTTCCGATACGGGTATGTTATTATACGCTGGCCTAGTGCCCTAGGGCGTATCAGATTCAGATACTTCAACCCTTGCGGCAAACTTAGGTTGGGGGCTTGGCCGTCGAGTTAATGGCGGATTCCATATTGCCCGTGGGAAACTTTCAGATATGTAGGGTGTACCACTTACCTCAGAAGTAAAAAAATAAAGAATGGCTTTACATCTACAGATTTGCATTGAATGATTATTTGAAGTTGCCCATGTGTTTTAAATTATTTCTCGCTTAACATTTTTATGAAATGCTCTCACCTATGTTGTATATAAAAGTACATTATTTTAGATTGCTCTGCGTACCAGTACATCTGTATTGACCCTCCCTCTATCTCAGGATCTGAGGTACAGTCTCGGGGTCCAGTTCAGCAATAGGTTTGAGTGTGTCGGAAGTTGCAATTGGTGAGCCTCCCTTACTTCGGAAGGACTGGATTAGAACTTGTTATTGTTATTTCATTTTGATTCATGGCCCAACTGGGGGCTTATCCCAGATTTCAGACAAATGTCATTTTCAGTTGTTAGAGATTTCGCAGATTGATGTTAGACGTTGTTTAGAGGTTTATGTTTTTCATTCTAGATCGTTCAATTGAATTATGATATCGACCATGATTTCATTTTATTTTGTATTTTCACAGTTCCTCTTTGTAAATGAATGGTGTATATGATTGCAACTTAGAAGGGATATCGGGCCTTCATGGTTTGGGATCCCCGTCACGGCCAGGGCCCCGGTTCGGGTCGTGACAAACTTGGTATCAGAGCACGGTTCATGGTCCCAGGGTGTCTGCAAAATCGCGTCGGGTAGAGTCTTATTTATGGGTGTGTATCATGCCACACTGATAAGCAGGAGGTTATAAGGTGCTTAGGAATGTCTCTCTTTCTTCATGTTCTAGTTCGTGATATGGAGTCGTTCCTCTTTCATACTCTAATTCGTGCCATGGTGTCGCCCATACGAAAGAAAAGTTATCCTAATTCTTTCCTTACTCTGGTGTTCCCAGATAATGCTCTTAGATTTACTAGCAGAAACTTCAGAAGTCACACAAAGGGCTTGAGAGGAGCTCCCTAGTGTGTTATAAGTCCCTCAAGTTTAAAGTTATGTCCTCATTCTTATGAGGTGTTGAGTTAAGACACAGTAAGATGTGTATTCTTAAGTCATTGAATATTGTGTGTTAAGTTTCTATCTCTTGTAATCTTGTTATCATTGTGTTGTTAAAACTAAAAGTCTAGTGAAGTCGTATGGGGCTCTTTCGATTCACTAGCATAGTTGCTCTGTTATTCATCTCATTTTCCTATTCAAAACACAAAATCAAAGTCTAGTGAAGCCGTGTGAGGCCTATTTCGATTCACTATCAACTTGTTGTTCATCTTGTTGTTCTTGTGTTGGTTGGAAACTAAGGGTTTAGAGGTGTAGTGACAAGAAAAGTGGTAAGAGCGATTTATTGAATATATATAGTTGAATTTTTTTGCATATGATTGAATTAGTAATGAAGTGATATATCCTTGTGTGTTAGGTTAGTAGAAGGTAGAGAAGGAGTTATTGGTTAAGGTAAATTATTTTTTTGCTTGAAGTATGAAAAGAGTTGTTGCTAGTGTTTGTTGTGCTAGAAAAGTATAGGTTATTGGTGAAAGTACTTAGTGGATGAATGTTATTAATTTAGGCTTTCTTGAGGTTGCAAGAGGGAGTTTAGTTGAAACTTATAGAGCTGTGAAAGAAGTTTGGGTGTATAGATAGGTAAATAGTAATAATGTGTAGAAGGAGGATGCGTTAATGGATTGTAAATAAGATAGGCCATATGATTATGATCGATTATTGTTGTTATGAGATTCTAGTGGGCTAGTGTTTCTCGATGTCTTATTCTATAGCTTCCTAGTGAGAATTATATGTAAGGTGGGTTATTATATAAGATTAAGGTTGACCATGTCTATTATATGAATTTACCTCCTTGGCCCTCTTTTCTTTAGTGGTTGCAAACTAGTACTTCATATGAAAAGGTATGAAGTGGATCTTAAGCTAATATAGTGGTGTCATGGAAGGGATTGTGATTGTAGGTAGTAGTTAAATGAAATGAGTATTTGGAATTGATTTCTCAATTTGATGGACTGGTATATTATGTTGCATGCTTTACTTTATTTGTGGTAGATGTTTGATGCTAGATTATAGGCTTGAATTGTAGATGTAGAATATGATGGTAAGAATAGTATCTTATGATTAATGATGTATGTTTTATGGGAATGAATTAGTAGGCTTGATATGATTTGTGAAAGAGCCCAGGTTAATACTTGATAAAAAGTTTAAGTGGTAATAGTGAGGTATATGTATATATGAGGACTAGTGTTAAAATGATGATTTTTGGGTGAGTCATTAAGTGGATAAGGGCGTAAGTATATAAGCATAAGTTGCTCCCCCTCCCCGGTAGTATGACATTACTCGTTAGGTAAGATTTTATGATATAAGTTATACGATTAACGATCTAATGTTAGAAAGTTAGTAGTGGAGAGTGGATTTTTATGTGATAAGGAGTGAGGTAGTATATGCTCTTGGGACTACTAGTTGTGAGTTGATGATGATAGAGGATGGTGGAAAGCAATGCCCTCAGAGTATACTTAAAAAGGAAAAGTGTAGCATTTATGTGTATAAGTGTTTTGCGTACCTAGTTTGTATTCTTGAAAATTATGGTATGGAGAAGTTTGGGGAGTTATGGTATAGCGTTATTTAGAGTTGAATTGAGAAAATATGAGTGGGCAATATGCACCTTTGGTATAGTTTTACAAAGTTTGTTAATTTGTAAGTTATGTGATTAGAGGTGTAATGCTAGTATTCTAAGGAGTTGAAGAAGAGGTGTTGAGCGATTCGAAGCATAGACGCCCATGCCCATAATGATGTTAGTCATGAGTTATGATTTTGGAGTTATAGGAAGTCATGATTAGTATCCTTGAGGGGGAAATGTCCCAGAGAGGATTTAGTGTCTTTATATTAAAAAAATGAATGAGAAGAGTTGTATTCATGCATATGTCGATATCCCTTGGTGATAAGGCGTGTTAATGCGTACACTCATGGGAGTGGGGGTTGTAGAGTGATGGCTATAGCAAAAGTTAAAAGTAACATTTACAGAAAACCAAGTCCTTCGGGGTATAGATCATTAGGGAGAGTTAGAGTTTAAGTATATGGCGATGTCTCTTTTATGTTGAGAGTTGTGACTTTGATCTAAGGGGGAGATGGTGAGTTAAGGTAGTTTTCCAAATTTTCTCATTGTGGCAAGTTAATGAAGAGTCATGATGAACCTACTCCTATTCAAGAATATTCCTCCTACTTCAGTTTAGGAGTTCATTCTACCAAGGTCTTATGAATTCAAGTACTGCCAATATCTAAGGTTTGAGGTCTCTATGTATGTCATGCCTTAACCCAATTTCCAAACAAGAAGCAATAATGTTCCTCAGTGACCCAATACATATCCAAGCCATATGTTATGTTGCTCATGATCCAAACCTATGTCTCATAACGTGCTTGGTCATAAGGAAATTTGTTCCTGTATGTCACTGAATCATTTTATGTTGGAATTAGCCAAAGCGGTAAAGTTGTGCGAACTTAGTACTATTTCAGATCTGAAAATGAGAAGCAATAACTTCAAGTATTCACCTTTGTCTCAATCATTGACTTTATGAATTCGACCCTTATGTTATACAAATCATGAGATTTGTGCACCCATGTTTCTCACTGTCGTCTGTCCTAAGAAATCATGTTGTGTTGTGGTTGTGCGGAATGACTCTATGCTTACGATTCAGACACCTGATATCTGAAGCACTCTGTCTCTCTTCTATTGTATCTTCACTTCATGTCTCTCCTTGAGTAATAGTATAAGTATAAGCTATGAATTGATAAGTGTTACTTCCATTCATGACGTTTATGCTCGGGTCCCTCAATGACCCTCCGTATGGTAGCATGATGGTGGTTGTGGAAGCGTGGTGATGTATTATGTAGAAGAGTAGATGTTCTTAAAAAAAATTGGTGTGAATTCTCGGGATAAGGTTATAGGTGAAAGGGGAAAAGAAGGAGATGACCTTTTGTTATGTGGAAAAAGTCAGGAAGGAGATATATGGCAAAACATTTTGTGAATGTGATTGAATTTGCTGATCTTAGTGGGGGGAAATCCATGAAGTGAGTGTAGTAATGATAGGCTTGAATGTTGAGATTGATGAAAACTCAACTCATGTACTATGCGGTTAGTATTCCTTAAATTAAAACCTGAGGGTGTTTGACAATAGTGATAAGGTAAGGTAACGTTCTTAATGGGATGTAAAGTACAAGGTCCTATATCTTAAGTTAGCACCTTTTTACTCCGAGTTAGGCTTCAATATAGCAGTACTAAGTAGTGGGACTCAAATTCTTGTGGCTAGAAGTGTGGTTGGGGATTTGTAAGTTGAAAAGTGTGAAGTATGTAATTTATTGTTTGGGGCGTAGACAAATAGTGTTTACAAGTTTAAGTATTTCCATTGTATCTTGTAAGATGGAGAATGTTCCTATTCTTATGCCCCACGAGAATCTTATCTCATATATTGTACCAATCTTAATCATGGTCTATGATCATCAAATAAACCCCTACCATGTGTGGTGCTGATGATGATTCATAGAACTCATGTGCAAGATCATCCCTATCTAAAGTCTCATTGCCTCATGTTGCGTGCTTTCACGTTTCGCTAGGGTTATCATGAAGCTTGTTTGATTCCTTTGCATATTTTGTCGAGAAAAAATGTTCAATGTGAGACTGCATTCTTTATTCTACACTCTTAGAGCTTCAAAAGCTACCCATCATTCGGGGACGAATGATCCCAAGGGGGAGATAATGTAACACCCCGCATTTTCTTTGGACTAGAAATCGAAGCGTCGTTCCTACGCGTATTGACTTGAACTAGATGATTCTTTGTTAATATATGTGTGATGATAAATCCTACAGTGTGGAAATACCTTTGGATACGAATTGAGGTCACAAAAATCCCCTAACTCAAAGACGAGTTGAAAACAATTCCATCGAGTACGTTTTAGTGGACACTTCAACTTGGGTCAAATTTAGTCAAGAATAACTTCTTTTATATAATGAACTGGGTGGCCTTCTATATATCAAATGAAAGGACTTTGAGTTCTCTTTCCAACACAATTAATTTCGTCAAAATCCAACATCGGAGTAAAAAGTTATACCCAATTTACTTCAGCATGTCAGTCTGTCGAACCGAGGGACTGCTACGGCGTTTTTGATTTTCTTGGGGGTATTTTGGTATTTTTCATCATCCCAAACTTCTTCCACATGATTTAAATCATCCAAAACACTCTATAATCCATTTCTTTTATCAGTTTTAATATCTCAATTCCTCTCCTCTCTCAAGAGTAAAATGGAAACTAGGCTTTCTTTCAAGATCAAGAATCAATCTCGTAAGTCCAAGATTTCTAAAGAACAAATCAAGATTTGAGTTCTACTCTTCAAACCTTGTAATCTAAGGTACATGGGGTTTTCCTAAATCTACATGGGCATGGTAAATTCTTATGAATCATGTTAAAGATTTAGATATTATGAATTTACAAAACGGGGGTTTTGGATTTATAATTAGATTCATGCTTTTAAAGTTTTTGATGATATTAATTTGGTCTTGAGGCCTTTCCCCCAAATTTGATTTATAACCATGTTTAAGTAGATATATGTATGAGTTTGATGAGTTTGAATTATGAATTGAGAGCATGAACTATTTGAAATCCCTCTCTTATTTACAAGTCTCTTAACTTCGTACGATATGATGTGTTCGAAATGTGATATTGGAAATATAATTCAATATAAAAGCCTTGACTTTCTTTATGACTTGATTATGATTTTTGAATTGAAGAGAGAGGGTTTTACATGTTGGTAAGTGCTAAATATATATATGAAAAAAATTTCATGGGTTGTTGAAACTCAAGACCACCACATGTTTGTTGAAATGATTGAAAAGAATGACATTTGCGTAATTTGATAAATGTTTTGGAAGAATGAATCTTTCGGAATTGTTTGAAGTATGGTGGTCTAACCTTTGTATTTTGAAAGAGAAAGTTGTAAAGGATATTTTATGGCTCAAAATTATGACTTGCAAATCTTGGTATGACGATACCAAATCAGATAAAGTCATGATAAAACTCAGAACAGGATACAGATTTTATTTTAGATTTCATATTTTGAATTCAAAAAGATGCATGTTTAGAATGGCTAAAAACTGGGCACTAAGAGAGTTAGGTGGTTACCCGAAGAAGGCACGAGTCATATGATTCATTGCCCATAACCGTGTTTTTCCGATACGGGTATATTATTATACGCTGGCCTAGTGCCCTGGGGCGTATCAGATTCAGATACTTCAAACCTTGCGGCAAACTTGGGTTGGGGGCTTGGCCGTCGAGTTAATGGCGGATCCCATATTGCCCGTGGAAAACTTTCAGTTATGTAAGGTGTACCACTTACCTCAGAATTAAAAAAATAAAGAATGATTTTACATCTACAGATTTGCATTGAATGATTATTTTAAGTTGCCCATGTGTTTTAAATTATTTCTTGCTTGACATTTTTATGAAATGCTCTCACGTATGTTGTATATAAAAGTACATTATTTTGGATTGCTCTGTGTACCAGTACATCTGTATTGACCTCCCTTCCATCTCAGGATCTGAGACACAGTCTCGAGGTCTAGTTCAGCAATAGGTTTGAGTGCGTCGGAATTTGCAATTGGTGAGCCTCCCGTACTTTGGAAGGCCTGTTTTAGAACTTGTTTTTGTTATTTCATTTTGATTCATGGCCCGACTGCGGGCTTATCCCAGATTTCAGACAAATGTCATTTTCAGTTGTTAGAGATTTCGTAGACTGATGTTAGACGTTGTTTAGAGGTTTATGTTTTCCATTCTAGATTGTTCAATTGAATTATGATATCGACCATGATTTCGTTTTATTTTGTATTGCCGCAGTTCCTCTTTGTAAATAAATGGTGTATATGATTGCAAGTTAGAAGGGCTCTCGGGCCTTCATGGTTCGGGATCCCCGTCACGGCCAGGCCCCCAGTTCGGATCGTGACATTAATACACTAACTATTAGCCCATTTTTTATCCATTTAAAATCCGACACCGATCCATCTTCAAATCAATTTTTGTCAGACATTTGAGTAGTACAAATTCTTACTATATTTGTTAAAAAAAAGTTTTTTTATAGTTGCAATTGAATTTCTCTTGAAAATGAGTGAAACTTATGTTCATTGTGTTGTATTGCTAATAGGAGCACAACACCTTCTATACAAGCTTCGTAGGTTTGAGAAATTGGCAGAGTTGGATCCTATATATTAAACTCGAGAAATTGATGCTCGGAAAAAAAAAAAAAAAAAAAAAGAAGAAGAAAAAGAGGAAGGCGGAGGAAGAGGAGGAGGCGGCAACGATGATCATGCTCCCAACAAGAATATTAAAGATGTAAATCAAGCAAACACCGGAGATCAAGCACAACCATCATTTGTTGTCTTTCTTATCATCAACAGACCTAAACATTGTGAATTATTTTATTAAGTATGATTTAATGAAGAACAACCCTCCTCAATTTTTTCGCCTATTTCGAATCCCCCATTGCCAATCCAAAGAAAGAAAGCAAATTCATTGCTGGTAGCAGGAAAAGCAATTAAACTACAGCAAGCAAAACAATATTATTAGTATGAACATGGACAATAACAACAACAACGGATTAAATGGGGTGATTTTCTATGTGGATGTTGATGTAGACTGGTCATGCGGCCTTTTATGTCTACATGGCGTGTTTGGTGTATTTTCGTTAGAAAGAGGGATATTTTTTAGCCAAAAAACTAACGGAGGATATTTTTACTTCATTTTGGATAATGCAGAGTTATTTTTGGCCCTTTTTTGTATAATATCAAACAATTATTTTTTTTTTATCTTTTATTTATCTTTATGTATAGTAACTATACATAGCAAATTTATACATAAAATATGGGACAGGTGAATCCTTAAATTTTTTTGTAAACATAGGTATTTTATGTTATATTTCTTTTAAATTGATATAATATTATCTGCAATAATACTATTATGATACTATTATCATAAGTAGGCAAAATAGTACATTTAATTAAATATTGAGTTATTTAAGGATCGACTCTTACTTAAAACTTCATGGGTGTTAAAAAGAATGACCTACTTTTATCTTTAGTTAGTATCAAAACAAATGATTTTTTCCTTTTTCTACAACACTTTAGTTTCAACTTTTCACGTTGCATGTTTAAGATCACAAGTTTTAGGAACATTTTAATACAGTTGACATAACTTTAGATTAAAATTACATGATTCAAAAGTTTTCTTTATTTTCTTAAATTTTGAGTCAAATCAAAACAAGCCATTCTTTTTAAAACAAAAGAAATACTTTTTTTTAATTGATACTTTTTGTGTAGTTACTTGAGAAAATTGAAGGAAAGGTGTCATTTAAGTCTTGAATGAAGGATTGGTGACATTGACCAGCTTAAAAGATCAAACATCATTATAAAACTTGATTAAGTTAATTGAGGACTTGATTAATATTTTTAAAACTTTTTAATCTTTTCAAAAATACAAATCAACCCAACTCACACCCCTCTTCAATCCAAATCAACCACTCTCTCTCTCGACAACTTCTCTCAACTCTCTCCAAACCAACAGTTCTGTAAAATTCCTCCCTTCAACCTCAGGCGACAAACAGTCGGGCAAGTTTCTTTTCGACTTTCAACCGTCAATCGACATGAAGACTTCTCCGGCGACAACAACTTCGAGTTCTTCTTCGTCCCATTTCCTTTTTCATAGGTAAAAAATTATGAAGAAACAGAGGAACTTAAGTGAACTACTCTTGTAGTATTGAAATGTGGACTGAATAAAATCCTAATTTCTGGCATTTTTTCTTCTTTTTGTCGTACTGTTAATTCGAATTTGTTGGTGATTTTTGGTCACAGTTGATGTTCTTAATATGTGTGTGTGATGTGTTGGTGTTGCTGGGTTGATTTGCTATTTGTCTTGATAAAAATGGTATTGCAACAGATGAAACATTTGATATAGCAGATGAAACATCTGATGCAACAGATGAAAATCTGATGCAACAGATGAAAATCTGATGCAACAGATGAAAATTTGATGCAACTATGACAATCTGATGCAATAGGTGAACAATCTAACAGATCATTCATCTGTTGCTATAGACGACTCTTCTGTTTGGAAGAAATCTAAAAAATATTAATCCAACAGATAACTAATCAGTGTTCTGTTTTTATTCTTTCCAACGGTTTACTCTTTATTTTGCAACAGATTAGTGACTGTTTTTATTCTTTCCAACGGTTTACTCATCCGTTGCAACAGGTCGATTATATGTTACGACAGATAACATACCTGGTGCAACAGATTAGTGATATGTTTTTATGATTTCCAATAGATTATTCATCCGTTGCAACAGGTTGGTTATATGTTGCAATCGATAAAATACCTGGTGCAACAGATTAGTGATCTGATTTTATTCTTTCCAACAGTTTACTCATCCATTGCAACAGGTCGGTTATATGTTGCAACAGATAACATACCTGGTGCAACAGATTAGTGATTTGTTTTTATGGTTTCCAACGGATTAATCATCCGTTGCAACGGGTCGGTTATATGTTGCATCAGATAAAATACCAGGTGCAACAAATTAGTGATCTATTTTTATGGTTCCCATGGTTTACTCATCCGTTGCAACGGGTCGGTTATATGTTGTATCAGATAAAATACCAGGTGCAACAGATTAGTGATCTATATGGTTTCCACGGATTACTCATCTGTTGCAACGGGTCGGTTATATGATGCAACTGATAACATACCTGGTGCAACAGATTAGTTGTCTGTTGGAACTGTTATATTACTGTTATGCATTAATCAATTATAATCTATGTTATGTTTCTATTAATTTAAGATACTATGGCTCCTAAAAGAAAAGAAATTGAATCAAGTCCAAGTAAAGAAACAAGTACAGAAGCTCGGCTACATCCATCACTCTATGAGCTTGCTTTACAAACGCTATCTTAATCAGGAGCAGAAGATAATGAACACGGGGAGGAGGAATCTTTCAAAAGAGATGATCCAAATGCTAATAGCCCTTTCGCCGAAGTGTTGGTCAAAACCTTCAGCATTGATTGTTATCCTATGAGAATGCAGTGCGACAGTGCCACAAATTTAATGGGTGATCTCATGGTTAAGTCAGTCATGGTAAAATCTTTCGATGCCTTCGGAAAAATACTTCGAGAACAAAAAATGGATTCTTATTTCAGGGAAAGCTGCTTTGGGAAATATCTTGATTTGCCGGAAGACAACAATGCTCGTTTCCATATGAAATGGTATATGATCTTCTCAAGAGCAGGTTTATGTATGAAAACAAAGATAAGATGGATGAGGTGTGGATAAATTACTGTGGTATTCCTGTTTGTTTTGGTTGGAAGGAGTTTTCCATAGTTACCAAACTAAAATGTTATTCTTTTTCTACTTCTCAAGTTATACCTACTCTGACCTAAAAAAAGCACCCCGCACACCCAAAAAAAGAAAAGGAAAGTCGAGTGATCGTGATGACTTGGTGTCCATTGTTGGTCCAAGCTTCAAAAACAAAAATCTGATAGAAGCGTTGAAAGGTAAAGGACTTTCAAAGAAGCACAAGCAATCATTGTGCTTAGATTGGCTTGTGCATATTTTTATTTGGGAGAGAAACGTTATGTAACGACCCGAAATCACCTCCCGGGACGTCACACGGTGCTTAAAGGTACAAGTAGCCCCAAGCTAAGCCTTTGAGCCTGTCACTACATATAATAACTCATTTCAATAAGAAATCAATAAAACACTGGCACTGTCATATCAAATAAAAGGAAATACGAAGGTAATACTCGGTCCAAATGACCACAATACTGGAAATCTCGATACAACAACAATCTGATAACTAGTCTAACAACGCCTCTACTACTCCATGAACAAGAAAGACGTTGGGACAGGTCCCCAACTGACTCAAACTGAACTGAAAAGAATAACATAAACACTCAAGTACTAAAATATATGAAGATAGGCCCTCGAACCATGAGGACTCACCACTGGAGAAATATAGACAAAGGTACTCGGGAATCACTGACGAGGCTGGGACTGAGCACCTGAACCTACATTATAAGACAAGTAGCACATAGACGTATATGTGGATCAGCACTTGGGAATGCACTAAGTATATGGGGGTGTATGCATTTACATAAAACCATATCAATACTCTTTAATCAATCATACATGCAATTAGGAATGACTCGCATGGCTTGAATAAGGTAAGATGTAAAGCTAATAAATCATGTAGAATGAAGCATGTAACACAAATCTCGTAAGTCATTATACTTTAGCTTTAAAATCTATAATCTTCTCTTATTCTCATTACTCAAAGACTAAAGAAAGCTTTAAACCATACTTTCAACTCATGCATATATCTCATGGAGAGTAAAACTTCTTTAATGCTCAAGAATTTATAACTCTTTTGAACTCAAACACTTGGAACTCAGAATCATATAACATTGGTTTAAGAAAATCGGTGATCAACTCGTATTAGTAGAGAAAACTACTTCCTTCTTTGGAAAATAGTCAAAAGCAATTCATTCATTTTGGAAAATATCTCATCTCAAAGCTTTAGGGAAAATATTCTATCTCAATGGAAAATACTTTAGTTTTAGGGAAAATAACTTATATCAAGGGAGGTTATCTTAACCGACATAAACCATGCGAGCTACATGGAGTCCAACATCTTGTCCTCCTAAGGAAGAAACCTCACATTGGGGAGAGGCATCATACTCTTGCCAAGGAGTATAACCTCAACTCAGTGATCACTTATCTCGGCCTCGGGCCCAATCATCTCGACCTCAGGCCCAAAATCTCAAACCTATGGTGGCACGTAGTTCTGGGGTAAGAAACCGTAGTAACTTACCCAACTCGGTGCTAAATACTACTCCCTTTAGTTTATCTCGCTCATCTCATGGAAATTCGCTTTCAAAAATAATCTCATGGTTCATAAGAATCCAACAATCAAGTTTGTAATCTCATGTAATGAAGTGGATTTCAAAGCTCTATGACCATTAGGTCAAAACATTTCTCAATAATCTTGGGAATACTCAAATCATGGGTGCTTATAGCACAAGAGTTCATAAAATTGCAAGTCTCAAGTAGGGCTTAATGACCCATAAGTCAATCTCAAGTTAAAACTCATCAAGATGCATATAAGATAGCATTTAGATTCACAAATCATATAGAAATCTGGAATTTACAGCAATTTAGCTCAAAATCTCGACATACTCATATACTTCAATATCTTAAATATTGTAACTATTAACTTTTCAAGGAATAAAATCATGGGGTATAAACCCAGCTTCAATTTCTCAAGAAAACATGTTAAAATCATGCCATTAGACTCTCAATTCATGGAAAGCATCAAAAGCTTGCAACCAATAATAATGGATGAAAAACCCTAATTCAATTTCATGTAAAATATCATAAGTTGCGGAAAATTGTAGTTTAAATAAGCCTTTGGGCACAAGGGTTAAAGGATTACCCTTATTCAAAACTCCACATACCTTAGATTATGAAATTGGATGAACAAGCTTGCTCTAAACTCTTCTTCTTACTCTTTGAGAGAGGGTTCTTGCAACCTTGGACTTGGGGAACTCAAATCTCAACTCAATTTGTGGAATCTATGGTGAGTTCTCGAATTTCTTGGAGAAGGGTTTTAGATTTGATCTTGAGGGAGAAACCCTAGATCTCTTGTGTTTTGGATGATGAATGTAGCCATTTTCTTCGTTTGGAATATATCTGGTTAATAAAAGAGTTGAAAGACCGAAAAGCCCTTTTTAAAACGAGTTAAAAATACTGAATGAAGGCTGTGACGGTCGAAGGGATCGTCCGTCGCAAGTCTGATGGTCCGTCGGATCATCTGTCGCACGTTGGCCAAAAAAAGAACACACTACCTCAATGCGACGGTCCATCGCAAACTCGACGATCCATCGTATCATCCGTCGCACGTTGGCCAGGATGAGGCCACACTTCCTCGATGCAACGGTCTGTTGCAGCCTTGACGGTCCGTCGTCCTGGCCGTCGCACTTGGGACAGAAAAGGGAGTTACTGCCTTGATTGCGATGGTCCGAGCGACGGTCCGTCGCAGACTCGACGGTCCTTCGGATCGTCCGTTGCACCTAGGCGGTTCCAACAACTCACAGTAAAACGGCCATAACTTCTCACCCTAATACTGGATTTGGACGAAATTGATATCGTTGGAAAGCTAATTCAATTCTCTACATGAAAAAGAGTCAATTTTAAGAAAATTCAATATGGTTTAAACACCAATCACTTGGGAATTCACTTCTCAATCTTTTAGGGTTGAAATTACACTTCACTTGACACGCTCTAAGGCTCGGACTACCAGGGAACTTTGCGGGGTCTTACAATATCTCCCCCTTGGAAACATTCGTCCTCGAATTTCACTAGTTAGACTAGGAGCACAGGAAAATAAAGGACACATAGTTGAAGCAAGTTGCTAAGCGGGCTCAAAATCTCTCTAAACTCTTGAATACCTCAGAAATTGCAAGAACTCATGCAAGAATAGATATATAGCTGATATTTAGATTAGAAAGGACAAATTAAGGAAGAATAATACCTTCAGATTGATCTGAACTCAAGGAAAAGAGATGCGGGTACTTGGCTCGCGTGTCTGCTTCTGCCTTCCAAGTAGCGCCCTCAACTGACTGCTTTCGCCACAAAACTTTGACCAAGGAAACTTCTTTGTTCCTCAGCCTATGGATCTGAAAATATAGAATCTCAACAGGAATCTCATAGAAGGAAAGACTGTTCTGAATATTAGCACTCTCTAAAGGATCTACCACAATGGAATCACCAATATGCTTTTTAAGCATGGAGACATGGAAAATAGGATGAACGACTGGCAATTCTATAGGCAACTCAACCTCATAGGCTACTTTTCCAACACAACTCAAGACTCTATACGCGCCAACATAACGAGGACTAAGCTTTCCCTTTTTACCAAACCTCTTCACCCCTTTCATGGGTGAAATCTTCAAGTATACCAAATAACCCACCTCATACTCAAGATCTCTTCTCATCACATCGGCATATGACTTTTGAAGACTCTGAGCTATCTTCAACCTTTCTATAATCAACTTAACTTTCTTCATAGCTTCAAACACTACATCAGACCCAATCACAACAGCTTCACCCACTTCAAACCAACCTATGGGTGATCTACATCTTCTACCATACAAAGCCTCAAATGGTGTCATCTCAATGCTATCATGGTAACTATTGTTACTGGCAAACTCTATCAATGGCAAATACTCATCCCAACTACCTTTGAAATTAAGAGCACATGCCCTCAATATATCCTCTAGGGTTTGAATGGTCCTCTCAGCCTGACCATCTGTCTGCGGATGAAAAGTGAAACTCAAATGCACTTGGGTACCAAGACCCTGCTGAAAACGCACTCCAAAACTGAGAAGTAAATTGAGTACCCCTATCTGAAATGATAGATAAGGAAACTTCGTGCAGCCTGACTAACTCCCAGATATACAATTTAGCATAATCCTCAGCTGTATATGATGTGTGCACGGGCAAGAAATGCACAGACTTAGTCAGCCTATCTACAACAACTCAAAAAGAATCATGATGACGATGCGAAAGAGGTACCCAATCACGAAGTCTATATTCACCACCTCCCACTTCTAAGTGGGTATACCAAACCCTTGCATTGCACCACCAGATATTTGGTGCTCTACCTTGACCTATTGGCAGGTTGCAAACATTTCTACAAACCCAGCTATATCTTTTTTCATACCATTCCACCAATAGATTTCCCGCAAGTCTCGGTACATCTTGGTAGCACCGGGATGAATAGAATACCTCGCGCCATGCGCCTCGGCCATAATCCTTTGCCTTAGATCATCAACACACGGGACACATAACCTACCCTGCAATGTCAACACGCCATCTCCCCCTTGGGAGAAAACCTCTACCTTTTGTTCCTTAACTGACTCCTTCAGTCTGACCAAACTAGGATCTTTGTCTTGCTTCTCCTTCACTTCCGAAACTAAAGAGGATTCGGAACTACTATGCACCAAAGTACTTCCCTCGGCTGAATCAAGCAACCTAACTCTTTCTTACCTTTCTCTACATAAGAAACACTACCCATAGACAACCTGCTAAGGATATCTTCCACGACATTGGCCTTGCTCGGGTGATACAACGCACTCATATCATAGTCTTTTAACAACTTCAACCACATCCTCTGCCTAAGATTCAACTCTCTCTGAGTAAACACATACTGCAGGCTCTTAAGATCAGTAAACACATCAACATGGACACCATAAAGACAGTGTCTCCAGATTTTAAAAGCAAAGACCACAGCAGCTAACTCAAGATCATGGGTTGGGTAATTCTTTTCATGCGGCTTCAATTGTCTAGAGGCATAGGCTATAAATTTACCACTTTGCATCAACACACAACCCAAACCAACTCTAGAGGATCATAATACACCACAAAACCATCCGTACCATTAGGCAAAGTCAACACAGGGGCTGAAGTAAGTCGAGTCTTCAACTCCTGAAAACTCTTCTCCCAGGAATCTGACTACTCGAACTTAACTTTCTTTTGGGTCAACCGGGTCATGGGAGACGCAAGAGAAGAGAAACCTTCAACAAAATAGCGGTAGTAGCCCGGTAGACCCAAGAAACTCCTAATGTCAGACGAGGAAATAGGTCTAGGCCAATTTCTTACAACTTCTGTCTTTTGGGGATCAACTCTAATACCTTTGGCTGAAATAACATGACCCAGGAAGGCTACAGACCTTAGCCAAAATTTACACTTATTGAATTTGGTGAACAACCGGTGATCTCTAAGAGTTTGCAAGATAGTTCTAAGGTGATCTGCATGATCATTCTCAGTACGGGAGTACACAAGGATATCATCTATGAACACTATGACAAATATATCAAGATATTGCTTGAACACTTGATTCATGAGGTCCATGAAGGCTGCAGGGTCATTGGTTAGCCCGTAAGACATGACTAGAAACTCAAAGTGACCATAACGGGTTTGAAAAGCTATCTTTAGAATATCACATTCCCTCACTTTAAGTTGGTGATAGCCGGACCTAAGGTCTATCCTGGAGAAATAACTTGCACCTTGCAACTGATCAAATAGGTCATCAATTCTTGGAAGAGGATACTTATTTTTGACTGTGACCTTGATAAGATGACGATAGTCAATGCACATACGCAAAGAACCATCTTTCTTTTGCATGAATAAAATAGGTGCGCTCCAAGGAGAAATATTGAGCCTCATGAAACCTTTGTCTAAAAGATCTTTGAGTTGCTCTTTCAACCCCTTAAGCTCTGCAGGCGCCATACGGTATGACGGAATAGAAATAGGCTGAGTGTCGGGAAGAAGGTCAATCCCAAATTCTATCTCTCTATCAGGAGGTACCCTTAGGAAATCTTCTGGAAAAACATCAGGAAACTTATTAACATTATTGATTGACTGAATAGTTGGAGCCTCGGACTTAGTGTCTTTGAATCTAACTAGGTGATAGAAGCAACCTTTGGATATTAGCCTTTTGGCTTTGAGATAGGAGATAAAATAACTCTTGGGAGATACCGAACTCCCGGACCACTCGAAAACTGGTTCATCAAGAAACTGAAACTTGACCACATGGGTACGACAGCCTATAGATGCATAACAAGAATGAAGCCAATCCATACCCAGAATAAGGTCAAAATCCACCATGTATAACTCTATCAAATCAGCAAGTATGAATCTATGAAGCACAGTAACATGACAGCCTCTATACACTTGTTTAGCAACAATTGACTACCCTACTGGGGTAGAAACAAGGAAAGGCTTGGGAATTTTTTTGAGAATTATTTTAAAATTCACAGCTACAAGTGGGGTCACATAAGAAAGACTTGACCCGGGTTCTAACAACACATAAACATCAAGACAAAAGACACGGAGCATACCAGTAACAACATCAGGAGAATTCTCCTGCTCCTGACGGGATGGTAAGGCATAGAATCTATTCTGGCACTGACTGCCAGCAGTGCTAGATGAAGCGCCCTGAACAGGGGAGGGATGAGGTACAGGGGCTGGTGCACTAGTAGTCTGTGCCTGAGGTTGGGCATCTTTGTTCCCTTGTCTAGCATGCGGACAATCTCTAAGTTTGTGGCCCTGTTTGCCACAACCAAAACAACCCCTTAAATCTGTGAAACACTCACTGGGATGATCCCTACCATACTTAGCACAGGAAGATAATGGGGTCTGTTACCAACACTGTTCTGCGACCTAGACATAAAAGACCTTCCCCCTTGCTCATGCCTGTCTCTAGGCGCGGGAGCACTAGATGATGAAGGCGTTGGAATAGAAGGACGTCTCTAAAATTATTGGTGGTTCGCTTCATGGCACCTAGGCTGACTATACTTATGCTACTCAGATCTAGCCCTCTTGTTACCCCTCACTCTGTCTCTCTCCCTTATCTTATCTGCCTCTATCTTCTGGGCTTGCATCATCAACCTAGCCAGATCCATA
Source organism: Capsicum pubescens (assembly GCA_030864215.1). Classification (NCBI taxonomy): domain Eukaryota; kingdom Viridiplantae; phylum Streptophyta; class Magnoliopsida; order Solanales; family Solanaceae; genus Capsicum; species Capsicum pubescens. The sequence goes on from CM061544.1 coordinate 340,422,993, forward strand.
TCCCTATGCAACATCACAGTTCTACACTCCTTCAGCACCAAACTAGAAACACCTGTCACAAACTTACTCATACCAGCTCGGGTGTCAGAAATCAAATCAGGAGCATACTTAGCTAACTGGTTGAACTTCAAGCAGTACTCCTTAACAGTCATAGAGCCCTTCCTCAAGTTTAAAAACTCCTCAATCATCGTTCCCCTCATCTCAAGCGGAAAGAACTTGTCCAAGAATGCATCTTAGAACACCTGCCAAGTCATAGGAGAAACACCCTCATCTCTACCTTTCCTCCATGATACAACCCAGTCATAAGCAATGTCTTTCAATCTATAAGACGCTAACTCAACACTTTCTTCCTAAAAAACATGCATCACCTGTGTGATCTTTCTCACCTCCTCAAGGTACAACTGTGGGTCCTCATCTGCCTTAGACCCATAAAACTCTGGCGGATTCATCCACATAAAATCACGAATCCTAGCCGTAGTTACATCACCTCACTGCTGATCTACAACAGCGTCTTAGTTATTGGCCCAAACATTAGCGGTGACTGCTTGGGCTAACACCTGAAAGGCCGCCCAAAACTCAGCATGAGACACTGTCTCATTCAAGGGATCAACAGGTTGGGGTTGCTCATTATTATATCTACGAGCATCCTCTCTTCGAAGAGGCATTTTCTGAAATAGGAGAGCATGAATTATTAGATGAGAGGGACAACTGTAGGCACGACTGAATCTGAAAGAAAGAAAGAAATTTTTCCTAAAACGTCTTGTAGCCTCTTGCTCATAGATGTGGTGCGCTACACACTGATGATCAAGACTCTACTCAACGCGGCTTGTCAGACTCCATGGGACTCCTTTAAAACCTTAGGCTCTGATACCAAGTTTGTAATGACCCAAAATCATCCCCTGGGACGTCACACGGTGCTTAAGGCTACAAGTAGCCCCAAGCTAACCCTTTGATCCTGTCACTACATATAATAGCTCATTTCAAGAAGAAATCAAACACTGGCACTGTCATATCAAATGAAAGGAAATACAAAGATAATACTTGGTCCAAATGACCAAAATACTAGAAATCTCAACACAACAACAAACTGATAACTTGTCTGACAACGCCTCTACTACTCCATGAATAAGAGAGTCGTTGGGACAGGTCCCCAACTGACTCAAACTGAACTGAAAGTAATAATATAAACACTCAAGTACTGAAATATCTGAAGATAGGCCCTCGAACCATAAGGACTCACCACTAGAGAAATATAGACAAAGGTACTTGGGAATCACTGACAAGGTTGGGACTGAGAACCTGAACCTATATTCTAAGACAATATAGCACATAGACGTATATGTGGATCAACACTTGGGAATGTACTAAGTATATGGGGGTGTATGCATTTACATAAAACCATATCAATACTCTTTAATTAATCATTCATGCAATTAGGAATGAATCACATGGCTTGAATAAGGCAAGATATAAAGCTCATAAATCATGTAGAATGAAGCATGTAACACAAATCTAGTACGTCATTATACTTTATCTTTAAAATCTATACTCTTCTCTTATTCTCATTACTCAAAGACTAAAGAAAGCTTTAAACCATACTTTCAACTCATGCATATATCTCATGGAGAGTAAAACTTCTTTAATGCTCAAGAATTTATAACTCTTTTGAACTCAAACACTTGGAACTCGGAATCATATAAATTTGGTTTAAGAAAACCGGTGATCAACTCGTATTAGTAGAGAAAACTACTTCCTTCTTTGGAAAATACTCAAAAAGCAATTCATTCATTTTGGAAAATATCTCATCTCAAAGCTTTAGGAAAAATATTCTATCTCAATGGAAAATACTTTAGTTTTAGGGAAAATGACTTATATCAAGGGAGGTTCTCTTAACCGAAATAAACCATACAAGCTACATGGAGTCTAACGTCTTGTCCTCCTAAGAAAGAAACCTCATATTGGGGGAGAGGCTTCATACTCTTGCCAAGGAGTATAACCTCAACTCAGTGATCACTTATCTCGGCCTCAGGCCCAATCATCTCGGCCTCAGGCCCAAAATCTCAAACCTATGGTGGCACGTAGTTCTGGGGTAAGAAACCGTAGTAACTTACCCAACTCGGTGCTAAATACTACTCGCTTTAGTTTATCTCGCTTATCTCATGGAAATTTTCTTTCAAAAATAATCTCATGGTTCATAAGAACCCAACAATCAAGTCTGTATTCTCATGTAATGAAGTGGATTTCAAAGCTCTATGACCATTAGGTCAAAACATTTCTCAATAATCTTGGGAATACTCAAATCATGGGTGCTTATAGCACAAGAGTTCATAAAATTGCAAGTCTCAAGTAGGGCTTAATGACCCATAAGTCAATCTCAAGTTAAAACTCATCAAGATGAATATAAGATAGCATTTAGATTCATAAATCATATAGAAATCTGGAATTTACAGAAATTTAGCTCAAAATCTCGACATACTCATATACTTCAATATCTTAAATATTGCAACTATTAACTTTTCACGAAATAAAATAATAGGGTATAAACCCAGCTTCAATTTCTCAAGAAAACATGTAAAAATTATGCCATTAGACTCTCAATTCATGGGAAACATCAAAAGCTTGCAACAAATAACAATGGGTGAAAACCCCTAATTTAATTTCATGTAAAATCTCATAAGTTGTAGAAAATTGTAGTTTAAATAAGCCTTTGGGCACAAGGGTGAAAGGATTACCCTTGTTCAAAACCCCACATACCTTAGATTATGAAATTGGATGAAAAAGATTGCTATAAACTCTTCTTCCTACTCTTTGAGAGAGGTTTCTTGCAACCTTGGACTTGGAAAACTCAAATCTCAACTCAATTTGTGGAATCTATGGTGATTTCTTGAATTTCTTGGAGAAGGGTTTTAGATTTGATCTTGAGGGAGAAACTTTAGCTCTCTTATGTTTTGGATGATGAATGTAGTCATTTTTTTGCTTGGAATATATCTGATTAATAAAAGAGTTGAAAGACGGAAAATCCCTTTTTAAAATGAGTTAAAATACTAAACGGGGCTGCGACAGTTGAAGCGACGGTCCGTCAAAAGTTTGACGGTTCGTCGGATCATTTGTCGTATGTTGGCTAGAAAAAGAACACACTACCTCAATGCGACGGTCTTAGCGATGGTCCATCATAAACTGGATGGTCCATCAAATCGTCCGTCGCACGTTGGCCAAGATGAGGCCACACTACCTCGATGCGACGGTCTCAGCGATGGTCCGTCGTAGCCTTGACGGTCTGTCGTCCTAGCCGTCGCACTTGGGCCAAGAAAAGAGTTACTGCCTTGGTTACGACGGTCCGTCGAATCTTTCGTTGCACCTGGGCGGTTCCGACAACTCACAGTAAAACGATCATAACTTCTCACCCCGATACCGAATTTGGAAGAAGTTGGTATTGTTGGAAAGCTAATTCAATTCTTTACATGACAAAAAGTCAAATTTAATAAAATTCTATATGGTTTAAACACCAATCACCTGGGAATTCACTTCTCAATCTTTTAGGGCCAGAATTACACTTCACTTGACACGCTCTAAGGATCAAAATACAAGAAAACTTTGCGGGGTCTTACACGTTAACAACAACATAAGCCTAGATTTAATAAATCTCTTCGAGGACCTTAAGGCTTTTAATAGCTATCCTTGGGGTGATGAAAGCTTCAAAATGACTTTCTATGGGCCTTCATGGTAAATATTTCTTGTATCATGATATGATTCATCATTTTTTTATTCAATAATGCTTTTGATTTATTGGTGTTATGTTATAGGCTTGGAAATTTGAAGTCATTCCTTATTTGAGACAATAAGTGAACTACCTGGAAAAAGTTTCCTATCCAAGAATTCTGAGATGGTTGTCGACTAAAACCGATAAAAATGCAAAATTTCTTAATCTTTTCAATCCCCCCAAGAAAGCAGTAAGTCCAATTCTAATCAAGTTTTTGTTTTAATTAATGATTAAATGATTTCATCATCATTCTTAATATATGTACCGATTTATTTTAGATTGTCTATCCGTGGTTTGTTCCGACCAACTGAGAGTTAAAGATGCTACTTTTTCTTACTTTACGATCTATGCAAACTTTATTGGACCCTAAGGTTGTTGATGGAATAAAATGGAATTGTTTGGAGCAACAACCATCACAAGAAAAATAATTTTAGAGGGTGGGGCTAATGATGCTCCTCTTACAGTTTTTGAAACAACAAGCCATTATGATTATGATCATAATAGTTGCATAGATTTTTCTCCAGATTTTTCCTCATCTAGCAAATGTTCTGCATGCAAATGTCAAGAATGGAAGGCGAAACACGATGGAGTGATTAATTCTATTAATACACTAACTGCTTATGTAAATAAAATGACATCTAAGAGGGGTGTCATTCTATCAAAGAGGATTTCATATCCAGATACTCCACTGGATATCAAGGTGGCTAAAAGGAGAAGGAAAGACACTTCCAAGGCATCATCAAGCATAAAAAAAGCAAGATTGCAACACCTCTGTCTTTGTCTTGCACCGATATTCAGTGTGCAAGGGCCACAGGAGAGCAACATGAGCTGAAAAAGGTGAATGTACATCATCTGTTCCAAAAAATAAACAGGCACATATCTATTTCAATAGATGATACATCTGCTAAAAATTATCAAACATATATATACAAATGTTGCAACTATTGTCTAACCTGTTGCATTAGATTCGTTATCTGTTCCAATAGATGAGTTTTATGTTACAACAGATGGGTTATCTGTTCGAAATTATCATACTGCTCTGATTTACCTATTTGAATTTGTCCCAACAGATAATCCATTTGATGCAACATAAGACTCATCTATTGCAACAGATGGACAATCTGTTGTATATCTCTACTTAGCATTGACAATTATGGCTTTCCAGGTGGATGTCATAGTAGAAGCTACTGCTGAAGAGCATAATATCATAGTTGATAATCCCTCAACTGCTTTCAAAGAAGAAGAAAAAATGGAGCCTGTCAATTTGGGAGAACGGAAGAATTACCTGTTTGAAAGGTTCCACATCTCAGACGAGGCTCCAAAAAAACTAACACAGTTAATCAACGACTATTTAGAATGGATTGTCGATGGGCTGTTAAAGCATCATGTCGGCAGGTACATAAATCAATTTGATAGATATTAGTTTATACAATTCTTGTTGTAAGAACCTGACATTAACACATATAAATTATCATGTAGAAAATAAAATGACGAGCGCTACAAAGTGAAGAAATCGAGTCTTGGTTTTGATATGTTTGACTTTGTTGTTGCACATCCCGAAATGAAGAATTGGTTCTATTTGATGTCACAGCCCCAAAGTTGCTGGAATGATGAGGTTAAAATGCCATACATATTACTATTAATTAATACTTTATTTAATTACATCTGCTTATTGATTTTTTTTCACGTAATCCAAAATATTTGATAATATGTGCAGCACATCGATGCCATTTTTTACTACCTTCAAAAGAAGGCCAAGTTGCAAACACAAGAATAATACAAATACATGGCAGGCAATTATTTGTACAAAGTTTACATCAATAATGCCTACGATAGGTATTGTCAACAACAGCCGAAAGTTTCCCGAAAAGAGGAATGCTTAATCAACATCATCAAAGATTCTAGCATTCCGGCTGGCTTACCTTGGCATTTGGTCAATGAAGTGTACATCCCAATCAATTGTAGTGATGAATTCCATTGGGTGTTAGATGTCGTCGTTCTAAAAGAGAGGTGCATCCGAGTTTATGACTCGATGTCACGAAGGAGACATTTTGGGCCGTCGTCTAAGATATAAAAGTTGGCCAAAATATTACCTACTTATCTTGATATGAGTGGCTTTTTGGACCAAAAGGTTTGTACTGATTGGTCGACAATTGAAGTATACCGGGATAAAATGGCTAATCCATTTGATGTACAATATGTTGAAGGAATTTCTCAACAAACCATTGGTAGCCTGTAATTTTAAGTGTAATGTTGTGAAATTTGTGAAATTTGTGCACTAACTCGGTCATATTTTTTTTATAGATCACACGCTACGTAACTCCTTGCTTATTAATTTATCAAATTGGTTGAGCAATATTCATGGAGCAACGCTCGATAAAAGTGTGTTGTTCAACTGTTGGGACCACATCTTCAACGTGCATCAACACATTTTGACCTAAAACAAACACAGCGACCCTCCATGTATCCTTTAAGGCTTCTGAAGAAAGTGTTCTGAAGGGCTTCTAGAATGCCACAACTTTGAAGGTAGTGTTCCTGATCGAGCTCACAAGAGATGAGGAAATCTTTACCAACTTCAAAGACGGCAAAGACCAGCTTGAATACAGAATCAGCAAGCTGGAGTCAAGGTTGAAAATTATCGGGATTCACATACTACAGAAAGCATCTGATCTTCTTCAAGGAATGTTGAAAGCATGCTAAGTCAAAAAAACAAAATCAGTTAATCCATATTGCTAAGGACGTAATGATACTCTATTTGCCTTTCAATCTCGTTTGTGGTTCCGATCAGGTCAACGACAGTGGACCTGATCGGAAACACAAACAAGAAGGCATGGGATGAAATTTAAAATTCAAAAATTGCCGCCTTCGCTTAGATTTCTTATTTTAACTGCAGTTGTTGTTGGCGTAAGTTTTATAGACTTGTTGTACATCATTTCAACCCTTGATGCCCGTTAGGTTGCTTTGTTGGTCTTCTTCTATTTTCTATCTAGGTGATAATCCCGATCACGCAGCTCTCTAGCTAAGTGTCCATCTGCATTATTTTTCTTTCAGAGAGACAACAGATGAAATTACATTATCGGATAAACTTTTATATTTGCACTTGATTCAGATTTTGCATCTTTTAAGATAATTTCATCGGCTAGATTCGTTAGAAGTTACTTTCTACCCTATATCTCTTCTTCAATTAGCTCTCAGATAATATAGTCTTCCATCAAACACCCATCTTTCCTCGAAGGCATTCTCCTACCGCACCTTCTGGCATATAATCATCACCCCGAGCGAGCAACCCAACCATATAAATTTGGGCCAGGGAAATTTCTATTGGTTTTCCGTTCTTGTTTGATGCAGTACGAGTCTTCGAAGGTGTTCTCAGAGTCCAATGCACTCTTAAAGTTAAGTCCAATCGCTATTGGTTCTCTGCAGTGACGACAAATATTGATCCCTTCTCAAAACTTGATATGCATAAACACGAGCAACAACTGTCAGTAATTCGTAATAAGGTATCTGCACCATCTTCATGAGGTCCTCAGCCTTATAAATTTTAAACCTATCAAACTTAAAGGTACAATGCAGGATCTTGTTTGAATGATCAATGCCTAATCGGTTAAAAACTGCATTCACAAAAACATTATACTTTATGTGTGTTGTCCCGGTGACCTTATCAGTAATACATACTTAACTCCCTCACATATGATAGTGGATCCATCTGCACGCACCTTATTCTTCCTAGTCATCTATGGCTTAAATTGAATAAACAGATGACTAGCTAGGTGCAACAGATGACACATTTATTTATATTGTCAAACAATTGGAGACATCTATTATGACAAATGATCAACCTGTTGCAACATATAACGTATCTGTTGGAGAAATCAAACAGATATATACATCTGTTGCAAAAGATTGCCAGTATATTGTAAGTTATCTAACAGAAAGAATATATTTTGCAACAGATTACCCATCTGTTAGATTTATTTTAAAGCAATTTTCTTTTCTTTCCGAGATACAATAATTTATAAATAGGTCCCTCCTTACAAATATGGATGATCCAGATTCGTACAAGAATATTCATATCGAGTCCTTGCGTGAACTTCAAAGGCAGTTTGATGAACTCTAGAGAGATTTGGCTGACTTCGGAGCAAGGCTGTCGGATGAAAAATATCTGATTGACAATAATAATAATAGTAGTAATAATAATTAGGTAATGTTTTTTATTTTAGCGCATGTATTTTCCTCCTTTTGTATATCGGATCTACCCAAGAAATTCAAAAATCTATGTTTTATTTCATTTGGTGGTCGACTTTGAATTTTTAATTCTTATTTAGTATTTAATAATCACTCTGTTTATTCCTTGTTCTCAACATGTCGACGGTTGGTAGTAGGGATTGAGCAATTTGTGTCAACAGAGGTTAATCTGCTGTGACAGATCGGTCATATGTTGCACTAGGCGGTTATTAATAAAAAATGGTTATTGTTGTTATTGAGAGGGTGAAAAAGACATGACTTTTCGATTATTCAATATGAAAAATATTTTGTAAATAAATAATAAGAAAATAAATAATAAACACAATTTATAACCGTAAAAGAACGATTATTTAATTTTAATAACTGATCGTGACTTTTCACCATTTTTGTTTTTGAATTTATTTTTTAAAATTATTTATTATATAATTAAAAAAATTACAATATTGGATTAATTAACTTATATGATGATGATTGTTAAGAAAAATAAGGTGATCAATCGTGACTTTTTGTCTAAAACAAAAACACATACATTCATCAGTGTTGTTGATGCATCAAATTTCTCATCTGTTGCGACTGATGTGTCAGCTGTTAGAAGAAATAAAAATAGATATTAATATAGAACGTCTATTTGTTGCTATAGATGGTATATCTGTTGCAACTGATGGTTTATCAGATTCAACAGATATACAATCTGTTGCCAGAAAATAAAAATGGTTATTATTTTATTAAAGAATTTGAAAAGGTATTTTTTTAATTTATAAAATAAAAAAGTCATCAAATTTGGATTAATGATATGATGATAGTTTTTTTAAAAAAAAGTAGATTATATGTTGCAACAAATATATATTATCTGATGCAACAGGTTCACTATTGTTGCAACAGATGATATATCTGTTGTCACAGATGATTTATCTGATGCAACCGATATCGAATCTGTTGTCACAACTCAATAAAAACGGTTCTTGGAAAGAACTAATTAATAATAATAATCTGAAAAGTCACGACTTATCACAATATTTCTTAATTTAATTAAGTCATTACTTTTCACATTAATAAAAAATATAATTAATAAATGGAGGTGAACAGTTAGATTATATGTTGCAACAGATAGGTTATTTGATGCAACATATTTTATATTTATTGCAACAGATGATATATCTGTTGTCACACATGTGTTATCTGATGCAACAGATATAGAATATGTTGCCACAACTCAATAAAAACGATTCTTCGAAAGAACTAATTAATAATAATAATCTGAAAAGTCATGACTTATCACAATATTTATTTTCTTAATTTAATCAAAAATGTAATTAATGAATGGAGGTGAATAGTCGCGCCTTTTTTCCTCTCATTCAAATTCAATCCTCTATAAATAGGTCCCTCCTTAGTCAATCATTTGTTCAACTACACTATTTATTTATTGCATCTCGTCTTTTATATTACACTCTAGAAGATTATGGCTGACCTAGTGTGGGACGTTGCTTTTCTGCAAGACGCCGTGAATGGACTTCGAAATCAAGTTCGTAACCTGCAATGGAAACTAGGAGAAGTTAGAGCAAGAATGCTCCGCGAGATACGCAGGCTGAGGATGGCCTTGCTACTTCCGGTTGAAGATTGGTCGGATGGAAATGATGATGATGATGATGATGATGATGATGATGATGATGATAATAATAATAATAATAATAATAATAATAATAATTAGATTATTATTTTTCTTTTAGTCTATTATATGTATTTTTATTTGTTTTTGTTTAATAAAAAAATTATGTTTGATCTTTGACGTTTTAATCCATATTTAATTTTTATTTTGTCTATTATCTTCTCAACAAACATGTCGACGATTTGACGTAAAAGAGAATAATTTAGAATCCAGTAGCAATAGGAAGATTTATCTGTTGGGTTTGTGGCAGGGGCTGATGTGTTGTTCAAAACAGATTACTCATGTTGCAACAGATAAAAAGTCTGATGCAACAGAGAAATAATCTCTTTCAACAGATGACTAGTTTGTTGCTTGGCTTTGACGTTTTAATTCGTACTCCCTCTGTCTTAAATTACCTGTCCCAAATTGAGATGTCACATTGATTAAGAAAAATAATTAATAACATATCTAGTTTATCATAACCCACTGATCAGTTGGTGGGACAGTAGATGTGTTTGAAATAACCATTGTTTGTTATTCAATCAAAATTTCATAAGAGAAGAAAGCTTTTAACATCGGTCGGCGTATAGTCCCCCTATTAAATGATGTTTCCATTTTAATTTGAAGAAAAAATGATTAATGCAAAGGGTAAAACATGAAAAAAAATTTAATCTTTTCTTGATTAATGAAAAAGACAAGTAAAATGAGAAATTGAATTGGGAAATTTGGGACGGGTAATTGGACGTAAGGAATAATTTTGAATCCAGTAGCAATAGCAAGAGTTGAAACATATTAGTTATCTGTTGGATTTGTGGCAGGGGGTGATTGTGTTATTCCAAACAGATTAATCATTCGTTGCAACAGATAATTAGTCTGGTGCAACAGATAAACATCCGATGCAACATATAATACGTTTGATGCAATAGATAATACGTCTGATGCAACAGATAAATCTTCTGATGCAACAGATAAACAGTATGATGCAACAGATAAATCTTCTGATGCAACAGATTACTCATCTGATGCACCAGATGATTGATCTGTTTAAATTGTAGGCACTTATGTTGGATTCATGATCGGGGTTCTATCCATTATTGGAAAAACAGAAGTGTACCCAGATGACAAATACGGATAAAAATTATAATTTTACTTACCAACGTTACCTATGAAGTAATGCCAAAGTGGAAAGTGATGTAGTAAACTAAATTTGACCTAAGAAATTGGTCAGATAGCAGCAGTAGCGATGTACCAACAACAACAAATGATCGACAAAAAGAAGATGAAGATGATAATGAAGTAGAAGATGATGAATAAAGCATCAGAAACAATGAACAACAAAAAACGCTAAGAAAGAGAAAACAACAATGGATGAGAAGAGAGAGAAAGACATCTTTTTTTCCCTCCGTTTCCATTATTTTTAGGTAAACATTGGGATCAAAGTATAAATTTAAAAACTTGTGGGTTATTTTCAAACTTTCCCAACTTTCTTAATCCATAATAAAGTAAATGTCACCTCCAACTAATAATTAAGACTTGTATCACCTACACCTCATCTTAAAACTCTTTTGTCACTTGGGGCCCAAAACCCCTAGTTACTTGGTTGCATAATTGTTTTCTAATGTCAACATGGAAAATACAAGTGTTTAATTACCACGTTGTGTATGATGCTACTACTATTTTTAGTTTGAGGCCGTGCAGCTTCTAGAGTTATATAATTAATGCTTATCCAATTTGATATTTTGTACGGAGGAAATATTTTTGAGAAAATAAGTATTTTTTGAATTTATCTTTTAAAATTTTAAAAGATATTATTTTTAAAATATTTATATAAATATGAAAGGTGAGAAGGAGGAAGACACAATCAATGTATAATACAATTTGCCAAACCTTTTATCCTAATTTTACGGAGAAAGTCATTTTTCTCATTCTATACAATGTACATAATATGACATTTTACTTTTAACAATTTGACTTGACACATTTATTAAAAAAAATAATTAATAACATGACTATTTTATCATAGTATCCTATTAAATGATATTTACATTTTAATTTGGAGAAAACACAATTAATACTAAGGGTAAAAAAGAAAAAAAAAAAGAAAAAAAATTCTTGATATGTCAAAAAAGATAAATAAAAATAAAAATACAATTAAAAAAATTATGACAAGTAAAATGAAACGGAGGGAGTACTATTTTTAGTCTGAGGCCGTGCAGCTTCTAGAGTTATATAATTAATGCTTATCGAATTTGATATTTTGTACGGGGGGGAGGGGGGGATATTTTTGAGAAAATAAGTATTTTTTGAATTTATTTTTTTAAATTTTAAAAGATATTATTTTTAAAATATTTATATAAATATGAAAGGTGAGAAGGAGGAAGAGACAATCCATGTATAATAAAAAAAGGGGGGGAAGACACAATCCATGTATAATACCATTTGCCAAATCTTTTATCCTAACTTTACCGAGAAAGTCATTTTTCTCATTCCATACAACGTACATAATTTTTTTTTTAATATTATAAAATAATATTTCAAGTATTACAATTATCCTTTATTTTCTTACCTCTTCCTAGGATGTTGAGAATAGGTTTGGATCGGTATTGACAAAGCATTCTACTATTGAATTAAGTGGCTATGTTTGAAATCCGAGTTGATAAATAGAAACTTACGGATAAAAATGGGCTTATGCATATTATTGAGGAAAAACATGTCTAGCTCTCACATTACCGTTCTTAGAGTCTAAGCTTCTCATCTCCCTTTTGATTATTATCTTTGGTAGTTCTCTTTACTTTACTAGTCCATTATTGTTCTGTAATTTCTTTGTTAGTTTCATTTTGTAATTGAAAATTTGGGTTTACTGATTATAATAACTGAGTGTTCTATTGTGAAATTGCAGTTATTAAGTAGGAGCTCTATCGTTTAAAAGTGAAATGTGCTTATCATCCAAGTAATTCTCTTTTATCTTAGTAGAATTTTACCAAATTTAATATACAAACATATTGAATGAACTTTTTCATATATAAATATACTTTAGGCAAAAGCTACTGAATTTAAACGAACCCATATCTGGACTTCTACTACCGCCCCTGAAGTCCCCTCCTAACCTTCAAAGGCAATATATACACATATATAACTCATTATATTCCTTAGGGAAAACAAAGTAATGGAGGTTTCTTATTACTACTACCTATTAGTTTCACTTTTTATTGAAATAACTTTAGTTATATATGCATGGAAGTTGTTGAATTGGGCATGGTTTAAGCCAAGGAAACTAGACAAGTGCCTCAGACAACAAGGTCTTAAAGGAAACTCTTACAAATTAATATTTGGAGACCTCAAAGAGTTGTCCAAAAGCGTTGAAAATGCTAAGTCCAAACCATTGAATGTCTCTGATGATGATATATCTCCTAAAGTTCTCCCTTATTTTATTGAAACAATCAAGAAATATGGTAAGATTTCCTTTTTTTTTTTTTGGGTCTCCCATATGGTTTTGTGTTCCTTTTTTGCTATCGATTAATTCAAATTCGGATCGAGAAGTGTTTGGGATAAAGGGAAAAGATGACTTCATTTTTAGTTTTGAATTCAAGACTTCAATTAAGAATGGACTGGTAGCTGATCTTTGCTAAATAGCTCATAGCTAACAAGATTTTTTGATAATTCATCATAGAATAAAGCGTGCGATTATTTTTATTTTTTACTTTCTTTGTCATAGTTTATGTGATACTTTTTGTTCGTATTCAGTTTGACAAATCTTTATAGCTAAACTAGATTAGATTTTAAAGTTAAAATTTGAATTAGATTTTAAAATTAAAATTTGATATTTAAGAACTATTGGAAAAATACTGTTGATGTTCTTAAAGTTATTTTTTTTTAAAAGGAGCTCTCGTTGTTTCCCTCATTAACTCGAACTCACAACCTCAGGGCTGGAAGTTGAGGTTGCGATTATTTTCATATCAATCTGTAAAAAGTATATTTAAAATATTAGTCAAATTTTACATAATTTGAACTTTTAGAAGCGAAAACTGCCACATAAAAGAAACATGGGGAACATATTTAGCGGCAAAAATTATCTGTCATTGCTTCATGTTTTCGTGTAGTGTACGTACTTACCAATCCGCCACAATTCATCAGTGGTGGAGCCAGAAATTTCATCAAGTGCAGAGGCAGATCCAGGATCCGGACTCTCCGGGTGCCAAGTGAACCAGTGTCCAGAAGTCAAGAAATAGAGGTGAAATCGTGATTTGAAAATTGAGAGAATAGCATAGGGTTTTTTTAAGTTGGATGAAAGAGAATAAATTATTTTTTAACGACTAAAGAAATTTTTAAAAACGGTCAAAAATAATAATTAATTGTATAATTAAGTCAACTGTAATTAGCATAATATTATGCAAAACATAATTACGCTTGCACTAGCAAAAATGATTTTTGTTGCTAGCAAGGTCGAACCCACGACCTTTAGTGCCACTAAAAACCACAGGTTACCACTTGCACTAGATATCACTTTGGTGTAGAGGGTGACAAGTTTTTATTTCAATATATCAGTATATATTGTTTGCCAACAAAGGTCGAACCCACGACCTTTGGGAAACAACAAGTGCGCCTTACCACCTGCGCTAAATATCAGTTTGGCATTGTGGGTGGCAGGTTTTTTATTTTAATATATCAGTGTATATATACCTATATATAGAGAGAGAGTTTCCGTCGAAGTTTGCAGGTGGCGTGCCACCCTCACGAGCCTTAATAGATCCTCCCCTGATCAAGTGTATCAGATTTAATCTATACGTATGAAAAATAATAGTCGACCTATAATATACTTCATATAATTTTCTATATACATTGTATAACTTTTCGACTAAAGATGTGCGACTACCAGGGGCGGACCCACGTGGTATCCAGGGGGTTCACCCGAACCCCCTCGGCAAAAAATTATGTTGTATATATAACGTAGAAAATCTATATTTATGTATATATATTAATTTTGAACCACCTGAAAACAAGGTTGTTGGATAGCCCAGTGGTTCTATGTCCGCTTCTTGAGTCACTCCTTCACCCCTCGGTTGTGGGTTCGATTTTATTTTTTAAAATCTTCTTTGCACAGCTGTTCACACATTTATATTTTTATTTTTTCGAACCCCTGAAATAAATTCCTGGATCCGCCACTGTCGACTACCACCCTTTCCTTTCTCGTGGTGTGAGTTAAGAATTCATAATTTACCCAATATTTTACAGGTAAAAACTGTTTTATATGGGCTGGACCAACGCCTATGGTATGTGTAAGGGAGCCTGAGGCAATAAAGGAAGTGTTAACAAAATATGGCGTCTATCAAAAGGTACAATTAACTCCCCCAACCAAGTTACTGGCACATGGAATTATAAGCTACAATGAGGATAAATGGGCAAAGCACAGAAAAATCCTCAATCCTGCTTTCCATATGGAGAAGATTAAGGTATTCTTCGTACATACTCCCCCACCCCCGAAAATAAAAAAGAAAATAATGAAGATATTATTTGAGTAATTATAATGTCTCACAGTTAATAGTAAGGTTTTAGATGAAATAATGACACGGTTTAGATGAAGTTGGGTGAAGTACCATAATGTCTCAGGTTCAGTTCTCAATACAGACAAACACTAGGTGATTTCTTTCCATGTGTTCTAGCTTTGGTGGATAGTGTTACCTGGTACCTGTTCCTGGTGGGAGGTGATAGGTATCCCGTGGAATTAATTGAGCTGAATGCAAGCTGGCATAGATACCACGATTACTAAAAAAAAATGATAGAATAGGCAGAGGAGTTGGATTCACATTTTGTCTCTGTTCAAAAGCAATAGGATATTCTCATGCAAGGGTGGAGCTAGAGTGTTTTCGAGTTCGCTTTCGTTGAAAATTACACTGTTCTTTTATGGGTCAAAATTTTAAAATCACACTTTATATATAACGTCAAACTTATTTTTAAGTATATGTGTTGACTGTTGAGTCCCTCGACTTCTTGGTATGTTCAATTTTTTAATATTTTGATTGTTCTTAGTGAAAATTTTGCTTTGCCACTAGAAATACTCAGGTGTTTGGCGAACGAGGAAAAAAATCCAGTCTTGCACAGGATGTGATGGAAATATAACTAAAGTATTAACAATTTAAGGTTTAAATAGCAACTTATTTCCACTTTTTTGATTATCAGAAATTCAAGTTATCTGTTGAAGTGGGTCAAAGTCCTACATTGGTTGGCGAATAGATTGACAATTTGTTTATATGGACTTGGGTAATCCTCCCCTCGTGAGCTAGCTTTTGAGATTGTGTTAGACCCAGGTGCCCTATCTTTACATGCTATCAGAGCCAGGTCCATACCAGTTTGGCTTCTGATCCACGTGTCAGTTGGGCCTTGGGCGTGAAGGGGGTGTTGAAGTGGGTGGAAGTCCCACATTGGTTGGGGAATGGACTAACAGTTTGGTTATATGGACCTAGTCAATCATTCTCTCATGAGCTAACATTTGAAATTGAGTTAGGCCCAACTGTCATATTTTCATTTTTCTATTTTTCTTCCTCTCTAGCTCACGAATATAACATACAAGATGCAGTTGGCTTGCACTAATTATGAGTGCTTTATAAATGTGTAGAATATGCTTCCAGTATTTCATTTGAGCTGCAGTGAGATGGTGAGCCAATGGAAGGAGGCTGTCACAGCGAAAGGATCGTGTGAACTCGATATATGGCCTTACCTTGAGAGATTGACTAGCGATGTAATTTCTCGCACAGCCTTTGGGAGCAACTATGAAGAAGGTCGAAAGATATTTGAGCTTCAAAAAGAACAAGCTGAGCATGTCACTGAAGTTTCTCGCACCTTATATATTCCAGGATGGAGGTAATAAAATGTCGTTTCCTGAGTTTAAATTATGTACTATGAATTTGTCGCTTATCTATTGCTAAATGGTTCCTAGCTAATGTTTTCTTTTTATAGCTAATCCATCGTTAAACAGGATTAGCGACAAAATTTTACTGTTTAGTGACATAAGTTGTCTGTTGCTAAATTTCTGTGTTTTTTTTTTGTAGTGCCTGCAATACCAAGCTAACATAAATTGATGGAGTAAAAATTAGTTATGTAGTTGAACCATTTGTTCTATCCGTTCAAGTTTTGCTTCTCTAGAGAAGATGAGATGCTAAAAATGGAAATTGTTCGCAACACATATTGAAAGGGGTACAAATCAAGTATGAATATAACTTAAACGCTTGTTTACCATGTCTATGTCCAAATAGTATCAGGAAAAGAAATCGAAAAGCGGAGCCACCTTATGCTAAGTTCAAATAGTCTAATGACACCGTTTCGCCAGAAACTTACAATGTTTAGCTAAATCATAAGATCAAAATTTTAATATTATGTATATATATACTATATGTTGACTCTTCTTATTTCTACATGTCTTTTTTTTTATAATGTGACACTCCTTAGTTCTGATTCCGCCATTGTATATATGTTTTTGATCGTTAACTGAGTGTAGGTTTCTGCCCACTAAGAGAAACAGAAGGATGAAAGAGATTGAGAAAGAAGTTCAAGCAATGATAAGGGGAATCATCGATAAAAGAGTGAAGGCAATGAAAGCAGGGGAGGCCAATGCCGACGACTTATTAGGCATATTGTTGGAATCCAACTTTAATGAAATTGAACAACATGGTAACAAGGATTTTGGCATGACTACGCGAGATGTCATCGAGGAGTGTAAAGTGTTCTATATTGCTGGGCAAGAGACCACCTCTGTATTGCTTGTATGGACTATAATTTTGTTGAGCAGGCATCCAGACTGGCAAGCTCGCGCTAGAGAAGAGGTTTTGCAAGTCTTTGGGGATGACAAACTAGAAGTTGATGGATTAAACCGCTTAAAAATGGTAAGTGAATATCAACATTTTATCTTACTTTTCGATTTCCATATCACCGTGATATATGGTGCTACTTTATTTTAAAGCTTAGGTTTTTAGCATTTAAGTCATCGTAGGATTTAATGTGTGAATATATTATGTGCGGAAAAATATTTGATTCAGTTGAACCCATTTAATATAGGCTTGGCCGACCTCTGGTTATATGTTCTTGATTTCTTTATTACTGTACTAATTCACTGGTAAACTATTTTTAATCATAGGTGACAATGATTTTGCACGAGTCGTTAAGGCTATATCCACCTGCTGAAGCACTTACACGAAGGGTTACAACTAAAACCAAGCTAGGGGAACTAATTTTACAAGAAGGAGTGATGCTGACTTTGCCAATACTTTTAGTGCATCATGACAAGGAAATATGGGGCGAAGATGCATTGGAGTTCAAGCCAGAGAGATTCAGTGAAGGTGTTTCAAAGGCAACAAAGGGCCAAATGACGTTTTTCCCATTTGGTGGGGGCCCTAGGATATGCATTGGACTGAACTTCGCGATGATAGAAGCCAAGATGGCTTTGGCTATGATTCTGCAGCGCTTCTCATTTGAGCTATCTCCTTCATATACACACTCTCCGCAGTCTGTAATAACTATGCAACCCCAGTATGGTGCTCCTCTTATATTGCACAGATTGTAATATTTTTCAGCTTTGGTCTCTACTTTCGTTCAATAATAGGCTAGATTAATCGGTTACATGTAGTCTGTTTATGTGGAACGATTGATGTTGGTGAATTTTCTTAACTAGGCTTTGTCTGATGTTCCTTATAGTCAATGCTGAATAATATTTCAGAATATTGGATGCTTTCTCATGGCCCGGTGCTAACTCTACCTTTAATAATTACAGTGATCTGAGTAAAATTTTGCGATTGCCACCATTATACTTTTACTATGCTATAAGGGTCAATTAATTGTTACAATGATAGGTGATTCTTACAGATTGAGCTTCAAAAGGAACAAGCTGAGCATCTCATAGAAGTTTTTCGCGCCTTAAATATTCCGGGATGGAGGTACGATTCTTATATAATTGATTCTCAATATAAATATAGGGTCAGTAAAAAATTATTGAGTTTTAGTCAAAAGTTATTGAGTTTTCCGAGAACCATCACCGTACAATGATGAGTTTACGTTGATAGAGTAAAAATTATTTGTGTGTACTTAAGCCCTTCTTTTTAATATCTTAGTACAACTAAGATTAAACAGACTGATAAAGGAGATTGAGAAAGAAGTTCAAGCAACAATAGGGGTATTAATAGAAGAGTGAAGGAAATGAAAGCAGGGGAGGCCAATGTTACGAACCAAGTCCAGCGCAATGTGGACTTGGGCTGACAAGAGCTATTGGACCGAGAACAAGTAACATGATTAGGTTAATTTGGGATCCAAGTTGAATTGTGGGCATAGAAGGGATAGTAGTCTGTCATTTGAGGTTATGCCGAGGGGAAAGGACATGGCATGGCCATTTTAAAAAAAAATAGCCCATAATTGAAAAGATAGACATGCTGTAGCCAGTCGGCTAAAGTAATTTCTCTTTTTAGTAGGGTTGTGCAAAAACCAAACCGAACCGATAAAAATGTTATTGGGTTATCGGGTTAACGATTTTTTATTGGTTTTATAAAAAAATTTATTGGGTAAACGATTTGGTATCGGTTTTAGCTTATTGGGTTATCGGTTAAACCGATAACCCAATAAGGATACACTAAGTTATTGTTCTATCCCTATTTATGTTATATATTTAAATCTCTCTCTCTCTCTTTATCTATCTATCTATATATCTATCTATCTATCTATCTATTTATCTATCTATCTATCTATCTATCTATCTATCTCTCTCTCTATATATAGATATACATATAGATATATGTATGTATATAGATTATATGCACTACTAATTCATAATTCAGTGATTCACAAAGTATTAACCTATTCAGGACAACAAAGGCACAATATAAAGTTCGGCTATTAGCATAATAAAAACTTGAAGCATTTATAGCTTCCAACAATTAGGATTTAATTTTTTTCCTAACTAACATTCAGTTCAAGTTTGAAGATTCTTGTAAACTAAAATGCATTGCGTAGGTTTTGGCGGTAATTAAGATTTCATTTTTTTATGTTAGTTGTTACTATTTCTATTTTATAAGTATTTTCTTATTGGTTAAACCGAAAACCGAACCGTTAAGGACCAAAATCGATAAACTGAAATCGATAAGAAAATATCTTATTGGTTGGTTATTGGTTTTATATATTTAAAAATCGAAAACCGATAAACCGAACCAATAACACGTAAAACCGAACCTAACCCCCGATGCACACCCCTACTTTTTAGCCATTTGGCCCAATTGAGCACATGCAGTCTCTATACTCAATTGATACATTTTTATATCACATTGATACACTTTTATACTATATTGATATACTTTTTAAAAAAGAGAAAGGAAATTTTATGCAAGCACATGCAGTTCCTATATCCAATTGATACTCTTTTATACCACATTAATATACTTTTATACTGCATTGATACACTTGCAGTGTCCATATACTCAATTGATACTCTCTTACACTAGATTGATACATTTTTTAGAATGCATGTAGAAACTACATAAAGTCGTATAAAATATGTATCTAAATAATAATTGTAGTTAAAAATTGTATAGAATGTGTATATCTATTTTCTTTTTGATGTTTGACTTCCTTTATTTATAGTTCATCTTTTGGGCTTGCAATAATGTTGGGGGTTGGTTTTTGGATTTGGAGAATTGCAGTTGAACTGTTGAAGAAAGTTGGAGTTAGGTTTTTCATTTTGAGTTTGAGTTGCATTATCTGCTCCTCAAAATCCTATGTATTTATTTTGGTCAAATAAAGTTTCTTATAGTAAAACTTTCACATGGTTTTTTTGATAGTCAATGTCATCATTTCATAGATATACATAATGCATGTTTCAACGTATAACAATTGTGGTTATGCGAATTTCAAAAAAGGAATAGATTTTAAAAAAAAATTAAAAAGCTGGAAAAAAAAATAGAGTATAAAAATAGTGAAAAAACACAAAAGGGCAATGATTTTTTTATAATAGAATGAAACATCATTTTTTAAAAAAAAAAAAATAGAACATAAAAAAAAGCAGCAAAATTTAAAAAATAAAATGATCTAGCATTTTTTTTTTAAAAAGGGAAAAAACGAGAAGTAACTAGCATGCAAAATCCACACTTTTGCTTTGCAAAAGGAAAAGTTGAATTGTGATGCTTAATGGCTATTTACTGGATTTTTAAATTTAGGTGCTAGTTTTGTGAAATTATTTTAGTTTTAGATGTTATTTTTGTCCTTTTCTCTTATGCAAACTAGTAATAGCATTCGTGTGATGCGTGTATAGGAAAAACAATATTTTCATATTGAGTTAATAAATAAACTAATTAAATTAAATTAAACTATGATTGTGATTTTATTTGTTTGAACATATAGATCATATTGAGTTGACGAATATGTAACAACAATCTTAATTTCAAATGCAATAGAATGTACTATACTGACCAATAACAAAAACTTCACAAAATCAAAGGAGACAAATTATATAAATACAATCATAAAAAAAAATTCAAAGATTTCGATTAAAAAGCAAGAGAAAATTGGATAATCTATGAAATTAAATTATTCTATATTATCTTAATCTTTATGAGAAAATTTACTAAAGCATGCATAATTTGTAGATTTTCAAAATAGCTTTCATAATAACATAATGATTCTAAACTCATGCTTTAAAACATAGACTTCATAAACAATGTAAAAGAAAGTATTTCGCTGTACTGAGAAATTGTAATTTTTGAAAGGTTCAAAAATACCTCTGAACTATCTGAAATAGTTCAAAAATGTCCCTCGTTAGATTTTTGGCTCAAAAATACCCCTCCGTTAAATATTTGGCTCAAAAATACCCCTCCCTCTAACAGAATTTGGAAAAGGATCAAAAATACCCCTGAACTATCTGAAATGGCTCAAAAATACCCCTCTGTTAAATATTTGGCTCAAAAATACTCCTCCCTTTAACGAAATTCCACCAAGCATGCCACCTAGATAAAAAAAAAACCACGTGACTATTCCACATTACCATCCACATGTAAAATGTTAGTATTTTTTAATTATATGACATTCCTTTCTTCTTTATTTTTATTTTTTTGCAAAGCAGTAAAACGAAAAAACCAATCTTTTGCTAGTTACTTCATTAGTGTTTTAAAAGATCTAGATTTCACCTTTTCATTAGTGTTTTAAAAGTTCTAAAGTTCATCTTGTTATTGTTGTTTGGGATGAGGGACGGCTTGATCTTGATCTGATGTTGACTCGGAGGAGGAGCTAGAATTTTAACTTTTAAGCTAGCAAATGTTGATGTACTAATAATTGAGTTGAATTTATTACATGCAAATTCTTTTTCAAAATAAATGAATTCCTTTTAACACTTGTTTAATCATTCTAAATGAATTCATTTTTCTAAATTCAGTTTTGATGAATAATCTTATTATTTTTAGAACAAGTTTAAAAAGAAGTAAAATGATACTTAATATTGATAAATTATTATTTAATTATGTCATTCATTAACTTTTTGAAGATGTGTGTCACATTCAAAGATTCATTAATTTTAGATTAGAGGAGGTATTTATCAAATCATTTTAACATAAGCATTTTGATTAAAAGCTAGCAAAGCCAAACACATCTTTTGAGTAACTTATTTGAAGTTTAATTTGAAATTTGTTACTTTTACGAGTAAATCTTAATTTTAACTTTTATACTGGCCTAATAATTAATGATTTTATCAGTTTAATAAGACTCTTTTGTTGGGTTTCACACTTTTAAACCTATTAACAGGAAAAAACTTGTTTTTTAGATGATCAAAGGAATTTGATAATAGCGATGTTACATTTAATAAATTTTTTCAAAAAAAATATTATGTAACCACCGTTTGTCTACCTTGATTAAAAATAAAAAAAGTCGTGTAAATTTTGTCCGTTTCACTGACGTTTTTAAATAAAAATAAAAATAAAAAAAGAAATGAATGTCATATAATTAAAAAATACTAACATTTTACATGTGGATGGTAATGTGGTATAGTCACGTAGTTTTTTTTTAATCTAAGTGACATGTTTGGTGGAATTTCGTTAAAGGGAGGGGTATTTTTGAGTCAAATATTTAACAGAGGGGTATTTTTGAGTCATTTCAGATAGTTCAGAGGTATTTTTTATCTTTTTCCGAATTCCATCAAAGGGAGGGGTATTTTTGAGCCAAATATTTAACGGAGAGGTATTTTTGAGCCAAAAATCTAACGAGAGACATTTTTGAGTTATTTCAGATAGTTCAGCGGTATTTTTGAGCCTTTTCCGTATAAATATTGTTTTCAAGAATTTTCGCATAACAAATAGTTGGATTAGCAGAGGCAGAGCCACAATTTCAACTAAGGAGGTTCAATATTTGAATAAAACCTAGCCGAAGGAGGTTAACACCTACTATAGATATATAAAAATAATTTTAAGTATGTATAAGTAGTATATTTTCCGTCGAAAGAGGTTCGGATGAACCCCCTACCAAAGGGCTAGCTCCGCCCCCGTTTGGATGAAAAAGAATTCTCCCATCTAATTAAAATAGAATAGGTGCTCGCACGATCTGATAATTTGGAGTCTAAGGCATGCTGCCTTTTGTTGAACCTTAAGAGCGCCCCTGGATTGTAGTATTGTTTACTAACGTCACTCTACTATGTTTGTGTGTGTATATATATATATGAGTCTTTGTCAATTGACCAAAGATGTATAGTACAAGTGTTGTTATGTGTGATGCTACTACGTACTATTCTTGACTATTCGTATTGACTATTTCTAGAGCTAGTACTTATCCAAATTCCAATTTAATTTCTTTGACTATACGTATGTTCAGTACGAAAAAAAATGTTTTCCCCACCTCAATTTGTTTAACTTACTTTAATTTTTTTTGTATGTTTCAAACAAAATAATTCTTTCCATTTTTAGTAATTTTTAATTTCAACTTTGTAAATGACATATTTAAGATCACAAGATTAAAGAATATTTTGGTGCATTTGATATATCTATATTAAAAGTGTGAAGAGTTTTAGAAAAGTGATTTGAACTTTTTGTTCTTCATTAAAAGACTCCGCAATAGATAAAACTATCATTTACAATTTTACTAAGTTATTATTTAATTATTTTATGATATTTTAGGTGTCCTACTAAAAATTGGTTATTAAATCTTTCCATATTTAAACATAATAAAAATTACTATTAATTAATTATTTTATAATATTTTAGGTGTCCTACTAAAAATTGGTTATTAAATACTATTAATTTTCAGTGACTAATTTATATTTGAGGAACTATATATTAATCTTTTACAAAAAAAGACTTTTATGTACAGGGGCGGATGCATAACATAAAATGCGGGTTCCCGGGAACCCATAACTTTCGTCCGATTCTTGAATTTATATTGAAAAAATTAGTAAATATATAAGAATTATAAGTTGGGAACCCACAAACAAAGTGTATTATTGGTCTAGTGGTAAAAATTATAAGTTGGGAACTCACAACCTTTAAATTCTAGATCCGCTTCTGTTTATGTAACTAAACATGAACTTAATTACTAACCAATTACTATTTTAGTAGTAGCTTCTTTACTGAATTTGTAAGACCCTTTTCAACAATAATTTAACAAAAATAGATAGGTTATTTTGGCAAGAATTTTACTTAAAATAGAAAATAAATTAAGTAAAATTTTCTTTTTAAAGTTAGCATCCAAGTATTCATCTCTTTGCTTTTCTATTTAATTTGTATTTTCGTTGCACTTTAAATTTCTTTTATTAGGTTGTTCGTTGTTTTAGTTGCCTAACTATGTGATTTTTACGTGTGATTTGTGGTATTTTAAGATTCTATCCTTAATTTTTTAGATTCTGTTATAATTTATTTTTGATAGGTTGTGAACTTGCCCGGAAGAATGCGGTAAGGATGAAAATTTCAATTCAAATTCAAAGCTTCACAAGAACACGGATAATTGAGGTATAACTTCTACCAATTTAAATTAACATACAATATATTATTTTTGAAAGTTAGATGATCTATCGATATCTACATTTATTATTTAGAAGGAAATTATTCTCTCAATAATTTTTTTTTGTCGATCATATGTGGGTTAATTTATTAGTCACAAAGAAATTGAGGTTAACGCTTTCAATATGTATCATAATATTGTCGTAAGTGTATCAAGTAAATATTTACATTTAGGGTGTGTTTGGTATGAAGGAAAATATTTTCTAGAAAATGTTTTTCAATTTTCTCATGTTTGGTTGGCTTAAAGGTTTTGAAAAATGTTTTTCAAATCAACTTATTTTCCTCATTTCTAAGGAAAATGATTTCCCTTAAAAAAGTAGGGAAAACATTTTTCAAAACTCTCTTTCAACCTCACTCTTAAGTTGAAATATTCATACAACACTCAAAACCATCCATCCCTACTCCGACCCTCAATCCCCCTCCCCACCCCCACCACACCCTCTTCCACCCCTATTAAAAAAATATTTTAAATTTTTTTCTTACCTCACCCCTGCCCAAAACCCAAAACCCAAAACCCAAACCCCTACACCTTCCAAAAAAAAGATAAATTAAATTTTTTTAAAAAAATTAAACTTTTTTCTTACTTCCCCTACCCTGCCCCCTACCAACCTCCTCCTCCCTTCTTAAAAAAATTTAATTTTTTAAAATTAATTTTTTAAATTTTTTCCTTACCCCACCCTCACTCCCCTACCCTTACCCCCGCCCCCTAATACTCCCCATGCAAAAAAAATATTTTAAATTTTTTTCTTCCCCACTCTTTCTCCCCTACCCCCACTCCCTACTATCCCTCCAACCCCCCAAAAAATTAATTTGTTCTTAAAAAGATCAAAATTATTTTCTTACCTCACCCTTATTACCTATTTTGACAATCCCAACCCCCACCTACCAACACCCTCTCCAAAAAAATTAATATTTTTAATTTATTTTTTAAAATAATTTTTTTTTCTTATCCCATCCTTTTATTTTATCCTATTTGTTCTCATTATTTTTATTAAATATATACAAATACTTTTAGAAAACATATACTTATCCAATTTGCATAACGATCACACGAATACAAGTAAGAAATAACTTATTTTTATAGAAAATATTTTTCCTCCTTCATATCGAACGCACCCTAAAAAAAATATTTTTTTGAGATCAAAAATTATTTTTCTAAAATGTATTTTTACGCTTTAGCTAAACACTAGAATGTATGTTTTGAAAAATATTTTTTCATTCACCAATCAAACACTGTAAAATATTTTTCAGAAAATATTTTCCAGCTACCAACCAAATATAGAAAAACAAGTATGAAATCAACTTGTTTTCCAAGAAAATATTTTCCTTCATAATAAACAAAGCCTTAATTATGTACGTTCTTCTATTAAAGACACATATAATATTGATGTTGAGTAATTGAAGAGTGTAAAACATTTGTCCATGTACGGTAGAGAAGTGACGTTGGACAAGATCGAAAGATAATAGTATATTCTTACAGAGTGTTTTGTTATTTGCACTCTCTTAATTTTTTTGATTTTTTTCTCGCTTTCTATTATATTTTATATCATGAATATTAGTCTCAGTCCTAAAATGGATTGTAGAGTACTAATAATATTTTTGTTTAAATTTAATATGACGTATAGGTACGACAAACGCTCCTCCTCTGTAGCTTAATTTTTCTCTACATTTGTTTCTTTGGTGAGCAGAAATTTTCAATTCATTAAATTTTTTCATTGTATATATATAATTTTATTGACTAAGATAAAATATTTATAGTGTCAAATTATATCTTTTAAATAGATATAACATTATTTCTATTTCTAAATAATTTTATTTCTTTATATATAATTTTATTTATCATCACGACACTCACGTGCAAAGCACGTACACTTGACTAGTATTTAATATAAGACTATAAGACTCAAAAATCTTCTTTATTTTCTTAAATTCTATACCTAGCTAGTTAAAACATGTCAATCAATTTGAAATGGACGAAGTATTTTTTTAGAAAAATAGTGATTCTTTTTATGTTTAAAAAAAATATTATCTTGAAAATCTACGTATATAAAATTGCCACATAATATGGAAATCTATATAGATTGTTTATCACTTAATTATAGTGTTTATATATATATATATCAAAATTTAAAATACTACTTATTTAAAAACGGAGGACAAACTTCCGCGAAAGTTGAATCTTGAACTAAGTTAATTAGAGCTACGTCGTCCCAACTCCTAACTCCCAACAATTTCACTATATATGGGAACTTGAAATTTTTGACGTAAAACATTATATTATCATCTCATTTAATTTTTCTGATATTGACAAGAGGGAGTTGCTCAGATGGTAAACACCTCCCACTTTTAAATTGTAGGTTGTGAGTTTGAATCTCATGACAATTAAAAATTTTCTTTTTAGTTGATATAATCTAATGTAACATCCAATGCAAATAAGTTCTCGATTATTAAATACATCAATAATTATTATTATAAATAATAATTTCAAGTATTAATGATTGAGTACTAAATTTAATATGTAAACATATTTAATAGATTTGTAAGACAAATAAATTTTAAGCTAAAGCTATTGCATTTAAACGAATTCATATCTGAACTTCTACCCCGCACCTGACGTACCCAGCTAACCTTCAAAATCAATATATATTTATATATGTATGTGCATGCCATATATGTATATAACTCATTAAAGTCCTTAGGGAAAACAAAGTAATGGAGATTCCTTATTATTATTACTACTACTTAGTGTCATTTGTGCTTACAATAACTTTTGTAATACATGCATGGAAGTTGTTGAACTGGGCATGGTTTAAGCCAAAGAAATTGGAAAAGTGCCTAAGAAAACAAGGTCTCAAAGGGAACTCTTACAAATTAATATTTGGAGACCTCAAAGAGTTGTCCAAAAGCCTTGACGTTGCTAAGTCCAAGCCATTAAATGTCTCTGATGATGATTTAGCACCAAGACTTTTCCCTTATTATGTTGAAACAATCAAGAAATATGGTAGTATCTAATTCTTTGGTCATATAATTGGTCAAACTTCACATAATTTGAATCTTGAGATGTGAAAAGTGTCACATTTAGTGATCCAAATTATCTGTATGGTTGATTCCTATTCTCTTGTAGTGTACTTACCAAATCTACCACAACTTCTTGTCAGTGGCGAAACCAAAAATTTCATTGATGATGTTCATATTTAATGTATATGCATGAAAAATAATTTGTAACCTATTTACTTCATATAATTTTTCGACAAAGAGTGCTAAACTAGCCGCCACTCTTTGGCCCTCACTGCATATAGCTACGCCACTGAATTTATGAAATTTTCCCCAATATTTTACAGGTAAAAACTGTTTTATATGGAATGGGCCAATGCCTATGGTATTTGTATGGGATCCCGAGGAAATAAAAGAAGTGTTTACAAAATATGCTGTGTATCATAAGGCTCCCCTAACCAAGTTGCAGGCAACAGGAGTTATAAGTTATGATGAGGATAAATGGGCAAAGCACAGAAAAATCCTCAATCCTGCTTTCCATATGGAGAAGTTAAAGGTACTCATCCTTTAATTTCCCTTTCCAACAAAAATATTGTTATATGTTTGCGCTAATTATGAGTGGTTTACAAATGTGTAGAATATGCTTCCAGCATTTCAATTGAGCTGCAGTGAGATGGTGAGCGAATGGAAGGAGGCTGTCTCCGCGAAAGGGGGATCATGTGACCTTGATATATGGCCTGACCTTGAGAGATGGACTAGTGATGTGATTTCTCGTGCAGCCTTTGGAAGCAACTTTGAAGAAGGTCGAAAGATATTTGAGCTTCAAAAAGAACAAGCTGAGCATGCCACTGAAGTTTCTTCCACCATATATATTCTGGGATTGTGGTAATAAAAGTTTTAAGTTTTGTATTATGAAATTCGTCACTATTTGTTGCTGAATGCTCCCTAGCTAACCTTTTTAATTTGTTTGCTTTGATACTGGCCGTTAATTCATTGTTAGATAAGCTTAGCAATGAATATTTACTGTTTTTGACATCGCTAATTCCTGTTTTCTTGTAGTGTTTGCAATAACAAATTAGCATACACTAATGGAGCCAAAATTCTTTAATTGTGTACATAACTTCATCCCTTCATTCCTATGTCTATGTCCAAATAGTATCAGGAAAAGAAGTCAAAAGAGTGACTATTTAATTTAACGATGATACACATGTTTTGGATTGCTAAATCGAGTGTAGGTCTTTTCCAACTAAGAGAAACAGAAGGATGAAGGCGATTGAGAAAGAAGTTCAAGCAATTATTAGGGGAATGATCGATAAAAGAGTGAAAGGAATGAAAGCAGGGGAGGCCAATACCGAAGACTTATTAGGCATATTGTTGGAATCCAACTTTAGAGAAATTGAAGAACATGGTAATAAGAATTTTGGTATGACTACGCAAGAGGTCATCCAGGAGTGTAAATTGTTCTATTTTGCTGGGCAAGTGATCAACGCTGTATTGGTTGTATGGACTATGGTTTTGTTGAGCAGGCATCCAGAGTGGCAAGCTCGCGCTAGAGAAGAAGTTTTGCAAGTCATTGGAAGTGGCACACTTGAATTTGATGTATTAAACCGCTTAAAAATTGTAAGTGATTTCCACATTTTACCTTCTTTTCAATTTCAATATCATCACGATATATGGTGCTACTTCATTTCAAAGCTTAGGTTTCTTGCAGTGAATTCATCATAGTTCTCAATTTATGAATTCAGAATTTAAAATTTGTTGAATTTAGTGCATATATACACATACAAACACTTTCTCTATTCCATTTATGTTTGTTGTTTTCTTTTTAGTCTGTTTTAAAAGAAAAATGACATTTCTTTAGACCACAAGTATTTAGATTGATTTTTTCCTTTTTTAAACTCTGTGACCTCAGTCCAAGGTGTGTGTATATATTATGTGCAGAAAATCTTTGATTCAGTTGAACCCATTGAATATAGGCTCGGTCTGTCGGCCAACCTCTAGATATATGTTCTTGATTTCTTTATTACTATATTAATTCATTAGTAAACTCTTTTTAATCACAGCTGACAATGATTTTGCACGAGTCGTTAAGGCTATATCCACCTGCTGGAGATCTTAGTCGAACGGTTACAACTAAAACCAAGCTAGGGGAACTAATTTTACCAGAAGGGGTGATGCTGAATTTGCCAATAATTTTATTGCATCATGACAAGGAAATATGGGGCGAAGATGCAATGGACTTCAAGCCAGAGAGATTCAGTGAAGGAGTTTCAAAGGCAACAAAGGGACAAATGACGTATTTCCCATTTGGCGGGGGACCTAGGATATGCATTGGACAAAACTTCGCAATGATAGAGGCCAAGATGGCTTTGGCTATGATTCTGCAACACTTCTCGTTTGAGCTCTCTCCTTCTTATACACATGCTCCGCAGACTATAGTAACTATGCAACCCCAGTATGGTGCTCCTCTTATATTGCACGGATTGTAAGCTTAGCATAAGTTGAAACACTTTGCAGAGTTGTCCTCTATTTTCATTCGATCACAGGCTATATTAGTCAGTTACTTGTAATAATTTGCTTATGTTGAACTATAGGTGTTAAGAGTCTTCTTAACTAGGCTTTGTCTGATCTTCCTTATAGTTAATGTTGAAGAATTTTACAGAATAATGGATGCTTTTTCATGGTCCTTATAGTTGATGCTTTTTCTTAACTAGGACTGTTTAGTTTTTTTTGTGTTAATATCATATACTTTACAGTTTAGACTTTTATTATTCTATAAGGGGTCATTTGGTTACAATGATAGGAGAATTTATCCGGGGGTAAAATTTGAGCTTCAAAAGAAACAAGCTGAGCATTTCATTGAAGTTTTAAATATTCCAGGATGGAGGTAATAAAATGTTTGTTTTTCTTGAATTTAGGTCATGTATTATGAAATTCATCGATAATCTGTTGCTAAATGACTCTAGATAACATGTTATTTTTTGAAATGGTCGCTAATCCATCATTAAATAGAAACAACGACAAACTTTTTATGTTAAGCGACAAACTAATATGCTAATATGCAAATAATGACCGCACAAAAAATTGTCGATGCAACAAGGTTTTTTTTTTTCCGCTGAACCAGCGTTTTCTTTTAATAATGGATTCCCAACTATCAATTTCTTATATAATTGATTCTCAATACAAATACATAGTATATCAAAAGTTACTGAGTTTTTCAAGAATCATCACCCTACAATGACAAATTTACATTAATAAGAGTAAAACTTATTTATGTGTATATTACTGGCGCATACCTCCTACTCCATGTAATTGTGCAGTATTGTTACTGCACTTTGTTTAATTGTGCAGATAATGTTGCTAGTTAGTTACCTACTGTGCAGATAATATTGCTAGTTAGTTACCTGGTCATAAGATTAGGATTGTACGTTTATTATTTAGAGTCCACTAGGAATACGCCTCCTGTAATATAAGAGATACTGTTAATATTTGCTTGTATTTAAAGTTCCTCTGCACATCGTAAATAAATGGTAGCTTTCATACTCTACTCATTCTTATATGGAATTAGAAACCTCAGCATACTCTAACGAGTAAGATTTTTTTCTCTCCCACCCACCCTCCACAAATGGCAGACACTCCTCGAGTTGTTAATGCTGACAACAACGTCGGCCCTATGGTTGTTCAATTTAACCCTGCGTCCCAATTTCCCATAAAATTACATTGCAGCCACAATTTTGCAACGTGGAAGGTGCAATTTTCCATGCTTATGCATGGTCATGATCTCTATGGTCATCTTGATGGGTCTACACCTTCCCCATCTCGCACTATCACCACTGGCACAGTCCCTAGTGTCAATCCTGCGTTTACTCTTTGGTTTTGACAAGACCAGCAAAACTCATTCAAAACATACTTATGGCATCTGTTGATCCAACAATTGCCATAACTGTTGCAGCGGCTAACTCAGCAAAAAAAGTCTAGGATGCACTGCACATCGCCTATGCGAACAAGTCCCAAACCAAAATTTTGAGTCTGCGTGATC
Organism: Capsicum pubescens; assembly: GCA_030864215.1. Taxonomy (NCBI): domain Eukaryota; kingdom Viridiplantae; phylum Streptophyta; class Magnoliopsida; order Solanales; family Solanaceae; genus Capsicum; species Capsicum pubescens. The sequence goes on from CM061544.1 coordinate 340,454,678, forward strand.
AACTTATGTGTCTGACCAAAGACTCCCTTTCAGTTACCGAATATTTGCAAACTATTCGATCTATTTCTGACAAACTCTCTACTGCTGGTGCTTCGGTCTCCAACTCTGAACTTATTTTCAAGATCCTGAGTGGTCTGAGTCTAGAGTTTCGTGAGATTTCTGCTGCAATCTGTACTCGTGACTCCACTATTACTTATGAAGAACTCTGCGAAAAGCTTCTGAATCATGAGTTTTTCTTTCGACATAAAGAGTCAAAAAAAGTTCTCAATCAGATTACTGTTGTTGTTGCTACCTCCAACAAGTCTGGTATTTCGAATAATCACACCAATCGTCGCCCCAACAATAACAATGGAAACAACCAATAATGGCGGTCCAACAATTACTTTACTTTACCCAATCAACGGCGATCTTCGACCACCAACAACTCTTCTGATGGTGTTCGTTGTTAGTTGTGCAACAAACCCGGTCATATTTCAAGTGTTTGTCAATCAAAATCTCACAATCACTTTGAGGCGAAGGCCAATTATATTTCAGTATTATAGGTATCAGAAAATCCTTGGATTCTCGATTCTTGAGTGTCTTATCATATCACTGCCGAACCTTAAAATTTACAGCCATACAATGGGATGGAGAAGGTCTTCATGGGTGATGGTAAAACAAATACCAATAACTCACACTGGTTCAACTCAATTAAATGCATCAAATAAATCTTTCAAACTCTCTCACACTCTCCGTGCTTGTAATACCCCGTACTTTTCCTAGCAAATTTTATCTCAAGAACGTATAGTATTAGCTTCTAAATTGAATGATAATTATTTCATGAGTAATTTTCATGATTTTCACTTTTTGTCATGTGGGAAATTCAATAAGCTTTCCATCGATATAAGATTCGCTCAAATCCGATAATCGGGTCAGAAGTTATGACTATTTCAAGTTCCCATCGTAAAACAGCGCCACATTAGTCAGTGGCGCGCCGCGCCACAAGAGTAAATGACATTTGGCAAATTCCAGTAGGGGTCCGCAATTATGGCACGTCGTGCCAGGGCCTAAATTCAGAATTGTCCTTTTCCAGTGTCTTAGCGCGATTTTCTCCGCGTCGCGCCAAAGTTCCAGGTCGTAAAAGAAGGGGAAACGCGATGGCTCCGCGTCGCGCCATCCCTCAGTTTTTCAATTGTCAAATTCCAGTGACACGACGCGATAGCGCCGCATCGCACCAGGGGTTCAATTTGGAATTTTTTACTGAAATTACAAGACACGTCCAGGGTTAAAAGGGTTAATTTTCCACCCCTATTTAAGCCCTTTAACACGTGATTCAACCACTTTTCACCCAAAATACACTCTCTTCTCTCAAGTTTCTCTCAAGAACAAGCTAGGGTTTTCATAGAAGATCCAATTTCAAGAAAGTTTCACCGTCAATCTTCACGAAACCACGAACTAAGGTATGCGTAGTGTTCATTCATGGACCCCTTTCGTCCATGAAGCCCAAGAATCTCTTTTTTTAAGTTTAAGTTTATGGATTTCTTTATGAATTTCATGTTGGGTTAGTTTTGTTTATGTTGAGAGTGATCAATTGAATTCAAATTCATGTTGGGTGATCAATTTTATGTGGAATTGATTTGTATAGATGTATATTCATGTGAACCTATGAATAAATCCTAGGATGATGAAATTAGAGATGAATCATGATGATTAATTGTTGTATAATGTTGTCTACATGTGTTATGCCTACCATGTATTTGATTAAATGCCTAGATGAAGGAACAATGCCCAACTAGTATGATATCATGAAATCCCCATGTATGTACAAGTTATGCCTATCACATGTTTTGATGGAATGCTTCTATAAATGTATTATGGGTTATGATGTTAGTTATATGTTCAAGTAAGTTATGCTTGGTCAGTTTTCCTTCCATCGAGTCCTGGGGGTACTTGTACTCAAAATATTAGTTGTGTGCCTAGAGCCATTTCATGTTTCCACGATACTCTCATTCAAGCTATAAATCCTTAGACTTCAGACAGTCTTATGACTCAGGAAATCTCCATGATCTCATGAACTAAGTCAGTTGTCAGATATCAGTAATATTTTACCAGTCAACGGAAATTCAGTAATTCAGTCCATGTTCAGTTCAGTAAATTATGTTTAGTGTCTATTCAGATGGGAGTAGAAATTAGCACCGAGTGAACCCAAGAATGGGAACTCACCTGTTATGTGAGGGTGTGATTCTTAGAAGCAATCCTTGCGTTCCAGAACTATGTAGCCAGCATAGGTTGAGACATCATAGCCTGTTATATGAGGGTAGATAAGGTGGCTTAGCCTACTAGATGAGGGTTCCCACCGTTCTCACTAGAGTTACCTGTTATATTAGGGTCACTTACATATTGTCCTTACCAGTGGCGCGGTATTGACACCCTTTCAATCAGGGCATAGATTGGACCCCAATTCAGATATAATGCATCATTTGGGGCATATCGATTAGATGACTACCTCCCACAGTCTCAGTATCAGTCTCAATAAAAGAACTCAGATATTTCCACCAGATTCAGGATTGTCAGATACAGTCACTCATGTTATCAGTTATATTCAGATTCAGTAATCATATTATCACAGTATTAGTGTCAGTTGTTATGTCACATGCATGTATTCTCTCGCTCATGATAGTTAGTCAGTTATTATTATTGTTCATGCATATGAACCCCATGCATACATCCTACCTCACATGCATACCAGTACATTCAAAGTACTGACGCATTTGCGCTATGGTGTCTTATACTATAGGTTCAGAGACACGAGCTCCAGATCAGCAATAGATTCCAGTTTCAGCATTCAGAGTTACAAGTGAGTTCTCATCATTCGAGGACATAATTATTCCCTATTATCTCATTAATTAGTTTATTAGTTGGAGTTAGTTGGGGACATGTCCCATCAGCTCCTTACTCAGACAGTTCAGTAAGTTAGAGGCTTTCTAGACTATCATGTTTCAGAGTTTAATATTTTCATTTTGTTTTGGGTATTCTATTATCCCACACAGATGTTATATCATTCAGATTATGTTCAGTATTGAATCTTATGGCCTTTCAGTGCATGTTTCCGCATTATTATATCATATTATGCAGTGTACAGGTACAGATATCAGTCATGGGTTAGTTTGTGGTTCTTCGGGGTCATGAGCACCGTGTAGCATTCCGATTCAGCAAATCGGGGCGTTACAATGCTCTTAGCATTAAATGCAATTTACTTCCTGTCTTTAAATTTTGTCAAGATAACCTAACCTCTATTGAATTCCTTTCCATTCATTTTTTTGTGAAGGACTTGGAAACGCAGACTCCGTTGGTGCACGGTCAGAATAAGGGCGGTCTCTATGAGTGGTCAAATTTACCCTCCATGTCGTTTCCTCACATGCATTTGGCCTCTACCAGCACATCCATTTTTACCTGGCATAGTCGGTTGGGTTATCCGAATGCAAGAGTGTTAAATTTTCTTTTGAATAAATTCTCGCTACCTTGCTCATGGGAAAAAAATTCAGTTTGTAATTCTTGTTCCTCGAATAAGGCTCATTGCAATCCTTTTAAACATTTTAGTTTATCAAGTACCAAACCATTTCAAATAATATTTAGTGATTTATGGGGTCCTTCTCGAGTTCAATTGGTTGACAAAAAATTATACTACTGTATTTTTGTGGATCAGTATACCTGATACACCTGGCTTTACACATTAAAAAATAAAAGTGAGGTAGTTTTATCCCTTTCGAGTTTCTTTTGGCGAGAAAAAGGTTTTGATCTTAAAACTATTTCAAGAAAAAGTTGAGAGAATTTTGAAATAATTTTAAAAAAATTTACAGAGTCGCCACTTGATTTTTATAGAAAAAATCATGAAAAAATTTAAAAGAGTTTCAAAGGTTCAAAAATAGAAATAAACCTTTAAAACTAGAGATTCTTGGTAAGGATTCAATTAACGCCCTAAGAAGGTTTTTAAGGCACTTAGCAGCGTTCGTTTAAAACGGTTACCAAAAAGAAACTAACTTGACTAATTAAAGTGGCTAATTTTTGCAAAGACTTGATTTTATATTAAAATTATTTATTTAAACATTTAAAAATAACATTTATTTGTTCAAATGAGAAAACAACTTGCTTGAAATACACTAAGTTGCCATTTCTTTGGGACTTTAATAAGAAATCAATTTTTTGTCTTTGTTATAGAAAACAAAAGAAGAAGAAATTTGCCTTATTATTATTAAAATCATAGAAAGTCCGAATAACACTTTTCGAGAAAAACGTTAAGAGCGCATCATATTACAAGTATCTTATTAATTATAGAAGGTTAGAATTTACAAGAAAAATTAATTTCTTGAGTTTGAAGAAAATTAATTTAATCCGGATAAACTATTAGTCACATGAGCAAAATAAAGTATCATTTTAAAAATATTTAATCTTTAAACGACTTATTGTAAGAGGAAAATTGAAGGAACTAAGTAATTCATTCTAAACAATATAAAATTATGGGTGTCAAGTGGGCCGGGCCGATCCGGCCCGACCCGACCCGCGTAACTAACCCGGCCCGGTTTGACCCGGCTCGGTAAGCCCTAGGACTTTAGGGTTCCGGGTCCCGGGCCGGTTATTTTTTTAAAATGGGCCCGGCTAACCCGTCCCGGACCAAGCCCGGTCCAGGCCCGCCGGTTAACCGGCCTGACCCGGATAACTTAAAAAAAAAAAAAAAATTGGCTTTTGGGCCAAACTAGCCGTTGGCCCAAAGGCTATATAGCCGTTTTTGGGTCCAAACGGCTAGTTTGGGCCCATTTATTAAAAAAAAAAAAAAAAAACTTTAAAAATATTTTTTAATCCCAAAAAAAAAATCTATAAATACCCTACAACTTCAAATCATTTTTCACACAATTTTTCACTCTCTCAAATCTCATTCTCTCTCAAATCTCAATTCTCAAATATTCAATATATTTAATTTCTTAAGGTGTTCACTTTAATTTTTTAATTTTTCGTTTACAAAGTACGAGCGGAAGTTTCTAAAGTCGCAACCTTCGGATACTTCCAAAATTTGGTATTGTCGTTCCATCTCTTACGTTTAATTTTTATTTATTGTATTAATTATTTAATATTTAATTTTATTATATTTGTATATTTTGAATATTTTTAGATTAATTTAATTTATATTATGGATAAATTAAGAAACCTCGCTACTAAAGGTGTTAAATTTTTTTGTCCCGGAAGCGATAGTGGTAGTAAAAAGTGAATTACTAGCGGTAGAGGTAGTTCAAGTAGTAGATATACTCCTGTGCCTTCGCCTCCGGTACCGCTTGGTACACCTTTTGAGGAAGAAATAGGTGTAGGTGCTCACGATATGGATTATGTAGAAGCTCAGAAAAATTACGGTATAGAAGAAGAAAATGAAGTAGATGCGGTTAATTTAGACGAAGATAATGAAAATATTGCTGAGACACCCGCAGTAGGAGATGCTAACGTTAGATATGAATCAGTTAATCTCCCTTCCCGTCCTCTCAGTGCCCCAAAACCTCGTAAAAAACTAGTATTGCATGGCAATTTTTTGAACGTATATCAGATATTGAGGTGCAATGCAATATTTGTCAACAAATATATAAGCATAGAAGTGGAGGCAAGCAAGGGGGTACGGGTACGTTAATGAGACATGTAGCTGAAGATCACAAAAGAGAGTTAAATATTGCAAAAGGTGGTGGGGATGTTGGTGGGCCAACGCAAACTAGAATGGACCCAGCAACCGGTCACGTAGCAAAGAAGTATAATAAATTGAGGGACCGGGAAGAAATAGCTAAAATGGTAGCTGTGGGTTGTTTGCCTTTTAATTTTCCTTCTTCTGGTGCCTTTATTCGTTATATACAAGCAATTTATAATCCTATGTTTAACGGTATTCCTAGAACTACTTGTCGGTCTGATATTTTTAGACTTCATTCACAATATTGTTTTTATTTATCAACATTGTTAAAAAATATTCAATGTAGATTGTCCCTAACTTCTGATCTTGGTCGTGCTGTAAATAAAAATGATTATTTAACCGTTACTTGTCATTGGATGGATAGTAATTTCGTGATGCAAAAACGTATTCTTGCTTTTTTATATGATGAAGATCGTAAACATACTGGACAATTTATTGCTGATTCTATTGTTAAAATTACCGGATATTATGGTATCGAAAATAAAATTTTATGTATTGCTTTTGATAATGCTTCTAACAACAACACTGCTATAAAAAAAATTAAAATCTACGCTATCTCCCCCTTGACTGAAATTTTTCATATTAAGTGTGCATGTCATATATATAATTTAATTGTAAAAGATAGTCTTGAGTTTTTTGAGTTTTATATTGAAAAAATTCGTCTTGCTGTTGGTTTTATTCAAGGAAATAATCGTAGATCGAGAATTAGAGAATTTAAAGTTAAATGTCAAGAAAATGGACTTACACCGATTTTGATGCCTGAGGAAATTGATACTAGATGGAATTCTACGTATGAATTTTTAAAAACTTGTTATAAATATAGAATTCCTATTACACTAGCTTTTAACCAACATTGCGGTTCATTTGCTGATTCTGCTGATTGCATGCTACATAATTCTGATTGGGTTGTAATTAATGATCTTGTTATGTTTTTAGAAAAATTTTATGTAGCTACGGTTGAATTTTCCGGTGCTTACTATCCTACTGTTTGTAATATTTTGGCATATATAGCCGATATTTCTGGTTTGCTCCAACAATATAAAAATAAAGAAGGTTATAAAGAAGCTGTTGGCGCCATGTTTACAAAATTTAAAAAATATTTTTTCCCGATTCCCCCTATTTACTTGGTTGGTGCTATGCTAAATCCGTGCATGAAATATAATAATATGTGTCATTTTAGTACTCTTATTTATACTAACTTAGAAATAAATACTAACCATGATTCTGAACAAGTACAACCTGATTTGTGGACGGCTACGACTGATGCAAAGGAGTACATAGAAAAATTATATAATCACTATGCTGATTTATTTGATTTAGCCGTACCTACAAATATCACTTCAACTGTCGCTCCTCATCTTCTCGAGGAGCCATCATCTTCTAAAAGGTCGGCACATAGTATTTTTTCTGATTCGTTTTATGATTTAAATTATTGGAACAGTGTTGATGAGAGAACTTACACATCAACTTATCGGGAAGAGCTGAAATATTATCTTCGGACGGCACCAGAGGATCGCAGACGACGGATCAACACGTTGGATTGGTGGAGGAGTAATGAAACACAATATCCTGTGTTTTCAAGATTAGCTAGAGATATCTTGAATGTTCCAATGTCAACCGTTGCATCAGAGAGCGCCTTTAGTCAGGGACGACAACAGCTTGGAGACAACCGACACTCATTGGGAAGCAATGCAATGAATGTTCTAGTTTGCCTCAGAGATTGGATTAGAGCGGAAAGAAGAAACCAAGGAATGGAACCGGAGCCGAGCGACGAGCTGAAACTTGAAGAAATTATGACTTCGCGGGAGAACTCAGTAGAATCAAGTCCAATGCATGGTTTTGCCCCCGTTGACTTCGACTATCCTATGCAAGTTCCCATTAATATTAACATGAATGAGTTGGAAAAAATGATGCATAATTTATAGATTTTTCATTCATGTAAATTATAAATTTTGGATCATTTTGCAATTAATAAAATTCCCCAAATTCATTCACTCCTTAGTCCTTGCTTTTTATATTTTTTCATTTAACGATTTAAAATTTTAAATTGAATTTCTAATTTTCTACTTTAAATTAAAAACTTACTTCTGATATGTTATTAATTTACTACCAAATATTATTAATTTATTATATTAAGTAGCATATGTTTTGTATATTTGTGTATATATCTTCTATAGAAGTGTATATTTAACGTATACATGTGTATATGTTTTATAAATTAGTATATAAGTATATCTATATATATATTGTAATGTATATATAATGTAGTATATTTTATAAGTAGCAGTATATATATATTGAATGGTGCGTATACACGTGTATATATCTTCTATAGAAGTGTATATTTAACGTATACATGTGTATATGTTTTATAAATTAGTATATAAGTATATCTATATATATTGTAATGTATATATAATGTAGTATATTTTATAAGTAGTAGTATATATACATTGAATGGTGCGTATACACGTGTATATATCTTCTATAGAAGTGTATATTTAACGTATACATGTGTATATTTTTATAAATTGGATATCTTCTATAGAAGTGTATATATGTGTATATATCTTCTACAGATGTATATATTTAATGTATACAAGTGTATATGTTTTACAAATTAGTATATAACTATATATATATATACATATTGTAGTATATATATATGTATATTGTAGTATATATTTTATTTAAAATAGTACATATATATTGAATGGTGTGTCTATATGTGTATATATCTTCATATACAAGTGTATATGTTTTACAAATTAGTATATAACTATATATATATATATACATATTGTAGTATATATATATGTATATTGTAGTATATGTTTTATTTAAAGTAGTAAATATATATTGAATGGTGTGTATATATGTGTATATATCTTCATATACAAGTGTATATGTTTTACAAATTAGTATATAACTATATATATATACATATTGTAGTATATATATATATGTATATTGTAGTTTATATTTTATTTAAAGTAGTACATATATATTGAATGGTGTGTATATATGTGTATATATCTTCTATAGACGTATATCTTTAACGTATACATGTGTATATGTTCTATAAATTAGTATGTAACTATATATATATATATATATATATATATTGTTGTATATATATATATGTATATTGTAGTATATATATATGTATATTGTAGTATATATATATGTATATTGTAGTATATATATATGTATATTGTAGTATATATATATATGTATATTGTAGTATATATATATGTATATTGTAGTATATATTTTATTTAAAGCAGTACATATATATTGAATGGTGCGTATATATGTGTATATATCTTCTAAAGTAGTATACATTTAACGTATACAGGTGTATATGTTTTATAAATTAGTATGTAAGTATATATATATATATATATATATATATATATTGTAGTATATACTTTATTTAAAGTAGTACATATATATTGAATGGTGCGTATATATGTGTATATATCTTTTATAGACGTATATCTTTAATGTATACAAGTGTATATGTTTTATAAATTAGTATGTAACTATATATATATATATATTGTAGTGTATATATATATATATATATATTATACTATTATAGCATATGTTTTATTTAAAGCAGTACGTATAGTCATATATAATTATATATTGAATGGTACGTATATATGTGTAATTGTTTATATATTTTTTTAAAAATATATATTGTATATTGGAGTGTATATAGTGTATATTGGAGTGTATATAGTGTATAACTGTATATTGAATTTTTTATTTATTTTTTAAACGAGTTTGACCGATTTTTAACCGAGTTTGACCGGGTTTTGGTGGGTTTGACCGGTTTGGATTAAGTGGGCCGGATTAGGATGAGTTTTAATTTTTTTACTGTTTGGCCCGGCCCGACCCGGATAGCGTCCAAACCGGCCCTCAACCCGGTTAAAAAGGAAGGACCGGTTCCGGGTTGGCCCATCCCGTCCCGTTTGACACCCCTATATAAAATTGTGTGAAGAAAATATGAATTAGGTAAAAGAAAATTAAGATAAAATAAAATGACAATACTTTTAGGGGATTTGTCTAGGTTAATTGATTAAAATATTAGTTAATATAAATAGACAATACAAGCTACAAATAAGCAATATGAGCTACAAAAATGGATATAAGAATTGAAATTGAACCCTTAATTGGCCCATCAACAAAGCTGCCCATTTTTGGGCTTAAAATTATGGACTTTGCTCCATTTTTCTGAACTGTATACCAGCTATATATCACAGCTCTTTCCCCTGCGTTTTTCATGTATATCTCCATGTATTCACTGTATATCAGTGTGGAAATCAACATATTTCTTCTCCATCTTTTATTATACACTGTGGGATAGTGTTCAGTTAATGTTTGCGGTGTATACGCGCTGTATATCAGCGTATACCAACCTTGTTTCTTCAAATATTAGACCATTTCGGATTCATAGGATGCTTGGACTCGACGGCGTTCGAATGCAAGGATATGGGGAGTCCCATTGGACTCATCCGGAAGAGTTCATGTAAGGAGAAGAAGAGATAAAGATTAGTATGCGTCTTAAGCTATATTTGTATTGAAACATAACTTCGTAAAGGAAAGGAATGGAATATTTTAACACTTTAGTCAAAAATGCAAATATTCAAAGAATGCTTTGTTGCCAAACTGTATTGAAACAAAAACATGCACAAGTAATCATAGAATATGCATGGATCAAGTCCCTAAATTTTAATTAATATCACTAATGTGACTAAAACAAAAGAAGAGAGATCATGCTACAAACTTGTTCTAGTTATCATTTAAAACAGAGAATGAAAACAAACAAACAACAACAACAAAATCATTTAACACAGAAGCAGAAAACTAATCAAGCCAAACCAACATGAATTTGTAAGCATTTTTTTTTTTAAGAATTGAAGCAGTAAAGACGAGGCCGAAAATATTGAATCAAGAATCACACACAAAAGGGAACAAACTTTGACAAATCCTGAGAGTGAACTTAAGATCCAAAGTGAAAAAAGTTAACTTAAAATCCTAAGTCAAAGCACAACAATAGTGAAATCAAAATAAAGTTGTACTTTCATACTTGATCATTGATTTTTCAGAAGAAAGGATAAGGAAACAACGCACATACATGTCACATGGTTTTAGCAAAACAAAAATTTATCCATATCAACTTCCACGCGATATCATAAGGATATATAAGAAAAGTTTACTTACGAACAAAGAGAGAATAAGGCCAATATATCTAACCTCAAAAAAGCATTCATGAATCCAACAAAAAGAAACATCTCATAAACAACATAAACCTGTTAATTAGCTTATGAGGAAAATTCATTGCTTGTTTGAAAGATTTTATTTTTTCATCATTCCACCCTTTTAAAATCTAAAAACATTGCACAAGGAACATGGACAAGAGGCTTGAAATCCGAGCAATCTAACATACTAAGCATAACAGAATCAAGCTAACACAAAAAAAAAAACGCAGCACACTGTTTTGATCGATACCAAAGTAAGGCAGTAATTAGAAAATAATCAGTGAAGAAAAAAATCATGAATAAACTAAACGGAGAAAACAGTAGATTCAAATACACGTTTCGCACGAAAATTCTATGACCTTCGAACCTCTTGAGCGCATAATTCCACCGTTAACACACTTACAATACGAGTGATATGAAAAAGAAAAGAAGAAGAAGCAATGAACTAAAACGAGACGTGATTTTACCCAAACGAATGGACGACATCAAACTGGTGTTTCTTCGAGAATTTTTTGGCTGCTTAGGATTAGAAGCACGCGCCTCTAGAATCCTCAATTTTTCCCCAAAAAATCCTCCTCCTTCTCTTCTTTCAACCTCTATTTACAAGGGAACATTGGGGTTTTGAATTTTTGAAAACAATGGATCTTAAATCCGAATTTCGGAATGATTTTTTCAGAGAATTGGAGTCCATAATGAGACAAAGACCAGTCTTTGAAATTCAGTAGAAAACAAGCTCGCACAAAGGAAGAGATGCATATCCGTTGTATCTTGCTCAGAACAGAGGAGCACAAGCTGAAAAGAGAAAAGTGAGAGAATTTTTTAGCCATTCTCGACTGTAAGAGGGGTAAAAGGGTAATAGGGGGGGGTCTGTCGTTGATGCCGGGTTGAGGTTGACGGGTTCGGGTCGTTATCGGGTTAGGGTCGGGTTTTTGTTGAAGAGGTTGCTGGTGGTGGTTTGTTGCGTTGAAATTGTTGTTGCTGGGGTTGGAGTTTGTACGGCCTTTGCTGATAACGTTGAATTGCTAAGGGGAAAAGGATGTGGAGCTGGTTTGTCGATGGTCGCTGTTGTTACAGCGTTGGTATTGTCGTTGTTGATAACGTTTTTGTCGTTGGCTGTTGTTGAATTGGGTAAGGAGAATGGGGTTATAAGGGTTATTGGGTCGGGTCCCTTATGTGGTGCTGGGCTGGTTGCTGTTGAAGTTGTTATGGGCTGGTGGTGAGAAGAAATAAGGGTGGTGGGCTGCTGACTTGGGAATTATGTAGTTGTGGGTTGTTGGCTCAATTTTTGGGCTGGTGGCCCAATTTAAAAGAAGGAGAGGTTATTTTACGTTACTGAAATAGTCTTAATTAAGTAATATTCGGGTAAAGTCAAGACGAAATTATTTTTTAATTAATTTAATGAATTTCTCAAATTTAATAATTTAAAAATAAATATTTATACGAAACACAATTTTATTTTATTTCCTTTTTCAATAATAATAATAATAATAAATAAAAATTAAGAAACTAATTATGTCATCAATTTCTTATTTTCAATCGATCTTGAATAAAATAGAATATTTGCAATTTTAATCGAGTATTTTACTCTGAATAAATTTTAAAGCATTTCTTTAACTGATAGTTATATAATCATGTATAATTAAACACTATATATATTAATTTCACCCAAATTCACAAGGTAGGTTTGAAATTTATTTTGAAATAATTAAAAATAAATATTTTAAAACTATTCGAAATTGAGAAATTCAAAAAATAATTTGAAATGTGGAGGGCAAAAATTAGGTGTTAACAGAGGTTACAAACCTTTTCAAAAACTTTCGCGCATTAATTAAACGTCGTTTTAATACGAAAGTTCTTTCTATCTATATAGATGGTGGTGGCCAATATAAAAGTCTTAATCCATACCTAAGATCTCAGGGTATTGAACATCTTTTATCCCCCCATATAGCCCTCAAAGAGTCGCTCTTACGAAAAAACGTCATAGACATATTATTGAGACGGTAAGAACTTTACTAAATGAAGCTTCACTTCCACGAATCTTTGATCCTTTGCTTGTCAACATGCGATTTATCTGATAAATTACTTGCCAACCTCACTTTTATAAAATAAATCACCTTTTCAAATGTTGTTTAGTCAAGATCCGGATTACAATTTCTTAAAAAATTTTGGGCGTCTCTGTTATCCCTGGCTCAAACTTTATTCAAAAAAAAAAATTAGAGCCCTGATCAACACCATGTGTATATTTAGGATTTTCTTTAGTTCATCATTGTCACCCATGTTTTGATATGAAATCTTCTAAAATATATTTATCTCGTGATGTAAATTTTTTTTTAAATAATTTTTCTTTTCAAATATATTTTTAAATATTTCTTCAACTTGCAAAGAACTTGCATGGGAAAACCCAACTGACGCTACCCCAACAATATCCCCTAGTTTTTCTTCTCTTATAAGCAACGAATTACTCAAGCCCATACTTATCCCCAGTTTAGATAGTAGCAACGCTCTCAAAGACACTGTCTCATCTGCCTGCGCTCAAACAGAATCTACAATTTCAAGTACCTTTTTTCCTCCTCATCCTACAAATTCTGTTGTTCCTACTGATCTCCGTGACACCCACTCTTATCCCTCATCGCCTCAATCATTAGCTTTTCCAATTGTATACAGTTGCAGACACAAAATAATGTCATCTTCTAGCTATAACACCGCCGCCCGTCCCTCTACCTCAATTCCACTACAACCTCCCCCCGACCTTGCTCAAGCCACAAAACCTCAACAACCTTCTCTTCCTACTCCAAATCGTGATGTGACCCATTCAGAGCACAACATTTACAAACCAAAAACCATTCTTGAATTCATGGCCCACTTATCCCCCTCTATCACCCCGACCAGCTTCAAACAAGCAAACAAACACCCAGAGTGGCAAAAAGCAATAAAAAATAAATTTGATGCATTATCGAATAATTAGACATGGGATTTGGTACCATATGACCCCATGAAATATATTATTTCTTGTAAATGATTATATAGGTTAAAAAAAAAAGCCGATTGGACAGTCGATCGCTATAAGGCTCGACTTATTGCAAAAAGGTTTACACAGCGTCCTGGAGTTGACTATCATGACACTTTGAGTCCGGTCATCAAACCAACTACTGTATGTTTGGTGCTCTCTATTGGTGTCTAGCAAAATTGGCCCTTACTCTAGCTTGATGTCAACAACGTGTTCTTGCAAGGTTATCTAGAAGAAGAAGTGTACATGGTCTAACCTTCGGGTTTTGCAGACAAAGTTTTTCTCCCACACATGTCTTCTAAATAAAGAAATATATGGCCTCAAGCAATCCCTGCGGGCGTAGTACAATGAACTTAAGACATTCCTTCTGTATCTGGGATTTGTCAAGTCAGATCTGATGCCTCACTTTTCATTCACAAAGTGTTGAACAATATTTTGTTGCACCGATTTATGTGGACGATATCATTATTACAGAGAATCACAACTCAGAGGTAAATCGAATTATTGTTTGTCTTGCTGGGCATTTTTTCATTAAGGATCTTGAGAATCTAAACTTTTTTCTTGGAATGGAGGTGCTCCGAATGTCCAAAGGAATCACTTTATCACAGTCCAACTACATCAATGAAATCATCTCTGATGAAGACATGGAGGATTGTAATTCAGCAAAAACCCTAATGAGTGCCACTGAAGTGTCTCAACTACATGATGGAGTGGAACCAATTGATGTCACTCGCTACAGGAGAGTTCTTGAAAAACTACAGTACTTGTCTTTTACTCGTCCATACATTAGCTTCTCTGTGAATAAATTGTCTCAATTTATTCTCTCTGTATCTGAAGTGCACTGGAAAGCACTCAAACAAGTACTCAAGTATCTCTAAGAAAAGCTTCAGTTCGTTCTTCACATTCAAAGAGGTAATGATTTCAAACTACACATGTACTCTGATGCGGATTGGACTGGAGATGTGCGTGATCGAGCTTCCGCTACTGGTTACATATTATTTTTTGGCCAAAATCTTATGAGTTGGTCTTTCAGAAAACAAAGAATAATTGCTCTCTCATCAACTGAAGCAGACTATCGTGCCGTTGCAAGTGCACTGGCTAAAACCAACTAGGTGACAAATCTTCTAAAAGAACTACATGTTTTACTTCCTCAAAGACCAACCATTTACTGTGACAATGTTGGTGCAACTTATTTGTGTGCAAATCCAATTTCCCATAGCCGCATGAAGCACATTGCTGTAGACTTTCACTTTGTTCGCAAATAAGTCTAGTAGATTCAAGTTCACATCATTCATATTTATGCCGCAGAACAAATCGCGGATACTCTAACTAAAGCTCTACCAAAGCCAGTCTTTGACAAACACCTATTCAAGTTGGGCTTTGCTACAGATTGCCTATTTTGAGGGGGTGTATTGGCGCATACATCCTATTTTCTGTAATTATGCAGTATTGTTACCGCACTTTGTTTAATTGTGCAAATAATGTTGCTAGTTAGTTACTGTAATACCCCTATCGTTTCTTAAGCCTAAATCCGTCTTTTGAGTGGATATGTATGACTTACAAAGTGATTGATGTTTAAAACATATTGTATTTCTCTAATTTCTACTTTTTTCATGTAGATCATTGAATAAGCTTTCCATCGATACCAATTTCATCAAAATCCGACATCGGACGAGGGAGTTATGACCGTTTTACTAAACTGTATCGGATTGCCCAGGTCTGATGGTCGACCTGGAGGACCGTCAAGTCCTTGGTGGACCGTCAAGTGTCCCGTAAAGCCAAGGAAGTGACCCCTCTTCCTGGTCACCGTGTGACGGACAAGATGGTGGACCGTCAAAAAGTTGACAGACCGTTAAGGGGTCCGTTAGGTCGAGACAGAATGTCTCATTTCTGGCCCTCGAGTGACGGACGACTTGGTGGTCCATTAGTTTCCTGATAGATCATCACTTCGACCATCACGTCGAGGCAGAATGTTCCAGTTTTGGCACTCGAGTGACGGACGATCTGGTGGACCGTCAGATCGACCGTCACAGGCCTCGATCAGCGAATTTCAGCTTTTTCAAAAGGGCATTTTGGTCATTTCTTCCCCATATGGTCTTATATATATATATATATATATATATATCCTAGTAGATAATAGCCATTCATTTTTCTCCTTTCCTCTTCCAAGAAACATCTAGAAATTAGGGTTTTTTCTAAAATCCAAAAATTCAATCTTCTTCCAAGAAAATTCAAGAATCTTCCATAGAGATTCAAAGTGATCCAAGAATCAAGATTTCCTAATTATAGGCATCAAGAAATTTAGCTCAAGAATGCTATAAAGAAGTTTATATCAAGTTTCTACATCTCCAAAATCATAATCCAAAGTATGTGGGGTTTGAACAAGAACACTCCTTTCGTTCTTGCGCCTAAAGATTTACTTTCTATTACTGATTTACATGATTTTGCAAGAGGGTTTACACCCAAATTTCTTTATTTATGATTTATGAGATTTGAGTTGAATAAGTTTGATATTTATGATTATTTCACCATCATGTTTCTTAAATTGAGAATTTATTCCATGAGTTGTATATTGTCATTACGTATTGATGATTTCTAAGCGATTTAAGACAAGTGTCATGAGTTATGCCTTTCCATGAGAAATTTGACTATTGAATATATATCGATATTTGAGATTGAAATTCAAGAATGAGTCCTATGATGTTTCCTTGAAGCTTTAGATATTTGAAAATGATTCGAAAAGCAAATGTACTTGATGTTGAGAAAAATTGTTTTGATTTTGAGTCGAGTTAGGAATCCACAGTTGTTCATGATTTACAGATGAGATATATTTATGTTTTGGTCTCTATGATAGACCCATGAGCTGATATTGATTAAGGTGGATTTCCTAACGCGTTCTGAGCTGAGTCTGGGAGGAGGATTTAGCACCGAGCGGGAAATGTGGTATTTTTCCAAAACTACGTACCACCGTAGGATTGATGTTGATAATTATGGGCCAGAGGCCGAGTATGGGATTGTGATAACGAGATTGAGGTTGTACTCCCTGGCAAGAGTACAACACCCCGCCAATGTGGGGTTCTCTCCTTAGGAGGGCAAAACGTTGGACTCCATGCGGCTCACATGGTGTAGTTATGTCGGTTATAAGAAACTCCCACGTCCATAATGATCTAAGTACCATGAGTTATCGAGTCACTCTAAGTCATGATTCAAAGAGTTTGAGTTGAGTTAAATGATTTATGAGATTTATGAAGTATATGTTATTACTGATGACTTACAAAAATGATGTTTTAAATAATTCAAGCGAAGAGAGTTATTATTATCAGCATGCATGATTTTCTTATACATTTATGATATTATTTAAAATGTTGCATCCACCCCCACATACTCAGTACATTCCCAAGTACTGACTCTCATACTCTTTTGTACTCTATATTTCCTCATGATATAGGTTCAGGTGCTCAGTCTCAGCAGCGAAAGTGATCTTTGAGTACCTTCATCTACATTTCTGCGGTTGGTGAGTCCTCATGGTTCGAGGACCTGTGTCTCCAATTTTGTCTGTTTAATAGATGGTTTTTTACTTTTAGTTCAGTATGAGTCAGTTGGGGATCTGTCCCAATGGCTCCTCAGTCCTATGTAGTAGAGGCTTTGTCAGACTAGTGTACCGGCGTGTACAGAGATTTCAGTATTTTGTTTGTATAGGGCAGTATTACTTCATGTTTCAGTATGTTCATTACATGGTTATTCCTCTTTATCTTAGCATGATTTGAGTTATAATGGGTTCTGAAAGTGATGACAAGCTTGGAGGGTTAGCTTGAGTCCACGTGTGGCCTTGAGCACCATGTGACGTCTCAGGATAGGTTCTTGGGGCGTTACAAGCTTGGTATCAGAGCCTAAGATTCAAGGAGTCCTAGGGAGTCTGACAAGCCGCGTTACGTAGAGTCTTGATCATCGGTGTGTAGCGCGCCACATCTATGAGCAAGAGGCTACGGGACGTTTTAGGAAAAGTTGTTTCTTTCTTTCAAGAGTCTATCGTGCCTATGACCGTTTCACTCTGTTGTTAATTTGTGCCCTCTTATGATAAAAAATGCCTCCTCGTAGAGCTCGCAGAAACAACAAACGACCTCAAACCATTGATTCTTTAGGTGAGATGGTGTCCCATGCCGAATTCCGGGCAACTTTCCAAGCACTAGCCCAGGAGGTCACCGCCAACGCCCAAGCCAACACCTAGGCTACTGTTCCACCTTCGCAAGGGAATAATTCTGCTGCAGCCCGGGTTCGTGACTTTATGCGAATGAATCTACCTGAGTTCTATGGGTCGAAAGTAGGTGAGAACCTACAAATGTATTTAGATGAAGTGAGAAAGGTCACTCAGATTATGCACGTGACTGAGGAGGAGAGTGTTAAATTGGCTGCCTATCGAATAAAAGATGTTGCTTATGATTGGGTGGAGATGTGGAGGAAAAGTAGAGGGGAGAATGATACTCCTGTGACTTGGCAATTATACCAAGATGCCTTCTTAGATAGATTCTTTCCCTCGGAGCTGAGGGAAGCAAAATTAGAAGAATTTATGAACTTGAGACAGGGACCCATGACAGTTAAGGAGTATTTCCATAAGTTTAACCAGTTATCTAAGTATGCTCCCGGTATGATGGCTAATTCTAGAACTAGTATGAGTAAGTTCTTGGCCGGTGTATCCGGTTATATTGTGAAAGAGTGTAGATTTGCTATGCTTAATAGGGACATAGACCTTTCAAGACTAATGATTCATTCTCAGTAGATTAAAGCGGACAAAGTGAAGGTGAGAGAGAGAGTGAGAGGGAATAAGAGAATTAGATCAGAGCAACAGGGTTATAGTCAGACTAGATTTTCTGGAGGGATCCGCCCTCAGTTTCAGGGCCGTTCTCTTATGCCAGAGCCTTCATCAGCTAGTACTCCTGCATTCAGAATTAGGCCAGAGCAGGGTAATAGGCCTACCATGTCCAGGTCCCAGGATAGTGTAAGTAACAGACCTCGTCCTCCCCCATGTACGAAGTGCGGTAGAGACCATATCGGTAGGTGCTTAGTCGGTCAGAGGGGTTGTTTTAGTTGTGGTAAGTTGGGCCACAAGTTTAGAGATTGCCCATATGCTAGACAGGGGTGTCGCGATGTTCATCCTCAAAGTCAGACTATTAGTGCTCCGACCCCTGTAGTTCGTCTTACTCCTCTTCAGGGTGCCTCATTTAGTACTGCAGGTGGTCAGCAACAGAATTGATTTTATGCTATACCACCCTGCCAGGAGTAGGAGGATTCACCAGATGTTGTTACTGGTACGCTCCGTGTATCTCATTTTAATATGTATGTGTTGCTGGACCCTGGGTTAAGTCTTTCTTATGTGACTCCGTTGGTGGCTGTGAATTTTAAAATTAGTGCTGAAAAGATTTCCGAGCCTTTATAGTCTCTACACTAGTCGGTGAATCTGTTGTTGCTAAGCAAGTATATAAGAAGTGTCCTATCACTGTTCTTAACAGAGTCATGTTTGCAGATTTGATTGAGCTAGACATGGTTGATTTTGACATTATTTGGGTATGGATTGTCTTCACTCTTGTTATGCGTCTATAGACCGCCGTACCCGTGTAGTTAAGTTTCAGTTTCCCAATAAGCTAGTCTTTGAGTGGTCCAAAACTTCTGTATCTCCTAAAAGTCATTTCATATCCTATCTTAAAGCTAGGAAATTGATATCCAAGGGTTGTATCTATCATTTAGTCCAAGTTAAGGACACTAAGTCTGAAACTCCTACTATTCAGTCTCTTAGAGTTGTCAATGAGTTTCCTGATATTTTCCCGAAAGATCTCCCAGGGGTACCTCCCGATAGAGAGATAGAATTCGGAATTGATCTTCTCCCTGATACACAGCCTATTTCTATTCCTCCGCATCGTATGGCCCCCGCAGAACTTAAGGAGTTGAAAAAGCAACTCAAAGATCTTCTTGATAAGGGTTTTATAAGTCCCAGTGTGTCTCCCTGGGGTGCACCCGTTCTATTCGTGCGAAAGAAAGATGGTTCATTGTGCATGTGCATTGACTATCGTCAGCTTAACAAGGTCACAATCAAGAACAAGTACCCTCTTCCTAGAATTGATGACCTATTTGATTAGCTGCAAGGTGCCAGCTACTTCTCGAAAATAGATTTGAGATCCGGCTATCACCAACTTAAAGTCAGAGAGTGTGATATTCCAAATACGACTCTTCGCACCCATTATGGTTATTTTGAGTTCTTGGTCATGTCCTTCGGGCTAACGAATACCCTGACAGTTTTTATGGACCTCATAAATCGGGTGTTTAGACCGTACCTAGATATGTTCGTTATTGTGTTTATAGATGATATCCTTGTATATTCCCAGAGTGAAAACGACCATGCAGATCATCTTCGAATTATTTTACAAACCCTTAGGGATCAGCAGCTATTTGCCAAATTTAGCAAGTGTAAATTCTGGCTAAGGTCAGTTGCTTTTCTAGGTCATATTGTTTCTTCTGATGGTATTCGAGTTGATCCTCAAAAGGTAGAAGCTGTGAAGAATTGGCCTAGACCTATTTCCCCTTCGGATATTAGGAGTTTCTTGGGTCTAGCTGGATACTGTCATCGTTTTGTTGAAGGTTTCTCTTCCATTGCTTCTCCTTTGACCCGGTTGACCCAAAAGAAGGTTAAATTCCAGTGGTCAGATTCTTGCGAGAAAAGTTTTCAGGAGTTAAAGACTCGACTCACTTCAGCCCCTGTGATAACTCTGCCTAATGGTGTAGATGATTTTATGGTATATTTTGATGCTTCAAGAGTTGGTCTGGGTTGCGTGTTGATGCAGAAGGGTAAGGTTATAGCCTATGCCTCCAGGCAGTTGAAACCTCACAAGAGAAATTATCCGACCCATGACCTCGAGTTAGCTGTAGTGTTTTTTGTTTTGAAAATCTGGAGACACTATTTGTACGGTGTTCATGTTGATGTCTTTATGGATCACAAGAGTTTACAGTATGTGTTCACTCAGAGAGAATTGAATCTTCAGCAGAGGCGATGGTTAGAACTACTGAAGGATTATAATATGAGTGTGTTGTATCACCCGGGCAAGGCCAACATAGTGGCAGATGCCCTTAGCAGATCGTCCATGGGCAGTGTGACACATGTAGAGGGAGAAAAGAGGGAGTTGGTTCGCGAAGTGCATTGTTTGGATGGTTGGGTGTTAGATTGCTTAACTAGGCTGAGGGTAATGTTTGGGTTCAGAGTAGTTCCGAATCTTCCCTAGTTTCAGAAGTAAAGGAGAAGCAGGATATGGATTCTCATTTGGCTGAATTGAAAGCGTCCGTCAAAGACCAAAAGGGAGGTTTTCTCCCAAGGGGGAGATGGTGTATTGAGATTTCAGAACAGATTGTGTGTGCCTGATGTTGATGAACTGAGGCAGAGAATTATGGCTGAGGTGCATGGCGCACGATATTCTATTCATCCCGACGCTACCAAGATATACCGCGATTTGCAAGAAATTTATTGATAGAATGGTATGAAAAAGGATATAGCGAAGTTCGTAGAAAAGTGTGCAATTTGCCAGCAGGTAAAGATAGAGCACCAGAGACCCGGTGGCGTGATGCAAGAATTTAGCATTCCATCTTAGAAGTGGGAAGTGGTGAACATGGATTTCGTGACCAATTTACCTCTCTCTCGTCTTCATCATGATTTTATTTGGGTCGTTGTAGACAGGTTGACTAAGTCAGCACATTTTCTGCCAGTGCATACATCTTTCACTACGGAGGACTATGCTAAGCTGTATATTCGAGAGTTAGTCAGGTGGCATGGAGTTTCATTGTCTATCATCTCCGATAGAGGTACTCAGTTTACTTCTCAATTTTGGAGAGCCTTTCAGAAGGGTCTTGGCACCCAAGTTTATCTTAGCTCCGCTTTTCATCCGCAGACAGATGGTCAGGCTGAGAGGACTATCCAGACTTTGAAGGATATGTTGAGGGATTATGTTCTTGATTTCAAAGGAAGTTGGGATGAACATTTGTTGTTGATTGAATTTGCTTACAATAATAGTTTTCATGCTAGCATTGGAATGGCTCATTTTGAAGCTTTGTATGAGAGAAGATGTAGATCGCCCATAGGTTGGTTCGAAGTGGGTGAAGCTGCTGTGATTGGACCTGATGCTGTATTTGAGGCTATGGAGAAAGTTAAGTTAATTCGAGAGAGGTTAAAGACAACCCAGAGTCGTCAAAAGTCGTATGCAGATATGAGAAGAAGAGCTCTTGAGTTTGAAGTCGATAATTAGGTGTATTTGAAAATTTCACCCATGAAAGGGGTGAAAAGATTTGGAAAGAAAGAAAAACTGAGTCCCAGATATGTTGGCCCTTATAGAGTTTTGAATTGTGTTGGGAAAGCAACTTATGAGGTGGAGTTGCCTGTAGAATTGTCAGTTGTCCATCCTGTGTTTCATGTTTCTATACTCAAGAAGCACATTGGAGACTCTGTTGTTTTTGATCCGTCAGAAGGTTGTGATGTTCAGGATAGCCTTTCGTATGATGAAATCCCGGTTGAAATCCTAGATTATCAAGTCCGTAGATTGAGGAACAAGGAAGTTCCCTTGGTTAAAGTTCTATGGCGAAATCAATCAGTAGAGGGTGCCACTTGGGAAACAGAAGAGGATATATGATCCAGTTACCCTCATCTTTTCTCCACGAGTTTGAATCAAGCTGAAGGTACTATTCCCTTAATTCAGTTTCCTCCTAATCTAATGTATTTATCTATATGGTTATTCCCTCTATGGTTCGTGCATTTGGTGAAGTACTCAAAAGTTTAGAGTATAGTGAGCCCTTTAATGTGAGTCGTTCCAGCTGGGCGTCCTCATTTCCTCTTATTCTTGGCTTATCTAGCAACATTCTAGGACGAATGTATCCAAGGGGGAGATATTGTAATACCCCGATCGTTTCTTAAGACTAAATCTGTCTTTTGAGTGGATATATATGACTTCCATCGATACCAATTTCATCAAAATCTGACATCGGACGAGGGAGTTATGGCCGTTTTACTAAACTGTATCGGATCGCCCAGGTCTGACGGTCAACCTGGCGAACCTTCAGGTCCTTGGTGGACCGTCAAGTGTCCCGTCAACACAAGTCAGTGACCCCTCTTCCTGGTCACCGTGTGACGACCAAGATGGTGGACCGTCAAAAAGTTGACGGACCATCAAGGGGTCCGTCAGGTCGAGACAGAATGTCTCGTTTCTGGCCCTCGAGTGACGGACGACTTGGTGGTCCGTCAGTTTCCTGATGTACCGTTACTTCGACCCTCACGTCGAGGTAGAATGTCCCAATTTTGGCACTCGAGTGACAGACGATCTGGTGGACCACCAGGAGACTTGACGGACCGTCAGATCGATCGTCACAGACCCCAATCAGTGAATTTCAGCTTTTTCAAAAGGGTATTTTGGTCATTTCCGCCCAATATGGTCTTATATATATATATATATATCTTAGTAGAGAATAGCCATTCATTTTTCTCCTTTTCTCTTCCAAGAAACATCTAGAAATTAGGGTTTCTTCCAAAACCCAAAAATTCAATCTTTTTCAAAGAAAATTCAAGAATCTTCCATAGAGATTCAAAGTGATCCAAGAATCAAGCTTTCCTAATTAAAGGCATCAAGAAATTTAGCTCAAGAATGCTATAAAGAAGTTTATATCAAGTTTTTACATCTCCAAAATCATAATCCAAGGTATGTGGGGTTTGAACAAGAACACTCCTTTCGTTCTTGTGCCTAAAGATTTACTTTCTATTACTGATTTACATGATTTTGCAAGAGGGTTTACACCTAAATTTTTTTATTTATGATTTATGAGATTTGAGTTGAATAATTTTTATATTTATGATTATTTCACCATCATGTTTCTTAAATTGAGAATTTATTCCATGAGTTGTATATTGTCATTACGTATTGATGATTTCTACCGATTTAAGACAAGTGTCATGAGTTATGGCTTTCCATGAGAAATTTGACTATTGAATATATATCGATATTTGAGATTGAATGTCAAGAATGAGTCCTATGATGTTTCCTTGAAGCTTTTGATATTTGAAAATGATTCGAAAAACAAATGTACTTGATGTTGAGAAAAATTATTTTGATTTTGAGTCGAGTTAGGAATCCACAGTTGTTCATGATTTACAGATGATATATATTTTTTTTTTGGTCTCTATGATAGACCCATGAGCTGATATTGATTAAGGTGGATTTCCTAACGCATTCTGAGCTGAGTTTGGGAGGAGTATTTAGCACCGAGCGGGAAATGTGGTATTTTCCCAAAACTACGTGCCACCGTAGGATTGATGTTGATAATTGTAGTCCATAGGAAAAGTATGGGATTTTGATAACGAGATTAAGATTGTACTCCCTGGCAAGAGTACAACACCCCCGCCAATATGGGGTTCTCTCCTTAGGAGAGTAAAACGTTGGACTCTATGCGGCTCACATGGAGTAGTTATGTCGGTTATAAGAAACTCCCACGTCCATAATGATCTAAGTACCATGAGTTACCGAGTCACTCTAAGTCATGATTCAAAGAGTTTGAGTTGAGTTAAATGATTTATGAGATTTATGAAGTATATGTTATTACTGATGACTTACAAAAATGATGTTTTAAATAATTCAAGCGAAGAGAGTTATTATTGTCAGCATGCATGATTTTCTTATACATTTATGATATTATTTAAAATGTTGCATCCACCTCCACATACTCAGTACATTCCCAAGTACTGACTCTCATACTCTTTTGTACTCTATATTTCCTCATGATATAGGTTCAGGTGCTCAGTCTCAGCAGCGAAAGTGATCTTTGAGTACCTTCATCTACATTTCTGCGGTTGGTGAGTCCTCATGGTTTGAGGACCTGTGTCTCCAATTTTGTCTGGTTAATAGATGGTTGTTTACTTTCAGTTCAGTATGAGTCAGTTGGGGATCTGTCCCAATGGCTCCTCAGTCCTATGTAGTAGAGGCTTTGTCAGACTAGTGTACCAGCGTGTACAAAGATTTCAGTATTTTATTTGTACAGGGCAGTATTACTTCATGTTTTAGTATGTTCATGGCATGGTTATTCCTCATTATCTTAGCATGATTTGCGTTATAATGAGTTCTGAAAGTGATAAAAAGCTTAGAGGGTTAACTTGAGGCCACGTGTGGCCTTGAGCACCATGTGACATCTCGGAATAAGTTCTTGGGGCGTTACAGTTACCTACTGTGCAGATAATGTTGCTAGTTAGTTACCTGGTCATAGGATTAGGATTACACGTTTATTATTTAGAGTCCACTAGGTACACTCCTCCTGTAATATAGGAGATACTATTAATCTTTTCTTGTATTTAAAGTTCCTCTGCACATCATAAATAAACGGTAGCTTTCATACTCTATTCATTCCTATATATATAACTTAAGCCCTTCTTTCCAGTATCTTAGTACAACTAAGTTTAAAGAGTAAGGATGAAGAAGATTGTGAAATAAGTCCAAGAAACAATTAAGAGAATCACTGATAGAAGAGTGAAGGCAATGAGAGCAGAGGAGGCCAATGGGAAGTACAACCCAATGTGGAATGAGAGTTGAGTGGTGGGCGTGAGAATAATTTGATCATGCCAATTAGTAATTTAATGTGTAAACAACATAAATTTCATCACTTTAGGAGATAATTAATTCTTATCCCAGTTCTTTTCAGGATTACTAAAAATTACGAAATAACTTTACAGGGTATATCACTGTCGTCCGGATACATTGCCACTCCGATACATTGTCGTACTTTGATATGTAACATATATCATTTTACATATATATATATATATATATGACGACAAATAGTTTTTAATGTATCATGACACTAATTAAGTCATGGTACATAAGCTATTAATTTGATTGTTATGTATCGTGTTACAAATACATTAAAGTAATATGAGATTCGTTACAATGTATTGTAACTAAAATCATCTCACACACAATGTATCATGATCAAGATTTGTTTGTATATCAATAACATCAACATCGGTTTTGATACATTAACCTTAATCAAATACATTAGTGTATGTATTAGCAATATGAAAATCCATCAAATACATAGGATTCATGAAATTCTCCAAAAGAAGGAAACATATATTTTCGATCAGATCTAGTCATATTTCATTTGTATCGTCTAAGTTCTCTAACATTCACCCAAAAAGATAAAGCTTTGGGAGATTTTCATTTTGGTGGTGATTCACCGTTAGATTCATAGATTTCGTTTCAAACAGTTTATTTCCAATCAGATCTGACCAGATCTCTGCCTGAATTATTGAAATTCTCCGATATTCATCGAAAAAGATAAATCTTTAGGAGGTGCTTATTTTGGTGTGGTTCACCAGTAATTTTTGTAATTGGAAATGACTAGAGATGGGCAGGCATGGAGGTGCAGATAAGGAGATGAGAGTGGAGTAGCGAAAAGGAAGAAGAAGGAGAGGGTGGCGGGTTTGTTGGTGGCTAGACGATGGGAGTCATAAAGATGGAAGCTTTTCGTCACCGTTGATAATTCTTTTCCGACGAGAGAAAGTGAGAGAAAAGAGAAGTTGACAGAAAGGTGGAAATGCAGTGGAAAAAAATAAAGAAATTTGGGAGATTTGACAACAAAGAGGAGGGATATCTGAGGAGATGAAAATAAAAATGTGATGTATAAGTACAAGAAAGGAGAAATATTAAAATATGAAATGAGATGTAATTAAATAAAAGAGTAGGGATAGTAGATGTGATAAGTTAAGTATTTTCAAAATTAATTTTTTTTATTTTATCTTTAACCTTTGCTTACTCTCTCTATTTCTTTTTATTTGTTCCTTTTGATTTGAACACATCCCTTAATAAAGTTCTCATTCATAGAAAATTAAAAGTAAATTTCTCAATAAACCCTTCATTAAATTCTGTATCTTTTTTCAAATTAGTAATTAAATACATTGAAAAAGAATTCTCAATTAATGATCTTAGTAATTTAAACACGGATACAATAAAAGAATTTTGATCAAATTATTCTTAAAAATTAAAGAAGCACTTAAAAGGAATATAAGCAGGGGTGGGCGTTCGGTATTCGGTTTGGTATTTTCAAAGTTCGGGTTCGATAATTCGGTAATCGATATTTGAACATAGATACCATATACTATACTTATAAATATCGGTTCGGTAGTTCGGTAATCGATAAATTATACTTTGATTTTGTACAGTATTTGATAATACCATATTAAAGTTGGAGATGTGCAAATTTGTGTTTAAACTTCAAAGAGTATATTTAATAGAAACTCTATTTAGTATTCTTTTTGTTGCTTTTCACGAATATATTACCAAGGTCCAAGATATTCTTCGAGATGACCTAATACTATTGTCTATTAGGTTGAGTCAGACATATATATATATATATATATATATATATATATATATATATTCAACATATATATACCCTATTTAGTATTCTTTTTGTTGCTTTTTACGAATATATTATCAAGGTCCAAGATATTTTTTGGGATGACTAATACTACTGTCTATTGGGTTGGGTTAGACATATATACATACACACACACACACACACACACACACACACATATATATATATATATGTATTCGATATTCGGTATATACCGAATACCAAACGGTATTAATATCTTGTACCAAACCCAATTCCGAATACCGAAACATTGAAATTTTACTCCAAAATACCTTACCATATACCTAATTATCGAATACCAATTACTAAATTTTTTTATTCGATTCGGTAATTCGGTTTTTGGTATTTTATTTTCAAAAAGGAACAAATAAAAAAGAATAGGAGACAATATTATCCCCCCCTCTTCAGTATTTCTGTCTTTATTGATATAGAACTGAATACCATACTATTCTAATAATTAAAATTTTTTATTAGAAGAAACAATAAAAAAGTTTATAATTAATGTTGAAATACTAATCTACACTCCTTATGTGGTGAGGAATAATTAATTAGGAAAAAATAGTTTCTTACATGGAAAGAAATTTTATGGCATGTTGATTTTTTACTCTAAAAGTTAGCATAATTTTATTTTGAAAAAATACATCAAATTCCCCCTCAGCTTGTCGCCAAAATTTATTTTAGACCCTAAACTAATCGGGCAATTATATACCCCCTTAATAACTTTCAAGTGAATTAAATACCCCTCTAAAGATATATTACCACTCTCACAAAGGGAGGTACACTACACACGCGCCCACGTCACTGCCATGTCACTATCATGTCGCTGCCACGTAAATATTTATTTAAAAAATGATATCACACACATGTACGTATATATATATATATATAATAAAAATAAAAAAGAAAATTCTTTTCTTATTCACAAACTCCCACCCCCCACCCCCACCCCCCACCCCCCATCCCTCTTTCTTCTTCAGTTCAGATCCCCCCCGCCCCCTCTCTTTCTACCCTTCCAACCCCCACCCTTGCCACGAAAAATGCCTCTCCCTCTAATTTTTTTCATTTTTCCCATTAACACCATCAGAGAACAATCATGAACACACCCATTTAAAGTTTTTCCTTTCGTTAATAAATTATTTCAACCTTCAATGCTGCATGATAGATAAAGCAAACAAATTTTATTCAAGCTGGGCAACTTTAGAATTGTGGGAGGCACAACAAATTGTGTTCCAAAGTTTGTAGTGAAATCAACAGGACAAGAATCATAAATTTGACCTGAGATGCAGTTAATGACTAATTGGTTGTCCTCCTGTCACACCCTTTTTGTTTAACCAAAAGTATATTATATTTTAAGTTTGAAAGGGTTTTTATTATTAAAGTGACAAAATAAAAATTTTTGTTTCGAAAAGGATCTTTCTACAATTAAATTCAGAGTCACCACTTGGCATAAACCTGGTGTGCCAAGTCACCTTTGAAAATTCTTTTTCAAAATAATTTTTTGACTCTTTAAAATTGATTTGCGAATAGAGATTTCGGGTAAGGAATTTTGTTGATCGAAGGGAAGGTTTTAGGAACCCTTCGATTTCGTGGTGCAACCGTGATCGCTTCGGGGATTATATCGGCTAGTATGACACTATGAATATATAAACCACATAATACACACAAATCAAGCAAACAAACAAATCAAATAAAATTAAAACCAAGATAATGTCCAGTCCGAATTTTATAGTCCTAAAAATAGAAAAAATACGAAAATGTAAATCCAATTCTAAACTAATCCTAGACTATGTTCTACCCAACTCCTTGGGCCTTCATCATGAACGTCCTCGGGGTACAAGATACTTCGGGGCATTCCTCGGTGAATAAATATAATGTGACCTCGGGGCATTCCTCGGTGAATGAATGCATTTGATGAAATATGATAAAAGTGGAGGAATCATTCAACATAGACATTCACACATTCAATGATATAGAATCCTCTGAGTTGCCTACTCCGAAATCTAAAATTTGCCTATTGATTTCAGCCTAAAACATGACACTATCGGGTTCAAAAACATAATTAGTGTTCTTGTCAAATCAAATAACCACCAATGAATCAAACTAATCAATATTCACCTTTCTTAATTTTCAGTTCCCACCCCTCTTTTATTCTCGAATTACCAATTTCAAATCTCAAATGAGATATCATTTTATCACACAACACATAACCAATAGAAACAATAATGAATCAACACCAAGCAACTATTCACCACCAACAAGGATCAAACAACACACAAACGTTCAATCTATAACACCGAATATCATAAACAATGAAGTAAAGAGAGCTAAAGAGTAGAATTGGACCTCACTTTGATGCTTTTCAAGTGTAATTAATTCTTTCGACTAGAACCATGATTAAATTCTCGAACCAGAACACAATGCAATAAACCCAACCTCAGTATCGGTTTAACCTTTACTGTTTCTTTTCGCTAACCCCAAACAACATCACAAAACTGAGAGATCCATGCACATATTTCTGATAGAATCTCACTGGAATGATACTCGAACGAATGATTTTTGTTGTTTATGGTGATGAATCGATCGAAAAGAAGGAGGATGAGGGCTGGTAATGTCTTTCAGTGGATTTTAAGAGTTGATTCACTGTTTCTCACTTCACCGGAGCTCCGACGAGCTCGTCGATGACAAAAATTAGAGAAAATAGATCGGGTTTACACAAAAATAGCATTTTCCAGCGAGAACTCGCCAGAAAAAGTTGGTTTTTGTCCACTTTCTCTCTCTGTCTCGCCTTTTTTTTCCTTTCTCGCTCAAATCTCACCCAAACTCCCTGATCTCTCCCAATCAATTTTCTCTCTCTTTTACTATTTCTCTTCCCATTCCAGTGTATGTGTGCACCCCTATTAGTGTGTGTATACCCTGTTCTTCAATGGAAAAATTGAAAGGGTCCTCTAGAATATGTGAGTTTGTGTCTCGTTTATTTGTGTGCAACCGTCTGTGTTAATCCTCCCAGCCGTATATGTGAGGATGGTGTGTATAAATAGTGATGGTGTGAGAGTGATGGTCTGTGTGTATTGTTGTATGTGTGTCTATTTTACTCTATGTGTTTGTGCATATTCCCTTCTCTTTTGTGTATAGAGTGAATGCGATTGAAGTAAGTCTTGTATGGAATTATGTGGGGGCCATGATTATTATGTGTGGAGAGTGTGAGGTGTGTGTTAGTATGTGCTGAGTGTGTGGATTGTGAGGGTGAGTGTGTGTTTCGTGTAGGTATCGCATGTGAGGTGTATAGATTGTTATTTTTGTTAGGGTAAGGCGTCAAAAGTGTTATGAATTTGGTTATTTCTTATCCTTTTTGGAGAAAAATTATCAACTAAAATGGGGTGTATGGTAAGGTGAATTA
The DNA here is from genome assembly GCA_030864215.1 of Capsicum pubescens. Lineage (NCBI taxonomy): Eukaryota > Viridiplantae > Streptophyta > Magnoliopsida > Solanales > Solanaceae > Capsicum > Capsicum pubescens. The sequence goes on from CM061544.1 coordinate 340,485,499, forward strand.
AATGAGTAAAATATTTTCGGGGAGGGAAAAAATTACGTGTCTACATCATGCCCCCTTTGGATGTAAACACAAAGTGTTTTCATACAAAGAAGTAGACAATGAGACAGAATTTTTCCCCGATCATTATTCAAAAAGAATGAAATAGAAGGAAGGAGGGAAACTAAGTCTTGATTTTGGACATCATACTCATCCCAAATTGTGTGGGGATCAAGCCACATGTGGTTCAAGAATTGAAAAGGGGGAGGGGCTATACTGAGTTGGAGAGTTGGGTGAGGCCCTGTCGAGGTTCCAATCCGCGACTTTGTCATTACATCAAAAAATAAAATTACAAGTTAAAAGATAACATAAATTACAAAAGTCCTATCTATGCAGCTTCTTTTGGACTCTTGACTTGAATTTCAGGCGCTTTCAAAATTGACAAAAGGTTTGATCCTCTTTGGGTTGAACTTGAGAATAAATTCTTTTTCCATACAAAATCTGATGCAGGAGACAAACTCACAAATTGATCATGTTTTGTCGGTGGTACTTCTGAACCTTGATCCTGAATTTAAAAATCTTCACCCTATTCTTCAGGTGGGCTCCTGACTTACAATTTCCTTGCCTTGTTGCTTGACTTTCAATTTCATCACCCTATTCTTCAGGCAGGCTCCTGACTTTCAATTTCATCACCCTGTTCTTCGGGTGGGCTCCTGACTTTCAATTTTATCACCCTGTTCTTCAGGCGGGCTCTTGGCTTGTCATTTCATCACCCTGTTCTTCTGGAGGGCTCTTGACTTGCAATTTCCTCACTCTATTTTTCAGGCTAGCTCCCGACTTTCAATTTCATAACCCTTTTCTTCAGGCGGGCTCCTGACTTGCAATTTTCTCACTCCGTTCTCTGATCGAGCTCCCAACTTTTATTTTCATCACCTTGTTCTTCAGGAGGGATCCTGACTTGCAATTTCCTCACTCTGTTCTCCAGGAAAGCTCCCAAATTTCTATTTCAACAACCTATTCTTCAGGATGGCTCCCGACTTGTAATTCTCTCACACTGTTCCCCGAGCGAGCTCTCGACTTTTAATTTCATCACCCTATTCTTTAGGCGGGCTCCTGACTTGCAATATTCTCACTCTGTTTTCCGGTCGAGATCCCAAATTTCAATTCCATCACCCTATTCTTCAGGCGGGTTCCTGACTTGCAATTTCCTCACATTGTTCTCTGGGAAAGCTCCCGACTTTCAATTCCATCACCCTGTATCAGGAGGGCTCCTTACTTGTAATTTCCTCACTCCGTTCTTTGGGCGAGCTCTCGACTTTTAATTTCATCACCCTATTCTTCAGGCAGGCTCTTGACTTGCAATTTCTTTACTCTGTTCTCCGAGCGAGCTCTTAACTTGCAATTTCATCACCCTGTTGTTCAGGCGGGCTCCTGACTTGTAATTTCCTTACTCTGTTCTCTGGGTGAGCTCCCAACTATCAATTTTATCACCCTATTCTTTGGGCGGGCTCTTGAGCTGCAATTTCATTATTCTGTTCTCCGAGAGAGCTCTTGACTTGCAATTTTAGAACCCTATTCTTCAGGCAAGATCCTGACTTGCAATTCCCTCACTCTGTTCTCCAGGCGAGCTCCCAATTTTCAATTTTATCACTCTATTTTTTGGATGGACTCCTGAGTTGCAATTCCCCCACTCCATTATTCGAGCGAGCTCCCAACTTGTAATTTCATCACCCTATTCTTCAAGCGGGCTCCTGACTTGCAATTTCCTCACCCTGTTCTCCAAACGGGCTCCTGAAATAAAAAACAAAACTAGAACAAAAATTATCCCAAACAAAGATTATGATAAAGAAAGATTCCATATTCTAGAAAAATAAAGTCTCACTTTCTAGGAGGGTCCTAAAGTAAAGTTCCATATAGCATGAATTATTTTTAATTTTTGCCCTTGTTTTCATCAAAAGATTTTACGGGTGTCAAACCCAATAACAACTACTTGCAATAGTGCATAATGCAAAGATGAACCAAGATCCTGATCAACAAGTACACCTTTTGAGCGTAAAATTGAATGACTAAGACCAACAACTCCCTCTCTTAAGAGTGAAAGTGAAAGGTTCTTGCTAAAAATGCATCTTTTAGAATCAGTGGTTCAAATTAGAAAGTGCACCTCCTAGCCGTGAGACATGAAAGACCTAAATTAGAGAACGTGTCTCTTAGGGGTAGCAGATGATGAGTTTTACCATAATTGCGATTACCAAACCTGTACGCAACATTGCTCTTGCATTTGCAAAAATGAGGAATTTTACCTCTGGACATTTGCACTTTGAAGCCTTTGATTTGAAGGTAGCAACTGTTCCTATTTCATACAAAGAAAACTTGTGAGTTTAAAATAGGGTCGTTCGCTTGCGGCTTTAGCTTTTAAGGAGATTTCTCTTGCACATGTCACATTTAAATCTTGCTTCCAGTCATTTGTCATTTGTCATTGCCTTGTTGCATCATTGATCCAAACTCAAAATATTAAGAGTGACTCTAAAATAAACACAGTATCTCTGCTTTGTTGTGTTTATTAGATAATTCCTTTTAAACCTTAGTATTTCCACGAATCCCCCAAATCTGTCTGTTAATAACAACTTTCCGCATGCCTTGTTCTGACTTGCAATCTTTTTTCTTTTAAGTGTTGGCCTTTGGTCTTGCTTTGTGCAGTTGAAGAAGTTGGTAGCCAGTTTTGAAATCTTTTCTCACTTGTTTTGACATGAATTTGACTCAAAGACATAAGTAAAATGATTTTTTTTTTCGAATGACAAACTCAAAAGGACAAAAATAGAAAATAAAGAGAAGAAAGAAAAGACACTGTTTGTCCTTTTGAAAATAAAGAAAAGAAAATATTTATTTGAAAATGAAAATCAATTCTAATGATTATACTATGCATTTTAGATTAAGCTGCCTGATCTTTTTATTCAAACTTTTAATCAATTGTTATTGAGTTAATGGCCCTGAAACTGAGTTTCTTCCTTGGGCCAATTGCATTCAGAGACCTCATTAGGTTAGTGATACCTTGAAGGATTTTTTCCAACAAGTCTCTCTTATTTTCTTTCTCTCATCTCACCATTACCCTATCGTGTTTGTGTGGGTTTTCACCAATGAGACCATCTTATTTTCATTTCTCTCAATCTGAGTGCCTATGAGGATTTTCACCAATGAGATTCGCTCACTTTCATTTCTCTCAGCTCACCATCTCCTTACGATGCCCATGAAGGTTTTCACCAATAAGGCTCTCTCATTTTTATTTTTCTCAACTTACCATCGCCTTATGGTACCCATAAGGGTTTTCACCAATAAGACTCTCTCATTTTTATTTGTCTCCTAGTTTTTATGCTGAGGTAGACAAGTAGTACCCAAATGCATCATTATATCCATTGCATGCTTAGCCTTAACATCCTCAAAGATTGATATGTAGGTCATTCTTTGGTTGTACTTAGATTTTGGATAAGGTTAGAAGAAAGGATGGTATGAGGCCCAAACGAAGCTTGAAGTGGGGTGGGACTTACAACTTTTGGAATCGACTCAAATAACGAAGATTAACTCATGCCCAGTTTCTTTAACTAAGCAATTCTAAGCTGTTTATTTAGTTGGACCGAACCCAAAGTAGGGCAGCCTACGTATCTCACTCTCGAGAGAGGAGAATCAAGTCACATGTAGTTCCGACAACTCTTTTTTTGCTTGATTCTAATTTTTTCTCATTTTTTCTTTTATTGACTCTTTTCTCTTTGGGATTTTTTTTCTGACTCTATTTTTCTTAACACTCTTCTCTTTTCTTTATTTTTGGGCATATTTTTCTCTTTTTTTTTGAAACTTTTCTGACTCTATTGTTTTACTCGACACCTTTCTTTTGAGCTTTGCTGACTCTATCTTGATTCCAAAAGTGGAGTATAAAAGCAAATAGAGCTAAAACTCAAATGGGGTAAACAAAGGATGACACAATGTTTGGGTAGCAGAATAAAATTCCTTCGTCATATCAATCCTTGAAAATGCAAGTACACAACATACAAATATGACAGTGAAAGATGAAGATCATTTGTGACATTTTTACAACACTAGCTTTAACTAAGCTTGTGCGTCGCTACTTCTTTTGCAAACTCCACCTTTGTTGTACATTCCTCACATCGAATGACTCATGCTTTCGTGGAGCTGATTTTCTTTCTGTCCCTTTTGATATAGGATCACACATCCATTCTTTGACCTATGAGACATGCCTTTTAATTGATGACCAAGTTATTCTTATGATTCTCAAACTAATCGCCTTGTTTTTTTTAAAAAGCTTCAACTTGATCACCAAATGCCTCAGCACTCTATCTATTATCTCAGATGCTCTCTTTTCTAACATTGAATCAGAACTTTAATCCTCTGATTCAATGTTTCATGATTTAAATTAGATTTTAAGATCTGACTAAAAAATTTGCATGCATGGCATATCACTAAAATCAACATAAATTGTATTGTGTAAAGAAGACAAACAAACAACTTAAAATAAGATAAAAGTCAATAAGGACATTATATTTTACTGAAAGGAAAGATAGAAGGGTTTAAACATAAACGACAAAGACATAAACAAGATAGATTCCAAATTACAACCCTGAAATAATTCAGAAAACAGAAAGGAAAACAATACTAGCTACTAAAACCCCTTCCTAGTAAGGAGAGGAGTGTCTTTCCAATTGCGGAGCTTGACATTTAGCCACTGATTTGCACATCATGACTAGAGCTTTCATCATCATCAAACATATTTACTTCAACAAATAAGTTCTAGATCCTCATTCTCAACTCATTGCTTCCTATGTATTGTGCATCACCATGTGTTGGTGAAGAAGTCTGTGTGACGCTCGAGGTGTCAACGTTTTGCACTACAATCACTTTTTCTTGAATCATCTTTTCTATTTCTCTTTTCAAAGTATGACAATCTTCAATGTTGTGATCCTGAATATCAGAATAATATGCACACCGTACATTAGGGTCAAAGTTTCTTGAATGTGGGTCAGGTGTATACCCAAGAAGTGTAGTAATCATGCCCCATTGTCTCAATCTCTGAAACAAACTGTCATAGGATTCCTCAATAGGAGTGAAATTATTTTTTTCCTTCCTCCTTTTTGCAAACTCTGGCCTTGGTTGAAACTTGGATTTAGAGGTACATTGGTAAATATGTGGGGGCCGAGGACAGTGTTGAGGGATCGGTGCTTGCCATTGTGGATAAGATGACGGACGAGTAGACAATTGTGCATTGTTTAACGGATATTAAGGGAGTGGAATGGAATATCTTGGATTTTGGAATGAGGAACCTTGTTGTAGGTGAGTATATTGATCTAATATGTAAGCTTGGGATTGAGGCTAACAGTATTGGTGAGTTAGACCTCTAGAGCTCTGCTTAGTCCCTGGCATGACGATAGGTATGTTTTCCTTCTTCTTCCCTTTAGCTTCCTTACTTGATTAAAGTATCATCCCAAATGTTTCACAGAATCCTCATGTCCATCATGTTCCCCAAATTTTGATATCTCAAGGCTTTGAGGAAGGTTGACACTTGAAAACATGCCCAATCTTTATATGAAACATTTTCTTTACTTACGAGTCCTAGGGAACTTTTCATAGCATTTTCTACACTCTTCACTGTTCCAACCATCTTCTCTTGCTCTTCTGCCGCGTTAGACTTCTTTGTAAGAAATTTTGGTGGTTCAGTTAACTTAAAAGTAGGCTCAGGAGCATAGCAATGATCATCAAGAGTATTGAATATAGGTTCACTAGCAGCATGAAAAACCACAATCATTGGGCGGATTGCCAATGTGAAAGCCTCAGTAGGGGGTTGAACAGTAAAATCACAGTCGGTATGTGGTGTTATGAATGTAGTAGTCTTATACTGGGTAACTAGAGAAGAAGTGGTGAAAGTATTGGGATGCAACTAACGTGGCATGAATTCCGAGGTATATTGTAGTGCATCAACAATAATAGGAAACTGACTTTGCAATTGTGATGGAAAACTTAAGATAATTGCAGGGTCAATAGTGGGAAATGGAGAAGGAATCAACCCACTATCCCAAGATCGATACATTTTCATCATTTGTTGTCTTAGTCTCAAATTCTCGTCCTTTAAACTCTCAATTTCCTGACTTTTTATTTGATCCATGAGGTCACTCTCTATATCCTTGTTGGATACTACTAAGCCTTTCTTAGATTTGGTGTTATGTGGAGGACCCATAAGAATGCCACAAACCAACCACCTTAAACAAATTGAACAAGAGATAACAAACGTGTTAGAGTTCAACACTTTCTCAATTTTTTTTTTCTGTTTTTCATGAAAAAATCACCGAATCTAAGAAGTGCACCTACGTATCTCACTCCCGAAAGAGGAAAATCAGATGTGCGTAGTTCGTGAAGTTTTGGCACAACATGGTCGATCATACTCTCTTTCTTTCTTTTTCCTTGAAAATTTAAGAAGAAAAGAAAATAACAAATTGTCAAAAGAATTGACGAAAATCTTTTTTGAATTTTTCAGTTTTAAACTGCCTATACAAAATGAAACCTATGATTACCAAAAAAAAATCTTTTTGGATTTTTTATTTTGAATTTCATACTAAAATGAAACTTGAACCTATTAAAGAAAAAACTTTTTTTTTGTAGTTTTCTTTTGAAGATGTATATGAAATAACTATTCTAAATGAAGAGTGAAGAAAATATTTTTGAATTTTTTAAATAAGATCATCGAACCCTAGAAGGGCTGCCTACGTATCTCACTCCCGTAAGAGGAGAATCAAGTGTGCGTAGTTCATTCAGATTGGACAATTAAAGATTAAACTATCGACTAAACCTTGAATTGAGAGACACGACCACAAACAGAAGATGAAAAACGTCAATAAAATCTTTTTTGAGTTTTTAATTTTGACACTTCACATAAAACTGACACCAGCAACGATAAAAGAAAAAATCTTTTTGGTATTTTCGTTATAAGCAATGTACAAAACTTTTACCATCTTTTTGAATTTTGCTTTTATAGAAAATTCCTATTGAAAAAAAAATCTTTTTGAGATTTTCGAATTATGAATGCTTACTAAAGAAATAAAAGAAAAATCTTTTTGATGCTTTTATTTTTGACAAATGAGTGCAAAAGGTAAATTTTTTTTTTTGAATTTTTGGATTATGAAAAAGGAAAAGTTATAAAGAACTCTAGAAAAACTGCAAAACTCTTTTTTTTTTCTGACTCATTTTTCTTCTTTTTCCTTTTTTTTTTTGAACTTTTCCTTGCCTACACACTTTCTTTAATTCTAGCACATGTTTTTTCCCAAATTTGTCCATCAACTGACCATGTTACCCTCAAAGATGCAACATTTAGTATGTAGGGATGCTTTATAGGTGAGTCTCCTAGAAAGGGCCACGTGGGTCCCGCTAGGTCTCAATATGATTGCAAATAAGCATAATCTAAAGGTTGACCTACGCTGGGGTTCACTAACAAGGCTATTCGAGGGAGCGTATGGTCGATAATAGCTGCAAAAACTTTTCACCCACTCCATACGTCCGATGGCTCCCCTCCTAAAATAAGGGTAACTCAATTAGAGTTCATGTACACGACGTGTACTCCGGAACTTGTTGCGAAAGAAATGACTCGGGTTATACAAATAATTTCAGATATAAAGCGGTAACACATAAAGAAAGACTGTAAACAAAGAGAACGTAGGCATCCAATAATGATAAAACAATAACACATACAAAATATTTATACACCCATACAGTCAAGCTAAGCCGATACAACTTAAAAAATAAGCTCGAACTCTAAAAAATCTCCAGCAGAGTCGTCAGAGCTGTCACACCCCCTTTTTTAAATCAAAAGTTTATTATATTTTAAGTTTGAAAGGGTTTTTATTATTAAAATAACAACATGAAGATTTTTATTTTGAAAAGGATCTTTTTACAATTAAATTTAGAGTCGCCACTTGGCATAAACCTGGTGTGCCAAGTCACCTTTGGAAATCCTTTTTCAAAATAATTTTTTGACTCTTTAAAACTATTTTACGAACAGAGATTCCAGGTAAGAAATTCTGTTGACCGAAGGGAAGGTGTTAGGCACACTTCGATCCCAATGTTCAACCACGGTCTCTTCGGGGAGTATATCGGCTAGTACAACATTATGAATGTATAAACCACATAAAACACACAAGCCAAGCAAACAAACAAAATTCAAAACCAAGATAATGTCCAGTCCGAATTATACAGTCCCAAAAATAGAAAAAATACGGAAATGTAAATCCAATTTTAAACTAATCCTAGACTATGTTCTACCCAATTTCTTAAGCCTTCATCACGAACGTCCTCGGGGTACAAGATACTTCGGGGCATTCTCCGATGAATAAATACAATGTGACCTCAGGGCATTTCCGACGAATGAATACATTTGATGAAATGTGATAAGTGGAGGAATCATTCAACACAAATATTCACACATTTAATGATATAGAATCCTACGAGTTGCCTATCCCAAAACCTAAAATATACTTATCGATTTCGGCCTAAAACATGACAGTATCGGATTTAACAACATAATTAGTGTTCATGTCAAATCAAATAACCACCAATGAATCAAACTAATAAATATTCACCTTTGTTAGTTTTCGATTCCCACCCCTCTTTTATTCTCGAATTACCAATTTCAAATCTCAAACAAGATATAGTTTCATCACACAACACATAAACAACAGAACCAACAATGAATCAATAACAAGCAACTATTCACCACCAATAAGGATCAAACAACACACAAACGTTCAATCCATAACATCGAATATCATAAACAGTAAAGTAAAGAGAGGTAAAGAGTAGAATTGAACCTCAATTTGATGTTGTTCAAGTGTAATTAATTCTATCGACTGGAACCACGATCGAATTCTCGTACTGAACCTTAATGCAATAAACCCAATCTCAGTATCAGTTTAACCTTCACAGTTTCTTTTCGCAAACCCCAAACAACATAACGAAATCGAGAGATCTATGAGCAATTTTCAACAGAATCTTGCTGGAATGATACTCGAACAAACGATTTTTATTATTTCTAGTGATGAATCGATCGGAAAGAAGGAGGATGTGGGATGGTGGCGTATTTCAGTGGATTTTAAGAGTTATATTCCCTGTTTCTCACTTTACCGGAGCTCCGATGAGCTCGGTAATGACAAAAATTGGAGAAAAATAGATTGGGTTTACACGACCATAGCGTTTTATGGCGAGAACTTATCGAAAAAATTTGGTTTCCGTCCACTTTCTCTCCCTCTCTTGCGTTTTCTTTCCTTTCTCGCTCAAATCTCACCCAAACTCCCTCCGTTCTCTCCCAATTAATTTTCTTTCTCTTTTACTGCTTCTCTTCCCATTTCAGTGTGTGGTCGTGCCTCTATTAGTGTGTTATACCCTTTTCGTAAATGGAAAAATTGAAAGGATCCTCTAGAGTATGTGTGTAACCGTCTGTTTTTATCTTTCCAGCCATATATGTAAGGATGATATGTGTAAATAGTGATGGTGTGAGAGTGATGGTCTGTGTGTATTGTTGTATGTGTTCCTATTTTACTCTGTGTGTTTGTCCATATTCCCTTCCCCTTTGTGTATGGAGTGAATGCAATTGAATTAAGTCTTGTGTGGAATTATGTGGGGCCCGTGATTATTGTGTGTGGAGAGTGTGAGACGTGTATTAGTATGTGCTGAGTGTGTGGATTGTGAGGGTGAGTGTGTGTTTCGTGTGGGTCCATACTACTAACTCAGATAAAGTAGAGAGGTTGTTTTCGATAGACCCTTAGCTCAGGACGCATAACTATATAACAAACAAAAAACACAAAAGCACACAACAAGATGGAATGAAACATCGCTAGATAATAAAGGAAATAAGATGCCCACAAGGTCTTACTATAAACTATCTATCCAAAATCACAGACATCACCGAAACACCATGAACAAGAAGCCCATGCACAACTACAAACAAAGCACTCTTCCCTACTATAATGGATGAACTCCAACCCACTAACTCTCTACCCTAATCCGAGTCCTCCACACCTTCCTATCAAGGATCATGCCTAATCAACTCTCTCCAATACTTTTTTGGCCTACCTCTACCCCGCCTAAAACCATCCATAGTCAGTTTCTCACACCTCCATACTGGAACATCCGTGCGCCTCCTCATCACATACCTAAACCATCGCAACCTCACTTCCCACATCTTGTCTTCCACCGAAGTCACTTCCACTTTCTTCTGAATAATCTCATTTCTAACCTTATCGTTCCTAGTAAGCCCACACATTTATTGCAACATCTTTATGTACGCCGCCTTCAAATTTTGGATGTGAGAGTTCTTAACTGGCCAACACTCTGCTCTACATAACATAGCCGGTCGGATTACCATTCTGTAAAACTAACCTTAAAGCTTAGGAGGTGTCTTCTTATTACACAAGACTCCCGAAGTGAGCCTATATTTCAACCACCTTGCACCAAGATAGTGTGTGACATCATCGTTAATCTCACCATTCCCTTGAATCATAGACTTAAGATACTTGAAACTCTCCCTCTTCTGAATGACCTGAGAATCCAGTTTCACTACCACGTCAACCTCATGCGATAAATCACTAAATTTACATTTCAAGTACTCTGTCTTAATCCTACTCAACCTAAATATTTGAGACTCAAGGGTCTGCCTCCAAACCTCTAACTTATCATTAACTCCTCCCCGAGTCTCGTCAATTAGTACAACATCATCAGTAAATAACATACATGAAGGCACACCCCTTGAATACACCGCATCAAAATATCCATCACCAAGACAAATAAAAATGGGTTTAAGAGTCAATCCCTGATGCAGCAATAACAACAACAACATACCCAGTATATTTCCACACAGTGGGGTCTGGGGAGGGTAAAATGTATGCAGTCCATACCACTACCTCCGAAGAAGTAGAGAGGTTATTTTCGATAGACCCCCGGCTCAGGACAGTCGATCCCTGATGCAACCCTATCAAAACAGGAAAAGGCTTTGAATCTCCTCCTACCGTCCTCACATGTTTCCTTGCTCCGTCATACATGTCCTAAATCGACATGGTGTATGTCATAGGCACCCTTCTAGACTCCAAGCACCTCCACAAAATCTCCTGGAGACTTTGTTTATGTCTTCTCAAGATTAATGAACACCATGTGCAAGTCTTTCTTCATTTCCCTAAACTGCTCTACTAATCTCCCCACAAGGTGAATGGCCTTAGTATCGAACGACCTGGCATGAAATCGAACTGATTCTCGAAAATAGTCACGATCCTCCTCAGCCTCAACTCTACCACCCTTTCCTAAACCTTCATAGTATAACTCTCAACACCGGACTCGAACCGAAACTCAACAGCATCAACATCATTATCATCATTAACCATACTTGAATCGGGACTCGTATTATCAATAACATCATCAATTGTCGGACTTAAACCGAAACTCGTATTAACAATATCATCATAATTGTCAGACTTGAATTGAAACTCATAACAATAAACCACTGGGTTTTAAAAGGAATTTACATCTACTCCCAAATACCAAACCAAATGATCATTAAGTATCCAATCTTCTCAAAGTCCCAAAATAAGCATTTTAAAGTGTATAACAAGCGTTAGAAGTTTACGAAAGCTAACACAAGTGTTGGCCTAACAAAAATTCCAAAATAATAGCAGTAGAACTACAACAAAAATAAAAATCTCAAAATAATTGGATTCAGCTACATAAATATTCTAAATCATTGTCCTTTTTTTTTTTTGGAGAAAGATTATAATTCCCAAATATGTACACATTTCATTATTTCCCTTATAACACTCAATAATCAATCATTAAAAAAATTGAAACCAAAATAGACACAAGATCAAGATAATTAACAAATAAAATAAAGATATCAACAGAAACAACAGATAGTAACACGACAGTAACTGTAACAAAATAATATGATAGTCGAAGTAAAGTTCAAACAATACTAAAGACTGCATTTTTAGTCCATCCCAATTCCAATGTGGCTTCTTTATCAAATCCAATAGAACCCCAAAATACAATTTTTATAGTTTATTCCTTCACCAATTTTTTTTCTCTTAAATATCCCCTTTATTTAGACACATTTTATTCTCTAATACTAAATATCTTTTAATTAAAAAAAAATTAGAGAGAAAGATTATAATTCCCAAATACCTATTTCATTTTTTTTCCTTTCTAACACACAATAATCAAATCTCTAAGAAAAATGGAGGCCAAAATAGACACAAAATCAAGATGATTTAGCCATAAATTAAAAGAAAAGATACATACATTTTGTAAAGAAAAAAATTCCATAAAAAATATTTTAAAAAAGGTACCTTGTAAAATTTAATTGAAAAAAATAAATTTGGGAGCTTCAGATGGGGGTTATAATGAAGAAGAGAAATTTGGTGAAATTAATGATGATTACACTGTTGTCCGTTATTTTTGTTACGGTGAGGTGACAAAAATGTTATGAATTTTGTTATTTTTTATCCTTTTTGGAAAAAAATTATCAACTAAAAGGAAGTATATGGTAAGGTGAATTAAATGAGTAAAATATTTTTGGGGAGGACCAAAATTACGAGTCTACGCCTCCTGCGAAAGAGTGAAAGACTCAATAACTATTTATATGCTACCAATATTTATATGCTACCAATTGAGCTTATCCCTCTTTTATTTTAACTGGTAGGCTTTAACAACCATAGCCCATCTAAAATTATGTATATGACTTTTAACTAGTGACTTACTGATTGGTGAAACGTGAGCACCTGTGTTTAAAAGATTCCATCAGAACACATTCAATCAGTTTTTGGATTCAAATTGTTGGGAGTCCTTAGTTCCATTTGTATATCGTGTATCTAGTTTTACAATCATTTCTTCCTGATAACTTGGATGAAAATGCTTTATGGTCAAAAAAAAAAAAATGTTGCAATTACTGTAATGTGTCAATCTTTGGATTCATCTTTTTTTTTTTTGAAATTATGGATGAAAAAAATATAAGAAATAGAAAGCAAATCAAAATCAAGAGATTCATCAAAAAAATTATCGGATAAAAATTTTAATCTTTGTTCATCGTAGAAAATGGTGCTCTGCACTTTGGATGAAAAGGTTGAAAGAAAATAAGCAAAACGAAAGAAAAGGAAATAAAAGAGAAGATCCCACTAAAAATTGAGTTAATTAATTAATAACCTCCAATTAAATTATGCCATATGTATATTTGAATTGATTTTTTTAATAATTAAATAAACTTACTTTATGAATAAATCCAAAAAAAACTAATATATCAGAAAAAAAATTATATATTGACGAATAAAATAATGCCACGTGTATGATCGTGTTATTTCAATTTTTTTTGTCTCCTCTTCTCACACATCTATATTTTATATAATATATTAAAAGTGTGAAGACCCTTATAAAAGTGATTTAAAATTTTTACCCTTCATTAAAAGACTTTTCTTTAGACAAAACTGTCTTTTCACTATTTTTTAATTTATTATTTAATTATTTTTTATTATATTAGCTAGACTTCCTAAAATATATGGACTCCTAAAATATATGGTAGGAGAATTAATTAATATTTATATACGGGACTCCTAAAATATATGGTAGGAGAATTAATTAATATTTTCCTTTCTACTGTTCAATTAGAAAAATACTCCTAAAATAGGACTCTATTAAGGAAATCTTTCTATAAATATTGAAATGTACGTTAAACTAGAGAACAAACCGGTTTGCCTATTTGGAGAATATGATTGATGCTCATCTAACTTGATTCGATTGCATTACTAGATTGGTGGATGTTTGATTTTCTAACCCTCAACTTCGTCACTGTTTTGTTAGCATAATAGAATTCAATATGTGTGTATATATATATCTTCTTCGTTTTCATTCAAAATCATTTTTTAGGATCAAAATTTTCGCCGGGACAAGAATTAGTTGGATCAAAATCGAAGCTTTGTGATCACTATTATATTTTTTTATAGTTTACAGATCGTAGATGAATGTCGGTTGACTTTGAAGAATTTCTTGTGTAAAAGTTAGGTTTAATTGTATTGTTTTGATATATTTATTATCTTATTGTTTTATTTTAATTTACAGATGCTAGATGAATGTGAGTTGACTTTGAAATTTTTTTGAGGTAAAAGTTAGGTTTAATTGTATTATCGTAATATCTCAATTAGTTTGTTATTTTATGGTAGTTTACAGTTCGTAGATGAATCTCGGCTTTGAAAAAATTTTGTGTGTAAAATTTAAGTTTAATTGTATTATTTTGATATCACTTTTATCGTATTATTTTGTTGCAGTTTACAGGTGATAGATAAATATTGATCGGCTTTGAGAAATTTTCTCATGTAAAGTTTAAGTTTAATTGTATTATTTTGTTATCTCTTATTATTTTATTATTGTTTACAGGTAGTAGATGAGTGTCGGACGACTTTAAAAAAAAATTTGTGTGTAAAAATTAGATTTAATTGTATTATTTTGGTGGAGGCAAAGAGAATTGAAGTTTGAAGTAAGTGATTAGGTGTTCTTGAAGGTGTCTCCTATGAAAGGAGTAATGAGGTTTGAAAATAGTTTTATTTGCATGAAATTCAAATTAACTTTGTTCTTTCCGTTTATAATAAACATTGAAGTGAGACACATCACATAATAATATATTTGAGATAAAATATTTATTTATATAATTTAAATAGATATATCATTTTTTAACATTAATATATTGCTATTTTCTAATTATATTGTTCTTAATTCTTATGTATATTTTATTGGTTGACATGAGAGACACGTGCAAAACACGTACACTAATCTAGTTTTTAAAAAAGTGAGTACATTCTCTCTACTTAGGGAGATATTTAATACACTTTAAAGTTGTTAAGATGTATATAATTATCCGTAAAGTAAATTTTGCTGACAAGTTTAGGATGATTTGATGTCTTTTTTCTTATATTTTTATTTAATATGCTACATATTTCTGTTGAAGAAATTTTATGGTATGTTGATTTCTTTTTCTAAAAGTTAGCATAATTTTATTTTTATTTAATATTCTATATATGTCGGTTGTTTTCTTTTTTTTTTTTCTTCCCTCTTATTTAAGTTAACCTAGTAAGTTTTCTTCCGATAACTAAAAAGTTGCAGCCCTTTCACGTGTGTCCAGAAAAAGCTAATGGCAGATCTACCCAACGATATTATTGTCAATATTCTCTCAAATTTACTAGTGAAATCTCTGTTAGTATTCAAGTGTGTTTCTAAGTGGTGGTGTTGGTTTATTTCAAGTCCATTTTCAGCGTCGTCCCAACCAGGGACGAGAAGGGGCAATCACGATGATGTATAGACAGACGTTCAATGTCGAGAAAGGGCTCTAGACGGCCTTCCTTTAGCTTCATAAACAAACAATTCATGTCAGAAAGTCTCACTTGCCTTATAAAAGGCGTGGTATGCAAGGTTTTATACTTTTGGGTTCTTGTAATGGTCTTGTACTATTGGGTGTAAAAGAGCATATTAACTTGTGGAATCCTGCCACTCGATTTTGCACCAAAGTGCTTGAGCTTTACCATTCGATAAAGGAACATTATGTTACACGTGGGGGACTTTGTTTCGACTCCTTCAAGAATGATTACAAAGCTGTCATGTTTACGTATGATGGTGATTCCCCAGATTGGACTAACTATGTTACAGTTGCTAGTCTTAAAGGCAAAAAATGGAGGAAACCCGAATTTGCTTATGATATAATTTCAGATCGTGATGGGATTGCATTGCATGGACGTCTTCACTATAGGGAAAGGGTAAAAAATACCTCTTCATATAATGAAAGTATTTGGGACCGTTTTGGTCAATGTAACAAGGTAATATATTTTGATCCCATCTTTGTAAAGTTCCATATGTTGCCAATCCCTGAGTGTGACCAAGAAGAGAATGCAATTGCCGGTTTAGGAATTTCAATGTCTTTGCATGAATCGTCTGGAACATGATAGGGGTCTTGAGATATTGATCATGAAAGAATACGGAATAAAGGAATCGGGGACATCCTTATTTTTCATAAAAAAAATCAAGAGATACCACATTGTGGATTTGTAGTGCCCTTTTACGTGACAGAGAATGGAGAAGTAGCTTTGATAATAGACGAAATTGATTGCAGGGAGCCACAGCTGGAAGATGTAAGATATGAAACAATAATGGAGATACAGAACAATTAAAAAAAGACGGAGCAATAATAAAAAGAAGATAAGTTAATGCTAGGAAGTGACATAAAGAAGACAAGTTAATGCTAGAAAATGACATATGGAAGATTAGATATCTTTCTTAATTCGTTTACGTAAATTATTTATTAGTTGCTATTTACTTTTTGACTTTTTGGTAAAATGCCATTACCAAGTTTTGTCTTTTTGCAGAAATAATTTAGGACCTTTGTAAAGTTTTTTTCCACTTTTATAAATAGGTGTAAAGACCTTTGTAAAGTAGGTAGGTAACGTGTAAAGTTAGATTAGGACAGATGTAAAAATGTAATACGTTTACAACATGCTATTTTTCGAATAATTCTACTATAAAGCAACTAATATGAACTTATTTTATCATAACATGGTTGTTAGAAATTTATGAATTTAGCTATTCATAATAGTAAATGAATATACCTAATCTCATATGGAGTTATTATTTAAGAGGTAATGTAATAGTATACTCAAATTCAAAGGAACTACGAGAAGCAGATATGAAAGACGTTAGACAATGGATCTCTTTTTTGTTCACTATGTTTATTTACTATAAATGCTGGACTATTATGTTTACTATTACTTTTTTGTATATATTGTTTTTTCTAATAATTCTTCTATGTGCATTTTAAATTCTTTTAAATCATCAAAATTATATGTTAATGGTTTTTGAGTTATTATGCTATTTTTATCTATCAATTCAATTTTTATAGTAGTTTTATGTTTTTCAACTAATGTTTTGCGTAAATTCGGACATAAAATCTTCAATTTTTAGAATTAAAAAATATAGTATAAGTCTATTTACATATACTATATTAAA
Organism: Capsicum pubescens; assembly: GCA_030864215.1. Classification (NCBI taxonomy): domain Eukaryota; kingdom Viridiplantae; phylum Streptophyta; class Magnoliopsida; order Solanales; family Solanaceae; genus Capsicum; species Capsicum pubescens. Next base: position 340,502,542 of record CM061544.1, read on the forward strand.
AATTTACATATTTAGAAACTATATAAAAAATAGTATAAGTCTATTTAGTTAACAATTTAAAATATTTTAAAAAATCATGTTGAAACAAATAATTGTCGACTCTCCAAATAGTAGCGAGGACACATAAATTAAAACAAAAGGAATATTATTAGAATAACAATCCTTGACTATCAATCACATTGACTAAGTAACTTTTTATATAAAGATCTTGTACTTTTCTATCATAAAATTTCAACAACAACAAAAAAAAAAGATACTTTTCAGTTTTCTTAAAAATAATTTATATTTAAATGTCATTTATCCTGAGATGATTTATAATCATACAAATACTTATGACTTACTTTTGATCTCTATTTTAAAAAAAAATCTTTTATTTTTAAAATTTTATATTAAGTCAAACTATTACGTACAATAATTGAAAAAATGAGGCCCTAAAGCCATTGCTTGACTTGCTTGGCCCTTGAGCCGGCCCTGATTGATTGTAAAGTTGTTATATACGATCCTAAGAATGATAATATACAAGACATTGTGGTACCGGATGTGTATAGATCTGCCATTACGTATGTGGAAAGCTTGATCTCGCCCAAGGGATACTACTGGTAAGGGTGTCAAACGGGCCGGGCTGACCCGGCCCGACCCGATCCTATTAGCTAACCCGATCCGGTTTGACCCGGCCCGGTAAATTAGTGTGGCATGTGAAAAGATGAGGGTGGCGTGTGGAAAAATGAGTAGGACGTGTGCCTTTTGCATGTATCCAATAAAAAAATGAAAAGTGAGGTGTTGAGGTGGAATAGTGAGGTGACAAAGATGCTATGTATTTAATTATTTTCAATTCTTTCTTCTTCTTCTTCTTCTTCTTTTTTTTTTTTGGAGAAATTATCAATTAAACAAAAGTATGGTAAGGTGAATAAAATAAAAGTAAAAATAAAAATAAAAATAAAAATAAAAATAAAAATAAAAATAAAAATAAAAATAAAAATAAAAATTTTAAAAAATAAAATAAAATAAAAATAATTAAAATATTTTCGGGAAAAGACAAAATTACGTGTCTACACTTATTAATCTCTTGTTGAAGTTTTATTAGAATTATAACAAATTAAACTAGCATTTTACATTAAAATTTCTTTCAGATGTGCTTTTTTTTTTTAATGCTAATTGTTGTATTTTTTTTTAATTTATAGGGTGCGATTTGGTTCTTGGATGAAAGAAGATTATGGACTCGATTTTGATGCAAAGAGTGAAATTACTTTGTCCTTAAATGCAATAGGATCAACATCTCCAATCTCCAAATTAAATACTTAGAACTTTTTTAATTTTGATATAGAACTTTAAAATTTTTATAGATGAAAGTTAAATTTCTAAATATATTGTACATAAATTTGATTTTATTTTGACAAGAATTTGGTCAATTTGTGTTTTACAAATTCTATTGTCTCTTGTAATTGTAAAATAATTGTGGACTTGAATGCCATGAACTTTAAATATACAATTGTACTATATTTTACAATTAAGATTTGAAATTATTCAAATGTCATTGTATGAATCAAGTGATACTCAAAGATTATTATGTTTTTTGTTTTCACAAAATATGAATGAATATGTCTTTGAGAATTTAAAAAAATTAATGGAAAAGTAACATCAACGAAAACATTTATTGTCATTAATAAAAAAATTGACTGATAAAATTAAAATGATAAAAATATTTGTCACAATAAAATTTAATTATGAAAATCTAATCACAAATATTGTGACTATTTACAGCTACAAAAATATAAATTTATAGCTAAACATATAGTTACTATTTCAATTGTTGTGCAAAATTATCATATATTTTGCCACAATAAATTTATTTGTGGCTAAAGTATAAAATAGCTACGACATAAATTAGTTGTGGCAATTAGAAAGTTAACTATTAGCTATAAATCTATATATTTTCGTGGCAATTAGAATTCTTTAAAATAGCCACATCACAAAAATTCTCGTAGCAATAGGCATTATTAGTCCTTAGCCACGAAACGTTAAAGTTTGTAGCTAATTTTTAGTTACGCCACTTCTAGCTACACATGCTACGGAAAAAATTATGATAGTTAAAGTGTTCAGCCACAAAAATTTTCAGATTTAGCTACGAAATACTTTATAGCAATATGTGCATATTGTTGTAGTGAATGGATAATTAGCTTTGATAATAAAAGGAATTGGTTGTGACGTTGTTATATACGATCCTAAGAATGATAATATACAAGACATTGTGGTACCGGATGTGTATAGATCTGCCATTACGTATGTGGAAAGCTTGATCTCGCCCAAGGGATACTACTGGTGTGAGAAGCGGCACAAAAAGTACTTTGGACGAAAGAAAGCAAGACCATCTTAGGTTATGACACTACTAGAAATAGAGGTGTTTTTTTTTCACCACGAATCAACGGAAACATGTGTTCTCAATTTCCTAATGTTTCCATGTAAAAACACAACTGTTCTTTCTTTTTTCTGTTTGATTCAATTCAATCAAAATATCTGTAAAAATAGCTATTGAACATTTTTAGTGAAATTTTTTAATGAGAAAATAGTGATTTCCTACTAGTGCAAAATAGGGGTGTCTAACGGGCCGGGTCGGGCCAACTCGGAACCGGCCCTCCCATTTTACCCGGGTTTCGAGCCGGTTCTGGGTCGGGTTTGGCGTTAACCGGGCCGGGCCAAACAGTAAAAAAATTAAAACCCACCCGGACCCGGCCCACTAAACCTAATCCGGTCAAACCCATCAAGACCCGGTCAAACCCGGTTAAAAACCGGTCAAACCCGTTTAAAAAATAAATAAAAAATCCAATATACACTATATACACTCCAATATACAATATATATTTTAAAAAAAATATATAAAGTATAAACAATTACACATATATACGTACCATTCAATATATAATTATATATGACTATACGTACTACTTTAAATAAAACATTTGCTATAATAGTATAATATATATATATATACACTACAATATATATATATACTAATTTATAAAACATATACACATGTATACGTTAAATATATACTACTTTAGAAGATATATACACATATATATGCACCATTCAATATATATGTACTACTTTAAATAAAATATATACTACAATATAGTGATATACATATATATATATATATACAATAATATGTATATATATATAGTTACATACTAATTTATAAAACATATACACTTGTATACTTTAAAGATATACGTCTATAGAAGATATATACACATATATACACACCATTCAATATATATGTACTACTTTAAAAAAAGTATATACTACAATATATATACTAATTTATAAAACATAAAGTAATGTATACGTTAAATATACACGTCTATAGAAGATCTATTCACATATATACACTCTATTCTATGTATATGTAATACTTTAAATGAGATATATGCAATATATATACATTACAATATATATTTGTATAGCTATATACTAATTTATAAAATATATACACATGTATACGTTAAATATACACGTCTATAGAAGATCCATTCACATATATACACTCTATTCTATGTATATGTAATACTTTAAATGAAATATACTATAATGTATATACATTACAATATATATTTGTATAGTTATATACTAATTTATAAAACATATACACATGTATACATTAAATATACACTTCTATAGAAGATATATACACGTGTATACGCACCATTAAATGTATATATACTACTACTTATAAAATATACTACATTATATATACATTACAATATGTATAGATATACTTATATACTAATTTATAAAACATATACACATGTATACGTTAAATATACACTTCTATAGAAGATATATGCACATATATACGTACCATTCAATATATAATTATATATGACTATACGTACTACTTTAAATAAAGCATTTGCTATAATAGTATAATATATATATATATATACACTACAATATATATATATATATACTAATTTATAAAACATATACACATGTATACGTTAAATATATACTACTTTAGAAGATATATACACATATATATGCACCATTCAATATATATGTACTACTTTAAATAAAATATATACTACAATATAGTGATATACATATATATATATATACAATAATATGTATATATATATAGTTACATACTAATTTATAAAACATATACACTTGTATACTTTAAAGATATACGTCTATAGAAGATATATACACATATATACACACCATTCAATATATATGTACTACTTTAAAAAAAGTATATACTACAATATATATACTAATTTATAAAACATAAAGTAATGTATACGTTAAATATACACGTCTATAGAAGATCTATTCACATATATACACTCTATTCTATGTATATGTAATACTTTAAATGAGATATATGCAATATATATACATTACAATATATATTTGTATAGCTATATACTAATTTATAAAATATATACACATGTATACGTTAAATATACACGTCTATAGAAGATCCATTCACATATATACACTCTATTCTATGTATATGTAATACTTTAAATGAAATATACTATAATGTATATACATTACAATATATATTTGTATAGTTATATACTAATTTATAAAACATATACACATGTATACATTAAATATACACTTCTATAGAAGATATATACACGTGTATACGCACCATTAAATGTATATATACTACTACTTATAAAATATACTACATTATATATACATTACAATATGTATAGATATACTTATATACTAATTTATAAAACATATACACATGTATACGTTAAATATACACTTCTATAGAAGATATATGCACATATATACGTACCATTCAATATATAATTATATATGACTATACGTACTACTTTAAATAAAGCATTTGCTATAATAGTATAATATATATATATATATACACTACAATATATATATATATATACTAATTTATAAAACATATACACATGTATACGTTAAATATATACTACTTTAGAAGATATATACACATATATATGCACCATTCAATATATATGTACTACTTTAAATAAAATATATACTACAATATAGTGATATACATATATATATATATACAATAATATGTATATATATATAGTTACATACTAATTTATAAAACATATACACTTGTATACTTTAAAGATATACGTCTATAGAAGATATATACACATATATACGCACCATTCAATATATATGTACTACTTTAAAAAAAGTATATACTACAATATATATACTAATTTATAAAACATAAAGTAATGTATACGTTAAATATACACGTCTATAGAAGATCTATTCACATATATACACTCTATTCTATGTATATGTAATACTTTAAATGAGATATATGCAATATATATACATTACAATATATATTTGTATAGTTATATACTAATTTATAAAATATATACACATGTATACGTTAAATATACACGTCTATAGAAGATCCATTCACATATATACACTCTATTCTATGTATATGTAATACTTTAAATGAAATATACTATAATGTATATACATTACAATATATATTTGTATAGTTATATACTAATTTATAAAACATATACACATGTATACATAAAATATACACTTCTATAGAAGATATATACACGTGTATACACACCATTAAATGTATATATACTACTACTTATAAAATATACTACATTATATATACATTACAATATGTATAGATATACTTATATACTAATTTATAAAACATATACACATGTATACGTTAAATATACACTTCTATAGAAGATATATGCACAAATATTCAAAATTTATTCAAAAAAAATTAAAAAACAACGACTAAGGACTGAATAAATTTGGGGAATTTTATTGATTGCAAAATGATCCAAAATTTATAATTTACATGAATGAAAAATCTATAAATTATGCATCATTTTTTCCAACTCATTCATGTTAATATTAATGGGAACTTGCATAGGATAATCTAGTCAACGGGGGCAAAACCATGCATTGGACTTGATTCTGCTGAGTTCTCCCGTGAAGTCATAATTTCTTCTAGTTTCAGCTCGTCGCTCGGCTCCGGTTCCATTCCTTGGTTTCTTCTTTCCGCTCTAATCCAATCTCTGAGGCAAACTAGAACATTCATTGCATTGCTTCCCAATGAGTGTCGGTTGTCTCCAAGCTGCTGTCGTCCCTGACTGAAGGCGCTCTCTGATGCAACGGTTGACATTGGAACATTCAAGATATCTCTAGCTAATCTTGAAAGCACAGGATATTGTGATTCATTATTCCTCCACCAATCCAGCGTGTTGATCCGTCGTCTGCGATCCTCTGGTGCCGTCCGAAGATAATATTTCAGCTCTTCCCGATAAGTTGATGTGTAAGTTCTCTCATCAACACTGTTCCAACAATTTAAATCATAAAACGAATCAGAAAAACCACTATGTGCCGGCCTTTTAGAAGATGATGGCTCCTCGGGAGGATGAGGAGCGACAGTTGGAGTGATATTTGTAGGTACGGCTGAATCAAATAAATCAGCATAGTGATTATATAACTTTTCTATATAATCTTTTGCATCAGCCGTAGCCGTCCACAAATCAGGTTGTACTTGTTCAGAATCATGGTTAGTATTTATTTCTAAGTTAGTATAAATAAGAGTACTAAATTGACACATATTATTATATTTCATGCACGGATTTAGCATAGCACCAACCAAGTAAATAGGGGGAATCGGGAAAAAATATTTTTTAAATTTTGTAAACATGGCGCCAACAGCTTCTTTATAACCTTCTTTATTTTTATATTGTTGGAGCAAACCAGAAATATCGGCTATATATGCCAAAATATTACAAACAGTAGGATAGTAAGCACCGGAAAATTCAACCGTAGCTACATAAAATTTTTCTAAAAACATAACAAGATCATTAATTACAACCCAATCAGAATTATGTAGCATGCAATCAGCAGAATCAGCAAATGAACCACAATGTTGGTTAAAAGCTAGTGTAATAGGAATTCTATATTTATAACAAGTTTTTAAAAATTCATACGTAGAATTCCATCTAGTATCAATTTCCTCAGGCATCAAAATCGGTGTAAGTCCATTTTCTTGACATTTAACTTTAAATTCTCTAATTCTCGATCTACGATTATTTCCTTGAATAAAACCAACGGCAAGACGAATTTTTTCAATATAAAGCTCAAAAAACTCAAGACCATCTTTTACAATTAAATTATATATATGACATGCACACTTAATATGAAAAATTTCAGGCAAGGACGGAGATAGCGTAGATTTTATTTTTGTTATAGCAGTCTTGTTGTTAGAAGCATTATCAAAAGCAATACATAAAATTTTATTTTCTATACCATAGTATCCGACAATTTTAACAATAGAATCAACAATAAATTGTCCAGTATGTTTACGATCTTCATCATATAAAAAAGCAAGAATACGTTTTTGCATCACGAAATTACTATCCATCCAATGACAAGTAACGGTTAAATAATCATTTTTATTTACAGCACGACCAAGATCAGAAGTTAGGGACAATCTACATTGAATATTTTTTAACAATGTTGATAAATAAAAATAATATTGTGAATGGAGTCTAAAAATATCAGACCGACAAGTAGTTCTAGGAATACCATTAAACATAGGATTATAAATTGCTTGTATATAACGAATAAAAGCATCAGAAGAAGGAAAACTAAAAGGCAAACAACCCACAACTACCATTTTAGCTATTTCTTCCCTGTCCCTCAATTTATTATACTTTTTCGCTACTTGACCGGTTGTTGGGTCCATTCTAGTTTGCGTTGACCCACCAACATCCCCACCACCTTTTGCAATATTTAACTCTCTTTTGTGATCTTCATCTATATGTCTCATTAACGTACCCGTACCCCCTTGCTTGCCTCCACTTCTATGCTTATATATTTGTTGACAAATATTGCACTGCACCTCAATATCTGATATACGTTCAAAAAATTGCCATGCAATACTAGTTCTTTTATGAGGTTTTGGGGCACTGGGAGGACGGGAAGGGAGATTAACTGATTCAGATCTAACGTTAGCATCTCCTACTGCGGGTGTTTCAGCAATATTTTCATTATCTTCGTCTAAATTAACTGCATCTACTTCATTTTCTTCTTCTATACCAGAATTTTTTTGAGCTTCTACATAATCCATATCGTGAGCACCTACACATATTTCTTCCTCAAAAGGTGTACCAAGCGGTACCGGAGGCGAAGGCACACGGGTATATCTATTACTTGAACTACCTCTACCGCTAGTAATTCGCTTTTTACTACCACTACCGCTTCCGGGACAAAATTTTTTAACACCTTTAGCAGCGAGGTTTTTTAATTTATCCATAATATAAATTAAATTAAACTAAAAATATTCAAAATACACAAATATAATAAAATTAAATATTAAATAATTAATACAATAAATAAAAATTAAACGTAAGAGATGGAACGACAATACCAAATTTTGGAAGTATCCGAAGATTGCGACTTTAGAAACTTCCGCTCGTACTTTGTAAACGAAAATTAAAAAATTAAAGTGAACACTTTAAGAAATTAAATATATTGAATATTAGAGAATTGAGAATTGAGATTTGAGAGAGTGAAAAATTGTGTGAAAAATGATTTGAAGTTGTAGGGTATTTATAGATTTTTTTTGGGGATTAAAAAATATTTTTTAAAGTTTTTTTTTTCTTTTTTTAATTAAATGGGCCCAAACTAGCCGTTTGGACCCAAAAAGCCGTTGGCCCAAAATTATTTTTTTTTTTTTTTATATTCCGGGCCGGGCCGGGTTAACCAGGCCCATTTTAACAAAAAAACCGGCCCGGAACCCGGAACCCTTAAGCCCTAGGGCTTACCGGGCCGGGTTAGCTAATAGGGCCGGGCCGGGTCGGGCCGGGTCAGCCCGGCCCGTTTGACACCCTTAGTGCAAAACCCAATTTCTAGTAACAAATCACACATATATTAGTACAATTAAGATTAAAGAGTAAGGATGAAGGAGAATGAGAATGAAGTCCAAGCAACAATTAGGGGAATCACATATAGAAGAGTGAAGGCAATGAAAGCAAGGGGGGCCAATGGTACAAACCAAGTGCAGCCCATTATGGAATGAGAGTTGAGTAGTGGGCGTGAGTACGGTTTGATCATGCCAACTAGTAATTTAGTGTATAAACAATATAAATTTCATCACTTTAGGAGCTAATTAATTCTTATTTCAACTCTTTTCAGTATTATTAAAGATTCCAAAATTATTTTACAGGGATACATCACCGTCGTCCGCATACATTGCGACTCTCATACATTTCCATACTTTGATATGTAACATATCTCAATTTTTTTGTGTATCGGTAATATTAACATCGATTTGATACATATGACTTTAGTCAAATACATTAGAATATATGTACCAGAAACATGAAAATTTGTCAAGATATATAAATTTTATGGAATTGTCCGAACGGAGAAAACAAATGTTTTCGATCATATCTGGTCAGATCTCCATTTGTATCGTTGAAATTCTCTAACATTCATAAAAAAAGATGAAGCTTTGAGAGGCTTACGTTTTGGTGGTGATTCACCGTTAGATACATAGATTCGTGGAATTCTTCAAACAATTTATTTTCGATCAGATCTGGCGAGATCTCCCAGATCTCCAGTTCATTTTGATGGTGGTCACCGGTGATTTTTTTTAATTGGAAATGACTGGAGATGAGGTGACATGGAGGTGGAGATAAAGAGATGAGAGTGGAGTGAAGAAAAGCGAGAAGAGTGAGAGTGGAGTGAAGAAAAGGGAGAAGAGGGAGAGGATAGCGAGTTTGGTGATGGCTAGACGGTGGGAGTCACATAGATGGAAGCTTTTCGCCGCTGTTGGTGATGCTTTTCCGACGAGAGAAAGTGAGAGAAAAGAAAAGTTATGAGAAAGATGGAGATGCAATGAGAAAAATGGAAGAAATTTGGGATTCCTGAGGAGATAAAAGTAAAACTGTGATGTATCAACTACAGAGAGAAAAGTTAAAATATGAATAAGATGTAAATAAACAAAAGAGTACAAATTTTAAGTAGATATGGTAAGTTAAGTATTTCCAAAATTAAAATCTTTTATTTTATCTTTAACCTTGCTTACTCCCTCTATTTTATTAGTTTGCTTCTTTTGAGTTGGACACATTCTTAATAAAGTCCTTGTAGAACCTTAAAGGTAATTTTACCAATATATCCTTCATTAAATTGTGTACCTTTTTCCAAATTAGTAATTAAATACATTAAAAAAGGAATTCTCAACTAATGATTTTGGTAATTTAAATAAGGATATAATAGGAAGATTTTGATCACATTATTTTTGAAAGATTAAAGAGAACTTAAAAAAGAATATAAGCACACTCTAAATGGAGAAAATATTATTTTCTCCCCTTTGATATTTCTATCTTTATTGATATAGAAGAACTGAAGACCATACTATTCTGATAATTAAAAGTATTTATTGACGAAACAGTAAAAAAGTTTTATCATCTATATCTATATCTATATCTATATCTATATCTATATCTATATCTATATCTATATCTATATCTATATCTATATCTATATCTATATCTATATCTATATCTATATCTATATCTATATCTATATCTATATCTATATCTATATCTATATCTATATCTATATCTATATCTATATCTATATCTATATCTATATCTATATCTATATCTATATCTATATCTATATCTATATCTATATCTATATCTATATCTATATCTATACCTATATCTATAATCTATAATCATAATCTATATCTGTAATCTATATCGATAATATATTAAAAGTGTGAAGACCCTTAGAAAAGTGATTTAAATTTTTTACCCTTCATTAGAAAACTTCACTTAAGATAAAATCGTCTTTTCAGTATTTTTTTATAATTTTAATGATATTAAATATTAATTATAATTAAAAATAAAAACCTTTCTTAAAATAAAATTTGGCAAAGAAAAACCTTTTCCAACTAAAATAAGCTTGATAAAAAAAATAATCCTATTTCCTGAGTCCAAAAGAAATTGGGAAAAAAGCTTTCCCAAATAAAATAGAATTTTACATAGCTTTTCTCAATTTCTATAAAAACCATGCTATTAATTTTTTTTCTTCATCAAAATTTTGTCTTAATTTTTATATTCTCGAAAGCGATCATATATAACCACGAAACCCAATTTAATTCATAATTATGTTACATTTATTTAAAGAAAAATTCATTAGTACGTGATCATGATTATTCATAATTCTTTAATTTATATTGAAGATTGTGTGCATGGATTAAGAAATTATTCAAATGATTATTTCTTGGTTGATATCCGTAAACTTTTAGGAATACCAATTTTTAAATCATTAATGAGGCAACAATACTTATTCATTTCAATTAGTTATAAATATGATGACAGAGCTGGCTCGACTATACAACTATTAAAGCAATGACTTGAGGCCCCAACTTTTTGGAGGCCCCATTTTTTCTAAATATTTTTATTAACTGACAACAGGATACATGTATAGCATACAAAATGCACATAAGATGCACGTAAATCGTACAAGGTGCACGTACATCTCACGAGCACGTACATCTCACGAGCACTGTTGTAAGTTGTAATAAAATATTACGTTTTACAAACGGTGTTTGTAAAACGTAATAAATTATTACAAACTACAGATTTGACATAAAGATGGATGTGACAACACACTGCTTTTTTTTATTTTTTTGTGGAAAACGTAATAAATTTTTATGTTTTACAAACACTGTCGGTAAAACGTAATAATTTATTACATTTTACAAAAAGTGTTTGCTATTCATTTCTGTCAGTTGACCGTTAATAAAAATATATAAAATTTACTCCCTCTGATTCAAAAAGAATGACCTACTTTCTCTTTTTAGTCCGTCTAAAAAAGAATGACTCATTTCCTTTTTTGACAATACTTTAATTTCAACTTTCCACATGACATGTTTAGGACCACAAGATTAAAGGGTATTTTGGTACATTTGACACAACTTTAATTTAAGACCACAAAATTCAAAAGTCTTCTTTTTTTTCTTAAACTTTGTGTCAAGTCAAAGTAGGTCATTCTTTTTGAAACGGAGGGAGTAATAATTTATTACGTTTAGCCTATTTTGGCAACAAATTAAATAGGTGATGATAGGCGGATTTACACGCCTATATCAATATATTTTGCCCATATTTTAGCCTAGTTTTGAGAACAAATTATATATTTCATGCACTTTTAGTCCTTTTTCCCGTAAATGAGCTAACGAACATGACTAGGAAAGTTTCAGGTATAAATGATGCAAAATACAGCATTTTATGGCTAACTTGATGCAAAATAAAGCTCACGAACGAAGGAGAAGGAAGTGGGACGCCTAAAGGACCAAAACTGCTGCATGAAAAATCTGTCCCGGGCTAAAACAACAATTCTGAAGACTTTGGGGACTTACAGACACAAAGCTGGATTTTGACAATGATACATTAACCTAGTGCAATTAGGTTATGTATTTCATTATTTTATGAGGATTATGATAATGTTACCTTAACCTAGTACATTTGGGTTAAGGATTTCATTAGTCTAGTAGGATTTGGTTATTTATTTCATTAGCTTAGTAGGAGTAGGATATGGGTATTATAAATACCCTATCATGCTAGAGATTTAATGAATCAGACATTCATCATTCAACAATTAATTTTCTTCCATCCCTCTCATCTTCCACTACAAACACTTCTAATCTACTCTTCTATTCTTAAACTCACAACAAGAGAATCGTTACTTGCTAAGGAATCACGCCTCACGCCTATCACTTGATCTACACGCCATTACTCAATATCGTGATATAATAATAATGTCAATCGTGATTTCTTTCGCATTCATGGGTAACTAAACTTCTCTGTTGGGGTTATGGAAGCCGAATGAGTTACTATCTATTGCTGTGAGTTTGTGAGTTCGAGGCACGTATATTGCTTATATCATTATTCTCTTCATCTTAATCTACATTCTTTGCGGTTGCAAACGCAAGAATACGCTAGTCTAACATTTAACTTGTTCGAGAGAAAAATTATTTGTCTGGAAAAGAGATAATGTCAAGGTAGTAGGACACCCTTTCCTATTAAAAAGCTAGTGCCGTAACTGGACTAACCTCTTGGAGAATTCGTACCGTTAGACACGCTTTAAGCTCGAGAGAGTTAAAGTGAAATAGTCCTTGTTTAGGTCGAGAGACGCTTGGATTTACCATCGACTACAATCCTCTATAAGCAATTGCATGTCAGAATTCTACACACTCATAGCCAATAGAGACGTATACCTCAGAAGGTGGACATAACCCCAACGCTTCAATTCTCATTGCTTACAACCAACGTAACAATCTCTCTCTTTTTACTTTATTATTTTCAGCTTTTGTTTACATTACTTGCAAAACAAGAATCCCCCCTTCTTACGAGACTTGCACCAAAAGTTTAGTAATTTTACTTACTTGTTGGCCAAGCTATTCCCTGTGGGATCGACACCCAACCCAGGTTGGGTTCTATATTTGCTAACGACCGCTTTACACTCAAACGAGAGCTGTAGATTGAGCGTTATCAAAAATTGGCGCCGTTGCCGGGGAATACAAGTGTCAATTAAGTTCGTAATAATTACTAGACCCTTTGGTCAAAGACTCTCGTACTTTTACTTTTAGTTTTTATTTTTGTTTACTGCAGGTTTTATGTTCAGTACATCAATGGATGCACAACGTGAAATACCATTCGATGATGATGATGATGATCTTGATGGAGCTGGTGCCACTGGAGCCATTATTCTTCTGCCATTAGCCCCCGGAGCCAAGTTCAACATCACAAGCACCATGATTCAGTTATTGCAACTCAAGGGATTGTTTGGTGGGCTAGTAGGCGATGATCCAAATATACATCTCATCAACTTTATTTCTACATGCAAGTCTTTTGACAATCCTGGTGTTGGTCAAAATGCAATTCGATTACGTCTATTTCCATTGTCTCTGTCTGGGGAGGTAACACTATGGTTGAATGGGCTGACTCCTGATTCTATTACAAATTGGAGGCAATTGAGAGACGCTTTCCTAGAAAGATTCTTTCCGCCATCCAAAAGAGCATAATTGAGAGATGAAATCAGCAACTTTCGTCAGCTTCCCACTGAAGCTCTTCATGAAACATGGGAGAGGTTCAAGACAAAGCTAGCGAGGTGTCCAAACCATCATATAACTAATGTTCACCTAATGGAGATACTATACAGAGCCTTGAATTCAATAACTAAACCAGTGGTGGATAATGCGGCTGGAGGATCATTTATGGACCTCACCTTTGGTCAAGCAAACAATATGCTAGATCGCATGACGAAACAAAGTAGAGCTTGGCATACCAGGGATTCCGAGGTAGAAAGCCCCACTTTATCTATAGGCATGACTGCATACCAAAGAAGAAGACAAGAAGAACGTGATCAAGATATGGCGCACATGAAAACACAGATGGATCTTCTTACAAAGAATTTATTATCAGGGAAGACCGAAAAAGTGAAAGTTGTGGCGCTAAAAGGAAGAGACGAATCTGATTCGGAAGAAGAAACCAACTACTTGAATAATCAAGGGGGTTTCCGAGGCAATACCCAAGGAAACCAAGGTCGGAACTATTATGGTAAATCTGGAAACATGGACCAAGGTAGTTGGAAGAACAAGAATGAAAAGAGTGGTTTGTACGTTCCCCCTGGTAGACGTTATACCACCACATCTAATTCTGGAAGTATGGAAGACATGATGGCTAAATTATTGAAAGGAGTGGAAGCAACAAGCGCGGGAGTTACTGACGTAATTAATGATTTGTCCTCCATGAAACAACTAGTTGATTCTCATTCCACTTCAATCAAGCAAATAGAGCAGCAATTGAGCCAACTGTCAGCAGCACTCAATCAAAGAAAGGCTGGCACTCTACCTAGCGATACTGTGCAAAACTCAAGAAATGATGGGTCATGCATGACCATCACTACCAGAAGTGGTAAGGTGCTGGAACCTTCAGCAAAAGGCAAGCAAGGGGTTGACAAAGTAGCGGACATGGATGATAACGCAAAAGGAAGATGATGACGCCATAGAAGCTGACCAAGACGTCCATGACGTCACCCCTAGTAGGTTGCAGCCTGAAACTACCAAAATTCGGAAGCAAGAGGAGAAGAAAGCCGTGGAGAAAACAATTCCATATCCACCACCACCTTTTCCTTAAAGATTGAAGAAGTAGGCGGATGATACAAGGTTCAGCAAATTCATGACGATGTTAAAGCAGCTGACTATTAATGTTCCGTTGGTGGAGGCACTAGAACAAATGCCTGGGTATGCAAAATTTATGAAGGACCTGTTGACAAAGAAGCGGGCAGTAAGCTATGAGCTGACAGATAATATTCATCATTGCAGTGCAATTGCCACAAGATCCTTAGTACAGAAGAAGGCAGACCCTGGTGCTTTCACTATTCCTTGCACGGTTGGATCTATGAATTTTGCTAAGGCATTGTGCGATTTGAGAGCTAGCATCAATTTGATGCCACTATCTGTCTACAGAAAGTTGGGGTTGGGCGACCCTACACCAACTAATATGCAGCTCGTGATGGCAGATAGGTCGGTAAAATGACCTGTTGGTATCCTAAATGATGTGTTGGTGAAGGTTTCCACCTTCATCTTTCCTGCAGACTTTGTGATTTTGGATTGTGAGGTGGATTCGGAAGTTCCTATAATCTTGGGACGCCCCTTCCTCGCAACTGGAAGTGT
The DNA here is from genome assembly GCA_030864215.1 of Capsicum pubescens. Classification (NCBI taxonomy): domain Eukaryota; kingdom Viridiplantae; phylum Streptophyta; class Magnoliopsida; order Solanales; family Solanaceae; genus Capsicum; species Capsicum pubescens. The sequence continues at coordinate 340,518,320 of CM061544.1, forward strand.
GCTTATTGACATGAAAGATAATGAGCTTTTGTTTTGAATTAATGACGAAGTGGTCCGCTTTGATATATGCAAAGCCATGAAGCAACCCAGCGATATGAATGAGTTATCTGTAGCTGATGTTCATCATGAGGATATGAAAACATTATCTATAGAGAAACAGCCTACTGTTGAGCCATTGTCTGCTGCGCCACTGAAAGTTGAGCATGAGGATAATGAAGATTATGAAGAACTTATGGGTGCTCTAACAGAAATAGAGTCTTATACTCCTAAGCAACCGGATTGTGATCTCAAGAATCTACCAACAGCGAAGACTCCCATTGACGAGACACCAACACTAGAATCGCAAGAGCTCCCCGATTATCTAAGGTATGTGTTCTTGGAAAGTAGAAATATACTTCCAGAGAGTGCAAATGATTTAAGTGAACAGCACGTAGAAGCTCCCATCTCTGCTCTGAAGAGATACAAAAGAGCTATGGGTTGGACTATTGATGATATAATTGGTGACTCTCCGGGGAAATGTATGAGCCATCTCGAAAAAGATCGCATACCCACAGGTAAGCCTCATTGTCGTCTAAATCCTTTTAGAAAATGATCCACCATTTACCTCGACGAAGTTTGAGTACTCGAGGTAACCATGTCGTGCCACGACAATAAATGAGGCTCTAGATGGGAGGCAACCCATCGTTTATCATTTTTCATTTATCGTTTATCGTTTGCTTTCATTCTAGTACTTGATTTGTTTTTAATTAATGAAAATCCAAAAATAAGAGTCGTGCCACGACCAAAACTAAGGCGCTTGGTGGGAGGCAACCCATCGTACTAATCGTTTTTATTGTTTTGAGCAAATATAGGTGCAAGAGGTATTCAATGAGGAGATTGGTTTCAAATGACGATTTGGATGTATTGAATGGTAAAGGTGGTAAGTTAGGCATAAGGATGCATAAGGCTACGGATTGAGCATTACTCATGCCAAAATAGGCATCAAGGAAGGCTAGGCCTAGGTAAAACTAGGCCATGAACATTGCAAAACCTATCCTATAGCCTAAGGCCTCGGAATCTAGTATGCTATACACTATGCGCCGCCCATTCTTAAGTGTGCTATACACTATGCGCCGCCTATGCTATAGCATTAGGTCTCAGTATCTCAAATTCTATACACTATGCGCCACATATGTCCCTAAATGCCATAGACAATGCGCCGCATAGTGTATGGCATTCTTAAATAAATGCATGGCATATGCTATGGCATTCTGCTCAACTAGGCAAAGCATTAGGCACCACCTATGGTTACTTTTGGTCTCCAAATCCGATTTTAATGGGCCAAAACTTGACCCAACCTTTTCTTATAAATATGAGACTTAGTCTTGAACCAAAAACACATTGGAAACCTAGCTTATGCACCACCTATAGTCTCCAAAACCTATCAAAAAGTTTCCTTTTGCTCTTTTTCATCACAAGAACATCATCCAAAGGCTTCAACCAAGTAAGTACTACTTTGTTCTTCATTTATATTTTGTAAGTACTACTTTACTACACCTATTATGAATTGCTAAATCTTGAAAAAGTATTGGTGATGTGAACGTGTTTGAATTGTTGATACAAAACCAAGTGAGTGAACATGTACGTTAGGATGCTCTTAACTTATGTCCGACTTGAATTTGATTTTGATGCATTGTTATACTACTTGCAGAATTGCTATAGTAATGAACATTGCATAATCTTTTCACTTGAATACTTACATGTTAGAATATCCCGTTCATCGGAATAAGACTTATAACTGCCTACCGACATAGGAGGTTGAGTTTATTGATAGAAACGATACCATGATGTAATCCCTATGTAGTAGTCTTGTTATACCTAACATGAAAGTATTGCAAAGGTTGCAAGAAGTGATATATCTCTGATTTTCTCATTGGAATATAGCTCCTAAAACGCATGTCGATGAAGTCTAAGTAATCGACCACTTTCACTTCACTAATTTGTAGCAACAAACTAAGTGTGGGGTGGTACCCCTACTGCTTGTGTATAGATTGTATCCATTGGGATTGTGCTACCATTAACACTATTTCAAGTCTCAGGTACAATGGCACCCAAAGCAAGACAAGGCAAAGAAAAGGCTACCACTTCCCAAAAGAGCAAGAAAAGAGGCCGCAAGGAGCAAGGAGAACCCTCCTCGCTGCAAATACCTCGACTCACGCTTGGAATTAAGTGGGATACTTATGAGGAACTTCTAAGGATGATGACTCTGATGATGATTCCAATGCAAGGGGTATGACCCCAGACATAGAGGATGAGTCCGACTAACCAAGTTCTTCTTATTTATTTTCCGCTGAGGACAGTGTACCGACTAAGTGTGGGGTGGTGGTATTGCATGCTATACTTCTCTACTCGCATCTATGTTTGTTTGCTTTTGTTTTATTTTTGTTTTATAATCTCATAGTTAAGATTTTTTTTAGTAGTTAATATTTTTTTTTAACTTAGCTTCGCATGAGATTATTCTAATAGGCAGCATGAGATTATAACAAGAGTATGTGCTACAATTATGACTATTGAGACGTTTAGTCTCCAGTTGTGACTCATTATGTGATATTATGTGGTTCAATTCCTTCACTTGTTGGGTCAAGAGTCTATATTACCTCCAATAAAGTCGACCATGTGCCTTGTGTGTATGAGATAATAGTATATTCTATGTTTGTGGCTGATGCTAGAACTTGCCTGGTATGTATGCAAAGCGAAAATAAGGAGTGTAAGTTTAGGATATGATTTAGGCATTTCTTTGGCAACCCATATTTGTTTACCTTCAGTTTTACCTACCCATGGACATCATCCTAGTTAAACCCTTTTGAGCCTTTAGCCTATTTCTTTGACAACCTTGTATGTAAGCCTAATCCATTTCTTTCAAGACCGTAATTTGATCCAAACTCCTAAGTGCTTTAAAGTGAAAAAGTCATGTGACAACATAAGAGGAAATTGGGTGAGTATGATGCTATAAATTGTAATGGTGCTTAAATGTGTTATGAAAAAGAAAGTGTTATCATAAGAGGTATGTTGTGAAAAGAAAAAGGAAAAGAAAGCTGAAAAGCGAGTTGTGCTTAAAATTGAAAAACAAAAGAGGAGAACAAGGGTGGTATAACAAAAGAAAGAAGAAAGGTTGAAAGAAAAAAGTGTCAATGATACAAAGTGATGTATTAAAGCGCTTAGGAACTTAGTCACTATTCCTGGCCAAAATAGTCCTACCCGTCCCTTAGCCTACATTACAACCATCAAAAGACCTACTTGATCCTAATCTTAACATTCTAATATTTAGTAGAGTATTACATTAAGGGCAAGCCTATGGTCATCAGTCGCTACATATGAATTCTTTGTGAGAGTGAGAGCAAGGACATTTTGATACCCATGTTTGAAAAATATGCTATATTTGTGAGTGATTATGGGTACTATATGGTGAGACACACATGGTTGATGAGTTTTGGATAGTTGTATATGATTCTATGCACTTTAACGTTTGCATGCGAGTTGATCACCATCACGAGTCTATACTTGAGGTTAAATTGTTTCTACTTATAATCGGAAAGCTACTCTTGGTTGATAATCGTTGTGCTTGTCTTAATAAATGTTTTGTGCTGTTGCTGTAAAAACCTTAAGTTGATGCTTAGAAGGACATGATATGTTGTTCGAGGACGAACAAAGCTCTAAGTGTGGGGTGTTGATGATAGGCGGATTTACACGCCTATATCAATATATTTTGCCCATATTTTAGCCTAGTTTTGAGAACAAATTATATATTTCATGCACTTTTAGTCCTTTTTCCTGTAAATGAGCTAACGAACATGACTAGGAAAGTTTCAGGTATAAATGATGCAAAATACAGCATTTTATGGCTAACTTGACGCAAAAGAAAGCTCACGAACGAAGGAGAAGGAAGTGGGACGCCTAAAGGACCAAAACTGCTGCATATAAAATCTGTCCTGGGCTAAAACAACAATTCTGAAGACTTTGGAGACTTACAGACGCAAAGATGGATTTTGACAATGATACATTAACCTAGTGCAATTAGGTTATGTATTTCATTATTTTATGAGGATTATGATAATGTTACCTTAACCTAGTACATTTGGGTTAAGGATTTCATTAGTCTAGTAGGATTTGGTTATTTATTTCATTAGCTTAGTAGGAGTAGGATATGGGTATTATAAATACCCTATCATGCTAGAGATTTAATGAATCAGACATTCATCATTCAACAATTAATTTTCTTCCATCCCTCTCATCTTCCACTACAAACACTTCTAATCTACTCTTCTATTCTTAAACTCCATAACAAGAGAATCGTTACTTGCTAAGGAATCACGCCTCACGCCTATCACTTGATCTACATGCCATTACTCAATATCGTGATATAATAACAATGTCAATCGTGATTTCCTTCGCATTCATGGGTAACTAAACTTCTCTGTTGGGGTTATGGAAGCCGAATGAGTTACTATCTATTGCTGTGAGTTTGTGAGTTCGAGGCACGTATATTGCTTATATCATTATTCTCTTCATCTTAATCTACATTCTTTGCGGTTGCAAACGCAAGAATACGCCAGTCTAACATTTAACTTGTTCGAGAGAAAAGTTATTTGTCTGGAAAAGAGATAATGTCAAGGTAGTAGGACACCCTTTCCTATTAAAAAGCTAGTGCCGTAACTGGACTAACCTCTTGGAGAATTCGTACCGTTAGACACGCTTTAAGCTCGAGAGAGTTAAAGTGAAATAGTCCTTGTTTAGGTCGAGAGACGCTTGGATTTACCATCGACTACAATCCTCTATAAGCAATTGCATGTCAGAATTCTACACACTCATAGCCAATAGAGACGTATACCTCAGAAGGTGGACATAACCCCAACGCTTCAATTCTCATTGTTTACAACCAACGTAACAATCTCTCTCTTTTTACTTTATTATTTTCAGCTTTTGTTTACATTACTTGCAAAACAAGAATCCCCCCTTCTTACGAGACTTGCACCAAAAGTTTAGTAATTTTACTTACTTGTTGGCCAAGCTATTCCCTGTGGGATCGACACCCAACCCAGGTTGGGTTCTATATTTGCTAACGACCACTTTACACTCAAACGAGAGCTGTAGATTGAGCGTTATCAATAGGTGACTTATTTTGGTCATTTTTTTTATTTTGTTGCTTATTTTGGTTCCGAGTTCACTTTTTAGCCACAATAAGTTATTTGAAAAATATATTATAGATAAATTTAGCATAGAAAAGAGTTTACTAGTTTAGTGTACTTGTATTCTACGTGTATGTCACGTCATATAAAAGATGACATATAAAAAAGATTAGTATATAATATTGTAATTAAAGTTATAATATATGTAATATTACATTCATGTAAATAAAAATAATATGTGTTCTTATAATATAGGCATAAGTCATCGACAGACCCTGAAACTTGTTTCAAAAATTCACTTAGACCCCTCAACTAAGGCCTGTACCTATCAGGCCCCTAACTTTCCCAAATTTTGATCCAATTGAGCATTTTTTGCCTACATGGCACTGTGCATGTTTTTTACTTGAGATTGACACGTGAAGCCAAGAAAAATGTTTTAACAAGCCAATTAAATATGGACATGTCAACCCCCAAAAAAACTAAAATTTAAATATAAAAAAAAGGCCATCTGGCCATTTTAATTTTTTTTTTAAAGTCTCTTCCTCAAGGCCATCTTCTTCCTCAAAAGGCCACTGGCCATTTTAATTTTTTGATCATCGTCTTCCTCAAAAGGCCACTGGCCATTTTAATTTTTTTTAAAAAGGTCTTCTTCCTCCCCTCAACAAAAACATTACCAATTAAGGGAGATTATCATTGCCACCATTGTTGTCGTTCCTTTTTACCGAAAAAAATAGAAATTACCATTACAGAATAGTATGTTGCTACCCCAATGAAAAAATACCAATTAAGAAGACGACGTGGTTGTAATTTGATTGTTGAATTCCAAATTTGAGATGTTTGTAATTTGATTGTTGAATTACAAATTTGAGATGCTTGTAATTCCAAATTTGGTTGTAATTTGATTGTTGAATTCAATACCAATTAAGAAGACGACGTGATTGTAATATGATTGTTGAACTCCAAATTTGGGATGGTTGTAATTTGATTGTTGAATTACAAATTTGAGATGGTTATAATTTCAAATTTGATTGTAACTTGAGTATTTAATAGCTTTACTATTGAAAATGGAGAAAAGAGTGGAAGAGGGGGCGGGGTGGGGGAATTAATTTTTTACTTGTGGTGGGGATGAAGAAGACGATAGTCTTTTGGGGGTGGGGGTGGGGGCTGGAGTGGGTGGGTGGGTGGGGGGCGGTTGAGGAGCCTTACTTTTTTTTTTTTCCAGTTTTTTACTTGGGGGATGAAGAAGACGATCTTCTGAGGGTGGGGGCGAGGGCAGGGTGTGGGAGGTGGGGAGGGTTATTTTTTTTTTAATTTTAAAATAATTTTCTTTTTTCATAATTTTTGAACCCACATGACAAGTGTCATTATTTAATTGGATTTTTAACTTATAATTTTTTTGAAAAAATTCGTTGCCACGTGTTTTTTTAGTATTAACCATTTTTGCCACGTTAGGTGAGTGTATCACACACTCGATGCCTGTTGGTGATTAGGCAAAAAAGGCCTAATTGGATCAAAATTTTGAGGGTTTAGGGGCCTGATAGGTACAGGCCTTAGTTGAGGGGTCTAAGTGAATTTTCGATACAAGTTTAGGTGCCTGGCGATGACTTTGACCTATAATATATGTGTTGCACATGTATGTCGCATCACTTATCAACACAAGATACAAACAAAAAAAGGATTATTGAAAAATAATAATTAATGCTAAAACTAAATGCAATATTTTCTTAAATGCTGAGAATCAACGTTATTAATTTTTTTAATAATTTAATAAAGGCCAAACCCATCGATAGCCCCCTAAACTTGGAACCATCTTTCACTTTGGCACCTCAAGTGGACGTTGTTTACTTTTGGCACCTCAAGTGGACGTTGTTCACTTTTGGCACCTCAAGTAGCCATAAACTGTGTCACTTTGACACCTTTTGCTGATTCAACAAAGAGAGTGTATTACACTCGCTTTTGGGCGCGTTTCAGAGGTATTTTCGTAATTTTATCGTCTTTCTTCCTCATTTTTTAATCCATTAGTTTTTCACCATTTTTTATCATCTTACTCCATTAATTCTTGGAGGTCAAGCTCACAATATCATCTTAGTTCATTAAGTTTTCACCATGATTGCTCCATTGAGGTCAAGCTCACTATTTTTCATCATTAATTCTTGGAGGTCAAGTTCACTATTTTTCACCATTGAAGTTAAAATGCTCCTTTGCTAAATTTTAGATTTAGAAAATTGAAGAGGTATAGTATTAGTTGAGGTTTGCTAGTTTCTAATCATCATTTTTTGATCAATTGGATGCGTATTTCTTATGGTTTGAACCCATACAGCTGAAGTGGTTATATTTTTTCCAGATTAATTAGATTAGTTGAGTGTGAGATTTTGCTGTTATGGCTACTTGTACATCAACTGTGTTTATGCCTCCTAATACACGATGGTCACGTAAGGTATTGACTGTTCTTGGTGGTAGACTTTGCCCCTTGAAAATTCAGGATGAGAAGATTTGATATTCGGGTGTAGGGTTTTGGATTGTGAACACTGATATTCAACCTCCATTGATGGAGGTTAAGCTTGAAAAATGGTTGGGTGAGGAAGATGAAGTCAAAGAATTTTTGTAATTATTTTGGTCAAAAGTCATGTGTCATTAATTCATTGGACACCTTGTAATATATTTTGGTCTTTTTTTCTCAAAAAAAAAAATCATGGATACAGATAATGACATGGAAATTTAATATGAGTTGGCACAAATTAATTGATTATTTAATCCATGTCAAAAGAGAGTGCAATTCACGCACCAGAGCTGATGCAAAAAAGTGTCAACATGACACAGTTAATAGCTGGTTGAGGTGCCAAAAATGAACATCGTCCACTTGAGGTGCCTAAGTGAAAGATGGTGCCAAATTCAGGGGGCTGACGATGGATTTGGCCTTTAATAAAGTAAGTTGTACATACATACATACATACATACATACATATATACATACATTCATACATACATACATATATATACACAAAAAAATATAAAGTGAGGACTTCAACATAGTAATGCAAAGAAGATGAATTAAATTTTTGTATAATATTGTAATCAAACTTTTAAACATTATTTCTTTAAAAAGTCGAGTTTTATATAATGACTTATACTAAATTTATAAAACTTTTCTATAAGAAAATAGTGGACTATGCGATTGAAAAAAATGATAATTTTTTTAAAAAAACTTGGCTACATAGGGTGGCTCCTTTGGTTGTATTTATATATGCTAGTCTAGTTAACGTATTAGTATATGTAGCTTAACAATTATTTTTCAAAGTTATACTTAAAAGTAATAATCTATGATATAATGCATGGCTAAAAAACATTTAACTTATAATAAAATGGAGCTTACAAAAAGTGAAATGATAATCTTAGGAATTAACTAAGTTATATTTTTATTCACTATAAAAATTAATTTTTGTAATAACAACAATATATCTAGTAAAATTTAATTAATTTCAAACAATAAATTTTTTATTGAGATTGCCTACCTCATGCGGTAGATTTAACTAAACACTATTAAAAAAAAGGACACTCGGTTAATTGAAATAACTTAAAGCATGTTGTGTTTCTCCATTTTCTTTTCTCTTATGAATCCTTTAATTTAAAAAAGAAAAAAAAGGAGAAATCAACACAATTATTAATAAAAAATGAATTTAGATACTTTAATTTTTTTTTACAGTCAAACCTATTTATAACGTCACCTCGTTATAATAAGATTCTACTATAGTGGCTCGGTTTTGTCTGAAATTATTTTTTCATGTTATATTTTACTTCTATATAATGACATTCTACCGATAGCAACAATGACATTTATTATAGCGTTACACTCTTTGTAAAATTATCACTCTATAATAGCATACTCAAATACTATGTAATAATGTTTTGTAAGAAATATATTATGTACAAAATAACTATCAAAATATTTATGGTAATCATCATTAATGTCATGCCACAGTAAATTTCAAGAATGAATATCTAATTAAAAGAAAAAATTACATTTAGATGTTATATATCAATTATTTTATAACTTCATGAAAAAAGACTACTAAATGAGATTTGAATGTCAAATGTCAGTATACATATATAACAATTATTTTATAACTTCATGAAAAATAAAATAACTATCAAAATATTTATGGTAATCATCATTAATGTCATGCCACAGTAAATTTCAAGAATGAATATCTAATTAAAAGAAAAAATTACATTTAGATGTTATATATCAATTATTTTATAACTTCATGAAAAAAGACTACTAAATGAGATTTGAATGTCAAATGTCAGTATACATATATAACAATACATCTCAATAGTAGACATTAAATTTTTGGACAAATACAACGACCATAGAGAGGTTTGACTGTACACATCTATTTTGAGTTAGAAAATTTTTATGAAACCAATTAGTTTGTAAAGAAAAGATTTTTATAAGTTGGGTATGAAAATTATTGATGTAGTAGTCCAATACTGTTTTAATAATCCAATATTATGTAGAAAAATTATTATCATAATATATTTATATATTTTTCTATTCAACTTGATGTAAATTATATATTTATAGTCTTTGTCTTTCATATGTAATTTAGTTCCATATATTTACTATTTTAACTTATTTATATTTAACTTTTTTCTAGAACACCAAATATTTTTACTTGTAGTAAGAAGTAAAAGAAAACAAATATTTTCACCAAAAAAAATAAAAGACAAAACAACCTTAATAAGAATATGAAAGGGAATGAAAAGTATCAATCAAAGCCCATACAAAATCTAAGTACAATATAACCTCACCTCGTTCTCCTTAGCCGCCCCACTTCTTCATCTCTTCTCCATATTTTTCTTTTTAATGATTAATGATTGATAAATTTATGATATTCTCCTCCATATATATTCATATTCTTATATTTTAGTGTTCCTCAATGTTATTGTATCAATTTGATTTATTTTTGAGGTTTAATTGTGTAGGTTATTCTATTGATAAAGTATATTTGCATATTGTCACATCCCTTTTCAACTCCGAAAAGATTTCAATTTTAAGTTCGAAAGAGTTTTTATTATTAAAGTGACAAAATGAAGATAATTTGTTTCGAAAAGGACCTTTTACATTCAAAACTCAGAGTTGCCACTTGGCATAATCTGGTGTGCCAAGTCACCATTGGAAAATCCTTTTCAAAACCATTTGACTCTTTAAACTGGTTTGCGAACAAAGATTCCGGCTAAGGAATTCTGTTGACCGAGGGAAGGGTGTTAGGCACCCCTCGATCCCGTGGTTCGACCACGGTCGTTTGGTGGAGCATATCGGCTAATTTTGACACTACGAATGTACAAACCACACAAAACACGTAAAACAATCAAACAAACAAACAAAACAAAAAGAAACAAATCAAAAGTACAGTGTCCAGTCCAATTTATACATTCCAAAATAGAAAAATGCAAAAAATAAATCCTATCTAACCTACACAAATACTAACTACGATCCCGTGCTTTGCCCGATGCCTCGGGCCTTCCTCACGAACGTCTTCCGCCAACATAGTACGTCGGGGCATTCCCCGGTGAATAAATACATTGTGTCTCGGGGCATTCCCCGGCTAAATAAATACATTTGAATTAAACACAATAAACTAGAAACCAAACATTCACACACACATTAAACATTCAAAACATTTAATAAACACATCACTCATAAGTTTTGCCTACCCAAACCGACATTTACCTATCCATTTCAACATATCATAATTCTATCACATTCCAACAATATTCATGCTCATTACGAATTAAACAAAACAACAATAAACCAAAGTTAATCTAAATTCAACTTTTTATCAATTTCTCAATTCCATCCCCAAAACAACCAATTTCAATTCTCAAACGAGATACCATTTCACCAAATCATAATCAAGCAAACCAACCACGAGTCAAAATAAATACGCATTCATCAACAACAAGGACCAAATAACATGCAATATTCAATCCAACACCAAATATAATAAACAATGAAATAAAATGAGAAAGAGAGTAGAATTGGACCTCAATTTGAAGCTTTCAAACTCAATGTTATTCGAATAAAGAGAGTCCGCACCCGGAAACCTCGAGCCGAACCTTAACACCAACAATTCAACTCGATAATCAGAAATAATGACCCGTTCACCGTCACTTTTCACCGACACTGTTCACTGACACTGTTCACTTCGTTACTGTTCACGCTATTACTGTTCACCGACACTATTTATGCTGGATTACCATTGTCCAGACCCTTTTTCTCTCTCGATTTTTTTTCTCTCGCATGATTCTCCCTTTCTCTCCCTCGTTTTTTTTTGTTCTTGTGAGGAAGATGATTTGGTGATTGTTGTTATTATGGAGAAGATGATGATGAAAGAATGAGCCTCCCTCCTTTTTTCCTTTTAGAATTTTCCTTTTATATTTTTTATTTGTTTTTTTTTTCTTTATTTATTATCCTATGTGGAAGCATATAATTGGTGGTTTGTGGGAATAAGCGTGTGGCATGGGGAAAAGTTAGTGTGGCATGTGAAAAGATGAGGGTGGCGTGTGGAAAAATGAGTAGGACGTGTGCCTTTTGCATGTATCCAATAAAAAAATGAAAAGTGAGGTGTTGAGGTGGAATAGTGAGGTGACAAAGATGCTATGTATTTAATTATTTTCAATTCTTTCTTCTTCTTCTTCTTCTTCTTTTTTTTTTTTTTTGGGAGATATTATCAATTAAACAAAAGTATGGTAAGGTGAATAAAATAAAAATAAAAATAAAAATAAAAATAAAAATAAAAATAAAAATAAAAATAAAAATAAAAATAAAAATAAAAATAAAAATAAAAATAAAAATAAAAATAAAAATAAAAATAAAAATAAAAATAAAAATAAAAATTTTAAAAAATAAAATAAAATAAAAATAATTAAAATATTTTCGGGAAAAGACAAAATTACGTGTCTACACTTATTAATCTCTTGTTGAAGTTTTATTAGAATTATAACAAATTAAACTAGCATTTTACATTAAAATTTCTTTCAGATGTGCTTTTTTTTTTTAATGCTAATTGTTGTATTTTTTTTTAATTTATAGGGTGCGATTTGGTTCTTGGATGAAAGAAGATTATGGACTCGATTTTGATGCAAAGAGTGAAATTACTTTGTCCTTAAATGCAATAGGATCAACATCTCCAATCTCCAAATTAAATACTTAGAACTTTTTTAATTTTGATATAGAACTTTAAAATTTTTATAGATGAAAGTTAAATTTCTAAATATATTGTACATAAATTTGATTTTATTTTGACAAGAATTTGGTCAATTTGTGTTTTACAAATTCTATTGTCTCTTGTAATTGTAAAATAATTGTGGACTTGAATGCCATGAACTTTAAATATACAATTGTACTATATTTTACAATTAAGATTTGAAATTATTCAAATGTCATTGTATGAATCAAGTGATACTCAAAGATTATTATGTTTTTTGTTTTCACAAAATATGAATGAATATGTCTTTGAGAATTTAAAAAAATTAATGGAAAAGTAACATCAACGAAAACATTTATTGTCATTAATAAAAAAATTGACTGATAAAATTAAAATGATAAAAATATTTGTCACAATAAAATTTAATTATGAAAATCTAATCACAAATATTGTGACTATTTACAGCTACAAAAATATAAATTTATAGCTAAACATATAGTTACTATTTCAATTGTTGTGCAAAATTATCATATATTTTGCCACAATAAATTTATTTGTGGCTAAAGTATAAAATAGCTACGACATAAATTAGTTGTGGCAATTAGAAAGTTAACTATTAGCTATAAATCTATATATTTTCGTGGCAATTAGAATTCTTTAAAATAGCCACATCACAAAAATTCTCGTAGCAATAGGCATTATTAGTCCTTAGCCACGAAACGTTAAAGTTTGTAGCTAATTTTTAGTTACGCCACTTCTAGCTACACATGCTACGGAAAAAATTATGATAGTTAAAGTGTTCAGCCACAAAAATTTTCAGATTTAGCTACGAAATACTTTATAGCAATATGTGCATATTGTTGTAGTGAATGGATAATTAGCTTTGATAATAAAAGGAATTGGTTGTGACGTTGTTATATACGATCCTAAGAATGATAATATACAAGACATTGTGGTACCGGATGTGTATAGATCTGCCATTACGTATGTGGAAAGCTTGATCTCGCCCAAGGGATACTACTGGTGTGAGAAGCGGCACAAAAAGTACTTTGGACGAAAGAAAGCAAGACCATCTTAGGTTATGACACTACTAGAAAATTTCTGTTCTTAATTTCCTAATTTTTCCATGTGAAGGCACAACTGCTCTTTCCTTTTTTCATTGATTCAATCATAATATCTGTGAAAATAGCTACTGAACATTTTTAGTGGAAAATTACAATGAGAAAATAGTGATTTCCTACTAGTGCGAAACCCAATTTCTAGTAACAAATCACACATACATACATATTGCATATATTATATATAACAATGACAACATACCCGGTGTCATATCTATTCCATATATATATATATATATATATTCAAAATGCCGTATGAGGTATCATGGTAATAACTTGTTTTTACAAGCTCATGCACTGGCTATTGGGATTAGGTTATGTGGCACAAATTTGAGAAATGTGAGATAAGGAAAAACCAATTATTTAGCCGATCTTTGCACCTGGGGAGATTTGATTGCAGGTGCAGTGAATCTTATGGAACAACAAAAGTCAATAGCCACACCGCATCCCGTAGGAGCAAGCTTGCATGTGCGACAAAGCGTCCCAGATGCGGCTTTGCTGCTACAAACAAACCTCCACAGTAGAGGGCAATCATTACCTTGCCTGACTTTGTTGGTCCGACCCCAAATCGATGGAGTGTTAGAGTCTCACATCGCTGGGTTAAAGGGTCCTTGGTCTCCTTATATGATCTTGGACAATCCTCTCCTCATGAGCTAACTTTTGAGGTTGAGTTAGGCCCAAGGTCCATTTCTTTATTATGGTATCAGAGTCAGGCCCACCCAGTTCATTGTTTTCGATGTTGGGCCCCCCGTCTTATATTGTCCACGCTCAAGATGTCCAACCCTGAGCATGCGGGGGGTGTTGGAGTCCCACATCGGTGGGTTAAAGGGTCTTTGGTCTCCTTATATGATCTTGGACAATCCTCTCCTTATGAGCTAGCTTTTGAGGTTGGGTTAGGCCCAAGGTCCATTTCTTTATCATGAAGGTTCTTTAACTGCACCTGTTTCAAAAATTGAAGAAAAACTAATCAAAGAGGGTTCGAAGTTATTATATATACATAAAAAATAATTTTAATCATGAATAAATAATTTTTTTTCGGCTGAAGGGGATTCGGATGAACCCCAAGCCAAAGGCTGGCTCTGCTCCTGGTTGCACCAGACATCAACAACCACCTCTAACAACCAACAAATCAAACTCGGATCCGACCCTCAGAACTAGGGGTGTACATCGGTCGGTTCGGTTCGATTTTACGTGTTATTGGTTCGGTTTATCGGTTTTTGGTTTTTAAATATGTAAAACCAATAACCAACCAATAAGATATTTTCTTATCGATTTCAATTTATCGGTTTTTGGTCCTTAATGGTTTGATTTTTGGTTTAACCAATAAGAAAATACTTATAAAATAGAAATAGTAACTACTAACATAAAAAATAAAATCTTAATTACCGCCAAAACCTATGCAATGCATTTTAGTTTACAAGAATCTTCAAACTTGAATAGAATGTTAGTTGGGAAAATAATTGAATCCTAATTGTTGAAAGCTATAAATGCTTCAAGCTTTTTATTACGATAATAGCCGAACTTTATATTGTGCCTTTGTTGCCCTGAATAGGTTAACACTTTGTGTATCACTGAATTATGAATTATTAGTGCATATAATCTATATATATTCACATAGATAGATAGATAGATAAATAGATAGATAGATAGAGAGAGAGATAGAGATAGAAAGATAGATAGATAGATAGAGAGAGAGATATTTAAATATATAACATAAATAGGGATAAAACAATAATTTAGTGTATCCTTATTGGGTTATCGGTTTAATCGATAATCCAATAAGCTAAAATCGATACCGAACCGTTTTCCCAATAAATTTTTTTATAAAACCAATAAAAAGCCGTTAACCCGATAACCCATATCAATAACCCAATAACATTTTTATCGGTTCGATTTATCGGTCGGTTCGATTTTTGCACAGCCCTACTCAGAACTCATGATACAAATCATATATGCCATCCATTTGAAAATGGTATTTTGAACTCAATGGAATCGTTAGATCACCGAACAGAGATTATTTGAACCAAATATTGACCAAAGTCAAAACTATGTCGCAAATTTTCAACTTTTCAACCAACTACTGAACTGGACTTCTTGGGATCGAAATAAAGATTCTGCTAACCCAAAGTTCACATTCTTGAACTAACTGAACTGTCAGAATTCTCATACGACCTCGATATCATCAAATATTGACTTAAGTCAACCATACTAACTTCCAAACCTTTCAAAAGTAAAATTTTGCATACTTCTCAACTGACCACCTCTGAACATTGCGTCACTCATAGCCACAAATCACAAATACCATAAAACAACTATAGAGAGGGGATAAAATGATCAAAATGCATCAAAACTAAAAATCACTGCAAGGGTTCTTACAATGATTTATAGATACATACATAATACGTGTAAAATTAAAAGTTATATCATTGTATTTTGCAACAAACGTATAAAAGAATTATTCAATTTGTAATGCTAATAAACTTAAATAAAAATCTATAATATATATGTTAAAAAAAATATTTTATGTAATATTAAAAATGTTATAGATGGAGGATTGAAAATAGTAAGGATAGAATAGACATTGAATAGGATTGGTTGAGGGGGGGGGTGATTATTTTTTCAAAGTTGAAGGGGAGTCTGATTGAGAGGTGTAAATGATTTTCACCCCTATATTAGATAGTTTTCCTAATTTGTAGGATTTCAAAATTTACTAGTATTAGTTCTTTGAATTAAATATTTTTCTTTATCAATCAGCTAGATCTTCTTTATGGATTAATTGCCCGTTTGACAAGCCTACAAGTTTTTGAAATCAAACTCATTTTGAAAAACATTTTTAAAAAAATACTTTTTAAATAAGTATTTTTGGTGAGAAATAATTTGTGTTTAATCTATAAATTTAAAAATTATTTTTAAACAACAATTAGTCAATTACTGTTTGACCAAGCTTTTTAAAATGGGTTTAAGTCTAGACAGGACCAAAACCAAATTAATCAATTGATGAGTGTTGATGGTGTACTACTTTAATCTCATGTTCAAGTGCAAGAGGAGATTACTCACTTCTATCAAAAATTGTTATGTGAGGTAGAACACAGTCTTACTTGAAGTTGATATCATTGTTATGAGTGTATTAGTGATATGAAGAGCCCAGTGTACAATGGTTTGAATGCTCCTGTCATGGGGAAGGAGATTACATATATGCTGTTTTATTCTACAGTGAAATAGTTTAGACATATTTCTTGTTGCACTATGTTAGGATATACTATTAACCATGTAATTTGTGTCATAGTATTATATTTTTATCCCATGTAAAGATTATATATTATATTAATAAAATATTTATTTGAATAGATCATTGCATTAACATGTGTGTCCTTTACTTGTATAGTAGACAATTTTGTGTATGGAGTATTTTAACTCATACACGGAAGATTAAAATTATCGGCTCTTATAAGTAATAAATTAATGTTCACAATCAAAGATGAGGTAGGACAAACATCTTGATGATTGTAGCACAAGATTAAATATAATTTGATCTTAATTATGAGAGTGGTAATATTCCAACTTCTTGTGCTAGTACATTTTGTATGTATTGAACAGATCAATTAGAGATGTTCGTTTATGTTTTGAATATTAATAAGCGATTTTTCTAGTCCATTACATGTACTTATACTCTTAATCTTGATATAATTATCATAATCTATGTGGTTTGTTTTGTCGTTTTAATCTATTAAAAGGTGAGACTCTTTTGTGAGTCAACATATTTCTAATAGGTTGGATGATGACGAATCACTTAGTGAAATATTAATTAGTTGATAGAACCATGTCTAGGACTTGAGATGGAAGACACCTCTTTATGGTTACTTATAAGTTTTCACGTGAAAACCCTGCAGGTGAATTTTGTATACGTCATGTGAAATAAGTTAAGCATTGTGAATAAAGGATTAAATTAATCAATGAGATAAAATTTTCAGAGAATTTAATTTAATTGATTGTGTGTCGGTAATTCTAACATGGGGAGTTAAATAAGATGTAATGGTAGATTTTGAATTAAATCGAGGAATCCAATTATAAATTTTTAGTGGAATAACTTGTAATATATTATGATATGATAATTCTTTCATCACCGAATTAATATCATAATTGGAAGCCCCACTTAATAAATCTGCGGTCCCTGCTATACCTGATTAACTAATCAATTTTGGAAAAGAGAAAGAAACTTACTAGAAGAAGTAATATTATTTACCGATCTTCTGAAGCAAAAGGATATTTTCTGACTTTAAATTAAAAACATTCCTTTTAAGATTAAAAACTGGTTTGAACAGCTAAAGAGGCCTAAAACGTTTTGAACAGTGGAAAAGGCTGAAAACATTTTGGATAACTGAAAAGGCCTAAAATTTTTTGGACAACTAAGAGGGTATAAACGTTTGCCTCTTGGTTTTCCCCTCTTTAAGAGAAAACAGGAATAAATAGGGATTTTTATTTAGAAGATGATTATCACTTGACATATTCTCTTTGAATCCAAAAAGTACTTGCCCACACAAGTTTGATAGCAAAAGTTAGTCAGGATATAGTAGAAGACTATAGTCCTAGAGGTCAAAGCAGTGAACGAATTGTGTGAAAGCTTCAACAGGTAAGTAGCTTTTCAATTTCGTTTGATGATTTATGTTATCTAGATTATATGTAAGTTATATTGATCCTGTAGAATTATTGCTTCCGCTGTGCATGTTCTAACATACTATACATTATAAGATGATCTCTGAGGTTTTGACTAACATGCTACAATGAGTAACGGATTTCTTGATGGATAAATCCCAGAATATTTTTGTCCATGAGAGATTGTTAGCTGATAATATAATTGTGAGTCATGAACTCATTAAAGGGTATGGTATATCACCAAGGTGCATGATTCAGGTTGATACATAGAAAGCATATAACTCACTAGAATGACTTTACTTGAAGCAGATATTACATGAGTTGTGGGGTTTTCCAAGATTATTTGTGGCATGGATCATGGAGTGTATCACAACAGTATCCCACTTCATTCTTATTAATGGCTCACCTTAACCTTCTTTCACAGCAAAGAAGGGACAGAGACAAGGAGATCCTTGTCTCCGTATTTTTTTGTTAGCCATGGAATACCTCTGTAGACTGGTGGACTTTAAAAGGAGAGGAACTTTTTACTTATCACCCTAGGTGTGCTAAACAAAAGCTGATATAGTTGGGGTTTGCAAATGAACTTCTTTTCTGTTGGAGAGATGTACAACTAGTTTCTTGCCTCTATGCTAAATTTGCAACATTCTCTCAGGCTTCTGGCTTAATGGAAAATCCTCCAAAGAGCTCTGTTTATTTTGGAGATGTCAAACTAGAGGTACAACAACAGATTATGGAGTTACTGGGATTTGAAAAGGGGAGTCTTCCTTTTAGAAAAAAATATTATGCAAACAAGCCATAATGCAATCAACGTGAAAATCTTAAATTTTCTTTTTTAACTCCCAACTTGCAAATAGCAGAAATCAAAAATATAAATTGAAAAAAATTGATGCAAGTTTGAAATAATAATTCATATTTACTATGCCTTTGTTAGGATACTGAAATTTTGATGATGGACATATGGATGAAACATGTTTTGCAAGCTGGTCCACACAAGTGTAGAAAGAATAGTCGTAAGCAAGACTACTGATAAGATAAACATGCGTAAAGTTAGGAGTGAATAAGCAAGGAGGTTCATATATGCTCTCAACACTTATCACATGCAGCAAAGAGGATAAAAAGGAGGATAAATCCAACACTTAGAGATTGAGTTGATTAAGGAGTTCAGCCAAACTAGGGGATGAAGTAGAAGAGTCCTATTTGTTCAAGGTGATAGAAGGCTGTAACAAGGAGTGAAACTTCCTAGTAGAGTCCTACTGAAGACAGAAGAATACATCATCTAAAGGACTTAATCAGGAGTTTGTTTAAATACAAAAAACGACATTCAAGTGTTTCACTCAAGCACCGATAAAGAAAAGCGTCAATCAGCAAATCAGTTCACTAAACTTGAAGAAAAACCTAGTTCTTTACTTAACAAGTCATAGAATTTGTAGTAGGTTGGTTATTTGGGTTGTAATGAGTCTTTGTTCTAGTCTCAGTGAATTATAAACTAATTTAGGAGTTGTGTCTTCAAGTTAGGGAACTCAAAGACTTGGGTACACTTACCTTGGGAAGATTTGTGTTATTGTAGAAATAGGAGTTAGAAGCTTTAATTCCTAGTTTACAAGAAGTCTTGTAATTTGTTGATTGTGGAGGCTCAAGAGTATTAGTGAAGTTGGGGTTAAATCCTGTAGAGGTACATGTCGTGATTTTTTACACCTTTCTTGAGCCAAGTGTTTTTCACGTAAAAATAATTGTCTTCATTTTTACTTTCATGAACCACGTTAGTTGACTTGTTTCACTGATAGAAAACTATTAGAGTAAAACTCTAAAATAAGTAGGGTACGCACTTTAACAAGTGGTGTCAGAACAAGGTTGTCTTAAATAAGGTTAGCACCTAAGAAAAAGATCACTATGATAAATTCTGCACCTCCTATTGGTCACAATGAAGGTCAGTCAACTACTAGACCTCCACTCTTTGATGGTTCTCACTTTATCTGGTGGAAAGCCAGGATGAAAATATTCATCCAAGGTGAAGACTACGAATTATGGGATAGGATCACTGATGGTCCTACTATTCCAATGAAATTAGTTGATGGTGAACAAGTCAAGAAAGTAAGGAGTGAATTTACTGTTGATGACTTAGTGGCATTAAAGAAAAATTCTAAGGCTAAGAATATCTTAGTCTGTGGACTAGGACCGGCTTAGTACAACAAGTGTCAACTTGTACCACTGCTAAGCAAATTTGGGATGCACTAGTCAATGCACATGAGGTTACCTCTCAGTTAAGAAAATTCAGGATTGCTCTTCTTTTTACTGAGTATGAAGCATTTAAGATGAAGAAGAATGAATCCTTGTATGAGATGATGACAAGGCTTACTGCCTTAACAAATGAGCTGACTTCCTTAGGAAAGGTCATCATTGAATAGGAACAAGTTGAAAAGGTGCTAAGGGTACTACCAAAATCAAAGTGGAATGTTAAAGTGACTGCAATTAGGGAGGCAAAAAATCTCATAGGCATGACACTGGATGAACTAGTAGGAAATTTGAGGACTTATGAAATGGAAATTGATGGAACAAATAAACAAGCATCCCCTGAGAAAGTCTTGGCTTTAAAGGCCTCAGACAGTGATGATGAAGTAGAACTTGACCAGGAACAAATTGCCTTCATAACTAAGAACTTCAGTAAATTCTTTAAAAAGAAAAAAGGAACAGGTAGAAAGAAACATTCCAATGACAATCCAAATGGATGCTATACGTATAGAAAGACTGATCATTAGATCAAAAATTATCCTGTTTGGGAAATAGAATGGAGGAAAGAAAGGGCTGAGAAAGAATTGAAAGAAAAATCCAAAAAGAAGGAAGAATATGCTATGGTATTAGCCCGGGGATGTGATTCAGATGATGATGAAATTGATGAAACAACATTCATAGCCTTAGGAGACTCTGACTTAGAGGAAGAAGATGATGCTTCAGAGGTAAGTATACTTGAGCTTAAAGAAAAATTACATTTATTTTTAAAAACAAAACTTATTTCCTTGATGAGTACATTAATTGATGATTTCCAATAATTAACTTCTGATAGGGATTAGTTGTTCAACAGTCTTGCAAGTCTAAAATTTGATCTCATTGATTTAAAAGTTTGCAAGAATACAGTTGAAGAAGAAAACTACACTCTCAAGAAATAGGTTACACAACTTGATTCTTTAAATAATTATTTTAAGTCTGAAGTCTTAAAATTGACACTCACTAAAAATGGAAAAAAGTTCACGAGTAAAGAACAAGAAAGTGTTGAACTTGAATTAGTAAAGTACAAACAAAAATGTAATGATGCAACACATATGGTGGATAAACTAAGTCAAAAAGTCTCTAAACTGAAACTTGATCTTGAAAGAGAAAACAAGTAGACAAATTCTTCAAGAATTGTTCATAAGTTAAGTGAAAGAAATCATAGTGAAAAGGCAGGTTTGGGTTTCTACAAAAGTCTTGATGATCCTAAAGACTTATGTTATATCTGTGGTAACCTTGGACATCCAACCACTGAATGTCCTGTGGCTGCTAAAAGCAGATTTAGCAGTCAAAACCTGGCAAATAAATTTTCTCAGATCGAGAAAAAAATAACTTATTTTGGTCAGAGAAACAGGTTACATTACATGTTGCCTGTATGGATTAAAAGAAATTTAATTCATCCATTCACTCATAAAATAGGACCCAAGATTGTTTGGATTCCTAAGTCTAACCATTGATTTCTTGCAGGAGAAGGTGAAAAAAAGCAAAAAATATTGGTACCTGGATAGTGCTTGCTCAAGACACATGACTGGTGATAAGAAAAAAATCCTTTCACTCTCCAAAACAAATGGATGAGGAGTTTCTTTTGGTGATGGCAAAAAAGGGAAGCATTCCTGGAGTTGGAAAAATAGGCATATCTAAATCAAGAGCATTGGAATATGTCTATCTTGTAGAAGGATTGAAGCACAACCTGCTGAGTATTTCACAACTGTGTGATAAAGGTAATAAAGTTATTTTCTCTTCTATAGGAGTCAAAGTCAAGAGGATGTACACCAAAGAGATTGTGCTCACTGCAAGGAGATACAAAAATGTATACAAAGCTAACATAATGGCAATGCTAGGAACAAAGTTGATCTGTCTGAGTGCAATGGATAATGATCCCCTACTTTGGAAGAGGAGACTTGGACATGCAAGTCTAAAACAACTAAACATACTTTCTTCCAAAGATATGGTATTGGGTTTGTCCGAGGCCAAGTTCAAGGAAGAAAAGGTATGTAGTGCCTGTGTAAAGGGGAAGCAAGTAAGATCTTCTTTTAAGCCAAAGAACCATGTCAGCACTACCAAGTGCCTTGAACCGGTCCATATGGACTTGTGTGGACCAATGAGACTTCAAAGCAGAGGTGGAAAAAGGTATGTTTTTGTAATTGTTGATGATTATTCTAGATTTATCTGGACATTGTTTCTAGCTTCTAAAAAAGACACCTTTGATGTCTTTACTATTTTTTATCAAGAAAATTAAAAAGAAACTGGGCACTTCTCTAGTTTCCATAAGATCTGACCATGGTACAGAATTTGAGAATGTTAAATTTTTAGAATTCTGTTCTACAAATGGTATAGATAATAAATTGTTTGCTCCCAGAATACCACAACAAAATGGAGTGGTAGAAAGAAAGAATAGAACTGTAACGGCCCGTAATTCGGGCTACAATATAGACCATGATTTTGATGCGTTGTTAACCCCGAAGCCATAAAAATCCTATGCCAACACCGCATGTTTATTATCGTGTAGCATGTGAAATCCAATCAAGCTTGAATTTAGACCATAGAGGTCCCTCAACTCAAGGACGAGTTGAAACTATTTTGATCGACTAAGTTTTAGTGGATGTTGTAAAGTGTGTCAGCTTTCTTCGACCATAACTCTCTGTATATGTCGAATTACGGAAACCTACTATGTGTAAAATGATAGGTATTCCAGTTAGCTTTCCAACGATACCAATTTGGCTAAAATCCGACACCCGAGCAAGAAGTTATGGCCTTTCAAAGTGATAAGCGACGCCTAACCAATCGCCCATGGCCACTGGCTAGGCGATAGCCTAGGTAGTGTCTATGTGAACATAGGCGATAGCCTAGGCAGCGCCTATGTAAACATAGGCGATAGCCTAGGCGGCGCCTATGTGAAGATAGGCGATGGGATGGGCAGCACCTATGTAAGGAATTCTAGTGATTTAAGCACTCCGTGTTGAGGACAAAGTGGTCCTTTTCCACCCTTACTTAGACCTAAAACACGAGATTTACTTACAAGGACCCCAAAATACTTATTATTTCATCAAAAGTGCTCAAGATTCTCCTTAGGGTTTCAAAATAAAAACCCAAGCTACTCAAGATTCAACCGTGGGTTTTAGAAACAAATTGCATATTTGGAATCCTCTCAACGTAGGCTTCAAGAAGCACCTAATATTCATAGTAATCGAGGTACGTGGGATTATCCAAAAATTTCATGGGTGTAGTTTTACGAACATGCATGCTTTTAAATGGGGGTTTTCAATCAAATGCTAATATCTTGTTTTCAATATGATTTCTAAGTCATTTTCTTTATGTCATGGGAATTGTTTGCCTATATACTTCAATGGTTGAAACCATGCATACGTGATTTGAGATATTCCATGGAATTTGATAAATATGAATGATAAATTGTTTTCAAATTCCCATGATAATGTTTCAATAGTCCATATTATATTGTGATCAACAAAAGAGAGCATGAATTTGAAATAAATATTGTTCACCATTTGTAAATAATAAAGCACCTTGGTTTTTACATGATTATGCATATGTGGATGTGACATTGATGACTTGCAAGTTGGGTATGACGATACCCTTCAAAATATGATATGCGATTGAACAAGATGAAATTTGAATGCATTGATTTTACATGAGAAAGGTGGATGCCCGAAGAAGGTGTTTGAGACACAAGCGGCTCATCGCTGGAAGAACGTATTTGCCGACACGAAATATTGGTACCAGACTAAGCGATATGTGTACTTGACTTCATGTCATTCCCAAATTGGGACTATAGGTAAGAGCCCGAGCCAAGTGATCTTGGGCACTATCATTGGGTCGAGACACCATGCTGTGTGGTCTTGAGTGTCTCTCCCTAGATTATACTCTAATCTCGGCGGAAATTGAGTTTTGACAGTTGGTGTAAATTATGTAGGGTATTCTACCTAGCTCAGTTGCATTTCATTATTGTTGAGAAAACTATTGCATTACACCCATGTGTTTTCAAATGATTTGATACGAAATTGCTTTACAATGGCTCTCAATTATACTTTGTAAAAATATTATGTTTTGTTTTGATATCTCTGCATGCCAATACTTTTGTGCTGACCTCCTCCCCTCTCCAACCTCTCAGGTTTAGAGGCCCTGTCTAGGGGTCAAGAGAATCAGTAGAACTTTCAGACAGAGCTGTAGAGACAAGTGGTGAGCCTTCTATATTTTGGAAGGTCTTAAGTCCTGTAGTCCTTTTATCTTATATTCAGTTTTTGGGTCTACTGGGGGCCTTGTCCCAGTTTTCAGATAGTTACTTGTTTTCAGTTATGTAGTAGAGATTTCGTAGACGATTTTCGAAATATTGATTGAGATTGTGGGACATTATTACCCATTATTGTTTTCATATGATTCTTGACCATGTTTTCGTTATATTGTGTTTCTTCCGCATTACTTTAATCATATGAATTAGGTGCATGATTACCAGACAGATAGGGGTGTTTCGGGCCTCAAAGGTTCGAAATTCCCGTCACAGCCAGGCCCTGGTTTGGGTCGTGACAAACTTGGTATCAAAGCACGGTTCATGGTCCCAGGGTGTCTGTGAAATCGCGTCGGGTAGGGTCTTGTTTATGGGTGTGTAGCGCGCCATACTTATAAGTAGGAGGCTACTAGGCATTTAGGAAATGTTTCCCTTGTTTGTGATTTAGTTCGTGCTTCAGAGTCTGAACTGTCCCCTAATCAATGATCACTTGTGTTTCAGAAAAACACAGTTATGCCTCCACGTCGTATCGTCGATCAGAATACTCAGGCAGATGAGGTCCGTCCCACCCATGGGATGTGGACCCGTAACAGGGTTCACTCTCCAGAATTTGTCCCTACTCCGGTAGTCCCTCCAATCCCGACCAGTCCACCTTGGTCTCTGGGGACTAATGTCAACCGTCCCCCAACTGCTCAGGGAGATATTTCAAATGCAGAATTCAGAAGGTCTATTCATATGCTAACGCAGTTGGTAGCCAACCAAGCTCAATGATTTGAAGATGTTGGGTCTGCATCTGTTAGATCTGAGGCTACTAGACTCGGATATTTCATGAAGATGAATCCACCTAAGTTTACTGGCACTAAGGTGGAGGAAGATCCACAGGAGTTCGTGGATGAGATGGAAAAGATCTTTAAGGTGATGCATATGGATGAGGTTGAAGGGGTGGAGTTAGCAACCTATCAGCTCAAGGACATTGCGAGTCAGTGGTATGCCGACCGGGAAGATGAAAAAGGTGAAAGTACTGAGCCCACAGTTTGGGGCGAATTTGTGGAAGCCTTCCTTGATCAATTTTTTCCTCTGGAGTTGAGGGAGTCCAAAGCGGAAGAGTTTATGAATCTGAAGCAGGGCAGTATGAGTGTCCAGGAGTACACTTTGAAGTTTAATAAACTAGCCCGTTATGCACCAGAGTTGACTAGTAATATGAGGGCCCGAATGAGGAAATTTGCATCTGGCCTTGCTGATGAACTGGTACTTGAGTACTAGGGGGCTATGTTGAATAAGGAGTTAGACTTTACTCGACTGACCGTTCATATACATCAAGTGGAAGAGAAGAAGAAAAAGATTGCTGAATCTAGAGAGAAAAACAGACAGGCTAAGAGAGCTAGATCTATGGACCAGCATCAGAGTCAGCCGCAGAGTGGTAACTGGGGTAATAAGTGGTCGAATAAGAAGAAGTTTTGGAATAATGTACAGTCAGCAGCCAGCGCCCCAGTAACCTGACCACCGATAGACAGAAAAACTTAGAGTTTTCAGACTCCTCATGGGTCCAAAGCTCTAGGTACACAGTCTCAGGGAAGTGTGGCCCAGCAGCGTCGTACTCATCCGCGGTGTGAGGTTTGTGGAAGGAATCATCTAGGGAAGTGCTAGTTTGAGGAAAGAAACTGCTATACTTGTGGCAAAGTGGGTCACCTTCAGAGAGATTGTCCTTCTGCTGGAGTAAATATGAGGGGGGGGGGGGCTAAGTCCCAAGCCACCTCCACATCTCCTTTTCCTAAGAGTGCCCCTTCAGCTGCCGGAAGCGGTCGCAACCAGTTATATTCTTTGACTAACCACCAGGAGGCGGAAGCTTCACCAGATGTTATCACCGGTATGTTATGAATCTTTTCTCGTGATGTTTATGTATTGCTTGATCCCGGGTCTACTTTATCCTATGTGACCCCTTATGTGGCTGTTGGTTTTAGGTTGGAGCCCGAAGTTATTGTAGAACCCTTCTCTGTTTCTACTCCTGTAGGTGATTCTGTTGTTTCTAAAAGGGTTTCTAGAAATTCTATCGTGTCTATTCATGGTAGGGAAACTGTGGCAGACCTTATAGAACTGGATATGATAGACTTTGATGCCATCCTTGGGATGGACTGACTCCATTCGTGTTATGCCACCCTTGATTGCAGAACCCGAAAGGTCACTTTTTTTTTCCCGAATGAGACACCCGTTGTTTGGGCAGGGAGTTCTGTGGAACCTAGAGGTCACTTTATCTCTTATCTTAGAGCCCGAAAGCTTATCTCCAAAGGTTGTATGTATCATCTAATCCGAGTAGAAGATTCAAAAATTGGAAAACTTCCTCTGCAGTCAGTCCCTGTAGTGAATGAATTCCCAGAAGTCTTTCCCGAAGATCTCCTAGGGACACCCCCTGATAGGGAGATAAATTTTGGCATTGATGTATTGCCAGACACTCGTCCTATTTCTATTCCGCCATATAGAATGGCTCCAGTAGAACTAAAGGATTTAAAAGAACAACTTGCAGACCTCCTAGACAAAGGTTTTATTCGTCCTAGTATTTCCCCATGGGGTGCACCCGTGCTTTTCGTGCGAAAGAAGGATGGGTCCCTTTGGATGTGCATAGACTACCGTCAACTGAATAAGGTCATGATTAAAAATAAATATCCTCTTCTAAGGATTGACAACCTTTTTGACCATCTTCAGGGTGCCAAGTGTTTTTCAAAAATAGACCTTCATTTGGGTTATCATCAGTTGAAAGTTAGGGATTCAGACATACCCAAGACAGCCTTCCGAACCCGATATGGTCACTAAGAATTTCTAGTCATGTCCTTCGGGTCGACTAACTCCCCTCAGCCTTCATGGATCTTATGAATAGAGTGTTCCGTCAGTTTCTTGACTTGTTCGTCATTGTATTTATTGATGATATTCTGATCTATTCTAAGAATAAAGAGGATCACGCCAATCACCTCCGAATTATACTTCAGACCCTTAAGGATCATCATCTGTATGCCAAATTTTCTAAGTGTGAATTCTGGTTAGACGCTATTGCCTTCCTAGGGCATATTGTGTCTAGTGACGGGATAAGAATGGATCCCCATAAAGTTGAAGCAGTGAGAAAATGGCCCAGGCCTACAACTCCAACTGATATTCAGAGTTTCTTAGGTTTGGCGGGGTATTACAGAAGGTTCGTAGAGAGTTTTTCTTCCATAGCTGCTCCGCTTACTAAACTGACTCAGAAAAAAATGAAGTTTGTGTGGTCTGACTTGTGTGAAAATAGTTTTGAGAAATTGAAGGACAAGCTGACTACTGCTCCTGTTTTGACCCTTCCCGAGGGTGTAGATGATTTTGTGGTTTATTGTGATGTGTCCCGTGTGGGACTTGGTTGTGTATTGATGCAGCGTGGTAAGGTGATAGCTTATGCATCTAGGCAGTTAAAGGTGCATGAGCGCAATTACCCCACTCATGACTTGGAGTTAGCAGCCGTGGTGTTTCCACTTTGAATCTGGAGGCACTATCTCTATGGAGTGCATGTTGATATTTATACTGACCATAAGAGTTTACAGTATGTTTTCTTACAGAAAGAATTGAACCTCAGGCAGAGGCGTTGGATGGAGCTTTTGAAAGACTATGATATAAGTCTGCATTACCATCCGGGAAAGGCAAATGTTGTAGTCAACGCTCTCAGCAGGTTGTCTATGGGCAACCTTTCTCATGTAGAAGAAAGAAAAAAAGAGATAGTGAAGGATATTCACCGCCTTGCAAATCTAGGAGTGCGACTCTTAGATTTCAAAGATAGAGGGGTGATTGTTCATGAGTTGGCTAAGTCATCTCTTTGTGCTGAAGTTAAGGAGAAGTAGGTTGAAGATCCCATCTTGATGCAAATCAAGAAAGATGTGGGTCAACAAAAGGTTATGACGTTTGAAATTGGTGGCGATGGTATTCTGAGATTTTAGGGTAGGTTGTGCGTTCCGAATGTCGATGGGCTATGGGAAAGAATCCTTAATGAGGCGCACACTTCGAGATATGTCATTCACCCAGGCTCTACTAAGATGTACCATGATCTGAAAACCTTGTATTGGTGGAATAACATGAAACGTGATGTAGCTGATTTTATGTCCAAGTGTTTGAACTGTCAACAAGTGAAGGTAGAACAAATGAGGCCAGGTGGTACTTCCCAAGAAATAGCCCTGCCTTTATGGAAGTGGGAGATGATAAACATGGACTTTATTACAGGACTTCCGAGATCCCTAAACCAGTATGATTCTATATGTGTGATTGTAGATCGGTTCACCAAGTCAGCCCACTTTTTGCCTGTGAGGACTGATAACGCCCAAACTACAACTCTCGTAAGAGTGTAAGTGGTCGCTGTCAAATATAGAACCCAACTGGGTTGGGTGTCGAATCCCACAGGGAATACTTGGTCACTAAGTATTGCAATTATTAATAGACTGTTGATCGAAAATTCCACGGAAAAGGGGGGATTGGGTTTGGCGTGAATTAATACTATGGAAGTAACAACAGAATGCTTGATTTAGTAAGATTTAATCACTGAGAAAAATAAGTTAGGGTTATGTCCACCTTATGAGTTCTACGTATCTATTAACTATGAGTAATGCGGAATTCAGACATGCATGCACTTATAGAGATTCGTATTCTAATGGTAAATCCTAGTGTTTCTCAACCATCAAGGATTATTTCACTTTAACTCTCTCGATCTTAAAGCGTATAACTAACGGTACAAACTCTCTAAGAGGTTAACCCAGTTACGGCACTAACGTGTAAATAGGGGTTGGTAGCCCTATTTCCTTGTCACACTTTCTTTTCCAAACATGTAACTTTTCTCTCGAACAAGTTAATGCTATAATGGCCTATTCTCTATGTTTGCAACCACGAGAATTAAATTAAAATGAAGAGAGTAATGATATATGTAGCATACGCATCAAGAATTCACAAACTCATAGTAATAGATAGTATATCAAAAGGCTTCCATAACTCTAATAGAGAAGTTTAGCTACTCATGATTGTAAAGGAAAACAACGAAGACATCATCATCATCATACCAAAACTAGAACAATCTTCGCGAGAGGATGCTTTTAACGTCAATGAGGGATGACGTTTTTCCTCTTAGCCGTCTTTCCCCAAATATGTAGCGTGTTTCTCTGTGTTAAAGTTACAGAAATTGTAACGTGAATAATCAAAAGTGATCGAATGAATGAATGAATGCTGAAAAATTCAGCAAATAGGGTTTTTATAACATCCTTGTCCTAGTCCTATTAAGTTACTGCTGCACCCCTAAGTATTTAAAAATACTGCTTTTGCCCAGGACAATTTCTCCATGCGTCACATTCAGTCCATAAGCTTCCAAAAGCTGCCTTCCCTCTTCTGTGAAATTTTCCTTTGCTGCCCAAAGGTCCACAAAGTGCTGAAATCTTCATCATTAATACCTGAAAATATGCTAATAACGTAGGTTAGCTCGCTTACAGAAAAATGGACTAAAAGTGCAGGAATTATATATTTTATCCTCAAAACTTAGCTATAACATGGGTAAATTATGGTGTTTAGGTGTGTAAATACACCCAACATCAAGGACTAATTATTCGGGAGAGGTTTATGCTAAGATTTACATTGAGGAGATAGTTCGATTGTATGGGGCACCAGTATCCATTATATCCGATAGAGGTACGCAGTTTTCATCTCAGTTTTGGAGATTTTTTTAGATGGGTTTAGGTACATAAGTGAATTTGAGCACAACTTTCCACCCTCAAACGGATGGGCAAGCTGAGCGTACCATTCAGACCCTCAAATATATATTGAGGGCATGTGTCATTGATTTCAAAGGCAGTTGGGTAGATCACCTGCCACTGGTTGAATTTGCTTACAACAATAGTTACCATGCCAGCATCAAAATGGCCCCTTTTGAGGCTTTATATGGGAGGAGATGTAGGTCTCCGATAGGATGGTATGAAGTGGGTGAGACTCAGTTGTATGGGCCTGATCTTGTTCATCAGGCGATGAAAAAAGTGAAGATCATTAGAGAACGACTCAATACTACTCAGAGTCGTCAGAAGTCCTATGCCGATATTCGGAGAAGAGAAATAGAGTTTGAAATTGGTGATTGGGTGTTTCTCAAGGTTTCTCCTATGAAAGGAGTTATGCGGTTTGGAAAAAGGGGTAAATTGAGCCCTCGTTATGTAGGGCCATATCAGATTTTGAAAAGGGTTGGTACAGTTGCGTATGAGTTAGAATTGCCTGCAAGTTTAGGTTCCGTTCATCTGGTATTCCATGTATCCATGTTGAAGAAATGCATTGGAGATCATTCTATGGTATTTCCAGTAGAGGGTATCAAAGTGACAGACTCCTTGTCTTACGAAGAAGAGCCCATTGAAATTTTAGATCGCCAAGTTCGAAAGCTGAGGAGCAAAGAGATAGCCTCAGTAAAGGTACTGTGGAGGAATCAGAAAGTTGAAGAAGCAACTTGGGAGTCAGAAGATGACATGAGAATTAGATATCCCAATTTGTTTGCTTCGATGGAGGAGGAGACAGAAGGTACTATTCCTATCTTATCTTTCATAGTCCTTTATTATGCTTAAAATCATGTCTGTCTGTGTCCCGCATCATCATTCGGGGACGAATGATCCTAAGGGGGGATAATGTAACGCCCGGAAATTCGGGCTACAATATAGACCATGATTTCGATGCTTTGCTAATCCCGAAGCCATAAAAATCCTATGCCAACACGGCATGCTTATTATTGTGTAGCATGTGAAATCCACTCAAGCTTGAATTTAGACCATAGAGGTCCCTCAACTCAAGGACGAGTTGAAACTATTTTGATCGACTAAGTTTTAGTGGACGTTGTAAAGTGTGTCAGCTTCCTTCGACCATAACTCTCTGTATATGTCGAATTAGGGAAACCTACTATGTGTCAAATGATAGGTATTCGAGTTAGCTTTCCAACGATATCAATTTGGCTAAAATCCGACACCCGAGCAAGAAGTTATGGCCTTTCAAAGTGATAAGCGACGCCTAACCAATCGCCCATGGCCACTGGAAAGCATAGGCGATAGCCTACGCGGCGCCTATGTGAACATAGGTGATAGCCTAGGCAGAGCCTATGTAAACATATACGATAGCCTAGGCAGCGCCTATGTGAAGATAGGCGATGGGATGGGCGGCACCTATGTAAGGAATTCTAGTGATTTAAGCACTCCGTGTTGAGGACAAAGTGGTCCTTTTCCACCCTTACTTAGCCCTAAAACACGAGATTTATTTCCAAGGACCTCAAAATACTTATTCTTTCATCAAAAGTGCTCAAGATTCTCCTTAGGGTTTCAAAATAAAAACCCAAGCTACTCAAGATTCAACCGTGGGTTTTAGAAACAAATTGCATATTTGGAATCCTCTCAATGTAGGCTTCAAGAAGCACCTAATATTCATAGTAATCGAGGTACGTGGGGTTATCCAAAAATCTCATGGGCGTAGTTTTACGAACATGCATGCTTTTAAATGGGGGTTTTCAATCAAATGCTAATATCTTGCTTTCAATATGATTTCTAAGTCATTTTCTTTATGTCATGGGAATTGTTTGCCTATATACTTCAATGGTTGAAACCATGCATATGTGATTTGAGATTTTCCATGGAAGTTAATAAATATGAATGATAAATTGTTTTCAAATTCCCATGAAAATGTTTCAATACTCCATATTATATTGTGATCAACAAAAGAGAGCATGAATTTGAAATAAATATTGTTCACCATTTGTAAATAATGAAGCACCTTGGTTTTTACATGATTATGCATATGTGGGTGTGACATTGATGACTTGCAAGTCGAGTATGACGATACCCTTCAAAATACGATATGAGATTGAACAAGATGAAATTTGAATGCATTGATTTTACATGAGAAAGGTGGATGCCCAAAGAAGGCATTTGAGACACAAGCGACTCAAAGCTGGAAGAACGTGTTTGCCGACACGGAATATTGGTACCAGACTAAGCGATCTGTGTACTTGACTTCATGTCATTCCCACATTGGGACTATAGGTAGGAGCCTGAGCCAAGTGATCTTGGGCACTATCATTGGGATGAGACACCATGCTGTTTGGTCTTGAGTGTCTCTCCCTCACTTATACTCTAATCTCGGCGGCAACCGAGGTTTGACAGTTGGTGTAAATTATGTAGGGTATTCCACCTATCTCAGTTGCATTTCATTATTGTTGAGAAAACTATTGCATTACACCTATGTGTTTTCAAATGATTTGATACAAAATTGCTTTACAATGGCTCTCAATTATACTTTGTAAAAATATTATGTTTTGTTTTGATATCTCTGCGTGCCAGTACTTTTGTGCTGACCCCCTCCCTTCTCCAACCTCTCAGGTTTAGAGGCCCAGTCTAGGGGTCAAGAGAATTAGTAGAACTTTCAAACAGAGCTGTAGAGACAAGTGGTGAGCCTTCTATGTTTCGGAAGGTCTTAAGTCCTGCAGTCCTTTTATCTTATATTCAGTTTTTGGGTCTACTGGGGGCCTTGTCCCAGTTTTCAGATAGTTACTTGTTTTCAGTCATGTAGTCGATATTTCGTAGACGATTTTTGAAATGTTGATTGAGATTGTGGGACATTATTCCCCATTATTGTTTTCATATGATTCTTGACCATGTTTCCGTTATATTGTGTTTCTTCCGCATTGCTTTGATCATATGAATTAGGTGCATGACTACTAGACAAATAGGGGTGTTTCGGGCCTCAAAGTATCGAAATGCTCGTCACGGCCAGGCCCTGGTTCGGGTCGTGACAAGAACCTTGGAAGATATGGCTAGAACAATGATGCTTGCAGGAAATCTTGCGAAAAACCTTTGGGATGAGGTAATTAGTACTACAACATATATCATAAATAGATGCATGATCAGACCTATTCTAGAGAAGACTCTATGAATTACTAAAAGGAAGAAAGCCAAACATTTCTTATTTTAGAACTTTTGGTTATAAATATTTCGTTCATAATACTGGAAAGGATAATTTGGGAAAATTTGATGCTAAAAATGATGAGGGAATCTTTTTAGGTTATTTATTTCATAGTAAGGCCTATAGGTTGCTAAACAACAGAACAAATTGTGTTGAAGAAAGTGTGCATATTGTTTTTGATGAATCCTGTGTTAAGACTAACCTGTGGGGAAGAAAGTGAATCTAAGGAATAGGTTACACAACCTGGTTCATCGACTGTAGCTACCAAGCATGGAGGTACCTCAATAAGGGAAACTGATTCTAGAGGCACAGTGACAGGAGGAACTGAGCCACCAACTACCCCAGCTCAGAACATCTGTAGTGATCCTAGTAGCTCACTAGGTTTGGTCCCAAAAGGTTATAAGTATCAAGGATCACATCCTATTGAGAATGTTCGCACTGATCTCACTTCTGGGATTACCACAAGGTCTAGATTGAGAAACGTGTGCGCTTTCAAAGCATTCTTGTTAGAAATTAAGCCAAAGAAAGTAACTGAACCACTGCTTGATACTGATTGGATTATAACCATGTAGAAAGCGTTAAATTAGTTTGAGAGAAGCAAAGTATGACACTTAGTTCCCCTTCCAAAAGATAGAACAGTAATTGGGACTAAGTAGGTGTATAGAAGTAAGGTTGATGAGCATGGAACAGTTATAAGGAATAAGGCAAGATTAGTGGTCCAAGGGTATAATCAAGAAGAAGGTATAGATTTTGATGAAGCTTTTACTCCTATAGCCAAAATTAAAGCAATTAGATTACTTGTTGCTTTTACTGCTTATATGAAATTCATTCTCTATCAAATGGATGTTAAGAGTACATTATTGAATGGCATTCTTAAAGAGGAGGTGTATGTCAAACAACCACCAGGATTTGAAAGTAAGGAATTTCCTGATCATATTTATAAATTGGACAAGGCTTTATATAGACTGAAACAAGCTCCAAGAGCTTGATATGAGAGATTTTTAAAGTTTTTTCTAGAGCATGGTCACACTAGATGTAGGATTGACAACACTCTTTTCTTAAAAACTAATGGAAAAGATCTGTTGGTTGTGTAGGTGTATGTTGATTACATTATTTTTTGCTCCACAAACAAGAACATGGCTCATGATTTCGCTTAACTCATGAGTTGTGAATTTGAGATGAGCATGATGGAGGAGCTAAATTTCTTCTTGGGTTTACAAATTAAACAAACAATATCTGGAACCATAATCCATCAGCAGAAGTATGTCAAGGAACTTCTCAAAAGATTTTCCATGGAAGAGCCACTACCACAAAACTTGATTTGGATAAAACAGGTCTGATATGGAGCAAAAGATGTACAGAGGAATAATAGGATCATTACTGTATCTTATAGAAAGTAGGCCAGATATTGTGTTCAGTGTGGGGCTATGTGCAAGGTTTCAAGATAATCCTAAAGAGTCTCATTTAAAGTCTGTGAAAAGAATTTTTAGATATCTCAAAGGAATCCGTGATCTTGGCCTATGGTATCCAAAAGGTAGTAACTTTAACTTGGTAGGATACTCAGATGATGACTATGCAGGATACTTAGTGGACATGAAAAGCACCACAGGCATGACACACTTGTTTGGATCATGTTTAATTACCTGGTCCACTAAGAAACAAAACTCAGTAGCCTTGTCTACTACTGAGGCTGAATATGTTGCTGTAGGATCTTATTGTGCTCAACTGTTATGGATTAAACAAAAACTTATGGACTTTGGTATAGATGTAGGATGTGTTCCTATTTTCTATGAAAATACAAGTGCCATTAATATTGCTAAGAATCCTATTCAACATAAAGAACCAAACATATTGATATTAGGCATCATTTCCTTAGAGATAATGTTGAAAAAGGTCTTATATCAATCATGTTTTGCTCCACTGAAGAACAAATTGTTGATATATGCACTAATGTATTAAGCAGGGAACACTTTTAAAAAAATAGGTTAGCCTTGGGATGATTAAAATTGCATAAATCTCCCTCAATGATTGATTATAAAAGACAATGTGCTTTTAAGTGATTATTGATTAATCCAGTCTTACACATTTAGTTGTGTGTCCTAATTCCAAGATTTTAGAGTAATCTGACTCATTTGTGTATTGGTTTTGCAGAGATGCTAAACCATTCAAGCAACTTTGTCCATCTTATATGAAAAGGTTAAGGTATGACTATATTTTACCTATAATTGCATTGAGAGAAAAAGGTATACTACATGGTTCCTTGAAACTCCCTTAAACTGCCAAACATCCAAGAGTCTCACTTTTTCAAAAAGGCTGCCACCGTTTTCCCGTCATATCTGAACATCTCTATCATTACGTTTCTTCACCAAATACACTCCATCCAAGATTTAACTTCTTTCACTTCACCTTAAATACGTTCCCTTCCCTCCTCTATCACTCATTCTCTTCACCAACCAAAAATCAACTTTCCAATTTTCTCTCAACTATGGCATCAACTTCTGAATTCTCAAACCTCCATGAATCCACTACCTTACCTTCCACTAAAATCATCCTCTATCCCAATGCAAATGAAGTTCCTCCTGGTCCCCCTGCCATTAAAATCAAACTATCTGATTTTGCAGAATTTAAAAACTTCAAAAACCCCTTCGCCCAATTTTCATCAAATCATTTGTCATCTTCTAAACCCTCACTAACACCTCCGATCCCTCTCCAAATTGTTGACCCTGATGATGTTTCTATTGCAGACCTGATTCCGCAAAAGTCCAGATCTAAATCAAAATGAAATCCCCTACCATTGATGTTGATGACCATATTCTTGCTAATCCTTTCCCTGTTGTACCCATTCCAAGAACTCCACATACCCGGGGTAAAAAACAATGGGAAAACGCTTCCTTGGCTGAAGCCCTTCAAGAAAGCAAAAGGAAACTTATTGCTACATCTGGTCCTCCTCCTTCTCCTTTTGCACCCTCTCGTGATATTTTTCTTCGCTCAGTTCATAAAAAGAAGACGACCAAAGGAAAATCTCCAAAACCCTCTACTTCTCGTAAACCCTCATCCCAGCCTAAAACTACCCCTACCTCAAAAGTTTCCTCATCGTCTAAATCCACTCTTAAGAAGTCATCCTGTCATCTGAAGAAACAGGTCAACAAACCCGTTCCCTCTGAGTCTGACTCACCTCTTTATACTGCTGCTGAGTTGGATCCTGATTTTGAAATTCATAAACCATCTACAAATCAGGACATTCCTGAAGAACACTATCTCTATTTTCAAAAGCATAAGCTATCTAGAGGTCGTGTTATTAGTTGTTTTAGAGGTGTTGATATGACTACTCTGTTGGGAAAATTAAAGGTTCAAGGGTGGTCACACCTATTTCTTCAGGGTGACTTACGAATGAGGTTTTCCAAGCCTGAGGTGTATGAGTTCTATACAAACGGGGTAGCTATTGGTGAGATGTTCTCTATAACTGTTCGAGGAGTCACCATGAATCTTTATGTTGCTGATATAGCTAGAATCTTGCACATTCCTCTAGGGGGTTGGGGTCACTATGTTAAGGGTACTTGGCCAACTTTTGATAATCTTGAATCTCCCCTTGACATATATCATAAGTTTTCTAGAAACCCTCACCTGGTTAATCATCGTAGGGTTCTTAAGAGAGAAATGTCTTCACTCCAACAACTCTATTTTGATGTGGTTCACAAGATGCTCACCCCTAGGAAGGAAAGAAGGACTGTAGCAAATTTTTTTAATCTTACTCTTATAGAATTGCTGGACACTGAAGTGAAAATTGATCTGCCTAGACTTATCCTGAAGCATATGCAAAGGGTTCTCCTTAAGGAAGTGAATGGCCATGCTCTTCCTTACGAATTCTGGCTCACCCCTATATTTGAGAAGTTTTGTGTACCTATCCAAGTGTGGTCTTTGCAGACCACCAAAGATGTTATAGGGAGTGTGAACCATCCGCAACGACCTGTTTCTATGAGGAGTGTAGAAAACCCTGTGCAACCCTAAGGAATGCGCTTGCAGCTAAAGATGATGAGTTGGAGGTTGCTCAGGCTGCACTGGAGGCTGCTCAAGCTGCCCATGATGATGAGAAGAGGGCTCTACTTGCTCAAATTGCCTCCCTAAAAGCTTCCTTGAAACGTGAACGATCTGATAATGCTGATATTGTTCGTAAATTGACCTCCTTTATCCCTTCCTCTTCATCTACTTAGTTCCTATCCTAGTGCCTTAGGACTGTCTCCTTTGTTCCCTTCCCTGGTTACTTGTTATCTCTTATGCTGTTTTTGGGTAAATTTATTTGTATCCTACTTTTGAATGAAACACTACTAAAAAAAAAAAGAAATCCGACCACAAAAATCGATCACAAGTGGTCGGTTTTTCTCAATTTCCGACCACAAAATCGACCAAAGTGCGTGGTCAGTAAAATTGTGGTAGCTTTTTAAAAACAGACACGTAGTCAATTTTTTTTTAAAAATATATATATTTTTAAAATTCATTATTATTTTATTAAAATAGTAAAAAAATGAGTTTAAAAATAAAAAAATGAGTTTAAAAATAAAATCGACCACAAGTGTTCGATTTTGTATTTAAATTAAATAATTAATTTAAATAAAAATGACCACTTAATTTAAATACGAAACCAACCACAAGTGGTCGGTTTTTTTATAAATTAATTATTTAATTTAAATAAAAAACCGACCACTTGTGGTCGATTTTTTATTTAGTAAAATATTTTATAATTAATTATAGTAAACCGACCACATGTGATCGGTTTTAAAAAATAATTACCATAAAAACCGACCACATGTGATTGGTTTTTCTGATAATTTTGTAAAAAAAAATATTGAAAATTTCAAGAATACAAACATTAAAAATCAAATTATTTACAATACAACCCACAATCATTTACAAACATTAAAAATCAAATCAAATTATTTACAATACAACCCACCTATCATTTAATATACAATCAACCAACCACCATAAGAATACAAAGATTAAAAATCAAATTATTTACAAAATTTATCGAGGTTCCAAATCACAACTATAAAACATAAAAAAGACTAAAAACTACAACTCGTCATCCGCATCTTCATTCTTAGACTCACCCATTCTATTATCAATATTTTGTTGATATATCCAGCTATAATCAGGTTCCATCTACACAATCAATCACATTCAAGTAATTAGCTCAAGTCACAAAAGTTCACGTTTCAAGTTCCTACACGTAAACATTTACAAGTCACTAATTCACTTCTCAAGTGACCACACTTTACTAAAATCAAAACACAAGTTCACATTTCAAGTACCTAATTTCAAAATAAAAAGTTCACATGTCAAGTACCTACACCTAAACATTTTCAAGTCACTTCATAAGTTACCAAACTAAACTAAATTCAAAATGAAAAGTTCACATTTCAAGTACCTACACCTAAACATTTCAAGTCACTAATTCACTTCACAAGTTACCAAACTAAACTAAATCCAAAATGAAACGTTCACATTTCAAGTACCTACACCTAAACATTTTCAAGTGACTTCACAAGTTACCAAACTAAACTAAATTCAAAATGAAAAGTTCACATTTCAAGTCACTAATTTACTTCACAAGTTACCAAACTAAACTAAATTCAAAATGAAAAATTCACATTTCAAGTACCTACACCAAAACATTTTCAAGTAACTAAGTCATTTCACAAGTTACCAAACTAAACTAAATTCAAAATGAAAAGTTCACATTTCAAGTACCTACACATAAATATTTTCAAGTCACTAACTCACTTCTCAAGTGACCACACTTAACTATATTCAAAACATAAGTCCACCTTTCAAGTAACTATACTTAAACATTTTCGACTCACTAATGCACTTCTCAAGTGACCAAACTTAACTAAATTCAAAACACAAGTCCATATTTCAAGTACCTACACTTAAATATTTTCAAGTCAATAACTTACTTCTCAAGTGACCACACTTAACTATATTCAAAACACAAGTCCACCTTTCAAGTAACATTTTCGACTCACTAATGCACTTCTCAAGTGACCACACTTAACTAAATTCAAAACACATGTCCACATTTCAAGTACCTACACTTAAAACATTTTCAAGTCACTAAATCACTTCTCAAGTGACCAAACTTAACTAAATTCAAAACATAAGTCCACATTTCAAGTACCTACACTTAAACATTTTTGACTCACTAACTCACTTCTCTAGTGACCACACTTAACTATATTCAAAACACAAGTCTACCTTTCAAGTAACTACACTTAAACATTTTCGACTTCACTAATGCACTTCTCAAGTGACCACACTTAACTAAATTCAAAATAGAAGTCCACATTTCAACTACCTATGCTTAAAAAATTTTCAAGACACTAACTCACTTCTCAAGTGACCACGCTTAACTATATTTAAAACACAAGTCCACCTTTCAAGTAACTACACTTAAATATTTTTGACTCACTAATGCACCTCTCAAGTGACCACACTTAACTAAATTCAAAACACCAGTCCAAATTTCAAGTACCTACACTTAAAATATTTTCAAGTCACTAACTCACTTCTCAAGTGACCACACTTAACTAAATTCAAAACACAAGTCCACATTTCAAGTACCTACACTTAAATATTTTTAATTCACTAACTCACTTCTTAAGTGACCACACTTAACTAAATTCAAAACACAAGTCCACATTTCAAGTACCTACACTTATACATTTTCAACTCACTAACTCACTTCTCTAGTGACCACACTTAACTACATTCAAAACCCAAGTCCACCTTTCAAGTAACTACACTTAAATATTTTCGACTCACTAATTCACTTTTCAAATGACCATACTAAACTAAATTCAAAACATAAATGTACATTTCAAATACCTACACTTAAACATTTTTATGTCACTTATTCACTTCTCTAGTGACCATAATTAACTATATTCAAAATACAAGTTCACCTTTCAAGCAACTATACTTAAACATTTTCGACTCTCTAATTTACTTCTCAAGTGACCATACTTTAGTAAATTCTACACATTCAAGACAATTTATATGTCAAAAGTCAAAACTTTATTTACCTTAACTTTTTAGGTCTAAAAAATTAATGTTACTTCTTATATTGGGTAACTCTCTCCTTACAACATCCTATATGACATCTTAAAAGGATATTTTGATACATTAAAGATCCTATATTGACTTTCATTTAGAGAGATATGTCTAAAGCTCTTATTTATCACAGAGAAAGATAGAGATTATATAGAGCATAGAGTGCGTTAGTTGTAAGTTGTCTTTGAAGGAAAAGTAAGGTTGTTTATATAGTCCTAGTAGTGTAAAACTATAGTTGTTGCTAGTAGTGTAAACCTACTAGCAAAGATGCACTCCTTCCTGCTATCCCTCTACTCTAATTCACATCCTCCACACCTTCAAACAAGTAATATTAAAATAATAGTATCAATCAACATAAGGTTGCCTCTTCAAAATAAAAGATGAACAAAATTCATAGTCTGGCCAAATTTAGTACAGAGGTGTCCTATCATACAAGAAATGTAATGGTAGGTTGTTTCAAATATATCATCAAATTTCTACAATAATGGAACCTGCAATATTCTACTCTTACACAAAGAAAGATCAAATATGGGACAAATCAGCAAGCCAGGAACAAAAGTAAGTGCATCGCAAAGAAAGATCTCCCATATCCAGGACACTAGTTCCGAAACTCCCAGCCTTGAATCAGTCCCAGTAGTGAATTAATATTCAGATGTCTTTCTCAGAATTTCTTCCGAAAGGGAAATAGACTTCGGCATTGATCTTCTTCCAAATACTCAGCATATCTCTATTCCGTCATACAGAATGGCACCAGCAGAACTCAGAGAACTGAAAGAACAATTAAAGGATCTCTTAGATAAGGGATTCATCAGGCCCAACATTTCTCCATGGGGAGCTCTAGTATTATTCGTGCGCAAGAAAGACGGTTCTCTCAGAATGTGTATAGACTACCGCCAACTCAATAAGGTCACGATTAAGAAAAATTATCCTCTTCCCAGAATCGATGACTTGTTTGATCAACTTTAAGGTTCCAGTTATTTCTCTAAGATTGACCTCAAATCTGGCTATTATCAGCTCATAGTTAGAGAATGTGACATTTTAAAAATAGCTTTCCGTACTCGGTATGGTCATTTTGAATTTTTAGTTATGTCCTTTGGTCTTACCAACGCCCCAACCACTTTCATGGACTTGATGAACCATGTATCTAAGCAGTACTTGGACATGTTCATCATAGTCTTCATAAATGATATTTTGGTCTATTCCTGCAGTGAGCATGATCATGCAGACCATCACAGAACAGTACTCTAGACTCTCAGAGATCATCAGCTATTCACTAAATTCAGTAATTGTGAATTTTGGCTAAGGTTAGTAGCATTCCTTGGTCACATCATTTCTGGTGATGGCATTAGAGTTAATCCTCAAAAGACCAAAGCAGTAAAAAACTAGCCCAGACCTATCTCGCTATTAGATATTAGGAGTTTCTTAGGTTTGGATGGCTATTATAGATGGTTTGTTGAGGAATTTTCATCTATTGCATCCCATATGTATAGATTGACTCAGAAGAAAGTCAAGTTTCAGTGGTCAAACCCTTACGAGAAGAGTTTTCAGGAGTTGAAGACCCGACTTACCTCATCCCCAGTCTTAGCCCTTCCAGATAGTTTAGATAGGTTCATGGTGTATTGTGATACATCCAGAGTAGGTTTGGGTTGTGTCCTAATACAGTATAGTAAGGTCATAGCCTACGCCTCCAGACAGCTTAAACCCCATGAGAGCAATTATCCTACTCATGATCTTGAGTTAGCAGCTATAGTATTTACATTGAAGATTTGGAGGCATTATATCTACGGGGTTCATGTAGATGTCTTCACAGATCACAAGAGTCTTCAGTATGTCTTTTCTAAAAAAGATCTCAATCTTCATTAGAGAACGTGGTTAGAGCTCTTGAAAACTATGACATGAGTGTTCTCTATCATCCGGGAAAGGCCAATGTAGTGGCCTATGCTCTCAGTAGGCTATCCATGAGTAGTGTTTCTCATGTTGAGGACAGTAAGAAGAAGTTAGCTCAGGAAGTCCATCAGCTTGCCAGACTAGGCGTTCACTTAGTCGATACAGATAAGGGTGATATATGGGTTCAGAGTAGTACATAATCATATCTAGTTTTTGAGTTGAAAGAAAATCAAGATAGAGATCCCAGCCTTGTCAAGTTGAAAGAGTCAGTTCAGGATCAGAAAGTAGAGGTTTTCTCCTAAGGGAGAGATGGTGTCCTTCGTTGTCAAGGTCATCTCTGTGTTCCAGGTATAGATAACTTAAGGTAGCGAATTCTTATAGAAGTGCATGGTGCACGTTACTCTATTCATCCAGGGGACACAAAGATGTACCGTAACTTGTGGAAGATTTATTAGTGGAGTGGGATGAAGAGAGATGTTGTGGAGTTTGTTGCTAAGTGCTCTATATGTATGCAGGTTAAGATAGAGCATCAGAAGCCTAGTGGGTCCATGCAGGAGTTCAGTAGTCCTACTTGGAAGTGGGAAGTTGTGAACATGGACTTAGTGATGGGTTTGCCTCGAACTCGTCATCAGCACGATTCAGTTTGGGTCATTATAGATAGAATGACCAAATCATCTCATTTCCTTTGAGTTCATACCTCTTATTCTGCCGAAGATTACGCTAAGTTCTACATCAAGGAGCTGGTCAAATTACACGGTGTTCCGTTGTCTATTATCTCAGACAGAAGTACCCAGTTCACCTCTCACTTTTGGAAAGCATTCAAAAAGGGTTTTGGTACCCAAGTTCATCTTAGTACAGCCTTTCATCCTCAGAAAGATGGTCAAGCAAAAAGGACCATTCATACCTTAGAAGATATTCTAAGAGCTATGCAATTAATTTCAAGGGAAGTTGGGATGATCACTAGCCTTTGATTGAATTTGCATACAATAATAGCTATCATTCTAGTATTCGAATGGCTCTATTCGAAGCTCTCTATAGTAGGAGATATAGATCTCTAATTGGTTGGTTCGAAGTTAGTGAGGCCTCAGTCATAGGGCCTGACTTAGTATTCGACGCCTTAGAAAAAGTCCAGTTGATCAGAGAAAGACTCTGAGCTGCTCAGAGCCGACAAAAGTCTTATGCAGATGTTCATAGAAAAGATCTCGAGTTTGAGATTGGTGACTATGTCTATCTAAATATCTCTTCCATGATGGGAGAAATGGTTCGGCAAGAAAGGGAAACTCAGTCCCCGATATGTCGGTCCCTTCAAGATTCTTAGTCTATTCGGCAAGGTAGCTTACGAGCTCGAATTGCCTTCAGATCTAGCCTCAGTTCATCCAATCTTTCATGTATATTTTCTCAAGAAGTAAATAGGTGACCCATCAGTTGTAGTCCCTATTCAAAGCATTGATGTTCATAACACTCTCTCTTATGAAGATATTTCAGTTGAAATCTTAGACTATCAGACTCGTAGATTGATGAACAAAGAAGTCCCTCTAGTTAAGGTTCTTTGGTAAAATCAGTCCGTCGAGGGAGCTACTTGGGAAGCAGAGGAAAATATGCGTACCAAGTATCCTCACCTCTTCTTCGCCAACTCAGATCAAGCACAAGGTAACA
Organism: Capsicum pubescens; assembly: GCA_030864215.1. Classification (NCBI taxonomy): domain Eukaryota; kingdom Viridiplantae; phylum Streptophyta; class Magnoliopsida; order Solanales; family Solanaceae; genus Capsicum; species Capsicum pubescens. The sequence goes on from CM061544.1 coordinate 340,562,592, forward strand.
GTTCTCCTTAATCTTACTCAGTTTCATGTTCAGTGTTCATCACAAACTTGGTATGTAGTTTCATGCTCATGTTCCCATTATTAACTTGGTATCAAGTACCATTTCATATTCAGTCATGCATTCATGTATTAGTTCAGTTATGTAATTATGCATCATACATGCATTCTTATTGTGAGAAACTTAGTTTTTCAGAACACTCAGTCATCATTCATGAATCATTTACAGATGTATCAGATATGCATTTTCAGTATTATATGTTCACCTTGTCAGTCATTTCAGTCATGAGATCATGTTCCAGTTATTCATGTTCAGTATGTACATCAGTTGTCTTTTTTTCCCTCTCAGTCAGTCTCATTCGAGGAAGAATGTTCTCAAGGGGGAGTTATTGTAATACCCTATACTTTTCCTAGAAAATTTCATCTCAAGAATGTCTAGTATTATATTCTAAATTTAATGATGATTATTCCATGAGTAATTTTCATGATTTTCACTTTTTGTCATGTGGGAAATTCAATAAGCTTTCCATCGATATAAGATTCGCCCAAATCTGATAACTGGGTCAGAAGTTATGACTATTTTAAGTTACCATCGTAAAATAGCGGCATATTAGTCAGTGGCGCACCGCGCCACAAGAGAAAATGGCATTTGGCAAATTCCAGTAGGGGTCTACGATTATAGTGCGTTGCGCCAGGGCCCAAATTCATAATTGTCCTTTTCCAGTGTCTTAGCGCGATTTCCTCCGCGTCGCGCCAATGTTCGAGGTCGTACAAGAAGGGGCAACATGATGGCTCCGCATCGCACCATTCCTCAGTTTTCTAATTGTCAAATTCCAGTAACACAGAACGATAGCGCCGCATTGCACCAGGGGTTCAATTCGAGAAATTTTTTACTGAAATTACAAAACGCGTCCAGGGTTAAAAGGGTCAATTTCCTTTCCCTATTTAAACCCAATAACACGTGATTTAGTCATTCTTCACCCAAAATATACTATTTTCTCTCAAGTTTCTCTCAAGAACAAGCTAGGGTTTCTATTGGGGATTCAAATTCAAGAAGGTTTCACCGTCAATCTTCAAGAAATCAAGAACCAAGGTATGTGTAGTGTTCATTCATGGACCCCTTTCGTCCATGAAGCCCAAGATTTTTTTTTTTAAGTTTCAGTTTATGATTTCTTTATGAATTTCATGTTGGGTTACTTTTGTTTATGTTGAGAATGATCAATTAAATTCAAATCCATGTTGGGTGATCAATTTTATGTGGAATTGATTTGTATAGATGTATATTCATGTGAACCTATGAATAAACCCTAGGATGATGAAATTAGAGATGAATCATGATGATTAATTGTTGTATAATGTTGTCTACATGTGCTATGCCTACCATGTGTTTGATTAAATACCTAGATGAAGGAACAATGCCCAACTAGTATGATATCATAAAATCCCCATGTATGTACAAGTTATGCCTATCACATGTTTTGATGGAATACTTCTATAAATGTATTATGGGTTATGATGTTAGTTATATGTTCAATTAAGTTATGCTTGGTCAGTTTTCCTTCCATCGAGTCCTGGGGGTACTTGTACTCGAAATATTAGCTGTGTGCTTAGAGCCATGTTATGTTTCCACGATACTCTCATTCAAGCTATGAATCCTTAGACTTCAGAAAGTCTTATGACTCAAGAAATCTCCATGATCTCATGAACTCATTCAGTTGTCAAATATCAGTAATATTCCATCAGTCAACAGAAATTCAGTAATTCAGTCCATGTTCAGTTTAGTAATTATGTTCAGTGTCTACTCAGATGTGAGTAGAAATTAGCACCGAGTGAACCCAAGGATGGGAACTCACTTGTTATGCGAGGGTGTGATTCTTAGAAGTAATCCTTGCGTTCCAGAACTATGTAGCCAGCATAGGTTGAGACCTCATAGCCTGCTATATGAGGGTAGATGAGGTGGCTTAGTCTGCTAAATGAGGGTTTCCACCGTTCTCACTAGAGTTACCTGTTATATTAGGGTCACTCACATGTTGTCCTTACCATCGGTGCGGTATTACACCTTTTCAATTAGGGCATAGATTGGACCCCAATTCATCTATAATGCACCATTTGGGGTATGTCGATTCGATGACTACCTCCCACAGTCTCAGTATCAGTCTCAGTAAAAGAACTCAGATAGTTCTTCATAATTTAGGGTTGTCAGATACAGTTAACTCAGACATAGTACGGAACTCAGATAGTTCCATCAGATTCAGGACTTTCAGATACAGTCACTTATGTTATCAGTTATATTCAGATTCAGTAATCATGTTATCATAGTATTAGTGTCAGTTGTTATGTCCCATGCATGTATTCTCACGCTCATGATAGTTAGCCAGTTATTATTATTGTTCATGCATATGAACCCCATGTATTCATCCTACCTCACATGCATTCCAGTACATTCAAAGTACTGACACATTTGTGCTATGGTGTCTTATACCATAGGTTCAGAGACACGAGCTCCAGATGAACAGTAGATTCCAGTTTCAGCAGTCAGAGTAAGAAGTGAGTCCTCATCATTCGAGGATATGATTATTCCCTATTATCTCATTAATTAGTTTATTAGTTGGAGTTAGTTGGGGACATGTCCCATCAGCTCCTTACTCAGATAGTTCAGTCAGTTAGAGGCTTTCTAGACTATCGTGTTTCAGACTTTAGTATTTTCAGTTTTGTTTTGGGTATTCTATTATCCTACACAGATGTTATATCATTCAGATTATGTTCAGTATTGAACCTTATGGCCTTTCAGTGCTTGTTTCTGCATTATTATGTCATATTATGCAGTGTACAGGTACAGATATCAGTCATGAGTTAGCTTGTAGTCCTTCGGGGTCATGAGCACCGTGAGGCATTCCGGTTCAGCAAATCAAGGCATTACTAATGTCCCAGCACCAAGTATTTTGGAGATGCTAAAAGGGTGCTGAGGTATATTAAAGGGATAACTGATATTGGAATTTCGTACAGAAGTGTGGAGAATAGAGCTCTTATTGGTTATTCAACTAGTGATTGGAGTGGATGTTTGGACAATTACAAAAGCACATTTGGTTACTCTTTTTCATTTGGTTCGGGCTTTTTTTCTTGGAGCACAAAGAAGCAGTCAGCTGAAGCCGAGTATATGGCTATTGCATCTGCTACAAATCAAAGAATTTTGGTTAAGGAAAATCTTGTTTGAATTGGATCTTTTGCCAGAAGAACCAATAGTGATCTATGTGGACAATAAATCAGCCAGTGCTATGGCTGAAAATCCAGTGCAACATGGAAGGACGAAGCATATCAACATCAGATTTCATATTTTCCGAGATGCCAAGAAGAATGGCGAAGTTAAGCCGGTGCATTGTAGAAGTAAAGAACAACAAGCCGATATTCTAACCAAGGCTCTTCCCACCAACAAGTTTGAGTTCTAAAGGATGTTGTAGGAGTTTCAATGAAAAATCTTAAGGAGGAGTGTTAGGAAATTAAGATTTCTCTAGAAACTCCTAGTTAGTAGATAATTTTGTAGTAGATAAGTCTTTTATTTAAAATGAGTGGTGGTTAGTTAGCCACATATGTACTTAGTATTGTGTGAGATATTTTTTCTTGTTTTGTGATTTGTATTCCTCACACACACACTTTATATATGTGTAGTTTATGTAATGATCTATCAAGACAAATAAATAGAGTACTCTACAAGTTTCAGCTCTTCTTCTTTCTCTGCAGTTTGTTTTCTGGAAGCAATTTACAACTCCATTTTGTTCCTGTTTCAGCTTGTTGCTTCTCAGTTCTTCTTGTCTTTCTTGTGACAATCCTGTATAAGATTGCATGATAGAATTAATGTTTTACAATGTGTGAATCTCTTGCCAAATAGCATTTGCCTTTTAGCCGAATTGCTGTTTATTAATGAAACTTTTTGACTTACTAGATGGTCTCCTTTACTCTTGTCTCCTTTTATTTCATTACTAGTTAATTTATCCGCGCTTCGCGCGGTCATACCAATACAAATAATTTATTAAATAATATATAGATTGATCTTTATATGAAAAGAATATAAAATTAAAAAATACAAAAAAAATAATTACACCGACTCAATCACTTCTCAATATAATAGACGTACAATTCATAGAGAAAATATGTTTAACAACATGTGATCATCTACTTTAGAAGGTGAAGAGCAAAATATTTATTCTTGTAATTATAATGATTAAAAATAAATCAGATAATACACTATTTCTCAAAGTTAAAAAGAAAGAAAAAGAAAAAACAAATAAAACATAAAGGTTTCTTTTTTATGTATACAATTTTTTAAAAATAAATCAGATAAATACACTATTTTTTTTAAAACTGAAGGAAAAAAAAAGAAATGAACAAAACATTAATGGTTCTTTTTCGTGTATATAAAAATTTTCATAATTACCTCACGTTTATAAAATTTTTAGAATTAATTACCTCATTTTCCTCCCTCGCCTCCATGTTCCTTTATATTTCTCAAATTTTATGTCATGCATATTTATTGATAGTCCTAAAACTTAATCATAACTAAGACCAAAGAATAAATATATTTCAATTATTAAAATTTATTTAGCTATCGGTGGATGTTGATTGTTTTGTATTGCTTTACATGTGATTAATGGAAATAAGCTAGTCACCTAAAAAAAATAATTATAAATTAAAAATATTAATTAATAATTAGTAAATTTTTGAACCAAAGGGAATTATAGACTTAAAGCTTGAACTTAAGAGGCATCATATATAGATATAGAAATAAGACAATACGCATATTATTATATTTTTAATTATTAATTAAAAAAAAAAGATGAAACCAATGCATAATTGTCTAAGCTCTTGCCGATATCCACTTCCACAAGCCTTTCACCATTTAAGAGCATCTTCTTTTTTTTCAAGTGAAATAATAACATAAATATCATAGTGAAAATGAAGGATAGCCTTAGGTAAAATCGCATGAAATAAAACATATGAACTTCATTAGAAAGAAAAACAATACGAATACATTAATGTTTCGGTATGTACTTCCACAAGCCTAAAAAAATCAATTATAAATTAAAAAACATAATTGATAATTAGCAAATTTTCAACTACAAAGTTATTCATTTAACCAAAAGAAATTATAGACTAAAAAATTGAGCTTAAGAGGCATCATATATAGATATAGAAATAAGACAATACACATATTATTATATTTTTAAACATTAGTTGACAAATAAAAAGAAAGCTGAAATCAAATGTTCGAGCTCTTGCCGATATCCACTTCTACAAGCCTTTCACCATTTAAGAGCATTTTCTTTTTTTCAAGTGAAATAAAAACATAAACATCATAGTGAAAATGAATGGTAACCTTGGGTAAAATCGCATGAAATAAAACATATGAACGTCTATAGAAAGAAAAATGAAATGAATACATAAAAATCTTGATATCTACTTCACAATTCTATCACCATTCAAAAGTCATCTTCTTCTTTCCAAGACAAACAAAAGCATGTATATAAAAGTGAAAATGTAGGGTAACCTTGGATAGCATCTCATGAAACAAAAAATATGAATTTATATACATAAAAATAAAGGAATACCATAAGGTATCATTAACTTTTGTATTAAATATTTAGGGGTTATAACTATAAAATCATGAATAACTTGAGAGTTACAAATATTATTAGTAGAAATTAAATAGATGAGTTACCTCAAACATTTTTTTTCTTTTGTTACATAATAAATAGAGTTTAAATGTGGTGACTTTTAATTTTTCTTTAAACACACAAATATTTAAAATTAGGAGAAAACTCAATAAATATTCAAAAAAACCCAAAATAAATAAATAAATTTAGAGGCCTCTAAGATATGCCATATAGAACTGGCTATTGATCTCTTATATATATATAGAGAGAGATTTGATACTAATCAAGAAACCACCTGGAACTTGTAAGAATAAAGAACCCTTATAAAATATAATAGGAGGAAAAAGGAAGACGCCACTGTCTTCCCCTTTAAATCATACGTATATATAAAAGCTAACAAATACTGTAAGTATTTGAATATCATATGCATGCTTCACGTGTGGTCTGTGGAAGGGAATATCCAGATATACATTCAGTTTTAGGTAAATAAAAAATTATTGTTGAAAGTAGATAAATGTAACACCCCGCAAACATTGTTCATGCGTTAGCTCGTGGTAATATGCTCTTAGAGTTAAATGACTAGAATTGTGTCAAAGAAACTTTGTCTCATTTTTTTAAATTCCAAAGTGTGTAAAGTTTTAACCATATATAATTTCCCTAATTTCGAATTTTTACCATGTGGAAAATTGAATGAGCTTTCCGTCGATATAAGATTCGCCCAAATCCGATACCCGGACAAGAAGTTATGGCTAATTTAAGTTCTAGTCGTAAAACACCGTCATTTTGGTACTTGGCGCGTCGCGGAGGGCGCCTATTTAGAAATTGTCAAATTCCAGAAGCATAGCACGATTGTGGCGTGTCGCGCTGAAGTTTCAGGTTCCAACCAGTGGGACAACGCGATGGCTCCCCATCATGGTGACCTTTAGAATCCCATTCGTCAATTTCTAGTGAGACACCGTGATTGTGGCACGTCGCGGTGGCCCATGAAATTGGGCTCCTAGTTATATTTTTTTTCATTCCATCTCATTAAGGGTATATTGGGTATTTTTCACCCCTTATCAGCCTAAACACGGGATTTAATTCCAAAGACACCAGAATACATTCACAATCATCCAAATTACTCAAGAACACTCTCTAGGGTTTCAAACTAAAAATCCAAATAACTCAAGATTTAACCGTGGGTTTTCAAGATTGATTGAAGATTTGAAATCCCCAAATCGTAGGCTTCAAGAATCATTCATCAAATTCCTAAAATGAGGTACGTGAGGTTTATCCTAAAAACTACATGGGCTTGTAAACACTAGAACATGATTTAAAGGTTATCAAGCATAAATTTAGAAAGGGGTTTTGAAATACATGATTTTATTTCGCATTATGAATGTTTTATTGTTTTGTTGATTTGGTCATTAGGCCTTTACCTCTTAAATTGATTTACATATATATGTATATGTATGAAAATTTAGATTGAAGATTGTTTGAGAGCACAACTTATGAAATCCCTCTCTTGTGAGGACTTTAAGTTTATGATCTTAATAAAAAGGAATTGAAATGCATGATTTATGGCTTGAAAATAGTTTACTCAAATACCATATTATTTTGAGCATGATTTAGAGATTTAAGAGAGGGAGTTTCTTGATGTAATTATATTTTGTTAAAAGAGAAAGATTTGCATCAGATTAACAGCTTTGACTTGACCACCTTGCATCATTGAAAGTTTGACAAAGAGAGTTGCATACATACGTTTACATAAGTTTTTGAGAGAGAGTTCTTTGAAACAATTTATTGATATGGTGGTCCCGAATTTATATTTTGAAATACAGAGATTGTAATATGCTAATAATGGCTCAGAGATGTGACTTGCAAGTCAATGGTACGACGATACCACAAGTATGTATGCCATAACAGAGTATATTTTTCAAAGTTTGATTTCAGAGAATGCATGTTTTAAAGAGTTAAAACTGGGCTTAAAGAGGGTTAGGTGGTTACCCGAAGAAGGTTTGAGTTCAAGTAACTCTTAACCTAAAACCGTGATTTGCCAATCCAGGTATATTATTTTATGTTGGTGACGGTCGTGTGGTGTAGAATAGTCAGAAACTCCCACCCTTGAGGCACACTTGGGTTGGAGGCTTCCCCGCCGAGTCAATGACGGATTCCATATAGCCCATGGAATTTCTGAGTTGTAGGGTATACCACCTAGCGCAGAAGTAAAACGAAGAGTGTCACAGAGTTCAGATGATTTTACAGAGTCTTTCAAAAATGCCCATGAGATTTATTACTATATGATATGTTTATGAACTATTTTAAATTGCTCTCATATATGTTGAATATAAATTAGTATTTTGGATCTGCTCTGCGAACTAGTACATCTGTATTGACCCCTCCACCTTTTAGGTTCGGAGGCTCAGTCCAAGGGTCCGGCTAATCAGTAGAGTATTCTAGAGAGAAGTGATCTGTTCAGTGGTAAGCCTACTTTGTTCCAGAAGGCCTGTTATTTCAGATTATATTATTCCTTGGTTTGGTCTACTGGGGGCCTTGTCCCAGTTTTCAGAACAGTTTTGAGATGTAGTAGAGATTTCGCAGACTGAGTCAAATCTTATTCAAATGTTTTAAATTGTAACTTTTATTCTCATGTCTTGAAACTCAGAGTTAATGACCATGTTTTTGTTTCAGATTGTATTTCCGCATATTCTCTTATTATATGAATGATGTGCATGACTACCAGATAGAGTAGAATGTTCGGTCCTTCATGGTTCAGGATGTCCGTCATGACCAGGACCTAGTTCGGGTCGTGACAAACTTGGTATCAGAGCATGGTTCATGGTCCCAGGGTGTCTGCGAAATCACGTCGGGTAGAATATTATTTATGGGTGTGTAGTGCGCCACACTTATAAGAAGAAGGCTACTAGGCATTTAGGAATATTTCTCTTCTTTGTGGTTTAGTTCGTGCTTCAGAGTCTGAGTCGTCCCCTAATCGATGATCTCTTGTGTTTCAGAAAAACAATCATGCCTCCCCGCCGTACTATCGATCAGAATGCACAGACAGATGAGGTCCATCCCACTCATAGAATGAGGACCAGGATAGACCTCAGACTCCAGATATTGATGCTACTCCAGGAGTTTCGTCTACTCAAACCAGCCCACTTAGGGCACCCAGAGCTCCCTGAACGGGGACTAACTGCACTCAGCCTTGTGAGAGAGAGGTATCTAATGTAGAATTTAGACAGTTCATTCATATACTTACCTAGTTAGTAGCCACACAGACTCAACGGTTGGAAGATATTGGGTCTGCATCTATTACATCTGAGGCTACAAGAGTGGGACAGTTCATAAGGATGAACCCGCCCAAGTTTACTGGTACCATGGTAGAAGAGGATCCATAAGAGTTTGTGGAAAATATGGAGAAGATCTTTAAGGTGATGCATGTAGATGAGGTAGAAGGGGTTGAGTTAGTGGTTTACCAGCTTAAGGATGTAGCGAACCAATGGTATAGCGAGTGGGAAGATTCAAAGAGTGAGTATTTTGAGCCCACAGTTTGGGCCGAGTTCGTGGAAGCCTTCCTTGATCAATTCTTTCCTCTCGAGCTAAGGGAGGCCAAAGCCAAAGAGTTTATGAATCTAAAACAGGGTAAGATGAGTGTCCAGGAGTACACTCTGAGGTTCAATCAACTAGTCCGTTATGCTCTAGAGATTACTAGTAACATGAGATCCCAAATGAGAAAATTTGCATCCGGCCTTTCAGATGACTTAGTGCTTAAATATCAGGGAGCAATGTTGAACCGGGACATGGATTTTGCCAGACTATCAGTCCACATGTAGCAAGTTAAAGAAAAGGACAGACGGGCAAAGAGAGCCAAAATAGCAGACCAGAGCTACAGTCAGCAGCAGAGTGGGAATTAGGGTAACAAATGGCAGAAGAAGAAGAATTGGGGTAATGCGCAGTCTGTAGTCAGTGCCCCAGTGACTAGACCCCCAGATAAAAAGCACACTCAGGATTTTTAGTATGGGCAGGGGCCGAGGATGCAGGGTTCACAGTCTCAAGGAAGCGTAGCTCAGACCTCTCGAACATACCCGCACTGTGAGAAATGTGGGAGGAATCATCCATTTAGATGTCAGTTTGGCGCTATGGTGTGTTATTTCTGCGGCCAGCCAGGCCATATACAGAGAGAATGTCCGGCAGCAAAGGGTAAGGTTGGTGGAACCAAGTCACAGGATAATTCTTCTGCATCACCACCGCCTCAGAAGGGTGCCACTTTATCCGCCGAAAATGGCCAAAACCAATTGTACGCCTTGACCAACCGCCAAGAGGTAAAGGCCTCACCAGATGTAGTTACTGGTACGTTAGAAATTTTTTCCTGTGATGTTTATGTGTTACTTGATCTCGGGTCTACCCTGTCTTACGTGATCCCTTATGTGGCTTTTGGTTTTGGGTTTGATCCCGATGTAATTGTCGAACCTTTTTTGGTTTCCACTCTGGTGGAAGACTCTGTTGTGGCTAGGAGGGTGTATAGAAATTTTGTGGTGACTATTTGTGGATGGTCTACTGTGGCAGACCTCGTAGACTTAGACATGGTTAATTTTGATGCTATCTTAGGGATTGATTGGCTTCATTCACGCTATGCCACACTAAATTGTAGAACCCGAAAGGTTACTTTTTCTTTTCCAAATGAACTAGTCTTAGAATAGGAGGGGCATTCTTTAGCACCTAGAGGGAACTTTATATCTTATCTTAGAGCCCGCAAACTGATCTCAAAAGGGTGTTTGTATCATCTTATTCGGGTTAAAGATTCAACTACTGAAAGACCTTCTCTTCAGTCCGTCCCTGTGGTGAATGAGTTCCCAAAAGTTTTTCCAAATGATCTCCCAGGAATACCACCTGATAGGGAGATAGATTTTGGTATTGATTTGTTGCCAAATACTCCTCCCATCTTTATTCCGCCATATAGAATGGCTCCTGCAGAGTTGAAAGAGTAGCTAGCAGATCTTCTAGATAAAGGTTTTATCCATCCTAGTATTTCTCCCTAGGGTGCACCTGTACTCTTCATGCTAAAGAAAGATGGTTCCCTGCATATGTGTATAGATTACCGTCAGCTGAATAAGGTCACCGTTAAAAATAAATATGCTCTTCCTAGAATTGATGATCTTTTTTACCAGCTTCAGGGTGCTAATTGTTTTTCAAAAATAGACCTTCGTTCAGGATACCATCAGTTGAAGGTTAGAGAGTCAGATATTCCTAAAACAACTTTCTCAACCCGATACGGTCATTATGAATTCTTAGTCATGTCTTTTAGGTTAACTAATGCCCCGCGGCTTTCATGGACCTTATGAATAAGGTGTTCCATTAATTTTTAGATCTGTTTGTTATAGTTTTCATTGATGATATTCTGATTTATTCTAAGAGAGAGGAGGACTATGCCAATCACCTCTGAATCATCCTTAAGACTCTCAAAGATCATGAGTTATATGCAAAATTTTCCAAGTGCAAATTCTGGCTTAATGCTTTTTTGGGGAATATCGTGTCTAGTGACGGGATTAAGGTTGATCTCTAGAAGATTGAGGCAGTGGGAAAATGGACCAAACCTAGGATTCCAACCGATATTTGGAGCTTCGTGGGTTTGGCAAGGTATTACAAAAGATTTGTGGAGAGTTTTTCTTCCATAGATACACCACTTACTAAGTTGACTCAGAAAAAGTTAAAGTTCGTGTGGTCTGACTTATGTGAGAATAGTTTTGAGAAGTTAAAAGATAAGTTGACAACTGCTCCTATTTTGACTCTTCTAAAAGGTACGAAAGGGTTTGTTGCGTTCTGTGATGCATCCCATGTGGGACTTGGGTGTGTACTTATGCAGCATAGTAAAGTGGTGGCTTATCATCTAGGCAGTTAAAAGTAAATGACCGAAATTACCCCACCCATGACTTGGAGTTAGCGGCTGTGGTGTTCGTGCTCAAAATCTGGCAGCATTATCTCTATGGGGTACATGTTGATATATTTACTGACCACAAGAGTTTGCAGTATGTTTTCTAAGCAGAAAAAATTGAACCTCAGGCAACAGCGTTGGTTGGAACTTTTAAAGGATTATGACATGAGCCTGCACTACCATCCCGGCAAGAAAAATATGGTAGCCGACACCCTCAGTAGGTTATTTATGGGTAATCTTTCGTATGTTGAAAAGGGAAAAAGGGATATGATAAAGGATATTCACCGACTTGCAAATATAAGAGTGCAACTCTTGGATTCTGAAGATGGGGGAGTGGTTGTTCATGAGGTAACTAAATCTTCCCTTTGTGCTGAAGTTAAAGAGAAGCAGGTTAAAGATCCCATCTTGATGCAGATTAAGAAAGATGTGGGTCAATAGAAGGTGATGTCTTTTGAAATTGGTGGTGATGGAGTTTTGAGATATCAGGGTAGACTATGTGTTCAAGATATAGATGGGTTACGAAAAAGGATCCTTGATGAACCTCACACTTTGAGGTATATTGTTCACCCAGGCTTTACTAAGATGTATCATGATCTGAAAGCTATTTACTGGTGGAATAATATGAAGCGTGATGTGGCTAATTTTGTTGCCAAGTGATTGAATTGTCAACAAGTGAAAGTAGAGCATATGAGGTCAGGTGGTACTTCCCAAGAAATAGCCTTGCCTTTGTGGAAATAGGAGATGATCAATATGGACTTCATTACGGGACTTTCGAGGTCCCATAGCCAGTATGAATCAATTTAGATGATTGTTGATCGATTGACCAAGTCAGCCCACTTTCTGCCCGTCAGAACTAACTATTCGGGAGATGACTATGCCAAGCTGTACATTGAGGAGATAGTCCGTTTGCATGGAGCACCTGTATCCATCATATCTTACTAAGGTACGCAATTATCTTCACAGTTTTAGAGGTCTTTTCAGAGGGGTTTAGGTACCCAAGTGAACCTAAGTACTGCATTCCACCCTCATACGGATGGGCAAGCTGAGCGCACCATTCAGACTCTTGAGGATATGTTAAGGTCCTGCATAATTGACTTCAAGGGGAGTTGGGTAAATTAATTTCCATTGATAGAGTTTGCAAATAATAACAGCTACCATGCTAGTATTAAGATAGCTCCTTTTGAGGCATTGTACGGAAGAAGATATAAGTCTCCAATAGGGTGGTATGAAGTGGGTAAGACTCAGTTGTTTGGGCCTGATCTTGTTCATTAGGCAATAGAGTACGTGAAAATTATGAGAAAATAACTTAAGACATCCCAGAGTCGATAGAAGTCCTACGCCGATGTTAAGAGAAGAGACTTAGAGTTTGAGATTGGTGATTGGGTGTTTCTCAAAGTTTCTTCTATGAAGGGAGTCATGCATTTCGGGAAGAGAGGTAAGCTGAGTCCTCACTATATAGAGCCATACCAGATATTGAGAAGGATAGGGGGAGTTGCTTATGAGTTAGATTTGCCTGCAAGTTTGGGCTCTGTTCATCCAGTATTTCACATATCCATGCTGAAGAAATATATTAGAGACCATTACCTAGTGTTTCCTGTAGAGGAGATCAAGGTGACATACTCATTAGCATATGAAGAGGAACCTATTGCAATCTTAGATCGCCAAGTTCGAAAGTTGAGGAGCAAAGATATAGGGTCGGTTAAGGTGTTGTGGAGAAATCAAAAAGTTGAGGAAGTAACTTGGGAATTAGAAAATGACATGAGAGATAGATACCCAGACTTATTTGATCCGGTGGATGACGAAATGGAAGGTACAATCCTTGTCTTATTCTTTTATGGCCTTAGTATAATTTAAATCGTGCTTGTCTGTATTCCGCGTCATCATTCGGGGATGAATGATCCCAAAGGGGGATAATGTAACACCCCGCAAAAATCATCCATGCGTTAGCTAGTGGTAATATACTTTAGAGTTAAATGACTATAATTGTGTCAAAGAAACTTAGTCACATTTTTTTGACTTTCAAAGTGAGTAAAGTTTAAACCATATATAATTTCCCTAATTTCGAATTTTTAATAACGTGGGAAATTGAATGAGCTTTCTGTCAATAAAAGATTCGCCCAAATCTGATACCCAGGAAAGAAGTTATGGCTAATTTAAGTTCTAGTCGTAAAACACCGTCATTTTTGTGCTTGGAGCATCGCGGAGGAGGCCTATTTAGAAATTGCCAAATTCCAGAAGCATAGTGCAACTTTTGCGCATTGCACTGAAGTTTTAGGTCCCAACCAGTGAGATAATGCGATGGCTCCGCTTCGCGGTGACCTTAAGAATCCCATTCATCAGTTTCCAGTGAGCCACCATGATTGTGGTGCGTCGCGGTGGCCCATGAAATCGGGCTCCCAGTTATTTTTTTTAATTCCGTCTCATTAAGGGTATATTGGGTATTTTCCACCCTCTTATCATCCTAAACACGGGATTCAATCCCAAAGACCCCAAAATACATTCACAATCATCCAAATTACTTAAGAACACTCTCTAGGGTTTCAAACTAAAAACCCAAATAACTCAAGATTTAACCGTGGGTTTTCAAGATTGATTGGAGATTTGGAATCCCCAAATCATAGGCTTCAAGAATAATTCATCAAATTCCTAAATTGAGGTATGTGGGGTTTATCCTTAAAACTACTTGGGCTTGTAAACACTAGAACATGATTTAAAGGTTATCAAGCATAAATTTAGAAAGGGGTTTTAAAATACATGATTTTATTTTGCATTATGAATGTTTAATTGTATTGTTGATTTGGTCTTTAGGCCTTTACCCCTTAAATTGATTTACACGTATATGTATATGTATGAAAATTTAGATTGAAGATTGTTTGAGAGCACAACTTATGAAATTCCTCTCTTGTGATGACTTTAAGATTATGATCTTAATGTGAAGGATTTGAAATGCATGATTTATGGCTTGAAAATAGTTTACTCAAATACCATTTATTTTGAGTAGGATTTAGAGATTTAAGAGAGGGAGTTTCTTTATGTAATTATATTTTGTTAAAAAGAAAGATTTGCATGAGATTAACATCTTTGACATGACCACCTTGCATCATTGAAAGTTTGACAAAGAGAGTTGCATACATGTGTTTACATAAGTTTTAGAGAAAGAGTTCTTTGAAATAATTTATTGATATGATGGTCCCAAATTTATATTTTGAAATAAAGAGATTGTAATATGCTAATAATGACTCAGAGATGTGACTTTCAAGTCAATCGCATGATAATACCATAAATATGTATGCCATAACAGAGTATGTTTTTCAGAGTTTGATTTTAGAGAATGCATGGTTTAAAGAGTTAAAACTGGGCTTAAAGAGGGTTAGGTGGTTACCTGAAGAAGGTTTGAGTTCAAGTAACTCTTAACCTAAAACCGTTATTTGCCGATCCGGGTATATTATTTTATGCTGGCGACGGCCGTATGGCATAGCAGAGTCAGAGACTCCAACCCTTGCGGCACACTTGGGTTGGAGGCTTCCCCGCCGAGTCAATGGTGAATTCCATATAGACCATGGAATATCAGAGTTATTGGGTATACCACCTAGCACAGAAGTAAAATGAAGAGTGTCACAGAGTTCAGATGATTTTACAGAGTCTTTTGAAAACGCCCATGAGCTTTATTACTATATGATATGTTTATGAAATATTTTAAATTGCTCTCATATATGTTGAATATAAATTAGTATTTTGGATCTACTCTAGGTACCGGTACATCTGTATTGACCCCCTTGCCTCCCAAGTTTACAGGCTCAGTCGTCCAGCTAATCAGTAGAGTATTCTAGAGAGAAATGATCCGTTCAGTGGTGAGCCTTCTTTTTTCCAGAAGGCATATTATTTCAGATTATGTTATTCCATTGGTTTGGTCTACTGCGGGCCTTGTCCCAATTTTTAGAACAGTTTTGAGATGTAGTAGAGATTTCTAAGACTGAGTCGGATCTTATTCAGATGTTTTGAATTGAAATTTTCATCCTCATGTCTTGAAATTCAGAGTTAATGATCATGTTTCCATATCAGATTGTATTTCCGCATATTCTCTTATTATATGATTGTTGTGCATGACTACCAGATAGAGTAGGATGTTCGGGCCTTTATGGTTCGGGATATCCGTCACGGCCAGGCCCTAGTTCGGGTCATGACAATAAAATACCACATGGAGAATAAAAAACTTTTTGTTAGGAAGATCTCTTATATTGACCCAAGAGACACATTCCAAGAAATAGGCAGAATAGCAATCATTAGTATAACACAGTGGAAGTAGCTAGTGCAAGGCCCCACAAAGTTCCCTCGTAGTTTGAGCCGTAGGGCGTGTCGAGTGAGGCGTGATTCCATCCCTAAAAGATTGAGAAGTTTCTTCCTAAGTGAGTAACGTGTTAACCATATAGAATTTCCCTAATTTCTACTTTTTATCACATGGAAAATATGATAAGCTTTCCATCGATATAAGATTTGCCCAAATTCGACACTTGGGTAAGAAGTTATGGCTAATTTAAGCCTTAGTCGTAAAAATGCATCATTTAAATGCCTGGCGCGTCGCGGAGAGGGTTGATTTGGAAATTGTCAATTTCCAGTGGAACCCCACGATAGTGACACATAGTGGAGGAGTCCCAGGTCCCAACCAGTGGGAAAACACGATGGCTACGCGTCGCGGAGGCTGCCAATTTCCCAATTGTCAAATTCCAGTGAGCCACCGCGATAAGTGGCGCGTCGTGGAGGCCAACGAAATCGGGTTCCAGTTCAATTTTTTTTGTTTTTCACAGATGTTTAAAAGGCACTTTGGACCTTTTTCAAGCCTATAAAATCATGAAAACACTAAATCAAAGCCATTTACAAGCATCTTATGAGGTTTTTCTCAAGTTTTCTCTCTACATAAACCCTAAGTATCCAAAGCCTCTTTCAAGAATCTCAAGAATCCACCATGGATATCCTAATTTGAGTCAAGATTCAAGGTTCCTAAGTCAAGGACCTCAAGAACCCTCATTCTAGAGAACAAACAGAGTTTCAAAAGTGAGAGTTCATCAAAAGCTTCTAATTCAAGGTATGTGGGGTTTTTGAACAAGGGTAACCCTTTCACCCTTGTGCCCAAAAGGCTACTTACATCATGAAATTCTTGAAATATATGAGTTTTTTTACATGAATTTGAATTGTTTTTTTCACCCATTATTATTGAATGCATTATATTGATATTTCCCATGAATTAAGAGTCAAATGGTATGATTTCTACATATTTTCTTAAGTAATTACAGCTGGGTATAAATCCCATGATTTTACTCCTTGATAAGCTAATATTTGCATTGTTGAGATATTGAACCATATGGCTATATTGAGATTTTGAGGTAATTTTCTAAAATTCCCAGATTTCCACATGATTTATGAATCTATATGCTATATATTATTCTTTTGATAAGCTTTAACTTGAGATTGAATAATGGGTTAGTAATCCCTATTTGAGACTTGTGAAATTATGAACATTTGTGCTATGAGCACCCATGTTTTGAGTATTTTGAGATGATTGAAAAATGAATTGACCTAATGGTCCTTGATCTTTGAAATCTACTTCACTATATGAGATTATCGATTTGATTATTGGGTTCGTGGTGACCATGTGATTATTCTAAAAGTGGATTTTTTATGAGATGAGCGTAGATAATCTAAAGGGAGTATTATTTAGCACCGAGTGGGTAAGTTACTATGGTTTCTTACCCCAAAACTACGTGCCACCATAGGTTGGGCCTGAGATTGAGTATATGATGATTATGATTTGGCCCGAGGCCGAGTTTTATTTACTGATCACTAGACATAGGTGATGTGTGAGCAAAAGCTAACACATTTAATGCTTTTTAGCTCAAACTAATTGTGAATTCTGAAGCAACTCTTGTTGTTTTGATGTGTTTGCTCATGATATTGCAGTAAAAGGATGAAGGAATAAAAACAAGTGACAATGGAGCGAAATAGTTGAAAATCTGAGCAAAAGAGAAGAAATCATGGATGACGACCTCTGTGATACGTCGTCAGCTTTGTGATAGCTTATCAGCATTGGCGTCAGCCTTGTGATAGCTTATCAGCATTGGCGTCAGCCTTAACCAGAAACTTAAAGCCTGAAAAGGTCTGACAGAATTTTTTGCAAGCCTTCAGAGATGTGGTAAGCTACTAGAAAAAGGCATCAGGAAGAACAGTGAAGAAGAGTTGCTGGATGAAGGTGACGACATTCTCAATATATCGTCACAAGTGTGGTAAGCCGTCAGAAGATGCCGTCAAGTGGGACAAAACATAGCAAAATAAGTTGAAGGTCTGATGACATTTTCTACACGCCGTCACTCCTCTGGTAAGCCGTTCGAGGACATCGTCAGAGTGAGGCAGAAAAGGTTAAGAAGGCACGACTTCTGACGACATATCTGAGACGCCGTCAAAAGCCTGACGATCAACACCAATCTACTGTCACCCAAATTCGAGCCCAGCTGTGATTTTGTTATTTTATTTCCTTAATTAGACTTTAGTATAAATAGCATCTTTTAGGGTTTCATTCACAACTTCGGAAGCAACTTTTGACATCTTGTAACTTAGTGAAAGGGAGTTCACTTATTTTTGACTCTCTTAACTTAGAATTCAATTTTCCATCTTTTGATTTAGTTGTGGGAAATTCTTATTTTACTTGAAGGAGAAACAACTTTGAATTTCATATTTTTTAAGTTCACTTGCTTTAAGTTATGAATTTAATTTTTGTTATCTCTTTCTATCTTATGAGCAACTAAAACCCACAGCTAGGGTTGTGGGATCTATGATTATTATTTCATTGATTTAATAGTTGGATTAGGTTTTGAGTGATTATGGGAATGTCTTGAAATTCTGTTGTTTTAACTTGAATCTATTGGTTGCAAACATTAGGTTATGACTTAGGTTTTATTTGCTTCTAACGGAGAAATAGACTAGAGGTCGTGAATTATCAATAGGGACTCGGAAGCTACCAACCTTATGTTTAATGATTGATGCCGTAACTGGATCAATCTACCTGAGATAAAATCCGGTTGGAAATAGATATGTTATCTAAGTTTGAGAGAATTAGATAATAAATTATCTGGTGAGGTCGAGAGATAAGTCAGATAGTATCACCGGCAGGGATAATCTGATGTTCCCACCTATCACGAGAATCATGAACAGTTATTATTCAATGGAGATTAATATTCATAGTGATCACAACCCTAGTTTTTATATATCATTGATTCGAAATATTGAAATCTAAGTTTTGAGTTCTAAAATAAGTTGAAACGTTAAAATTTGTTTGATTGATAAAAACCCCTATTTTGTCCTTTTCTTATTACGTATTTGAATTTAACATGTAGCTATAGTTTCGAACTAGTTTAATCGCCACTCACATTGTTCCCTATGGATTCGACCCCGACTCCGAAGTTGGGTAAATATATTGACGACGATCGCTTACACCCATTCAAGAGTGTAATTTGAGCGTTATCACTAGGTTATACTCCCTGGCAAGAGTATGACTCTCTTCCCCAATGTGGGGTCTCTTCCTTAGGAGGACAAAATGTTGGACTCCATGTATCTCACATGGTTTATGTTGGTTACGAGAACCTCCCTTGAAATTTAGACTTTGAGATCAAATACTTATTTTCCTTCGCTATAAGCTATTTTCCTAAATGGTTGAATTGCAAAGATGTTTCCCCAACTAAAGTATTTTCTTGATGTGAGTTATTTCCTAAATTAAAGCATCTTCCCTTGTTATAGTACTTTTTATAAAGCCTTGAGATAAGTTGTTTCCATAAACTAGAATGCCTTTCCATTTGAGATGGATTGATTTCCTTAAAGCTTGAGATGAGATATTTTTCTGAAGTGAATGAAATGCCTTCAAGTATGTTTTCAAGTTATATGATTTCGAATTCCAAGTATATGAGTTCTAAATAGTTATGAAATATTGAGCATTGAAGAAGTTTTACTCTCCATGAGACTTATGCATGAGTTGAAAGTATTGTTTAAAGTCCCTTATCCTTTGGGTATTGAGAACAAGAGAAGATTTTGAATTTTGAGATTAAACAATGATGACTTACGAGATTTGTGTTACATGCTCCATTCTACATGACTTATGAGCTTTATATTTTATACTTGTTCAAGCCATGTGTGTCATCTCATAATGCGTACATGATTTGATTAAAGAAGATTGTTACTATTTTATTCATATGCATTCACCCCCGCATACTCAGTACATTCCAAGTACTGATCCATATATATGTCTATGTGCTACATTATTTCATAACGTAGGTTCAGGTGCTGAGTCCCATCCTCGCCTGTGATTCTTCGAGTACCTTGCCTATGTTTTCTACAGTGGTGAGTCCTCATGGTTTGAGGACCGATCTTCAAATGTTTACCATACTTGAGAGACTATGTTTTATCTTCAGTTCATTTCGAGTCAGTTGGGGACCTGTCCCAACGACTCTCTAGATTTTGATTTGTAGAGGCTTTTCAGACTAGTGTCAGACTTGTGATGTATCGAGGGTTCGATATTGTGGTTTTGTTGAGATTTCTCTATATTGTGGTCTTATGGACCGAGTATCTTTTCCATATTTCCTTTCATGTGATATGACTATGCTAGTGTTGAGTCCATTCTTATTTTGAATTGAGTGTCATTCGTGGAAACCGAATCTAAGGGTTATCTTGGGGCTACTCATAGCCTTAGGCACCGTGTGACGTCCCGGGAGACGATTTTGGGTCGTTACATCTTGCTAATTTAGCCCAGAGTTTAAACTTTTTTTAAGCTTCGGTTTAGAAAGAAATGTCCGTAGAGAAGAGATTATATTTTACTATCCTGCTCATCATTTATCTCCACTTGTTATCATCACGGTCTGCTTCATCCCAGTTAATTTCTTGGTTCCTAAATCCCAGTATTTTTAATTCTACTGCTAGACTTTCAACTTCTTGGACAAACAGGTCATTTTTGTCCACTGCTGATTCCACATATGGCTTATCTTTTTTTACACCCATCCTTCTGAGTCGAAATGATGGAACTAAATATCATTTCTTTGGCTTCTATTGCAAGGAAGAAAGAGCTGGATGCTTTCTTGGTATTTTCTTTGCATTCCGTTATTGATCCCCCTCTATTGAGAGAAAGTTAATGGTGTCCCAATCAGTTAGGTCTACTAATCGAGACCACCCAGTTAAAGCCAATGCAACCTTGCAACTAGACCAAGATGGTAACTTGGTTTTGGAAGACTCTGATGGAACTTTTGTTTGGTCCACCAATACTACAAGAAAATCTGCTTCTGGCTTAAAATTGACAAAAACGGGGAATCTTGTGCTCCTTGGTAATGTCAATCACACAATTTGGAAATATTTCGCTCATCCTACAGATTCTTTTTAGAGTACGCGCCCTATTGACCAGTGAATTTAACATAAAGGTTGCCTATGGATAGAACGGGTTGCCTGACGTGTTCCAAGGAAGTAGTAAAACAGGAAGTAAAGAACACAATGATTTTTACGTGGAAAACACCCGGCTCAAAAAGGTGTAAAAAACTACGACCTGTACCTCTACAGGATTTAACCTCAACTTCACTAAATAACTCTGAGCCTCAACAACGACTGATTACAAAACTCTTGTAACCAACAACTAGGAATTATAAACTCTAATTCCAATACCGAAATAACTACCAATCATAAACTCTAATTCCTATAACTCAACAACTAGGAATCATAAACTCTAATTCCTATAACTCAACAATCACCCTTGACTGTTGAACCCACTTCTAGTTATCCCAAACTTGAAGTTAACTCGTCTCAGTATTGTTCCTAAACAATAAATCTAGGAAAGCAATAAACTACAACTCAATAAGAACAATACATTTAAACTAAGTCATGAACTGTAAAGTTCTATCCTGTGAAACAGGTTCTTTAATATGTTCCTTTGTACTGGCAACACTTGAATCTTAAGTCAGAATTCTCTCAATTATGAACTTTCTCAGTTTACTCGTGTTTATCCTTTTCTCTCTCTGTAAGTGTGCAAGTTATTCTAAATAATATATCTTCTATTTAAGCACAGCTCTCCAAAGAGTCATTCTTGACACTTAACAATGTCTTGTATGTTCCGGAGTTATGTAGGAACTTAATTTCTGTTTCACTTCTAGACAAGAACAGATTCAAATGTGTAACCGTTTCTAGAAAAATTATAATTAGCAAAGGAGAAGTGTATGTAGGAAAAATCTATCTCACCGAGGGCCTTCATAAGATGAATGTAATGAATGTTGAAATCAATAAAAATTCAAATTCTTCTTACTTACTTGAGTCTTATAATTTGTGGTGTGAACGTTTAGGCCATGTTAATTACAAAACGTTACAAAAACTGATTAACTTAGAGGTTTTGCCAAACTTTGAGTGTAATAAATCAAAGTGTCAAACGTATGTGGAATCAAAGTAATCAAAACATCCTTATAAGTCTGTTGAAAGGAATTCCAATCTTTAGACTTAGTACAAACTGACTTTTGTGATATGAAGTCAACACCATCACGTGGTGGGAAAAAGTTTCATAACTTTTATTGACGATTGCACTAGATATTGTTATGTCTACTTGCTAAATTGTAAGGATGAAGAAATAGATTCATTTAGGCAATACAAAACTGAAGTAGAAAATCAGTTAGAGAAAAAGATAAAAATGATAAAAACTGATAGGGGCGGAGAATATGAATCTCCCTTCACTGAAATATGTGTAGAAAATGGAATTGTTCATCAAACTACGGCCCCGTATTCTCCTCAATCTAATGGATTTGTGAAAAGGAAAAACCAAACGCTGAAGGAAATGATGAATGCCTTACTTATAAGTTTCGGTTTACCACAAAACTTGTGGGGGGAGGCTATCCTTACAGCCAATCATATACTCAATAGAGTTCCCTATTGTAAGACAATCAATTCCTTATGAAAAATGGAAAGGAAGGAAACACAACTTGAAATATTTCAAAGTATGGGAGTGTCTAGCTAAGGTTCAAGTTCCTATGCCTAAAAGGGTTAAGATAGGACCTAAGACTGTGGATTGCGTGTTCATAGGATATGCTAAAAGTACTAAAGCATGTCGGTTTTTGATTCATAAATCCGAACATCTGGATATAAATGAAAATACAGTAATTGAATCAGATAATGCTGAATTCTTTAAAATTATTTATCCGTATAAAATTAGACATGAACAGTCTAGTGGAGGATCTAAACGACCTCGATATAAACCAAGTGAGAATGTACATAATGAAGAGAATCCAAGATGTAGTACACATCAAAAAATGTCTACTTCATTTGGATCAGATTTTGTAACATTTCTCTTAGAAAATGAGCTTCAAACATTTAAAGAAGCGATGTCGTCATTAGACTCATCCTTTTGGAAAGAGGCAATCAACAGTAAGATTGATTCAATCTTAAGCAACCATACATAGGAATTGGTTGATCTTCCTCCAGAAAATAAATCTTTAGGTTCTAAATGAATCTTCAAATAAAAAATAAAGGTGGATGGTACTATTGACAAATACAAGGAAAGACTTGTTGTAAAAGGATTTAAACAAAAACAAAGCCTTGATTACTTTGATACATACTCGCCAGTAACAAGGATAACATCGATTCGAATGCTAATTGCCTTGGCGGCGGTATATGATCTTGAAATCCATCAAATGGATGTGAAAATCACATTCCTAAATGGAGAATTGGAGGAAAAAATTTACATGGAACAGCTTGAGGGTTTTGTGGTTCCAGAAAATGAGAATAAGGTGTGTAAACTTACTAAGTCGTTATATGGATTAAAGCAAGTACCTAAGCAATGGCATGCAAAGTTTGACAAAACCATATTGACAAATGGGTTCAAGATAAATGAATGTGATAAATGTGTTTATATTAAAGACACTCCGAATCACCAAGTCATTGTTTGTTTACATGTGGATGATATGTTGATCATCAGTAGAGACATTTCTGACATAAATGCAACAAAATGAATGCTCGAGAGTAAGTTTGATATGAAAGACCTTGGAGTTACAGATGTGATCTTAGAAATAAGAATCCATAGAACTCCATAAGGGTTGGCATTGTCACAGTCTCATTATATCAAAAATGTACTTGAAAAATTCAAGTATATGGAATTTGGTATTGCTAAGACTCCATTGGATGTGAGCTTTGCACTTTGAAAGAATGAAGGTGAACGCGACTCACAATTGGAGTACGCAAGAGTATTGGGATGTTTAATGTATATAATAAATTATACACGACCATACATAGCATGCGCTATTAGTAAATTGAGTTGGTGCACTAGTAATCCCAACAAAACTCATAGGATGTCATTGAAAAGAGTTTTGGGGTATCTTAAATACACTCAAGACTATGCGTTGCATTATAATAAATATCCCGTGGTACTCGAAGGATATAGTGATGCAAATTGGATCACCGGATCGAATGAAGTAAAATCCATATGTGGATATGTATTTACTATCGGTGGAGGAGAAGTCTCTTGGAAATCATCCAAACAAACTTGTATTGCTCGCTCTACAATGGAATCTGAATTTATCGCATTGGATAAAGCCGGTGAAGAAGCAGAATGGCTCCGGAATTTCTTGGAAGATATTCCTTATTGGTCCAAACCAGTGGCACCAGTATGTATACACTGTGATATCCAAACAGCAGTAGGTAGGGCAGGGAGCATGATGTACAATGATAAATATCGTCACATACGACGGAGACATAATATTGTGAGAGAACTTCTCTCTAGTGGAATTATCACTATTGACTATGTAAAGTCAAAGGATAATATGTCGGATCCACTTACAAAAGGCCTATCTAGAGAAGGAGTGGAAAGGACATCCAAGGGAATGGGTTTAAGGCCTAGGACAAGTCAGCATAGCGAGAACTCTACCTAGCAGACTGGAGATCCCAAGAGCTAGGTTCAAGGAGATCAAACAAAGTTGTGTCTGATAGGTTCAACATTGTCAATTACTCAACCTATTCTCATGATGTAGACAATGTTTAGTAAACAAGGATAAGACTTAAGGTGAAAAGTCTTTTAATGATTATCTAGATTTGGTATATTTGATCAAATAGTTTAATCTATAGGATTGAATATTTAGAAATCACCTATGTGAGGGCGAAGTGGAAGCCGCTTCAAGGAGAATGTTAGTAAAGGCCTATTCTCTAAGTTCTCATGAAACCAGGACGTGCTTATGGCTGAAAAAAACAAAACTATGAGAACTATAAATGGTAAAAGGCTGGCTGTGTGACGTGTGTTGTCTAGGTGTACACTAAAGCTCGACGGTTCAAATATATCAAATCCACCGATTGAACGACTGCATACGATGCATGATCACTATGGAAAGTTCAAAGGGAAACCCACTTATCCAGATGCAATCAGTCTTTGCTTGATGATCACATACTTGTCCGTAAAATTTTTATGAAAAATAGTCATTTTCCATTCATGTGGGGGATTGTTGGTTCAAAGTATATGAAAAAGTGTGAATTAAAAAATGGAGAAAAAATGGTGGAGAATGGAGACACCAATTTAGAAAGTGTACTCCTAAATTGGAAAGTTCACTCTTTCTCCCACATTGGTGGAAGAAGAGAACTTGTGAGTATTTAAAATAAGGAACACTTACTCCACATGGTAAGTGAGGCAAGAAATAAGAGATGCCTCGCGTCGTCGTCGTCGTCGCTCGCTCGGCTCGGCTTCGGATTCAAATGATCGATTGATGAGATCTATCTTTTTGAACCAATTTTATTTGACAGAAATTTAGAAATTCAGTTCGAAAATACCAAAGGGAAAAATGTAATTTTTTTTGTGTTTTGATACTCCATTTATATGTATGCATGCAGATTTCGAAACAGTGTTTTGAAATAGTGCAGTGCTGAAACGAAGGGATGCAAACCTTCAATGAAATGACACACTTATTCATAAAATGATGTGCCTGTTCGGAAAAGACACATTCTTTGGACGAACAGACATGGTTTTTCCAGAAAGGTCACACCTTTTAAGTGAACCATTACCACTTTTCAGAAGAGGCACATGTTGGTTATATAAACCTGTTTTCATCCAAAGGTTTAGGTGCGAATTTTATGAAATACAAACTCTCTTCTTGTCTTGAAAAACTTTTTGTGTGATCTATCAAACCGTTAAGTGAGTTCACTGAATCCAACAATTTGAGGTACCGTTATTGTTTGGATTGAAGGCCATTTTATCCTGGAAGGAATATTCCAAAACCTCGGGTACAGTGAGCGGAATTATTCCTTAAGGACACTCCATGAATTCGGAGGACTTGGTCTTAAATTCTGTTTCATCTCTTTTCTAAATCTTAACACACTTCTTAGATAGATTATTTGTATTCTAGTGTTGAAGGTGTTACAGAACTTCATAAGTGTTCTTTTCTTGGAATTGAACTAGTGTTGAAGTTTGTGTTTCTTATATACAAATTCTTGTACCCGAATACATAAAAGATAATAGATTTTGCTACAAGTTTCAGCTACATGAGACAGTGTGTCAGTGAACCAGCTTGATTGACATGTTTCATATCACTTTGTCAGTTTGTCAATCATCAAAACTACATCATACCCAACAAATTCCACATTTTTTATGATGACAAACCTCTTATCTTTATGCATTCAAACATCTTCACCTGTAGGTACTAAAGTATAAAACACTAGAATGAAATAAGTTAGTCAATGGGTTATAAACATTGCAACCCTCTTATCTTCCACCTTTTGGCATCATCAAAAAATTATTTTTAATGCAATAATATACTAGCCGAAGTGATTTGTTATGCTATTCATGGCCACTGGGGCTATCACCAAAACAATCAGACAAAGACTTTAGCCAACATAGTAATGTATTAAAGAGAGCAAAAATATGATTCAATTTAGCAAAGATAACCATTCCATTTAACTGACAGAGCATGTACCACATTAAACCTAAGCTAGTATTGAACAAGGCAAAACACCTAAGCATTAATCAAAAAATAATATGGTATAAAAATAGGATATGGCTAAGGATACAAATAGTGAGGAGGTGATGAGAAAGGTGGAACAGGTGATATCAATTGTGTCAATTGATGAATGAATTCAATATTTTCATTACTCTATCAATCAAGGTCAAGCTTCAAAGTCATGATCCTAGCTTTAAGGACCTCTTATTCCACTTCATGATTGTTTTGTGTAACTTCTAGTTCAGATTTTTTTCTTCTAAATCATTTTTTTTTTATCATTTTTTTCAAATGAGTGTTAGCCCTCCTTATTGAAACAGGTATAACATCACGATTCATTAGATCAAGAACATCCATTGTTGTTTTATAAGTCAAACCTGAACTAGGACTGAGACGTCCCCAAAAAATAGCCAATTAGGAACTAAAAGGGAGACCATGTCCCTTTTCATTCTTCATAAACATATGTTGCATGTGATTGAAGGTCAAGTTTGGAAAATTCATGATACAAAAACTGATATTTTGGTTGAGAGAGAAGAAGGAATTTCTAGTGTAGAATTAACACATTTGTGCACAACTATTTGGAGAGAGTCAAAGAAAATTTGGTCAACCAATACGTTAGCATCATAGGACAAGGAGATGATGAATTGTGAGGAATGGAATAGGTGTGCTCAACTGTTTTAACTTAGATAGACTATGCTTATGTTAGTGTAGAGCATACCTGATAAGAAGAACTTTGTGGTCACAATTGCTTTCTTGTACCTATTTTCTGCATAATCTAACACAAAATTAGGTTAGAAGAGTCAAAATCTGGAATTGGGACACACAACTAAATGTGCAAGACTGAATCGAATAACATTTTAGATAATAAGATTTAAATTAAAAATGGTTATTCTAGTCAATCATTGAGGTAAATTCACGCAATTTTAATCATCCCCAAATCTAACCTATTTCTTTCAAAACACTCTCTACTTAGTGTCTTTGGTGCTTCTTCAATTATTTAGGTAACCTACATAGTCAACATTTTTATAGCCCTCAAGAGTGAAATTACTTTCATTTGAATACCATGGTCTCAAGCTATTGATTCTCATGAGATATCTCAAGATTCTTGTGACAACACCAATTCTTATGAATTACCAACAAAATTATCATTAGCTTGTGTTGGTGTTATTAATGCATCAATTTCTTGATTTGTTGTTTCCCCTGTCAATATGCCCTCAGTCTGTACAATAGTTGAACCAGGTGGTACAATATGTTCCTATGCATGCTCATCAGTTTCACTGCCATTCTCTTTTTTTTGCCATCTCCAAACGATCCATTCCCTCTTTAAATGTGGTGAGTGAAAGAAACTTTATTTGCTTCTAGTCTTATACCTTGAGCAAGCTTTATCCATGTACAAATTTTTCTTGCCTCTTTTCACTCTCACCTACAAAACAAATTAGGGGTTAACTTTAGGCACCCATACAAGCTTGGGTCCTTTCTTATAAGAAAAAAAGATGTATGAGTTTCCTTCTAGCCTATCGAGGCAACAAGTTATGTGACCTATTTTTCTGACCAGATTTGACCTTCTTTTAGCTTGTGCTAATGTGGAGTCAGATTTTTTTGCAAGGCTTATGATTCTTGATTTGCATTTTGTTGCAACTGGATATTCAGTGGTTGGATACCCCTGGTTACCACAAATATAACATAGATGTTTAAAGGCATTAGAACTTTTATAAAAGCCCAACCCAGCCTTTTCATTGTGAATTCTTTGACCTAACTTATGAACAATTCTTGAAGAATGTGTCCATTTATTATCTCTTTCAAGATCAATTTTCAATTTAGAAACTTCTTGACTCAATTGAGTAACCTTTTCTTTTTCACTTTTGTTCCTTTTTTCCTCACTTTTGACCTTTTTTCCTTTTTCAGAAAGAGTCAATTTCAAGATTTCAGATTTGAGGGTCAGGTTTGATGAATCAAGTTTGCTAACCTGTTCCTTAGGAGTGCAGTTTTTCTTTTAAACAGTGTTCTTACAAGTTTCTAGATCAATAAAATCAAACTTGAGACTTGCAAGATTATTGAATAACTCATCCCTATCAGAAGTTAATTATTGGAAATCATTAATTAGAGCACTCATTAAGGAAATAAGTTTTGTTTTAGAAAGCAAATGCAACTTTTCTTTAAGTTCAAGTATACTTACCTCAGAAGCATCATTTTCTTTCTCCAAGTTTGAATCTCCAAGAGCCATGAGTGTTATTTCATCAAATTCATCATCATCTGAGTCAGATCCCCAAGCTACTACCATTGCATATTCTTCCTTCTTTTTGGTTTTTTCTTTGAATTCCTTTTCATCCATTTTCTTTCTCCATTCTATTTCCCAGACAGGACAATCCATGATCTGATGATCAGTCTTACCACACTTGTAGAATCCATTTGGATTGTTATTGGACCATTTCTTGCTACCTGTTCTCTTTTTTTTTTTTTGAAGAATTTGCTGAAGTTCTTAGCTATAAAGGCAACTTGTTTTTCATCAAGTTCAATTTCTTCATCACTGTCAGATGCCTTCAGAGCTAAGGTATCCTCAGGGGCTGCTAGCTCTTTATTTCCATCAATTTCCATTTCATAAGTTCTTAGATTCCTTACTAGTTCATCTAGTGTCATATCTGTGAGATCCTTATTTGCCTCCCTAATAGCAGTCACGTTAACATTCCATTTTGATTTTGGTAGCACCCTCAATACCTTTTCAACTTGTTCTTCAATAGTTATGACTTTTCCTAAAGAAGTCAACTCATTTGTCAAGGCAGTAAGCCTTGTCATCATTTCATGCAGGGTTTCATTCTCCTTCATCTTAAAAGCTTCGTATTCAGTAAAGAGAAGAGCAATTCTAAATTTTCTTACCTGAGAGGTACCCCTATGTGCATTGACCAGTGCATCTCAGATTTTCTTAGCAGTGATACAGTTTGACACTCTGTTGTATTTAGCCGGTCTTAGTCCACAAACTAAGATATTCTTATCCTTAGCATTTTTCTTTAATGCCACTAAGTCATCAACGGTAAACTCACTTCTTACCATCTTAACCTGTTCACCATCTTCTAACTTTATTGGAATAGTAGGACCATCAGTGATTCTATCCCATAACTCATAGTCTTTCCCTTGAATAAACGTTTCCATCCTAGCTTTCCACCAAATAAAGTGAGAACCATCAAAGAGTGGAGGTTTAATAGTGGATTGACCTTCACTGTGACCAGTAGGTGATGCAGAATTCATCATATTGATCTTTGTCTTAGGTGTTATCCCTTTTTAAGAAAACCTGGCTCTGATACCACTTGTTAAAGTATGTGCCCTACTGACCAGTGACTTTAACGTAAGAGTTGTCTATGGATGGAATAGGTTGCCTGACGTGTTCCAAGGAAGCAGTAAAATAGGAAGTAAAGAACGTAATGATTTTTATGTGGAAAACACCCGGCTCAAAAAAGTGTAAAAATCCACGACCTGTACCTCTACAGGATTTAACCCCGACTTTACTAAATAACTCTGAGCCTCAACAACGACTGATTACAAAACTCTTGTAACCAACAACTAGGAATTATAAACTCTAATTCCTATACCTCAATAACAAGGAATCATAAACTCTAATTCCTATAACTCAACAACTAGGAATCATAAACTCTAATTCCTATAACTCAATAATCACCCTTGACTATTGAACCCACTTCGAGTTATCCCAAACTTGAAGTTAACTGAGCTCAGTATTGTTCCTAAATAATCAACCTAGGAAAGCAATAAATTACAACTCAGTAACAATAATACATTTAAACTTACTCATGAACTGTAAAGTTCTTTCCTGTGAAACAGGTTCACCAATATGTTTCTTTGTACTGGCAACACTTGAATCTTCAGTCAGAATTCTCTTAATTATGAACTTTCTCAATTTTCTCATGTTTAGCCCTTTCTCTATCTGTAAGTGCGCAAGTTATTCTGAATAATACATCTTCTATTTAAGCACAACTCTCTAAAGAGTCATTCATTATTTCAAACTTCTCCTTTAATCAGAGATCTGATTGCATAGAATTCTACTTCAAGTGAGACTCCTTCTTCAATTCCAACTCTTGTGTCCTTAGTGTCGTAGTCAAACTCCAACTCTTTAAATTAGCACATGTTTATTTCCTTGAGTTTATCGGAATTAGCCACCCATCTGGTTCTTCCTAGATTTTTGCACGCTTGTCTTTAATCATCGATGATTTTGCTATAAGTTTCAGCTACATGAGACAGTGTGCCTGTGAACCAGCTTGACTGACATGTTTCATATCACTTTGTCAGTTTGTCAATCATCAAAACTAAATCGTACCCAACATTCTTTGCTTATTGGGCAAAGTTCGGTGCTAGGGAGGAAGCTCATAGCAAGCATTTCAGACACTAATTAGAGTCAAGGTTCAATTTCTTTAAATGTTCTCAATGGAATCTGGCCTACTTACATCGATTCTGATCCATCTCAGCTTTACTTTGCTTCAAGTTCTTCAGATAGTATTTATTTGAGTTTTCATAGTCAAACACTTATTGCTCTGCTAGAACCTCCTACATCACCAGCTCAAGTCATAAAGATTGGGACTGATGAACATTTATAGGTATACCAATGGGAAGAGAAAGTACTTAGACTAGAAGTCATATCTGATATTTCCAATTCAAACGGAGGGAACTGTGGGTATCCAATGATCTGTGGAAGATATGGCATTTGTACAGGTGATGGGCAATGTAGTTGTCCGCCAGAGGAAAATTTCATTAGGCCATTAGATGAGAGGAAAAAATATGTAGGATGTTCACAGTTGACATCCATTAACTGCAACACTTCGCAGTATCATAGTTTCATAGAGCTTAGGAATACCAGATATTTTGCGTTTGAATTGAATGATGAACCAGCTTCGGGCATA
Source organism: Capsicum pubescens (assembly GCA_030864215.1). Lineage (NCBI taxonomy): Eukaryota > Viridiplantae > Streptophyta > Magnoliopsida > Solanales > Solanaceae > Capsicum > Capsicum pubescens. Next base: position 340,594,026 of record CM061544.1, read on the forward strand.
TTATGGTTTGAGGGGAAAAATATGGAAGATTGCAAAAGGACCTGCCTGAGACACTGTTCCTGCAAAGATGTGGTCTTCAAAGATGATTCGGATGGGGCTAGAAATAGGAGTTGTTTATTACTGAATGAGGTCTTTTCTCTCATAGACGAGGAAGGAGAAGACAAGAGAGTATTTCTTAAGGTGCAGAATTCCACAAAAGCACAGAATCAGCCTCCAATCATATCTGGAGGGAAAAAATCAAGATCTTACATAGTGATAATAGGATCTACTCTTGCAGTTTCCTTTGGGATAATTTTAAGTATCACTGTTTGCTTTGTTCTTTTAAAAAAGAGGACACATGATTCTAGAAATGCTGGAGATTTTCTGGATCTCAAACCAATCTTACCGGGAATGCTAACTCGGTTCACTTACAATGAGATAAAAATAATAACAAAAGATTTCAGCAGAAAGCTCAGGGAAGGAAGATTTGGCGCTGTATATGAAGGAACACTGAGTAATGGCACCAAAATAGCTATGAAGTGTCTTGATGTCCTAGGTCATGTGATGGAGTCATTTCTAACAGAAGTAAAGATAGTTGGTGGCATTCACCTTGTCAATCTAGTAAAACTCATTGGGTTTTTGCTAAAAAAAATGAAATACTTTTGATCTATAAACATATGGTGAATGGATCACTAGATAGGTGGATTTATAATGGGATTACATGGCGTACAAGACAAAGGATAATAACAGATATTGCTTATTAACATTCAAAAATACAAGATCGCCATGATTTTCTATGGAGAAAATGTTAGTAAAATATGGAGAAGCTGAATAGAGAAAATGAACAGTTATGTTTCTCGATCATTCCTTATTACAGATGCCATTCACTTATTGATCAATCATCCAAAATATCTAATGATACATGCGTATATTACATAAAATAAAATTGGGCCCAGGTCTGTAAAGTTGAGCATTTATCTACATTGGGCCGCTATCATCAGTGGGCCTAACACCCCCCTCAAGCTTGAGGGTGAAGAAACACCAATCTTGGAAAGAAATAGATGATGGAGATGACTAGTGAGAGGCTTCGTCAAAATATTTGCAAGCTATTGAGAACTAGAAATGTAATGGAGAGAAATAAGTCCATCAACCAAACAATCACGAACAAAATGGAAATCAACGTCAATGTGTTTAGTACACTCATGAAACACGGTGTTTCGAGCAATATGTAGAACAACATGGATGTCACAATGAATAGAAACAGGTTCAGAAATATGTAATCCAAGGTCCCCGAGGAGACAAACTAACCAAGCAGTCTCAGCCATAACTTTGCGGAGGGCACGATATTTAGCCTCAGCTGAAGATAGGGAGATAGTAGGTTGCTTCTTACTTTTCTAGGAAATAGGACAACCACCAAGATTAATAAAAAAAACAGAGATGGATTTCCTCGAAGTACACCTAGCCCAGTCAGAATCTGAGTAAGCACGTAATGGAAAAACAGGTTCCTTCAAAAGCAAAATACCCTGACCAGGGTTATTAAGGAGGTATCTAAGTACATGAATGCCAACAAACATATGAGGAGTTCTAAGTTGTTGCAAGAATTGACTCAAGTGTTGGATAGAAAAGGCAATATCAGGGTGAGTATGTTGTAAGAAATTAAGTTTACCAATCAATTTTCGATAGCAACCAGGATCAGGTAAATGATCACCAATGTTAGAAGTGAGTTTAATAGAAGCATCCAAGGGAGTAACAATAAGAGAAAATGTTCAGCATGAAACTCAGTTAGTATATCAGTAGCAAATTTGTGTTGGTTGATAATGTATCCCTGAGGATGGGAAGAGACTTCAGGACCCAAAAAATAGTGGATAGACCCCAGATCTTTGATCTTGAACTAACAGTCCAAGTATGACTTGAAAGACTGCATTTCATCAATATTATCACCAACCAAGAGGATGTCATCCACATATACCACAAGAATAACCAGAGAACCAGCCACAGTTTTGGTAAAAGGGGAGTAGTCATTTTTACTAGAAATGTAGCCTTTGGATAGCAAGGCTTCAGACAATTTTGAAAACCATTGTCTGGATGCCTGCCTAAGGCCATAAAGAGACTTTCTCAAGAGAGAAACCAAGAGGGATATAGAAGAGGAGGCAGAAGAACTGACATCAAGCCCAAGAGGGTCTTTCATATAAACCTCCTCATGTAGATCACCATGTAGGAAAGCATTGTTCACATCCAATTGAAATACAGTCCAACCCTTTTTAATAGCAAGAATTAAGAGACATTTCACAGTAGTGAGCTTCACAACAGGAGAAAATGTTTCAGTGAAATCAACCCCCTCCTTTTGAGTGTCATCTCTAATAACCAACCGACCTTTATACCTCTCCACAGTACCATCAGCCTTGTATTTGATCTTATAGACCTATTTACAAGGGATGACCTTCTTATGAGGAGGAAGGTGGAAAATATCCCAAGTGTAGTTGGCATCAAGAGCATTAAATTTCTTTTACATTTTCTCTTGCCAAGCAGGATAAGAAGCTGCCTGCTGGTAATATTGAGGCTCATGCAACTGATGCACAAGAGCAGGAAACTTTGAAGAGGAGACTGAGGAGCACACATAATCAGAAAGATAAGCAGGTGTGGATGTAGTTCTAGAAGACTTCCTGGGAGGAACAGGTGCAACAGGTGGGGAAAAAAGAGGAGAAGGACATGCAGAAGAGGAAGGAGTAGATGTTACAGGGATGGGAGGGAGAAATGATGGTAAGTCGACAAATGGGTAAGTAAGAGGAGAAAATATATTGGAAGTAGAAGGGGAAGAATAAGGAAATATATGTTCATGAAAAATAACATCTCTAGAAAAGAAAATAGAAAAGGTAGAGAGAGAGAGAGAAGTTTGTAACCCTTCTTGCCACAAGGGTAACCAAGGAACACACACGAGAGTGACCTAGATTGGAATTTGTCTCTCCCAACCTTAGGAGAAGTAGCAAAGCACAAATACCCAAAAGACTTGAGGTGGTCATAGGAAGGTGTAATAGCATGTAGCTTCTTATAAGGGGACAGGTTGGACAAGACAGTTGAAGGCATCTTATTTATGAGGTATGTGGCAGTAAGAATGCAATCACCCCAATATTTCAAAGGAAGATGTGACTGGAAAATGAGAGCTCTAGCAACCTCTAACAGATGCTTATGTTTTCTTTCAACCACTCCATTTTATTGTGGAGTGTGTGGTATGGTGGTTTGATGGAGGATACCATGTTTAGCAAAAAAAGAAGAAGCTGCAGCACTACTCCCTAGTTCAAATGAATCATCAAACCTAAAGGTCTGAAGAGATGACTTGAATTGAGTTTTGACCATGGCAGTGAAAGCTTTGAGAATGGGAAGAGCATTACTTTTGCAGAAAAGGAGATAGGTCCAAGTCACCCTTGTAAAATCATCTACAAGAGTGAGGAAATACCGAAAACCACTATAAGTTTGAGTGTTATAGGGACCCAAAATATCAATAAGAACCAATTGGAAAGGTACAGTAGAGTGAATAACAGAAGTAGGAAAAAATGATCTTTGTTGTCTTGCCATGGGACATATATAACATATAAAAGATTGTTGAGCAGAAACCTTATCAGATAAAAAAGGAATTTTATGCAAGTTATGAAATGGTATGTGACCTAACCTTTGATGCCAAAATAGATCCATTTTATTAGCAATAGTAGAATTGGTACAAGTAGGTAGAGAAAAACAAGTAACATCAGAATTAAGAGACAATTTGGAAGGAAGAACTGAAAACAATGAGTTGATGGAATTATGTTGTATGTTGGAGAAGAGATCAGCATCTGGGTGAAGATAGTATAATCTGCCAGCAGCTTTACCAATTCCCAGAGGCCTCTTCAGTGAAGGGCCCTGTAAATAACAATTAGATTTGGTAAATAAGGCATAGCAATCTAATTAAGATATTAACTAGTGAATAGAAATGAGATTAAAATGGAATGATGGAGCTAAGAGAACATGAGTAAGGACAATATTAGGTCTAAGAATGAGAGAGCCAGTAGAAAATACTTTGACTTTATATCCATTTGGTAGTGTCATAAGGAAAGGCTTGGGAAGGGGAGAAACATCATGCAACAGGTATTTATGAGGGGTCATGTGATTTGTGGCTCCAACGTCCAAAATCCAAGGTTGTATACATTCATGTGCAGGGGTGGAATTACAATTATTTAAGAAATTTACAGCATAACCAGTAAAGAGACCTGCAAAGTGTGCAAAGCCAGCAGATTCTGAAGAAAAAGCCTCAATACCAGAATAAGTTGGTGTAACAGATAGTTGTTGGTTAAACAAGGTCTACAAGTGCTGATATTATTTTTTGATAAAGCCATGAGAGTAGACATCAACAGGGTGAGCCGGTGATGAAAGGACTGGTGCGGTAGTTCCAGAAGGAGAAGTGTCAGCCTGAACATAAGTGGCAGTGTTTTTGTTCCTGATAAACTTAAAATCAGAAGGAAATCCATGCAATTGGTGACATTTCTCCATGGAATTTCCAGGTCTTTTGCAGTAATTGCAAAATAGAGGGGATGGGAATTTCCTTGTGTTGGGTTCAAAATTGACCCTTTGGAAATAACCCTTGTTACTCTGAGAATAACCACATCTATTTATTTGTGAGAGACCCCTATTGGAGAGAAGTTGAGATGAACTCTTGTGACTATTAGGTGTAGCTGAAAAAGCAGCTACATCACCAGAGAAATTAGGGGTAGAGGAGTGGTTTTCTCTCTGGGTTTCATCAAGTAACAACAAAGAGTAGACCTTGTTTACCGATGGATGAGGTGTCATCATCAATATTATGCTCTTTATAGTAGAGAAAGAATCATTAAGTCCATTCAGGAATTGGAAAAGCTATTGATCCTCTATGAATTTGGGTAAGGCACCACAAATATAGGTGGGCCCAACATAAGCAGATTGTAACTCATCCCAAAGACTTCTAAACTTAGTATAATAATTGGCAATACTAGAAGAACCCTGAACAGTAGAATTGATCTTCTTTTGAAGTTGAATGTATTTAGATCCGTTTGACTGGCCAAACCTAATATTTAGATCCTCCCAAATTTTCTTTGCAGTTTTGAGACACATGACACTAATAGCAATATCACGAGACATAGAATTGAGAATCCAGGCCTTAACCATGTCATTACACCGTTCCCAATAAGGGAAATATGGTGAGCCTAGGTTAGGAGCAGGGGTTCTCCCAACTAAGATACTCAGCTTGTTTTTAGCTGAGAGAGAGGTCAACATGCTACTTCTCCAGATAGTAAATCCATTACCAGAAAATGGTATAGCCACAATCTGACTTCTAGGGCTATCAAAAGGGTGCACATAGAAGGAAAGGGATGGATCTAACGAGAACGGGGTAAAACCTTTCGATGATTCCGAAGCCATTAAAACAAGTTCAAGCGATAACCAATATGCTATAAGTATTGACAAAATAGCAGCATAATAGTAACGTGGATTTATGGCAAATCAATGTCAATAGATCGTACAAGATGAAACGACCAGCTCTATATATACAAATCAGGTCGATCAAACACAATAAGAGGGACAAGGTTACCGATCTTCTTCTAAAACCTAAAGGAGTAAAGGTCTTGAGTGAATCAGCAAAGACGAAACTGAAAACGGAGCTGAACACCTCAATCGCCTAGACCAGAGCTAAACACTTCACCTCAAACGCTGAAAACGAAGCTGAACACCTTAATCGATTTGATGAGAACAACCGAAAACCTTCGAGACTACAAATGGGGGTACAATTGGAAGAAAGCAGAGAAGACGAAGGATCGATTACGCGGATCTGATACCATGTTTACATTCAGAAATACAAGATCGCCATGATTTTCTATGGAGAAAACCTTAGTAAAAAATGGAGAAGCTGAATAGAGAAAAGGAACAGTTATGTTTCTCGATCGTTCCTTATTACAGCTGTCCCACACTTATTGATCAATCATCCAAAATATCTGATGATACATGCGTACATTACAAAAATATAATTGGGGGACCGGGTCTGTAAACTTGAGCATTTATCTACATTGGGCCGCTGTCATCAGTGGGCCTAACATTGCCAAAGGATTAGCTTATCTACATGACGAATGTAGCCAGAAGATAATTCATTTGAATATCAAACCACAAAACATCCTTCTAGATAAAAATTTCAATGCTAAGATCTCTGATTTTGGGATGTCAAAACTTATGGAGAAAGACAAAAGCAAAATTGAAACTAGAATGAAAGCAAAATTGAAGCAGTGACAGAAATGCTGAGCATTGCTGCATGGTGTCTACAGGGAGATTTCACCAAGAGGCCTTCCATGTCATTGGTGGTTAAGGCATTGGAAGGTTTGGTGTCTGTTGAAACCATCTTGGATTGTGATTTCACAAGCCTACCTGAGGTTGGATCAGACAACCAACAGTGGGAAGACACTATCAGTTTAGTATTGCCTTCAATTTTATCCGGTCCAAGGTGAACAATAAGTTTAAGAGGTAGTTTTTCCTTTTCTCAGTCTATATCTTTCTTTTGTAAAGAATTCAGGATTGCATCTATCGACTTTGTATTTCCATTATTCATCACCAGATCCATATTTCTCTTGTACATACTGTTTCCAAAAATTTCTTCCCTCAGCTTGACTTTGTTAGCATTGCAATTTGGTTAACCAGTAAATAATTTCATTATATAAAAGGAAAATTAAGGTAGCTTTAATAGCTAACCAATTGTCTCTCTTTTCTAATTTGTATCTTTGTGTATCAATACATCCTCATATGCAGCATATTTTATATTTCTAATAGCAAAGGGTCTACTTATTCTATTAACAGCAGCGAAAACTGTAGTTAAATGTCTTATTTTCCATATCGTTAGAGCTTCAAATATATCTTCACATGTTCTCACAACAAAGAAAAATACATCGAGCCAGGCAGACAACGATAAGAAAAATGAAAAATCTTAAACAGACAGATAGATGGATGAATGAGAGCTAGGAAAAGGAAAGAAAGAAGGCATCAGCAGCACAATCGGTTAAGCTATTCAGAAATGGAGAAAAATTGGATATTAAAACTCTTCAAGTTTCCAATTAGTAAAATGGTCTACTGAGAAAATTTGGTTATTAAGCCACTTTAAATTTTCAATTAGCAAAATGACCTACTTTTATTTTCTCATCTGCCGGATTGATAATCGATCTGTCCATATACAAGTCGGATCAATAATCATCTGTCGGATTAATAATTGATCTGTCTATATATCGATCGGATAGATTCTAAATCTGTCTAAAAAATGATGTCATTTCCCAAAAAAATAATACTTGTAGTTTATTTAATTAAAAATAAGACTTGAAAAGATCATTTAACATACAAAAGATCTCAAATGAATGAAATAACAGTTGCCTCTCACCGACTCGCTGTTTATTAATGAAACTTTTTGACTTACTAGCTGGTCTCCTCCTTTTCTCGTCTCCTTTTTTTAATTTCATTATTTTATACGATCAAGTAGCAACCTGGAACAGTTTTAAAATATACTAAATGAGGATAAAGGAAGACACCAGTCTGTCTTCCCACTTGCTTTAATATAAGAAAGCTAGTGGAAAGGCGAACAAATACTGTATATTATAACACATATTCATGCTTCACGTGTAAAAGGGAACCTCCAGATACACGCATTCAGTTATTGGTTTATATAAAATGAGTATTAAGAAATAGATAAAATGCCACATGGGAAATAATTTATTTTTATTAAATACATAAAATGCTCTCTTTTATTGACCAAAGAGAAACACATTCCAAGAAACAGGCAGAACAGCAAGCATTTGTATAACACAGGGGGAGTAGCTAGCTATTTCGGCCCAAAATTCGAACTTTTTTTTTAAGCTACAGTATTGAATCAATGTCTGCAGAAAAGAGATTATATTTTCCTATCCTACTCATCATTTATCTCCACTTGTTATCATCAAGGTCTGCTTCATCCCAGACAATTTCGTGGTACCTAAATTCCAGTCTTTTGAATTCTACTGCTGGACTTTCCACTTCCTGGACCAACAGGCCGTTTTCAATTACTGCAGATTCCACATATGGCTTATCGTACTTTACGCCCATCCTACTGAGTGGTAATGATGGAACTAAGTACCACTTCTGTGGCTTCTACTGCAATGATCAAAGTGCCGAATGTCTTCTCGGTATCTTCTTCGCAATCCCTGACACCTCCTCTAGTGAGAGGAAGTTAATGGATTCCCAGTTAGTTTGGTCGGCTAATCGAGACAATCCGGTGAAAGCCAATGCAACCTTGCAATTAGGCCAAGATGGTAACTTGGTCTTGCTAGACTCGGATGGCACTCTTGTTTGGTCCACTAATACTACTGGAAAATCTGTTTCAGGCTTAAAATTGACAGACACAGGGAATCTCGTGCTCTTTGATAAAGTCAATCGCTCAATTTGGCAATCTTTCGATCATCCTACAGATGCTTTGCTCCCTGGGCAGAGTTTGGTGTCTGGAATGAAGCTCGTAGCCAGCGTTTCATACGCCAATTCGAGTCAAGGTGTGCTTTCTTTAACTGTTCTCAATGGAAGTTGGGGTACTTGCATCAATTCTGATCCACCTCAGTTTTACTATGTTTCAAGTTCTCCGGATAGTATTTATTTGAGTTCTGATGGACAAACACTTACTGCTCTACAAGAACCTCTAACATCACCAGCTCAATTCATGAAGCTTCGGCCTGATGGAAATTTACGGGTATACCAATGGGACGTCAAAGTACTTAATTGGGAAGTCATATCTGTGATTTTCATTCCCTATGGAGGGTACTGTGGGTACCCAATGGTATGTGGAAAATATGGCATTTGTACCGGTGACGGGCAATGTAGTTGTCCGCCAGAGGAAAATTTCTTCAGGCCATTAGATGAGAGGAAAAAAGATCTAGGATGTTCACAGCTGACATCCATTAACTGCAACTCTTCCCAGTATCATAGTTTCATAGAGCTCAGGAATACTACATATTTTGCATTTGAATTGAATCATGAACTAGCTTCAAGCATATTACGGTTTGAGGGGAAAAAGCTGGAAGATTGCAAAAGGACCTGCCTGAGAGACTGTTCCTGCAAAGCTGTGGTCTTCAGAGATGATTCGGATGGGGCTACAAGTGGGAGCTGTTTATTACTGACTGACGTCTTTTCTCTCATAGACGAGGAAGGAACGGACAAGAGAGTATTTCTTAAGGTGCAGAATTCCTCAAAAGCACAGAATCAGTCTTCAATCATTTCTGGAGGAAAAAAATCAAGATCTCACATTGTGATACTAGGATCTACTCTTGCAGCTTTCTTTGGGATAATTTTAAATATCACTGCTTGCTTTGTTCTTTTCAAAAAGAGGACACGCGATTCCAGAAAGGCTGGGGATTTTCTGGATCTCGAACCTATCTTACCGGGAATGCTAACTCGGTTCACTTACAATGAGTTAAAAATAATAACAGAAGATTTCAGCAGAAGGCTCGGGGAAGGAGGATTTGGCGCTGTATATGAAGGAACACTGAGTAATGGCACCAAAATAGCTGTGAAGCGTCTGGATGGTCTAGGTCATGTGATGGAGTCATTCGTAACAGAAGTAAAGATAGTCGGTGGCATTCACCACGTCAATCTGGTAAAACTCATTGGATTTTGTGCCGAAAAGAGAGAGAGACTTCTGATCTATGAACACATGGTAAATGGATCACTAGATAGGTGGATTTATAATAAGAATCAAGAGAATGGACTTACATGGCATACAAGGCAAAGGATAATAACAGATATTGCCAAAGGATTAGCTTATCTTCATGACGAATGTAGCCAGAAGATAATTCATTTGGATATCAAACCACAAAACATCCTTCTTGATCAAAATTTCAATGCTAAGATATCTGATTTTGGGATGTCAAAGCTAATTGAGAAAGACAAAAGCAAAATTGAAACTAGAATGAGAGGGACAAGAGGATATTTAGCCCCTGAATGGTTGAACTCAGTAATCACTGAGAAAGTAGATGTGTATGCCTTTGGTATTGTGCTCTTGGAAGTTCTCTGTGGGCGAAAGAATTTGGACTCATCCCAGGCTAATGAAGATATCCATTTGCTAAGTGCTTTTGAAAGAAAAGCTGAACAACAACAACTCATGGCTATGGTTGACAAAAACAATGAGGATATGCAGATGCACAAAGAAGCAGTGACAGAAATGATGGGCATTGCTGCGTGGTGTCTACAGGTTGATTTTACAAAGAGGCCTTCCATGTCATTGGTGGTTAAGTCATTGGAAGGTTTGGTGTCTGTTGAAACCAACTTGGATTACGATTTCACAAGCCTACCTGAGGTTGGGGCAGACAACCAGCAGGGGGAAGACACTAGCAGTTCATTACTGCCTTCAATTTTATCCTGATCAAGGCGAACATTTTTTTTCCTTTTGAGAAGAATGGAGGAATATGTCTATCTGTGTTTGTATTTTCATGCTTCATCACCAGATCCATCTTTCTCTTGTACTATTGTTTCCCAAAATTTCTTCCCTCACTTTGGTAGCACGAAATTTAGCCAACACCTAAAGTATATCATAATATAGAAGGAGAATTAATGTAGCTTTAATAGATAAACAATTATCTTTCTTTTCTAAGTTGCTAATTTGCATCTTTGTATATCAATAAATAAGATATCTAAGTACTGTACCAACCAACAGTTTCTAACTAATTGGAATCTTACTAACATCAAATCCTCTTGTTTGGTCACCCATCTTTAATTGAGTATTGTATAAAGCAATGCTAATCCTAGTTTACTCAATTTTCCCCATTGCTAATGTTTTGCATCGTGTAAACAGGAAGTTAAAGGGGATTTCTTTTCCTGTATTTAGTCTAGTAAAGTAAGGTTCCATGCCTTGCTTAAGCTTCTCACTTATTATTTCTACAGAAATTAATTAAAAATATTCCTCAAAGGACTCCGGACTCGTGATGATTTTCCACTCTTATATGCCAGTTCACATTTTTTTACCAATCCATAGGAGATGCTACCCTTTTTTCTCCCCTGATGACTCGAATCCACAACCTTAGGATTGGAGCTGGAAGGTGCACACCATCCGAGTAACCCTCTCTTGTTTCAGTTCACTCAAAGTCGTGCTGAAGTTTTAATTAATACAGAGGATCTCCTTAGTGGAAGTTGCTGGTCACATTCTTTTCTCCAAGGAAAGCTTGTGTGTACCATGTGGTTTAAGAACAGGCATGTGATACAATGGTTGATACTGAAGTACATAAAATGGCTTTTGGAAACAAATAACAAGTGAACTCTGAGGAATGGACATATGGTTGTGATTCATTAACTATTCAATCTTGATATAAATGCTACAAAGGATCACAAATCAAGTCGTAAAAATTGAAATTATAGTACTTTCACGATATATATACAATTTATAACAGAATTAATGCAAGTGACGGAGGAGCGATTCTGCAGTGACGGTGTTGGAACTTAATTAGCTGTTTACCTAGGTCCTGACAACTCTGATGGAAATGGTAAAGTGATACCAACCACATCTTCCCTTTCTTGATTAGCTTCAGCAATTCTTCTCGTCGTTGGTGGATACGGGATGTTGTAGTCCAAGTTGGTCTCAGCAGCCACTAAACCTTGCAACACCTTAACTACCAACGACATGGAAGTCCTCTTGGTATAATCACCAACCTTCATCATTTCAACAGCCTCTTCTCTATGGAGCTGCATGTCTTCACTGTTCTTGTCCACCATTTCCGAGAATTGTCTCCACTGCCTTTCTCATGAACAAACTAAGCAAATGCATATCATCCTCATCTTGAAGACTATCTAAATTCTTTCGGCCACAGATTATTTCCAAGATCACAACCCCAAAGCTATAAACATCTACTTTCTCAGTAATGACCGAGTTCAACCATTCTGGCGCTAAATAACCTGGTGTACCTCTCATTGTTGTAACTATCTTACTTTCATCTTTCCCACGAGCTTTGATAACCCAAAATCTGATACTTTTGCATCGAAATTATGATCAAGAAGAATGTTCTGCGGTTTAATATCCAAATGAATAATTTTGTTGTTACAATCTTCATGTAGGTAAGCTAAGCCCTTGGCAACGTCTGATATGATTCTTTTCCGTACATCCCATGTGATCGTTCATGCTTTCCGTGAAATATCCACCTATCCAAAGAGCCACTGGCCATGTATTCATAAATGAGAAGCATGTGTGATTTCTCAGCACAAAATCCAACAAGTCTTACCAGATGGACATGCTGAATGCTACCTATTGTAGCTACCTCAGCTAAGAATGATTTTTCCATATTACTGACACCTTGGAGGTGCTTCACAGCTAATTTGGTGCCATCACTCATGATTCCTTCAAAGACAGAACCAAATCCTCCTTCCCCAAGCTTCTTACTGAAATTTTCTGTCATAACAGTTAGTTCCTCGTACGAAAATCTAGTAGGCATTCCAGGTACTTAGTCAAGGAAATCCTCCTCGGCCTCCTCAACTCCTTCTCTCCTTTTTCAAAGAAAAACATGGCAGGTTATGATAACGCAAATCCAACCAATTGAAGATCCAGTGATGGCTCCTACATATAATGCTAGACGCCTTGATTTATTTGCTGAAGAGACATGTGACGGAGAGTCTTGTAGGTTAGAAGAATTCTGCACCTTGATGAAAAGTGTGGTCTTATTGAGTGCTCCATCATCGTTCGTGAGTGAAAACACTTCATTCAACAATGCGCAGTCTCCCACTGTTACCAGGATCACTAAATCGAAATTGAACTGCTTTGCAAGAACAATTGCTTGAGCAAGACCTTTTGCAATGTTCCAAATCTGTTTTTATACCATACTGCAAATACTGGGGAATATAAGCCGTCCTTAAGCTCCATAAGAATATGATATTGGGAATGTTCACAAGAAATAGGTGTGACAAGGACACAACCCTGGTTTGGCTGCCTGTAATTGATATGCTGGAGAAAGTTAGTCTGACCAACCACGGTTTGAGGACAACTACACTGCCCATTTCCACAAACAGAGTAATTTCCACATGCGGTTGGATACCCGCACTCACCATTGGAGTTTGTCAATAGATCAGCTTCTTCTGACCAAGATCCTGTCCACTTATACAACCTTAAATGCCCAGCAGCTCCAAATCTCATGAATCGGGCATTTAAAAGTTCAAAATTTATGATTACCATCCCTCTGGGACCTCTACTTTTCAATAGGAAGCTTAGTCCAGGAATAGGTTTCCCCACATCGAGTGTCGAGATATAGAGTTGACGTGGATTTGACTCAATGTGAGCAAAAGGCCAGAACTGTTAACACCAAGTGTGAACATACCTTCACTCTAGCCTGTTGCTGATATGCTGGATCAGCTTCTGTCCAGGGGCCATTATTTGTCCCGGAACCAAAGAGTCTATAGAATGATCAAAGGACTGCCAAATAGTGTCGTTACTTTTGCAAAAGAGGACAGGATTTCCCATCTCCATCAACTTGAATCCTGAAACAAGTTTTCCGCGTGTGTTCATTTTCCAAATCAAAGTGTCATTCGAGTCCATCAAGAGCAAGCCTCCGTCTGGCCTAAGTTGTAAGGTTGCATTAACTTTGACTGGATTATCCCGATTAGGTGACCAAACTAATCTTGGGTAATACAGATAAGAAGCATATTCACTTGGGAATATAAGGACACCAAAAACGCAAGCAGTGCCATCATGATCACATAAGAAACAACAGACAAACATAGTCCCATTCCCTTCTCTCGAGGGGATGGGTGTGTGGCTCCATCTGTGGAATTCACTGTATCGGAGGGTCTATTGATCCAGGAAATGGAGGAATTTGTAATAAAAGTTCCAGGAGGTTGACCACTAATCAAATGCTATGAGAAAGGATGAGGAGATTAGCCATGAAAAGAGTGGCATGATAAGGGCGATAATCAAGAGCCATTGGACTCTTTTCAGACTGTACTCCCAAAAGCCGAAGCAACGATATCCAACATAAGCTACCAAATTAAATAAATATTGTTGCTATATTTCTTTTGGCTTTCCAGTCAAACCTAGCAAATCAGCGTAGCCAAGGCAAGTCCTCATCTTCCAGCTGCACACTTAAGACGGTGGGACAGACACCAATAAATCAAACTTTTGACCTTTCTATCATTTGCTAATTCTCCTGAACCTCTCTACCTCACCTTTGAGCTAGTGGTACACTCTACGCTCCTCGATTCCCACTTTGTGTAAATATACTGCGTATGTTGTTGTTGTATTTTATAAGTTATAGTATAGGCAAATATCCTAGTGAGTAATCATCTATTCAGTTTGTTTCAGTAATTGAAGAGATACCATGTTCCACCTCTTACAAAAATGTTACAACCTTACGAGAACAACACCCCAAAAGTTAACTATTAAAGTGAGACAGTCCAAGGTTATATAAGCCCCACATTAGTTTCCCATATAACCGATGTGAGACCTTTGTATGCAATATGATCATAACAAAGCACCACGCTCTACATTTGTCGTCCTCGATGGCTCCACTATGGGTAGCCGGTGGCGGAGCCAGAACTTTCACTAAGGGGGTTCAAAATTGGAAGAAGTAGGCATACGAACTAGCTGAGGGTATTCAATATTGTGGACACATAAAATTTATTGGATCAAATTCATATAAAATTTAAATTTGATCCACATTTTATTGGGTTTAAACTTATTTTGGGCTTAAAAAAATAATAAGCCTATTGTATTCCTCATCAAGGTCCATCTCACCTTGAAGCCCAAACTCATCAAGTGACGTGGTATTCCAGTCAAATTCAAGACCAATGAGACGCCGCCACATGTACAAATGATGTGGAAATCTCATTCAAATTCAACAACCAGTCAAAAGGCGCCAAGTGGCAAAGTGACATGTTTTAGCCAATCACAAGCAACTAGGCCTACCCCCTACAACTATAAATAGGGGAGTAACATAACATTCTAAAGGGGAGAAAAGAAAAAGGAGGACATTCTGCAAACATTGGAGAAAGCTCTGCATTTACTACACAACTCTTTAAAGAATTGACTAGCGGAGTTCTGCCCGGAGATCAACTGGACAAGACGAAGTGTTGTCTCACATTCCTGGAGATCCAAATGCATTTCTAGGAGGCTCAAATCATCCTATATTCGAGAATCACGCTGCAAAGGCCCTCAAATCACGGAAAAACTTAGGAGAGAAAAATCGAGAGAATAACGAAATTGTACTCACAAGTTTCATCTTAATAAAATTATTATTTTCTTTTATTTAGTTTTGCTTGCAGTTAATTTTCAGCGCACTTACAAAAATTTGTTGCGAACAAATTTTGGCACGCCCAGTGGGACCAGTTCTGCTCTTCATCTCTTCCTCCTACAAGTCAAAGGAAATCACATATTCAACTACTACAATGGACTTCAGAAAAATCAATGAACTTTCGTGCAAGAAGTCTACTATTGCCACGTCTATTGAGATCAAACTTGTTGGCCCCATTAATTGACGCAATCTTAACGCTTGTGTTTTGGATGGATCCCAATACTTCACCATTTTGGAGATGACAAAAAGGAGAAAATCTCAAATTTCAGCAGTAACTACAACCTCTGGGGGCAACTTTGCATCTATTTTATCAGATGAACCGTCTGAAACTGACTGCAACTTTGGAGAATTTGAAAACTTAGTGAATTCTCCAACTTCAACGAAAGTCAACACCTTCATGGTTGATGCAATTGACTTGGACGAGATGTTTGCAATGATGGAGCAAACTACTGAAGCCTTGAAGAAGTCTGTTGATGAGAAAGATCATCAAATCACCCGACTTATGAGCAAGTTAGATCTCTACAATCCTGGAGAGTCAAATTATAATCTAACACCGTGAAAAAAATTTGATGGTGAATCTCTCATCAAGACAAGTGACAATTACTGCGATGATCGATCCGCTTCAGTGGCTACTCTAACAGTTCAACAACTGCAAGATATGATTGCAAACACCATCAAGGAACAATATGACGGTTCGTCATAAAGTTTCATAGGATACTCAAAGTCGTATTCTAAGTGGATCGAGGGCTTACCGATGCCAATTGGATATCAACCGCCAAATTTCAATAATTTGATGAAAAGGGAAATCCAAGGCAACACATCGCTCATTTCGTTGAGACTTGTAGCAGTGCTGGTACACACAGAGATCTTCTTGTCAAGAAATTTGTTCGCTCCTTGAAAGGCAATGCTTTTGATTGGTACACAAACTTGGAGTCTGGATCAATTGATTGTCGGGAGTAACTAGAAAGTCAGTTCCTAAATCGTTTCTACAATACCCGTCGTATGGTCAGCATGATGGAGTTGGAAAACACAAGACAAATTAAAGATGAGCCTGTACTGGATTACAGAAATCGCTGGCGAACATTAATCTTTGATTGCAAGAATCAACTTTCTGAAACTTCCGCGGTTTAAGTTTGCATTCAAGGGATGTGTTGGGGCCTTGTGTATATCCTCCAAGGAATTAAGCCTCAAACTTTTGAAGAATTAGCTACGCACGCTCATGAAATGGAGCTAAGTATTTGATACGGAACAAACAAGAAAACACGAAATCACACCCCAAAATAGTTCATAAGTCACAACAAATCGTGGACCAAATGGGGACCTCTCTCGGATTCACTATCTTGAACAAGAAGGAAAAGGATATAAGGTGTTAATACACCAAAACATCCATCCAAAAACAAGTTTAGAAACACAAGATGAAGCTCCACAATATTACAATAGCAACAAGAACAAACGAGTTACATTAACAACACAAGTAGCCGAAACTAAAACAGGATACAAGATAGATAGTTAGATAAGTGTTGATGTAGTCTTAACAACCCAAGAGCATATTTCACTCTTGGACCTTTAACACTTCACACAACAAACACCTAACTCTTATAATTGACACAAGATAGGCATCCACCACCCAAGTACCAACGTATCAAGCAAAATGCAACACACAAGAGAATCCACCCTTATGCTATGCCCTAGTTTTGATTGTGGACTATCTCTCTCTAAGAGGAGTGTTCTTTCTTCAACATTCATAAAAACTACCAACTAAAACACTATAATGTTCAATTTATATTACACTAAAAAATAAAACACAAAAGATTAAAAGGCCCTTTAATGAAAAGGGCTCCAAAAAATAGCCTATGGAGTGTGCTTGGGACGGTTTTGGGCCTCCTTCACACTTAGACTTGTACACTCTTTAGGTGGTCTTCAAAATACTCAAAAAGTGTCCATGATCATGATCGTACTCGTATCATCCTCTCTATCTTGAGAGGAATTTGACCATAAATTCACGGCTTCACCTCGTGCGATTGGCCCTCCAAAAGAAACCACCCAAAACAGTCCGCAAAACATGGAGAACCCACAAGCTCAATAACAACAAATCTCGGACGACATCTTTATTTTGAATCTTGGCTTCCTCCCTATATTGAGCTTTACCTTCAATCTCATCTGATTTAAGTCTCCTACCATCATACAAGCATTATTGTAAACCCTATATCCTCCATGTTCCTTTCTACCATTCTCATCTACATGGACATATCCGTTTTGGTAAAGTGGAGCTTCGGTTAAGAGGGTTGGTTTAGTGAAGCGGATCTTTGGTTGTGTAGCTTGGACGGAAGGAATTTGAATTGGTGAAAGTTGACGCCTTTGGTTAAGTGGATCTTGGATGGGAGGGTTCAGTTTTAGTATAGGCATTTGGCGTCCAAGTCCTTGTTGGACTTGATCGAATTGTGGGGAAATGGGCCTAGTTATGTCTTGGTTTTAAGGGCTATTTGGAGCTTGGCTTGCGGAATTAGGTGATGGTCTTGGAGGATTGGTCATTGGAAGTAAAGTGTCGGGAGTCAAAGCACGAGAGTTCCTTCGACTCTCCATTCGATCCAACCTGTCACTCATAGTTACCACATATGAGCCAATTTTTTCAAGACCCACATTTGCCCTAGCAAGGTCTTGGGACATAGCATTAAGGCGAGCCAAAATGAGATTGATGGCATTATTTTCCATTATTTGTGCATTTGAAGCCTCGGGTTCCATGGGGGTTGTACCGAAAATAACCCTTCAAGTTTCTTCAAACTCAAGCTCAACAATGGTGGATGGCTCAAATAACCTCCAATTTAGCTCAAATTCGAACCCAATACTTCTATAGTGTTAGAGAACACAAATCTAACACTAAAAACACAAGAAAAACACAAAATCAAAAACTCAAAATTTAACCTTTGGTCAAAAACGGGTTTAGTATTTTTTTGAGATTTTCAATTTTGACACTTCTTTTTTATTGGGATTTTCAATTTATAGACACTGATAGTGTTAGAGAACAAAGATCTAACACTGGAAACACACAAAACACACAAAAATCAAGTTTTTTGAAAGACCCAAAAAACATGAACAATAACTTTTTCCTTTTTTCTTCTTTTTCATTTTTTTTTATTTTCAAGATAACAATCCCAAGATTGATTTTGTTGGAACAAAATCAAACCTTTCTTTGATACCAAATGATACGGAACAAACAACGAAACACGAAATCACACCCCAAAACAGTCCACAAATCACAACAAATCGTGGACCAAATGGGGACCTCTCTCGGATTCACTATCTAGAACAAGAAAGAAAAGGATACAAGGTGTTAATACACCAAAACACCCATCCAAAAACAAGTTTAGCAACACAAGATGAAGATCCACAATATTGCAATAGTAACAAGAACAAACGAGTTACATTAACAACACAAGAAGCCAAAACTAAAACAAGATACAAGATAGATAGTTAGACAAGTGTTGATGTAGTCTTAACAACCCAAGAGCATATTCCACTCTTGGACCTTTAATACTTCACACCAAAAACACCTAACTCTTACAATTGACACAAGAGAGGCATCCACCATCCAAGCACCAACATATCAAGCAAAATGCAACACACAAGAGAATCCACCCTTATGATATGCCCTAGTTTCGGTTGTGGACTCTTTCTCTCTAAGAGGAGTGTTCTTTATTCAACATTCATAAAAACTACCAACTAAAACCCTACAATGTTCAATTTATATTACATTACAAAATAAAATACAAAAGACTAAAAGATTCTTTAATGAAAAGGGCTCCAAAAAATAGCCCGCGGTGTGTGCTTGGGACGATTTTGGGCCTCCTTCACACTTAGACTTGTGCAATCTTTAGGTGGTCTTCAAAATAATCAAAAAGTGTCCATGATCGTGATCGTGATCGTACTCATATCAGTATTGCAAGTCATAGAATGGTGTCACCTATTTTTTTATCCTAGGAAAAAAGTCACGAAATTCGAAGACTTATCTGAAAACCAAATTGGGGAATCTATGACAACAACTGTGAGTTTTACGAAGTCCCCTACAAGACAAAAGTTAAAAGAGGAAGCTCCAAAGTAACAAATGCGAGAGGTGAAAAATCAACCAACCTTGAAAGAGTTACAAACAAGGGTATATCTTTTTCCCGACTCTGATGTTCCTGAAATTCTTGACGAGTTGCTAGCTAAAGAAGTCATTGAGCTTCCTAAGTCAAAGTAACCTGAAGAATCAAACAAAGTCGACGATCCTAAATACTGTAAATTTCACCGCATTGTTGGTCATCACACCACAAAATGCTTCACCCTGAAGAAAAACATCGTGGCATTAATGTAAGAGGGAAAGATCATCATCGATGATGGCGATACAGATGATGCAAATCATGTTAGCACTGAATTGGACTATAAAAAGGTTCAATTTCAAAAGTTCTACAAGCTACGCGCTCCGTGGAATCACCAAAAGTTGAAGAAATCATCATGCTACAATTTGGGAGCTTTGACCCAATTGAGGTTCCAGCATTGAAGAAAACAACAAGTAAATTCATGGAAAACGACTTCTCCAATATCAAGAAGGGTGACACTTGGACATTGATCGCTCACAAAAGAAAAAGTTGTCAAAGAGCTTCTACACTCCAACTTTCAAAAGACGACAAAAGAGCAAATGCATATCTGCTTCAATCAATGGGGGCAATAAATACCAAATTGAAGTGAAACAATACTTCATTACAAAGGGTTTGGAGGAAATCTACATTACAAGAATTCTTTCCCAAGCCGCTCCTCGATACACGAGCCTAAACTGCAAGTCAAAATGCTCCTTAAGGCACGAGCTTAAACTGCATGTCACTCCTGGACCGCATGAGTCTAAACTGTAAACAGCTCTAAAAAAAAAGGAAAAGTATGAAGCTTGAATGCATATTTGGAGTCCTTTGGAGATGTCGCCTTAAAGCAAAAGGATTCTTCATTATCTCCCAAGCAATAAAGTTTTCTCTATAAGAAAAATACTTGTGATAATTTGAATATTACTCTAGTCTAGCCTTCAACATATTACGGAAGTGATGCGGCCCAAAACTACAAGTAGATGAAGAAATTCATGAAGTATCCAAAATCTGAGGAGAACTAGAATATCACAAGATTTAGGCTGAAACTTTGGAAAAGTACCTGAGAAAATATAAAGGTTATATGCTGATGGATTTCACGCTTAACGTTGATCTATGAGTCTACTTTTCAATGCAAAATATGAAACCTGATTTCGATACTTCCACGACAAGATATAGCATTTATCGTGACGCTGCGCAAAGCTGAAATAACCAGCGAACCAAGATTAGAAGGCTGCTTTTGGAGCAATATCTGGGACGATTCGGATGCAACCTAATTGTGGTTTCTTCTAGAGACGTAGCTCTGCAAGTCTACTTTCCAATGCAAAAAATGGAACCTGATTCCGATACTTCCACATCAAGATATGGAATTTATCATGACGCTGCGCAAAGCTGAAATAACCAGCGAACCAAGATTAGAAGGCTGTTTTGGAGCATATCTAGGACGATTCGGATGCAATCTAATTGTGGTTTCCACGCGAGATGTAGATCTACGAATCTACTTTTCAATGAAAAAAATAGAACCTGATTCCAAAACTTTCACGTCAAAATATGGAATTTATCGTGACGCTGCGCAAAGCTGAAATAACCAGCGAACCAAGATTAGAAGGCTGTTTTTGGAGCAATATCTAGGACGATTCGGATGCAATCTGATTGCGATTCCCGTGTAAGACGTAGCTCTATGAGTCTATTTTCTAATGCAAAATAAAAAAATGGCTCCTGATTTCGATACTCCTACATCAAAATACGGAATTTTTCGTGACGTTGCGCAAAACTGATAAAATAGGACATTGAATTCCATTTTTTATGAATCAAACAACTCATATTTTTGTTATCCCATCGGAGAATAAATATTTTTATGAACGTGTACCAAGTACTTGCTCACCAAAGTCAGAAAAGGCTACTCCCTGTGTCAATATTATCAAGCTGGATGGCACCACGTACGTGCTCCTTGAAAAGAATGGGATGCTCTCATTCGAAGACTCTTTATCGCCGAGAACCACGGATGAGATGCACCGCATGCTTGCTTTGCAACAATGGACTGAAGACACTCAGAACTTCATCATCACAAGGTTGTAAGAATGACACCAAGTACATGCTCACTGAAGCTAAAATGGAAAACTTTCAGCTTCGTCAAGGATAAAATCAAATCATTCCAAGTCACTTTCTTATCAAGCAGTAAGGAAGTAGTGCACTAAATGGTTCAACATCAATCACGTCGGCTTTTTTGGTCTGACATCAAGACCATTTGCATAAACCTGCACAAAAAAAATGAAGATGTAACACATCTATAGTGTAAATGGGATGAAGCTTCTCGGTTCTATGCGGATTGATGCCAACTATGTAAAACTTCAATCTGGTGATAAGTGTCGGTACTAAATGCACGATGCTTCAATTTGACATGATCAACATTGGGAGAAACAAATACCTTTGAAATCACGAGAATGAAAATACAGTCATGAGTACTTCAAGTCTCGCCGCCAAGTTTCGGCAAGCCTACACATCGACCAACCTTGAAGTAGGGGGCATCTGTGGATACATAAAATTTATTGGATCAAATTCATATAAAATTTAAATTTGATCCACATTTTATTGGGTTTAAACTTATTTTGGGCTTAGAAAAATAATAAGCCTATTGTATTCCTCATCAAGGTCTATCTCACCTTGCAACCTAAACTCATCAAGTGACGAGGCATCCCAGTCAAATTCAAGACCAATGAGACACTTCCACATGTACAAATGATGTAGAAATCTCATTCAAATTCAACAACCAGTAAAAAGGTGCCAAGTGGCAAAGTGACATGTTTCAGCCAATCACAAGCAACTAGGCCTCCCCCTACAACTATAAATAGGGAAGTAACATAACATTCTAAAGGGGAGAAAAGAAAAAGAAGGACATTCTGGAAGCATTGGAGAAAGCTTTGCATTGACTGCACAGCTCTTTAAAGAATTAACTAGCGGAGTTCTGCCTGGAAATCAACTCGACAAGACTAAGTGTTGTCTTACATTCCTGGAGATCCAAATGCATTTCTAGGAGGCTCAAATCATCCTACATTCGAGAATCACGCTTCAAAGGCCCTCAAATTACGGAAAAACTTAGGAGAGAAGAATCGAGAGAATAACGGAATTGTACTCCCAAGTTTCATCTTACTAAAATTATTATTTTCTTTTAGTTATTTTTGCTTACAGTTAATTTTCGACGCACTTACGAAAATTTGTTGCGAACAAATATCAATTATATATATAGAAAAACTAATTTTAACCATATATAAATAGTATAATTTTTCATCGAATGGGTTCAAATGAACCCCCTAACCCTAACCATAAAGTGACTCTTCCCCAGAGAATAACTTTTACTCTTCTTGTGCAGGAAGCTCTTTCCCGGGTAGCCCTTTTAGAGTTAGGTGCCCAGGTGCCTTGATTGTTGTTCTTTATACACTGAGATGCCTGGTCGAATACTATCACACCGGCGTTAGGGTACGAAGGGTGACAGGAAGATCTGATACCATTGATACAACCTTAAGATGATACAAATCAGTCCACCAAGATGCCAAAATAGTCCACAAAACGTGAGAAGAACAAGCAACACAAAGGGATACAAGATGACAAACACAAAAACACACGGATTTCCAAAATAATGAAAGGATAGATAGTGAGACCAAGATTATTACAAGATTAAGAGCCAAGTATATTTCAACATTAACCCCTAATGAATGTAATAATAAAAACCACACTCTTACGGTGACCACCAAGGTAATCGACTCACCTCAAGATCCACCGTTTTCAAGCAAAGAACAATATTGGTTTTTCCAAGCCCTATACTAAGGATGACTTTTTCAAGTCCTAACTAAGACTATACTAAGGTGGTCTACTCTCAAGAGAGAGAATTTCAAGTGTTTCAATCTTTCATCTTTTATAAACTAACTAGCAAATGAACTAATAGAACTTATTTATAGTCTAACCTATTATATAAAAAAATAACCACAATACCCTTAATGAAAAGGGGTGGTCATGGAGTGTTACTTGGACAAGGCTAAGTAACCAAAATGTCCTTAATGAAGGCCCAAAACCGTGAGTCCTCAATCTTCAATGCTCCAAGCAATCTTTCACACGTGGGATTGCTCTTTGGTGTACTCAAATTGGCCCCTCCATGTAGGATCCCGTTTCCTTAATGCAACCAAAGCTTGATGCCCCACGTACTGACTTTGAATGATGTCATTGAAAGCTAAGGCGGCCATTTGAATGAGAACCATACTCCAAAAACTAACTATTAAGATGCATGGGAGAGTCCAAGGTTATATAATATATCCCCACATCAGTTCCCCATATAACCGATGTGAGACTTTTTTTTTGCAATAGGATGATAACAAAAATCAATTTCTTTAGTAAATCAAAGGGATAATACTCACAAAAATACCTGAACTTTGACCGAATTTTCAGTTGAGCATACTGAACTTTGCAGGCCCTATTACCCCCTTAGACTTTTTAAAGTGGATTTAATTCCTTCGAAACTCTATACCCATTTTCGGCACTGGCGCATGTAATACACACGCCAAATCTCATTTTTACACGCGTATTAGTGTGTGTAATACACGCGCCAACCTCATATTTACACGTGTCCAAGTGGGCAGATATATGCCATTAAAATATGAAAAAAAAGTCTAGGGGGTAATAGAACCCCCGCAAAGTTCAGTATGCTCAACTGAAAATCCGGTCAAAGTTCAGGTATTTTTGTGAGTATTATCCCTAAATAAAATGAAAGTAAGATGTTATAGTCAAAAGCCATCTATTGAACTTTTATCTTCTATGATCATTTTGGCCGATAAAAAAGTTTCTAACATTGTGTACATTATAAGGAAAGAAAAGTATAACAAAGTTCTAACATTTATCTCTGTCAATACTTGCCCAGTCAACATGTAGAGGGGCCTCATGGAAACTTCTTCAATGTGCTAATATCTTGCAAATTTTGGTTGACTTCTAACATCTGTTGCAGTGGTTGAATATTGACTAGAGATTAAAAAAACTACAGCTCAATATAATTGGTGGTCTGAATTCAATCCACGACGTCCACCTATTACTTACTATATAGAAAAGGCAATGAAGGGACGACCAAGGGCGAAGAAGTAATTTCACGCCAATAAAAATCACCATTTCAATGCTCTAGAACAATCTGTTTCTTTCATCATCCATTTCATAGATGACCCACCACTACTTCTCTCAAACAAACACTCAAAAACTCTCCGTGTTTCTCCTGCTGCTTCCCCCACCACCACCACCGTCCTCCTCAGCTTCATCTGCCGCAACCACCGCCGTCGTCCTCCTTCGATGATAACTCTAGAAAGTGGTGTAGCATCTTTAGTTTTCTTAACGGTAACGATAACGGGAATAGACACAACCGGCATTCTTCAGCGGACTTCCGTTATGATCCGTTGAGTTATTCGTTGAATTTTTAAGATAAAACGAACCTCACCAATTTCTCTTCTAGACTTCCTCTGTCGCCAGTGATGGTGACGAAGCCAACGATGGTGAAGGTGAAGCATATGGGTATTGCTGATGAGGTTGGTTTATGAGTTGTAATGGTGGGTGGTTTTGTTTGTTTTCGTTTTTAGTTATTTTCAATTATTACCTCTTTATGTTTTTTTAATCGTTTTTTACTTTTATGCAGATATGTCATTTTTTACTTGTGCCTATGTTATCATCTAAAATAGGAACTATAGAATTGCCAATGAAAATTATTTTGATCTGATGGAGAAATTTTGCTTGAACTTTAATAAGACTGTTGTCAACAGAAGAGAGTAAGAGACATAGAACTTCTCCTTTCCTTTGCTTTGACATGCTCTTAAATTTGAAGAATCTGCAACCTTTCCCTAAGCCTTTATTTTTGCATCTGTCGTAACTCCAAGTAGTTCAACCAGTGAGAGAATTTGGAGCTTCTTGTCCGGTAACCTAATAAGAAAGGGACCATGAGGTTTGTTGTTCTACAGAACACGGAGAAGGAGAAAATGTTTGAGGATAAAAAAATATTCTGCTTGTTTATTCATTCACATTTGAGAATATAAATAGACAAAGGAATCTTATTCTATTTCTAACTATGAAACGAATAAAATACTATTCTACCTTCAACTAGGATACTAATAAATCCTATTCAATATCAACTTAAATAACTGAATATCAAAAATAAAATTACTAAACTAAAAAGAAAAATAATAGCAAATAACTCAATACTTCAACACTCCTCCTTGAGATGTTTGCTGGTAACTCCAAGTTGTTCACGAAGAGTTTCAAATCTGAATTTAGGAAGAGCTTTGGTAAATATATCAGCGAGTTGATCCTCCTTGGTCTTAGCAATTTCATTGAACATCTCAATACATTTCTTCACAAGGTTATTCCTAATCACCTTGAGAGTCTTGATTTGTTGTAGCATCTCACCAGAGATGTTGAGAGACAAATAATCAGAGTCCACAACACCCTTCACAAACCCAAGGTACTCGGGCATAAGCTCTTCACAGTTATCCATAATGAACATCTTCCAAGCTCCTATTTTCTCCTTGCAGTCTTTGTATTTGTACCGTTCCCCAACAATAGGATACATCCCACAATGATCACAACCTACTCCAATATGAACTTGCGGTCCTCCTCCCGTTAACCATGTGGAAAGATCAAATCTAGGTAGTGATTTGCAGCCAACAGCTTCGTCCTAATTTTGTGTTGATGGGATTTGACGAGCAGTTATGTACACTGATGCCTTTTCCCTTGATGCATACAACTTGGGAAACTACTCTTCCAGGTAGTGTGCAAGAATCGAACAAATGCTGGGGTATCCATTTGGATGCTCCAGTTGGAAAATTGAACATCTACATAGCTTGTCGCAAAGATTGATCACACAATTTTCACAATAAAACATGGCCATAATTAAGAACTATGGGTCAACATAACAACTGCTTTCAGATACCATAAAGCAATATCTTATAAGCACTTGTTTTTCACTTGCAGTAGTATTTTCATCTGCGAAGTTAAGATCTTTTGACGTTGCATCCTTACTGGGTTCAGAACTCGATGTTGCAGGATCTAAAGAAACATCTCCCGAGGAATGCTCTCTTTAACCAGATTTCTGTGAAGGACCAAAATGAGGTGAAGCATTGTCTGGAACACTATCATTCTTGCAACGGGATTCTGATATATAGTCATCAACATCATCATAGTTTGACACATCATCGCAATCATCCATCCCATCATCTCCGTCCTTCTGATCTTCATGAAATATGAGGTCTGCATTAGAACTGTAATTATTGTCAGAGTCTGGAGATCCGGATGTGGTCCCAGCTATAATATGTGGATTATCCTTAGTTATAGCCTCCTTATTGTTTTGAAGCTTTTGAGAATTTTCTTGAGAAGTGATTTGTTCGATTTCAATGTCCATTGTAGCGCAGCAATTTTTAATTTTTCCAGAATAAAAAATAAAATCATCATCGTTGTGCTTGGTGGTCACAATAACCTGATCACATTGACTACTTCGACAAACTTGCTTAGAATTTGTGTTCCAATTCAAAGGAAAACTTCTTTTTATCATTTCAACTGTAATCACTTCTTGGCTGCTAGAATAAAAAACAACACATTTTTTTTCTTTGAACAGTAACATATAATCTCGTTCTAGCGTTTGACCAATACTTGTTTTGCAAAATTTTTGACTTTTTAGAAGAGAGTTGCCACTTAATTTTGAAAAAAGGAATTAAGAAAACTTCGTAAAAATACTTAGACGATTCAAAACAATAAAATTGTTTAAGTCAGAGATTCTGAATAAGCGATTCCTATTAACGTTTTAGGAAGATGTTAGACACCTAAAACGTCCGCTAACTTGCAGTTATCCGATCTGTTTGAAAATATTCTTTTGACTAAATTTGAAAAATCGATTTGTTAGAAAAGTAATTGATTAAGGAGAAGCTTTTCGCGAAATCAGATTTTAGCGACTTAGGGATTTAACTAGGTTTGCAAAGAAGCACATAAACAAGTAAACGAAAGGGAAAAGGGAGAAAACGGGAAAGTAGTGATTTAGGCTTTTAAGCCCAAATCGTCGACCATGTATTAATCTAGTTGGGTTTTCAACCCATTTTTCACCTGTCCTAATTCTATGTTTTCGAGCCCTTTTCGGCTCGAGTTTTCACTTCACCTGTATTAAATACAACTTTGGTTTCAAGGCCCAAATGAATAAGTAATGAACTAAATAAATGAATAAATAAAAGACGCAATAAATGAATAAAAAATGAGACTTTCGAGTCTCTTTGCCAATGGGTTTCTACCCATTGCTTCTGCTTCCATCCTCTCGCATCCGTACCCCATGTGTCCGACTTTAGATTTTCCTTCAGGCTCGACTCAATGCAACGGGCCTCAATGGACATTATGAAATGCAAAGGGAAAGAGTCCGTTTGGACTCCCAAGCGGGTTCATGCGAAGAAAGAGGTGAAGAAATTAATACTCATTCTATATTTGCAACCAACACGCAGAATATAAAAATGATTCAAGAATTTAGAGAGAAGCATATATCGACCAAAGAATTCTACATTAATAGAAGGTGAAATAATAGCGATTCAAAATTGGCAATCCGAATACATGATTTGGAATTCGCTCAAATTCAACTCGTTCTATCAAGCTAAAAGGCAATATTTATCCGCTATGGTTCCGAGCATTGTATTTCGAAGCATGAGCATCATTTGGAGTAACTTCCGAAACACCCAATTCCTTTAATCAACGGAAATATTAAATTAATTTATCAAGTTTTATTGCTGAACCCAAAAGCATATGCGTCATTATGAGGAACTCAAGCCCAATAGGAAAACAAGACAAAACAACTAAAGAAAATTGCCACAAAACGCAGCTATAGTTCGACCAACGACAAAAATTAGAAGGATCTTGTAACATATAAAGATTCATTACTCACACAGTGATTCAACCTCCCAACCTAACCTATTTGAGGGGAAAGGATAACTGATAGTGAATAAATAAAAGAGGGAAGAGGGAACAATCTGAATACTAACAACAAATTAAATAAAATCCTTTTAAAGTGTCAAAGCAATCAAAAGGAAGCAAGTTTTCAAATGATTTCAAGCATGGAGCCAACTATACTTAATCAAAAACTAAAGTCCTGAACCAAATCTTCCATTCTTTTGATCAACTTGTACAAAATAGTAAAGTCAGAAGCTTTAGCCGACCTTATTGAATCGGTGCTTCGGGACTTTTGACGAACTCATTGGTCTCCTATTCTATATTTCGAAGAGATAACAAACAAACAGAATTGCAAAAACGCAAGCATTATGAACTAAAAAGGGTTAAATGAACATCATATGTATGTAAAGAAGGATAGTATGAGAACGTCCGGTTGACAAGCTGAGAGATGCAAAATACGATGACAAGCCGAAAGAAGCAACAATACACGATGAATGAAAAAATATACGATGACAAGACAAAATATGCAACAATATACGATGACAATACACAATAACAAGCTGAAAAGATGATTTTAAAGAAACTCGACGAAAATCGTATTACCAACATTATAAACACAACAACAGCCAACATATTGATTCAAAAATAATAGTCATTACAAACAAAACTTATGTGCCCAAGGTCGTCTACAATAACTATTCTCCAGCATACAGTATTACTACTATGATAAAACGATGATGATGAAACGAAGAAGAAATAAAATTAAAACTAAATAGGAAGGAAGATTACCTGTTTCGGAGCAGCAAAACCGGACCACGAACTTAAGCCGGGATTTCGACCACCACCGGAAAGTCGATGTCTTTTACAAAAATCTCGACTAGCACGTTGCTTTCTCTAGAGTTTTTGCTACAGAAAA
Source organism: Capsicum pubescens (assembly GCA_030864215.1). Classification (NCBI taxonomy): domain Eukaryota; kingdom Viridiplantae; phylum Streptophyta; class Magnoliopsida; order Solanales; family Solanaceae; genus Capsicum; species Capsicum pubescens. The sequence goes on from CM061544.1 coordinate 340,623,281, forward strand.
GTTCCCTTTTTCTCTAACCCCCTATCTTCTCTGCTTTTCTCTTGCTTTTCTTTTCAAAGAAAGAAAAAATTTCCACTCTTTTGGTTTTGGACCTAGCTAGCTCAGAAAATTTTTCAACCTACAAGAAGAACTCCCAATTTTCTCCAAATTTCTAACCCTCTCCAACAAAGAACGAAAGGCCCCTTATATAGAAAATCAATAGGGGTATTTTTGGGGACTTTTTGAAATAGGATATTATGGGATTTGAAATTCGAACTCCCCCTTCCAGCTTGCGGTTTCATCAACAAACGTACCCATTTTGGAATTGGTGGACCAATAAGATTTAGGGAAAACGAATTCTTCCCCAAAACCAATGGAAATCAGCCAAATATTGTATGAGATCGTACGAGTTATCCCAAAATTTGCGGGATTGAACCGTTGGAGACGACACCTAGCCCGTTTTCTAGAAGCTTCGAGGTTCTTCCTCGTTGTACTATCACGTGAGGCACGTGTTGTACGAGGTCGGGTCGATTACGGGATCGGGTGCAACTATCGGAGCAGTCCGATTTTGGATTTGGATGGGCTTCGCTGTTGAGGAAACATGCAGATGGGTTGGAATCGGGTCTGGTTCGGGTTGATGGTTCACGATGTTGAAGACGTTGATTGGGATTTGGCTGGTGTTAAGGCTGAAGGTCGATTGTTGTTGCTGATTTTTGTATTTCCTTTGTTGGTTTAAAGAGAAAGAAGGTAAGGGGTAAAGGGTATTGGGCTGGATCGGGTCACAGATTGTTGGGCTTGATATTGCTGATTGGAGAGGAAAAAAATGCATGGGAATGGGCCACTGAAGCTGGTCGTTGCTTGGGCCTGCAGAATGGTGTTAAAAATGGGTTTTAATTTGGGTTATTTAATAACCCCTATTAAATTTAATTAGATTAGAATAATCATAATTAAATTTAATTAGATTAAGAATAACTCAAATTAAATTTAATCGGATTAAAATAATTCCAATTAAGAAATGGTAACTTTTGGGATTAAGATTGAATTACAATTTAAATGACTTATTTAAATTATAACCAAATTGAATATCTATTGGTCAACTGCATTACAATTGGACCAATTGGATTTCAATTGAGGTCATATTCAATTCGTTCGCTAAATTGAATCGCAATCTGGCACGAATCAAGTAACAAATTAACCTCGAGTTTCTTAATTTGATAAAAATCCAACAAATATTCCTCCAAATAAAATATTTCGAGACCAAATCATATTTAAAATCAAGACTTTATCCATTTGGATTAGTTTTCAAGTTTAATCAATAAAAGTCTAACTTGATAAAATATTCATTTAAATAACAAAATGTATAATCGTTAATTAAATGATAAAATTAACTCAAATAAATATTTTAAATTGCATTTATTTGAATAAAATAATTGTCGTGATTTTATCTTACAATTGAAGAAACTCAAAATTAAATTGGATTATGGAGGGCAAAAATTAGGTGTCAACAATACTCAATAGATTTTGGTTAAGATTAGGTACCGACAAAACATCTTGAATAAATTTAGTACCTTTGGGTGCTTTAATTGCCATAGTTCATTTACCAACAATCTCCAACGTGGTTTTATTGGCCAACTTGACACTACCTTTGGCATATTTCAACTTCGTAAAATATTCTCATTTGTTGGTCATGTGTTGAGTGCAACCACTGTCCAGAAACCATGTGTTTTCATTATTCAATCTTGTTGCTGCCATCTCCATAAACACAAACTCCTCCTGTTCTTCAACTTTCAAAGCGTTGGCTTTTTGAGTTTGTTGGTTGTTCTCCTTCTTAACTCTACAAAATCTTTCAATATGACCAAACTTATTGCAATATCTACACTGGAGAGGTGTTTTCTTCCCCCTAAACCAACAATCATCCTCTTTATGATTGGTTTTTCTGCAATACTTGCATGGAGGAAAGTTTTCTCTTTTCTTGACTCCATTGCGAGAATTGCCTTGATTATTTCTACTAGAATTAGTAGAAGTTTCTGGGATTTTACCTTCCTCTTGCATCTGCATCTTCACTTTGAACTTGGCTTGAAGAGCAGTTTCAGTATCTTCTTCTAGCGTCAAGGATCTTCTTTATTCTTGATCTTGAAGAGCATGTACAAGTTCTTAAGGTGATAGTTTTGTGAGATCCTTCGAATCTTTGAGTGAGGAGATCTTTGCTTCAAATGTTTCCGGAAAAATCACAAGAACCTTTTCCACGACTCTTGAATCTGTAAGCTCTTCTCCCATAAGTCTGATTTGGTTTACAACCTTCATCAACTTGTTGGAGAATTCTTCAATAGTTTCTGAATCATTCATTCTGAGAATTTCAAAATCTCTTCTCAGATTTATCACTTTTATTTGCCTAATCTTGTTACTTTCATGAAATTCTTCTTTCAACTTGTCCCAAGCCTCCTTTCCAATCTCACTCGCCATAACTCTAGCGAAAATTACTTCCGAAAGTGTTGATTGTATGCAAGAGAGAGCTTTAAAGTTTTTTGCAACCTTTCTCTATGATTCTTAATTTGCACCATAGTTGGATTATCTAGCAAAAGATTTACCTTTCCTCCAACCGCTACCACTTGCCACAGATCATATGCTTGCAAGAATGTTCTCATCTTGATAGCCCAAATTGGATAATTCTTACCAGAAAAAATTGGGGGTGAAGGAATTGAAAAATTGTTGGAAGCCATAACAATATTTACTTTTACGTAGGGTTATTTTTGGGGTCTTCTCTCTCACAGATCTCTCAAGAAATTAGCTCTTGATACCAATTATTGTTCTACAGAACACAGAGAAGAAGAAAACGTTTGAGGATAAAAAATATTCTGCTTGTTTATTCATTCATTCACATCTGAGAATATAAATAGACAAAAGAATCCTATTCTATTTCTAACTAGGAAACGAATAAAATCCTATTCTACCTTCAACTAGGATACTAATAAATCTTATTCTATATCAACTTAAATAACTGAATATCAAAAATAAAATTACTAAACTAAAAAGAAAAATAACAACAAATAACTCAATACTTCAACAAGGTTCTTCATTATTTATGCACTCAATTTCGCATTAGGAATTGTATTCATACTTCCAGAACTATAATATGTTCACTCTATTGATTTCTTAATCTCCAAATGATTAGAACTTTGGAAATCACTCTATTGTATCATGTGGAGTTGGATGGTCAAAGTTTAATTACTTTCACTTTAGCTCTGTTGTTTTACGAAACAGACGAGTGTAGTTAGACAAAATGCAAAAATTACATGATTGGATACGTTCTTTCCTATGCTCTGAAGTGATAAGACTATTATTTTCTCAAATGGGAAATCTATGGGAAATTGTCCGGAATGATATTCGATATCCTATAAAATTCTATGGGAAGGTCATTGATGGAGCTGACGGGAGGAAGGAATGTGTTGGCGGAGAAGATATAACTGTTGTTGCCTATGATGTCCCAATACTAGGAAAAATGAGGCTCAGAAAAAGGCTGAAAAGGTGTACCTTTTTCTTTACCTTAATTGAGAAATTACTAAATGTTATCTTTCTTGACAAGCGTTTTCTGTCGAAGTGAGAACTGAAAGCTACTGAAATGTAGTTGGACAAGAGATGAGAGAATAGTGATTTTCTTTTTCCAAAAGAGTTTAACTTTTACCAATGGTGTAAGTAGTTTTATATTTTCAAGTTACAAGTAATTGATCAGCAACCTGAAGAGATGATAAGTGAACTTGGCATTAAAAAATGAATCTGAAAGAGTTCTTTTAAATAAAATGAAAGAGAGAAGAAAGTAAATTGAAACAACTAGCATAATAGTAATACCTTCAAAAAATGACCAACTAATAGAGATACCGGAAAAGAACAGAACCCTTGGCCTAAGTATCACAATTTATTACTTAACCGATGTTTTACGACATTTCTTATATGTCCAAAACATAAAATACTACAAAAATAAGAGTCGTATTAGAAAACCTAAAAAAGGTCTCGCACAGAGATGCAAGTTATTTGTTCATGTCACGACCCGAACAGGGGCCCTGGCCGTGATGAGCATTCCGAACCATGAAGGCCCGAAACACCCCTATTTGTCTGATAATCATGCACATAACTCATATGATAAAAGAAATACGGAAGATAAACAATACTACAGAAACATGGTCAAGAATCGTATGAAATCAATAACGGGGAATAATGTCCCACAATCTCAACACAACATCTCTATAACGTCTGCGAAATCTCTACTACATGGTTGAAACAAATATCTATCTAAAAACTAGGACAAGGCCCCAGTAGATCCAAAACTAATAAATGATAAGTGAAACTGCCAGATATCAGGCCTTCCAAAATATAGAAGGCTCACCAAGTGACTCTGCAAATCAGTCTGAGGAATCTACTGATTTTCTAGACCCCTAGACTGTGCCTCTGAACCTGGGAGGGAAGGGGGTTACTACAAAAGTACTGGTACACAGAGATATCAAAACAAAATATAATATTTTTACAAAATATAGTTCAGAGCCATTATAAAGCAGTTTCATATCAAATCATTTGAAAACACATGGGCGTAATGTAATTGTTTTCAACAACAATGTAATGCAGCTGATCTAGGTGGAATACCCTACATATCACATTTACAGCAACTGTCAAACCTCGGTTGCCTCCGAGATTAGAGTATAAGTGAGGGGAAGACAAACAAGATCACACAACAGGGAGTCTCGACCCAATGGTAGTGCACAAGATCACAAAGCAGGGCTCCTAACCATAGTCCCAACTTGGGAATGACATAAAGTCAGGTACGCAAAATCACAAAGCAGGGTACTAAATTCCCATGTCGGCAAACACGGTTTTCAGCGATGATCCCTTACACTCAAGCGCCTTCTTCGGGCATCCACCTATCTCAAGTAAAATCAATGCATTCAAATTTCATCTGATTCAATCACATATCATATTCTATAGGGTATCGTCATACCCGACTTGCAAGCCATCAATATCACATCATTCTTATCATCCAACCATTATATTCATCATATTTCAACATAACAACCCTCTCATTGCAAGTCAAAACCATGACCATTTTAAAAATATTTCATGTCACGCTTGTCAAGATGATTTCAAACATTTCACATCATATGAGAATTTAAAACGAGATCATATAAAGGGAAGGATTTCATATAATTCATGCTCTCAAGTTAACATCTTTTCTGAATACATGCATATACATATAACATATATCAAACCACTTCGGGAATAGGCCTAAAGACCAAATCAATATCATAAAACATTTAAAATGGGATTATATTCATAATTTCAAAACCCCCATTTTTAAAATATGAATTTTTAAGCCCATGAGATTTTTGAGATAACCCTACGTACCTCTATATGTGAAGATGATAGGTGTTTCTTGAAGCCTACATTCTGGGGATTCCAAATATGCAATTAGTTTAAAAAACCCATGGTTGAATCTTGAGTTGCTTGGGTTTTATTTTGAAACCCTAAGGAGAGTTCTTGAGCAATTTTGATGAATGAAGGTGTATTTTGGGGTATTTGGGGACTGAATTTCATGTTTATGGCTAAATAAGGGTGGGAAAAAGGACCATTTTTCCCCAAAAATGGAGTGTTTAAGTCACTTGAGTAGTAATGTATGCGGCACATACCTTATCGCATAATATAGGTTGTGCGGCACACTCTTAATCGCACACATTAGGTTGTGCGTCTCACACCTTATGGCATAAGTTAGGGTGTGCGTCGCACACCTTATGCTGCACGACACACTCCACTTTTCAAAGACATAACTTCTTCCTCGGGTGTTGGATTTTTGTGAAATTAGTATCGTTGGAAAGATAATTTGAAGTCCTTTCATTTGATATATATTAGGAATTCTAATTCAATATATACAAAGAGTAATGACCGATTGAAGTTGACCCAAGTTTTGACACTTACTAAAACTCAATTGATGGAAAAGCTTTCAACTCGTCCTTGAGTTAGGGGACCTCTATGATCTCAATTCATGCTAAAATAGATTTATACACCACATAGTTTATTAAAACACTATATTCACAATAGTTTTATGATTTTTGGAATGTGTACAAATAGAAATGACAATTTATGTTCAAGTCTGAAAGTATGGGGCGTTACATTATCTCCCCTTTGGGATCATTCATCCTCGAATGATGGGTAGGAACTTGTTGAAGCCTTAAATGTATGGAATAATGTGGACACGACATGCCCTCTAATAAAGAATACACTGATCTGAAAAATGACCATATGGCTGGACTACTTATATTCTGAATTCTTATATCGGACATGCATATCTGATGCATGGAATACACGACTGGAACTACTGATATTCTGAATTCTTATATTGGACATAAGCTGAGCTCTCATAATGAATATGCATACCTGATGCATGGATTTGTTACTGAGTTGTTCTCATGAACGCAGAACTGAATACACTGATAAGCTAAACTTTTTCTATTGGACATGCATTTCTAATGCATGCATATCTGACTGAACTGACGTAGGAACGTATATTGAATACGCAATGATAACTAGTGCGGAGCTTGTAATAAGAATCTATGCATGCAATTGAATGGGGTATCTCTCCCTTGGGGCCCTATGTCCCTCTATGAATGCTCAATTCATTAAGATGCTCAGAAAACTGAGGCGATGCACTAGGCACCTACATATTTAATCATATATGAACATTTGGAATCTGAATCTAGTACATGACGCATGAATTGAGCTATACTCGCAAATACTAGTATACTCTATCTTGGAATAGTAACATATCTGAGATTTTGGGTAGCATGATTAAATAAAGAGACGAGAAAACAAGTCATGCGAATCTGACTGCTAAACTGATTTGCTGGCCACATAGACTGAACTATACTGGAAACTTATACTCAATCTGGAGTATCTCTTCAATACTCTCTCTAAAGAAGTTCTAGCAGTAATAGGGAGCCACAAATCTTAGGTATGGATTACACGAGACATCCAACTGAGGAAATCACAACATTTACACTACTCTGCAGTCTGGAATATAGACATATAACTCATAAATCAGGATAGAATTACCAGGCCTTAATCAATGCGACTTCATACTTTCAAGCTTAGCACACTTCTCGAGTATCCCTTAACTTACTATTCTCCTTAATTACCATACTCATTGATTCAAGTTATAATCCTTATAAATCTTTCTACTATTGTCTAAAGTAGCTTAAATCCTTTCACGGTGATCAAGCCGAATTTTAAATCACAAAATACAACATGCCACACCACGATACTAGTCTAAACCATATGATTCAGTCTTCTGTATCCTCTTTAGAGACCACACCCTAAGCATAACGTGCCTTACCACTTCAACGACCAGCTCTAAACTCTTACTATGGATTTACTAGAGCATATTGTGTCCCTCCACTTAAATCCCAACATGTCATTCAAGCCTATCTTTATAACCACATATGACCTCCAAGGCAAACACCCATAAGGACATACTTCACATATTCTCTAAACCACTATCAATATAACTCCCACGCGCTACCCCAAGAACATACACACACAAATTCTCACTAACCATCACATATATCAAAGATTTGGCCCCAAACTTACTTAACACTTAAGGCCTTATCTAAAACAAGCATACTATGCTTTTTATCAACAGGAAAACATTTACTCCTCACAACCATCCTCACATAAGATGGAGTCACAAAAGGCTAAAACATAAGATTTTGAAACATAGAAGGGTATTATATGAAACTTAACACTTAACTGAGGCATGAGGAATTACAAATCAACATTCGGGATTTATCAAAGCACTTGAATTTAGGGTATTCATGGCTATAAGCTGAATCTCGCCAATCATTTGGCGTAAAACATGAGTTATGGAGACTGAACATACTATAGGGGACAAACATATATTTCATGAGCTGCATGACCTCAATTTGGAGTTTGTAACATATGGAATGTAATTCCAACTACTGAATGAACTGGAACTCTTCATTCTAGAACTGGAAGAGTACATGATTCGCTATCACAAGCATGATCATGAACTACGATTATCGAACTAACATGTAAGGCATGAGTATGTATTGGGATCACTGAAAAATACTGAGATAGGAATGGGTTGAGTCTCACTCTCACTTTCTGACGTTCTATGTCGTCATGAAATCACTACTAGAATCTGAGAGCTTGACTTGGTTATTTGTTCTATCATATCCCCCTTGGCTTTAAGCCATCATCTTAAGTTTGGGAGATCCCTTACTGGACTTTAAACTTAACTGCACTCACTGCACTCTGGGGTCTGAAATATGACAATAAACAAAATTAATAGAACTTAACCCAAAAGCCCACACATGAAAGTGGAAAGCCCACTGCTAATACTACCTTCTGAGATACACTCTATATTTCGATAGCCCCAATAGTCATAGTATAATGCTTGCACACTTATTTCAATCGGTTCAACTTTCAAAACTCAAACTTAGATTCTATCACTTAACATGGATATCACCAAGCCTTTGATGAACCATACCACTTCCGTCCTAGCATACCAATATTGCTACTCCAAACTTATATCTCTCTACCATGAGAATCGAGATCACATCAAAAGGCTCAACACTATCAATCAAGGCTCCTTAACTTGGCTATCTAGAACACCATATACCATCTAACTAGTCTTTTTCCAACTAGAAACTCAACGGTACGACTAGTCACACGCAACATGTAATAGTCTTAGAGAAATTCCACAACTCCATATCTTCTTGGGCATACTTACACACCATACCTACAACATTATACTTCATTATGAATCAACTTAAACTTAAGCCATTTCATACACCGTTCAAGCCTATTAGATCATTTCCATTACCATATAACTAGCATCATTAACCAAGAAATCATCACATCCACCTTCATGGACTTCAACTGCACAAAACTTAAGGTCTAGTGCTAAACATGATTTTTCAACCCTACCTTACGCGTGATTCTCACTTAGAAACCATGAAATAAGCATCAAGAAACACTAGTACACTAAAACTTCATAACCACAATAATCAATCTTGACCTTACAGTCTTCCTTATCATAACTCATTAGCACGTACTATTTTAACACATCAAGCCTACTAAATTCAAAACATACATCATTAATCTCATGCCACTATTTTTACCACCACATTCTACACTTGAATTCAAGCCTATAGTTTAGTGTCATTTATCTACCACCAATGACGAGTGCAATATAATATACTAATCCATCAAATTGGAACATTCTATCCAAATACCTCAAAATTTTCTATATACCTTCTCATAAGTAGTACTAGTTTACAACTACTATGAAAAAAGTCAAGGGGTAAGGTCACATAATAGACATGATCAACCTTAATCTGATATTATAACCTCATACGATCTTATCTACTTATGCAGATTTCTCACCTCATACTTAATTACTCAAGCATACATTTAGACTGCCTTCAAATTCCTCAAACAACCATGAGTCTATAATCATAACTTACTCGCTAATATAGCCATTTTTCACATTCAAGCAACTAACAAATCACCCTGACTAACAACTCCTTCTCTACCTTATACTAAACTAACTCACAAGGACGAATCACCTCTTTACCAACTCCATCTCATGCAAACAGATTCAACCATACATATATTAAACCAACAAAAGAACAACAAGTTGGACAACAAGTTGCTAGTGAATCGAAATAGGTCTCACAAGGCTTCACTAGACTTTGGTTTTGTATTTTGAACAAGAAAATGAGATGGATGACAAGGCAACTGTGCTAGTGAATCGAAAGAGCCCCACACGGCTTCACTAGACTTAAGTTTTTTTTTTCAAAAACACCATGATAACAAGATTACATATTACAAGAGATAGGAAATTGACACATAATATTTAATGGTCTAAGAATACACATCTTACTCTGTATAAATAAAAATCTGAGTAAAATACTTCCCCCATGGACTACCATACCATCCACACGTGCTACTAGCTACCATATTAGTTTGTCACTATAAAGGGGTAAATCATCCTCAAACATCGGTTATTCAATTGAAATATTCATTTACACCAAAAATCACCTTCACTTTGACTTCTAAATTTGTGACTTCACATCACTAACTTCTTGGTATAATTTTGTTACCGCTAGGTCATGACTACAACACTTTAACTTATGCTACTATTCGGGTGGAAATGCAGTTCCAACATTCTTCTATACACCGTCCACAATTGTATCAAGATTTTTGGGAGGGACTAGATGTACTTAATACCTTAAGCTGGAAAATACGATTCCATCAGGATCAATGTTTATATCAGAATCAACACATATTGAAGCACCAACAGAATCCTCTCGAGTCTTTGCACAATTTTTTTTAATATTATATGACACAATTGGAAAAGACTATATCATGTAGATTCTAAACTTTTTGCACTTGAATCACCCCAATAATGGGACATGTCTGAGAACATCAGAGTAAGGAAAGAATTTGGGATGACTTTACCTTCATATGGGCGACACCATAGCATGAATGATAGTATGGAAGAGGAACATTTTGACTCTAGTGCACGAAATGGAACATGAAGAAAGAGAGACATTCCTAAATGCCTAGTAGCCTCCTGCTTATAAGTGTGGTGCACTATAATACATAAATAAGACTCTACCCGACGTGATTTTGTAGACACCCTGGGACCATGAACCGTTCTTTGATACCAAGTTTTTCACGACCCAAACTGGGGCCCTGGCCATGACGAGTATTCCAAACCATGAAGGGCCGAAACACCCCTATTTGTTTGATAATCATGCACATAACTCATATAATAAAAGAAATGCAGAAGATAAAAAATATTACGAAAACATAGTCAAGAATCATATGAAATCAATAACAGGGAATAATGTCCCACAATCTCAACACAAAATCTCTATAACGTCTGCGAAATCTCTACAACATGACTGAAACAAATATCTATCTGAAAACTGGGACAAAGACCCCAGTAGACCCAAAGCTAATAAATGATAAGTGAAACTACCAGATATCAGGCCTTTCAAAATATAGAAGGCTCACCAAATGACTCTGCAAATCTGTCTGAGGAATCTACTAATTTTCTGGACCCCTAGACTGTGCCTCCGAACCTGGGAGGGAAGGGGGTCAATACAAAAGTACTGGTACGTAGAGATATCAAAACAAAACATAATATTTTTACAAAATATAGTTGAGAGACATTATAATGCAGTTTCATATCAAATCATTTGAAAACACATGGGCGTAGTGTAATTGTTTTCAACAATAATGTAATGTAGCTGAGCCAGGTGGAATACCCTACATATCACATTTACACCAACTGTCAAACCTCGGTTGCCGCCGAGATTAGAGTATAAGTAAGGGGAAGATACACAAGATCACATTCCAGGGTGTCTCGACCCAATGGTAGTGCACAAGATCACAAAGCAGGGCTCCTAACCATAGTCCCAACTTGGGAATGACATAAAGTCAGGTACACAAGATCACAAAGCAGGGTACTAAATTCCCATGTTGGTAAACACGGTTTCTAGCGATGAGCCCTTACACTCAAATGCCTTCTTCGGGAATCCACCTATCTCATGTAAAATCAATACATTTAAATTTCATCTGATTCAACCACATATCATATTCTGTAGGGTATCGTCATACCCAACTTACAAGCCATCAACATCACATCATTCAACCATTATATTCATCATATTTCAACATAACAACCCTCTCATTGCAAGTCAAAACCATGACCATTTTTAAAATATTTCATGTCACGCTTGTCAAGATGATTTCAAACATTTCACATCATATGAGAATTTAAAACAAGATCATATAAAGAGAGGAATTTCATATAATTCATGCTCTCAAGTTAACATATTTTTGGAATACATACATATACGTATATCATATATCAAACCACTTCGGGAATAGGCCTAAAGACCAAATCAATATCATAAAACATTTAAAATGGGATTATATTCATAATTTCAAAACCCTCATTTTTAAAACATGAATTTTTAAGACCATGAGATTTTTGAGATAACCTCACGTACCTCTATATGCGAAGATGATAGGTGTTTCTTGAAGCCTGCGTTCTGGGGATTCCAAATATGCAATTAGTTTCAAAAACCCACGGTTGAATCTTGAGTTGCTTGGGTTTTTATTTTGAAATCCTAAGGAGAGTTCTTGAGCAATTTTGATGAATAAAGGTGTATTTTGGGGTATTTGGGGACTGAATTTCGTGTTTATGGCTAAATAAAAGTGGGAAAAGGACTATTTTGCCCCAAAAATGGAGTGTTTAAGTCACTTGAGTAGTAATGTATGTGTCGCACACCTTATCGCATAATATAGGTTGTGTGGCACACTATTTATCACAAACATTAGGTTGTGCGTAGCACACCTTATGGCATAAGTTAGGGTGTGCGTCGCACACCTTATGCTGCACGACACACTCCACTTTGCAAAGCCATAACTTCTTCCTCGGGTGTCGAATTTTTGTGAAATTGGTATCGTTGGAAATATAATTTGAAGGCCTTTCATTTGATATATAGTAGGCACTCTAATACAATATATACAAATATTAATGACTGATTGAAGTTGACCCTAGTTTTGACACTTACTAAAACTCAATCGATGGGAAAGCTTTCAACTCGTCCTTGAGTTAGGGGACCTTTATGATCTCAATTCATGATTAACTAGATTTATACACCACATAGTTGATTAAAACACTATATTCACAATAGATTTATGGTTTTTGGAATGTGTACAAGTAGAAATGACAATTTACGTTCAAGTCTGAAAGTATGGGGTGTTACAGTTCATTGACTTATGCACCACAATACTTTTGAGTCTGGTTTACAAGAAAACAAATATGGGGAAGTGGCAAGGATTCCTGTGAACTCGGAGCATTCTGCGTGGCTCTGCCACTATGGCTGTTACGTGTTAGTCCAGCCACACCAGCCACGATATCAACTTGTGTTAACTTGATTTGAAAATTTATTTTCATCCACTTTTTGTATACAGGTGATATCACTAACATGGAATGGTCACCTTCTCCGATTCCAATGGGTTAGTCTCTCTCCTATCCCAAATGAAGTTCTGTATTTTGTGTTCCTATTTTATTTTATTTTCTTGTCTATATTTACGTCATAAAGATAATACACCTTTTCCCTCTTTTTTTTCGAAGTCTTCCGTCACTAAGTCAAATAATAGTTAGTCTCTTTTGGCTTGTATCTTGCTTTCAATGTCTTTTCCTCTTAGTTTTAATGGCTTTTCTGAAGTCTTACATTGTTTTCCTATATATTTTAGCAAGTATGGAGATGAGTCTCCCATTAAATCTATGATGGAGAAAAGTATGAAAATTTGGAGCAAAAAGGAAAAATTGAATGAATAGTAGGACCAAATCTTCAGAGTTGAGGAGGAAGCTATCAATTTACACTTCCACCCATAAAAGAAAGTAAGACAAACAAATTGAAATGGAGCGAGTAGTAACTTAATAAGCATCAGGCTTTAAATATATTTAGCAAGGATTTCCAACGACAGAAGAAGAAAATTAATAGTGTTCCTTTTGTGAGAGAGTTCTAATAAACATTTCTTTCTGGAAATTGTTTAACATTGTTAAGCTATTTTTCTTTTTGTTCTATCAGATGACAAGCAAATTTTCGTGTTGGCCACAACCAGTGTGGATAAGAAAGTGAAGTTGTGGGCAGCTTCATCCCTGAATGCATCATGAATGAATGAGAGCCTTTCCCATGAATGACAAGATTTTGTTGTTTCGCCCTATTTTTTGAAGTAATAGACCCTAGGGGAACTTACATCAGAAGCTCAGAATACAGGCAAAGTTTATGCAAAGAGAGAGATAACCAGAATGTAGTAAAGCTAGAGGAAAATTTTGATGTTATACACATGGTGGTGGTTTTCATTGTCGAGATTTGAGGAATGATGAGTTTGTTGCTGATCTATTGTAGATCGTAGAACTGGAAAAGGTACTTTTTGTTCTGTTCAATTTAAAAGAAGAACACATAATCTGAAGTTTCATTCTCTTGCAGAAGAGAGTAGACAGTGATCTGCTTGTTCACTTTCGTTGGAAACTTAATAGAAAAGAGTTCTCTTTACCGTTTACTCAAAGGTAACTACTCCAATAAATAAATAGGGAGTTCTATTTTACTTGCTGTAAAAAGTAATAACTGATCCGTTTGTTCATGTTAATCCATCAAATTTGCTAGATTACTGTTTCCCATCCACAACAGCAAAAAGAACAAACAAAAAATGTGGAAGTTTGCTTTTGCTTGCGATAAAAGGTAGACACTATTATGCTAATCAACTTTGTCATCAACTTATATAGTGATCTTTTTTAAAAAAGAAAATGGTAAGGACATTACAAGGTAGGAAATAAAATTCTCACCCATAAGAGAGAGTTCAAGTAACCAACCAGCGGAGCTATTATATTGGAACATTTGAAATGTCGAGAAGGGAAAAGAGACTGTAGGGTAGAGCAGTGATCTTGAAGAGGACAGGTATTAAATAATATTCCCTCCATCTTAAGTTGTGTGGCTGTGTGTGACATTGTGAATGAACACAACTAAGAAACCTGTAATCTAAAAAATATTTTCAAAAATCTCATCGAGTGCATGTCGGATCCTTCAAAAGTAGTACATTTTTGGAGGATCCAACATGGGTGCGGCAATATTTTTTAAGATTCTGAGCAACTTAGGACTGATTTCTTAGATTAATACTCTCTTTTTGTTTCTTATGAGAGGATATAAAAGTACATAGTTTCTGAAGGAGCGGTTAATGAAAAATGTGACGAGTAAAGTAGTTGGGAGGATGTACTTTTTTGTTATTTTAAATTGCTATTTTTAGATATTTTGATTTGATCATACTCACTGTTTGGTTAATTTTGATCTGCAGTGGGAGGATTGTCAGCCGAAAGGCCTCTTTTGCTATGATGTCACCGCTTGCGAAACCAAGGTTGATTTTCCATACACTTTTATTTTTTTGGTTATTGATACAAGTGAAATGGCCGCCTTAGCTTTCGATGGCATCATTCAAAGTTACTACGTGAAGAATCAAGCTTTGGTCCCATGGAGGGAAAGGGATCATACTTGTAAGGGTTATTTTGAGCATGCCATCAAACAAACCCATATGTGGAAGATTGCTTGGAGCCTTGAAGACTAGAGGACTCATGGGTTTGGACCACATTTGATGGTTCATGGTTTTGGCCCCTTTTATTAAGGTCATTTTGGTCACTTAGCCTCAAGGTTATTTTGATCTTTTAGCCTTGTCTAAATGACACTCCATTGCCACCCACCTCATTAAGGGCATTGGAGTTATTTTATCTTTTTTTTTGTAATATACTATATATAGTCTATTTTAGATCATTTCTCTTTAGTTGATGAATGATGAAATATTGAAAGACTTATTCTCTCTCTCTGAGAGTGTTCCACCTTAGTGTAGTTCTTAGTTAGGTCTTGGAAAAGTCATCCTTAGTATAGGACTTGGAAAATCCAATATTGTTCTTTTCTTGGAAATGGTGTATCTTGAGGTGATTTGATTTCCTTGGCGGTCACCGTAAGAGTGTGGTATTGTTGTTACATTAATTAGGGGTTTAGTGTTTGAATCACACTCTGTTCCTAAGTCTTTTAACAAATCTATATCTCACTATCTATCCTTTATTCTTGTAATCTTATCATTGTTTGTGTTCTTGTTGTTGCAAGTCATGATTTGTTGTTGTTGTTGTCATCTTGTAAACATCCCTTAATCTCGTGTGGTTGTTGATTTGGTGTGCTAAACACCTTGTTCATCTCGTTATTGTGTTGTATTGTTGAAACCGAGAGGGGTCACCAAAAGAGGTTCACGGCTTCTTGCTCCAGTGGACTATTTTTGTCACGACCCGAGCCGAGGCCCTGGCCGCGATGGGCATCTCAAACCAAGAAGGACCGAGAGACCCCTGTCTCTGTCCAACCCACTAGTGATATTATCTGCTTTGGGACCAGGCTCGCACGGCTTTAAAACTCACTACTAGGGAGAAAGGCTTTCTTACTTATATACCCAGCATCCCTCCTATTTTTTGCCGATGTGGGACTCCTTCCTATGTTGGGGTGTTACATACACCCCCCTTATGGACTCAGCATCCTCGCTGAGGTTTGCCCCACCGAATGAAATTTTCCTAGACTCAGGACTGAGGTTTGCCCCACCTTACCGAGATTTGCCTACACTCAATTTGAACTTTGGCACACATCGACAGAGCTGACACAGGAACGGCTCTGATACCATTCTGTCACGACCCAAGCCGAGGCCCTGGCCGCGATGGGCATCCCGAACAACGAAGATCCGAGAGACCCCTGTCTCTGCCCAACCCACTAGTGATATTGTCCGCTTTGGTTCCAGGCCCGCACAGTTTTAAAACACGTCACTAGGGAGAAAGACTTTCTTACTTATATACCCAGCATCCCTCCTGTGTTTTGCTGATGTGGGACTCCTTCCTAAGTTGGGGTGTTATAGTTTTTGGTGTGTGTTTTGTGTTTCCGTTATATTTCTCGTATCATTTGGTTACAAAGCTCGTGGTTGATTTTGTTCCAACAAAATCAATCTTGGGTTTGGTTGTTGAAAAATATATAAAAAACTGAAATTTCCAGAAAATAGCAATCTGTCCACTTTGTGTTCTTGGCCGAAAATTGTGTTCTTGTTGTGTCTTGGTCGAGATTTTTACTTGTCTTAAGTGTTTCTAGTTTTAGTATTGTTCTTCACTAACACTTTGAGTCTATATCTTGATTTGAGCCTTTGTTGTTGATGTTGTTATTGTGAACTTGGACTTGGACAATTGTTGTTGTGGATTCAAGATTTGAATGTGTGATGTGTTGTTGGTTCAAGTTTGAACGTGTATTTTGGGGATTGTGTTGTGGATTTTAAGCTTGAAAAGGTGTTGTGTTGTTTGGGAGGTCCAACTTGAACCTTAAAACTTCAAGACTCAAAGTTTGTGTTCTTGGTGTTCTTAGTGTTCTTCACCATCTCTATATTTTGTTGAAGAAAAAGTGGTTGTTGATCCAATAAGTTGAAGACATAAATCCAAGATTTAAGGTGTAAGACTTGCGGCTCAAATACTTTTCCTTCACACTCAAAGCCTTACAACCACTTCGAACGACCTTCCATGTTTTGAGGATCTTGTTTTAAGGAAAGTGTACAAGAAAGTCAAGTCTTCTCTTTTTGGAATTGAAAAGGGATTACAAGACATATTTCCCTCCTAAAACCAAATCCACCATTCTCAACTTACAAATTGATCAAGAATTCCAATTTTGGAAAATAAATTTGTTAAGACCGCAACCAATACGTGGTTGCCACATCATGTTTTACTGTTCACACGATAAATTTTTGCTCAAATTTTAGATTCTTAGTTTCATTTTATTGTTTCCTAGTTTCATGTCTTGATTCTAGAGTTAATTAACAACAAGTAATCACCTACTTAGTTGTAGATTAATTGTTGAATCCATTTCTTTCGTGTCTTCGTTGTTTGTGTACTTTTCTTGTTTCTAACTCATCGTAAGTTCTTTGTTTCAAGTTTGTAAGTAAATTTTATTTTGTGTCTTGAGTTGATCAAACAAGAATCTATTCCGGTCACCAAGTAGAATTGACATCTTATTGACTACCGGAGTAAAAGCAACTTTCAATATTTGCCGCTTCAATTGTGAGAATCACAAAGGTTAGTATATACGAGTGTTGGTAAGGAAGCTTTACTACTAATATTGTTTGTTCATTGTGTAGGTACAAAGGTGATATTAGGAGAACATGTCTTCGATAACCGGGGATTATTATGACTACGACATGGGAGACTATGATTGTAGTGAAGGGTTTTATGGTTACAAAGTTGAGGGAGATTGTGGGGGCTATGAAAATAGCCATGATCAAAACTTGGACAGATTTGAGGGTCTTGGGTTTAGGGGAGAAAATAAGGGGAATGATGTGCCTAGTGCTTATGGTGAATTTGGAGATGATATAGGACCTCGTGATGGTTCTTATGATGAAGTTGGGGCATGTGAGGAGTCTTATACTTCCCACTCTGAACCTATATTTGGTGTTAGGTATAACCATTTCATTCGCAAAGCTTATGAGGGCTATGATGAGAGTACGCGTGTGGAGTGTGAAAGATCATATTCTTCACCTTGTAGTACTTCTTATCAAGGTTGACATAGTGTGATTGGTTATACTAGCTATAGTAGAGGTTGTCCCATGAGAAAAAGAGGGCAAACATCTCCAAAACCGACGGGTACTCGTGCGCCTTACAATGTTGATCCAAGGAGGAGTGTACACTCCGGAAAGGTGACTATTTGTGGGATACCGGGCTGCCTTATGGTGTTGAATGATAGGTACTATGGAAACTACATTCTTCCGTCCATGGTTGACTACTTGGGATTATTTCAAGAGCCTTTACTTGTTCCTTACTACTTGGCGAGTTCAAGGTTACCGAGAGGGTAAAAGTTGTCTTTTCCCAATTTGATTACCATGAAGAGGTGTGGTGCGATGGTTTTTCCTTAACCTACGGTCATATGAGCTTGGGTGCCGATTGGTTTTCACGACATCAAGTTCCTAACGTGCAAAATTGGACTAATTTTGTAAGAGACCAATGGAAAAATTGCCTCATAACGTACTTGCTACCCAAACTGCAAAGAGAAATGCTTACCTACTCCAATCTGATTTATGATGAGAGACAAAAGATTGAGAGGAGTAAGGGAGTGCAAGGTGGTAATCTAAGAGTGGAAAAAGGAGAGGGTATGTGGAGCGAAATGAGAGGATTTCCACTAAACTGTGCTAACATTGGTTGTCCTTCCATTTCTAAGGACATTTGTGCAGGTACCAACATGGCAAGCGAAGGTGAACAATGCCAAAAGGAATTTGCTGCCCAAGCTTGTGGAGGACCTTCACCTCATGGCAAGGAAGAGTCTACTCAAGATCTTAAAGGTAAAATAGCTAACTCTTACACTTTAGTGCATGTGAATGACAATTGTGTGGCTAGTAAGTCATTGAGTGTGAGTAGTAGCTTACTTATTTATGAGTCTAATGATTCTTTGCCTCTTGTTGATGATGTACATATTGTGAGTTTGGATACACTAGTTGATCCAATTGATGACGAAATTGACTCTTCTGGTAAGATCAATTTATGTCCACCTAGTGTTGAAGCCTATATGTTGAACGGAAGAACATCGTCTTGTGTAATTGGTGTTGATCAACTTGTTTGTGAAAATTGTCCCCCAATTGAGTATGTGTATGATGTGCTTAATAGAACTCAAGTGAGCGAAGTATTTGAAAATGTTGGTCAACAAAGTAGGAGTAAACCCGAGATCTCTTGTTGGGGTAATCTTGTGTTTGGAACATCCTTGAAACTTGATATTGATCATTTAGAGTGTGAGTAACTGGCTTGTTCCAAATCTGTCCGTGAGGTAGATCACACTCTCTTTAGGTGTAATGTCTTGTTTGAAGATGATTTAAACACTTCTAATAAAGCTAGTGGTGAAAATAATGGTATAGCTTGCCTTGGAAGCTATAGCCTATATGCTAACCCACTTTGGTGTGACAACATTCCTCCTAAAGATGGAAATCTCTTCTTGGAAGATGAGAGTACTCTTAGGGGTAAGGAATGCGTAGTTGCGGAAGCTACTTCTTCTTTTACTTTGTGTGACTTTATTGTTGAGAGTACTCATGGTTATTATTGGGAAACTAGTAGGGAGTACACACATGAGGACACCTTGGTAGAAGTCGATTTGAGTGATACCTTTCTCTACTCTCTATTTTCTTTGGATGATATGTATGTTATTATAGAGAGTATGTCATTTAGTTTAGGTGTAGACCACGGGAAAGTGGAGTGTTGTCTAGACCCGTGTCTATGGCCACTTTTCCCATTTGACCCCGGTGCCAAATGTAGAAATGGTGATGTTGGTGCACCCAACTTGTTGCTTGGTCTACATGAAAAGCAAAGTATCACTCTTCATGTATCCCATAACCAAATCCTTTGTACATCTTTCATTGAGTTTTTAATACTTACTTCAAAGGATTCTTGGTTATACTTCAAGTATGTACCCCCTTGGCGTGATGATGTTTATTATTGTGCTAACCCTAACCCTCATGCCATGAGGATGTTGTGCTTGTTTTCCTTTCTCTTGTTTTGCAAGGTATGGATTTGAGGTCGAATCCTTTTCAAGAAGGGGAAGATGATACAAGTGAAATGGCCGCCTTAGTTTTCGATGGCATCATTCAAAGTCACTACATGAAGAATCAAGCTTTGATTCCATGGACGGCACGGGATCAATACTTGTAGGGGTTATTTTGAGCATGCCATCAAACAAACCCATGTGTGGAAGATTGCTTGGAGCCTTGAAGTCTAGAGGACTCATGGGTTTGGACCACATTTGATGGTTCACGGTTTTGGCCCCTTTTATTAAGGTCATTTTGGTCACTTAGCCTCAAGGTCAATTTGGTATTTTAGCCTTGTCTAAATGACACTCCATTGCCACCCACCTCATTAAGGGCATTGGAGTCATTTTATCTTTCTTTTGTAATATACTATATATAGTCTATTTTAGATCATTTCTCTTTAGTTGATGAATGATGAAATATTGAAAGACTTATTCTCTCTCTCTGAGAGTGTTCCACTTTAGTGTAGTTCTTAGTTAGGGCTTGGAAAAGTCATCCTTACTATAGGGCTTGGAAAAGCCAATATTGTTCTTTGCTTGGAAACGGTGTATCTTGAGGTGAGTTGATTCCCTTGGCGGTCACCGTAAGAGTGTGGTGTTGTTGTTACATTAATTAGGGGTTTAGTGTTTGAATCACACTTTGTTCCTAAGTCTTGTAACAAATCTATATCTCACTACCTATCCTTTATTCTTGTAATCTTGTCATTGTTTGTGTTCTTGTTGTTGCAAGTCATGATTTTTTGTTGTTGTTTTCATCTTGTAAACATCTTGTAATCTTGTGTGGTGGATGATTTGGTGTGCTAAACACCTTGTTCATCTCGTTATTATGTTGTATTATTGAATCCGAGAGGGGTCACCAAAAGAGGTTCACGGCTTCTTGCTCTAGTGGACTATTTTTGGTGTGTGTTTTGTGTTTCCGTTGTATTTCTCATATCAGTTATTGTAATTGATAAGTTTTTTTTTTCCAGTTTTAGTTGTTGCGTACACGTTCTGCTTTAGTTATTGCCAGTTAGATAGACTTGGTTTTAGAAAAGCTGGCTTGACAAAATCTATCTAGGGGACTATTCAATGTATTACTACTAATTGTTCAGAAGATAATACTTCTTCCTTCCATGTTTACTTGTTCATATTTCACTTGACACACCCTTACGAAGAAATAAATACAGTGGTATGGGAAATAAATAGTACATAATTGTAAGGAGAAAATAGGTATATTATCTCTTGGTTTTTCAAACTAGACATGCGAAAGCAAAAGTATATTTTTAGTATAGTGACAAGTAAACATGGATGGAGGGAGTACTAACTACTATGATAACAGGAAATGCGTAGGGTAATATTGAAATGATGGAAGATCATGTAATTCTGATAATTTGGATCACGTCTTTGATGGTTAACATGGTTATTGATCACAAACTTAAAATGATACACAAAGGGTTGAATCAATTCTCAGGTTTATAAACCAAGGTTAAGGAATATGTAGTCATTTATGTCAATATTATAACATAGTGAGTGGTTAATATGAAGTGTTGAAAATTGGTCTAGCTTTTGTTGTTGGTGTGTGGAAGTGTGTGTTGTGATATTTCTCAGGACTTGCTTTTCAAGTTGTTGCTTCGAAGTCTTGCAGATTCTTACTGGGAAGAAAGGATGCTTCATTTGAGAATTGACAATTTAATTAATTTGAAAATAAATGGTTGTAGGTGATTCCTGGAGAATATGGTTTCGTTGCTCAACTGAATGAGGGAAGGCACCTCAAGAAGAGGCCAACTGAGTTTCTTAGCTTGTTTTACACATATTCTGGAACTATTTAAGTAGAAACTGGTTAATGAGTATATTGGTTATTAATGCAACAGGTCAGTCCCATCGAGTATGGACACGTGCTTTTGATCGGGCTTCTGGTAACGCATTGCGAGTATGATTTCCAAGTCTTATTTGGGTTTTACTCTTCAATTTTCCACCATTAATAGCAAAGTACTATTACAGTGCCTTCTTTTTAAAAAAAAAGAAAAAGAAAATAGGCACATTCTTCATTTATGTGTGTCATATATTCTTCCACAGAAATCGTGTCGATCTTCTCTACATCGTTCTAATTTAATTGGATGTCCTCGAAAGGACACTTTTTACTATGTGAAATGTAGGAATGGTTTGAACGTTGAATAAGTTCTTGACAATTGGTGCAAGGTGAAATACACTTGCTTTGATAGCTCATTCTTAATTACAATATGGTGCATATAGAAGATCATTATAGAATAGAACTAGCCATTAATCTACAAGTGTTACAGTTTTAGATTACATTAAGAGAAAAAACACAAACTATACAAGAACTCCATTATATATAGTGCTTGATAGAGCAACAACACATACATTCACCACTTAATCCAACATTTTACTAAATCAACTTGTCTCATAACACAAATAGAATTGGATTACATATTTTATATAACAACAACAAAAAGGGATTTCAGGAAAAAAATTTATTGCATTTATTCAGATTTGTAGATCCATCAACTGTGTCTTCCATTCTCAATTTCTCCCTTCTCTGTCATCATTCACAAAACAAGACACAAGTTAGATAATTCAACATGTTGTCTATTTTTAGATAGACCACTCTATAACATTCGAAAAAAATTTCATGTTCTGTTATATTATATATTCTCTATGATAACTTTCGACGTTTGTATAAAGAGATTTTATTGTATTTCTTTCTACCTTAGGAAAAAGAAAACAGGATCCTTCTATATTGATTCTTTGTTTGATTTAAAGGATTACTCAGGCACAAGCCAATTAATGTGACGTTTCTTTGACCTTAAGTTCATCAATTTGTATTTGTCCCAGAAATCAAGATGTTATGAAGATGTTTTCGAAAAAAGGCATTCTCACAGAAGACTCCTTTAAAAGTTGCAGAGACAAGTAATGTGGTTATTACAATGTTACCATCATGAAACCATGTGAGATTTGCATACCATTTTTATAACTCTTATTATATCACACACTTTCATATTTCTAAGGCTGATTAATTATCCTGAATCCTTCATCATTGATGTCAATGTATCCCTGACATTGTTATAGTTGTTGTTGATGATGATGGGTTAGATATGTTGGAATATTTGTCTGATGAATCAATATATCGTTAATCATACAAGTTTTGGATGTCTATATCTAAACAAAATGAATTCATTAGTGGTGTCAATCCACTTAGACCATGGCTATTTATTTATTCTTGTACAATTGATGCTCAGACATCAAGAAAGGTCTCTGCAGCTATGTCTAATTTTTTGTATTTAGTCAACAAAAGCTTCTGGCTTGAAAACATTTGTTATGGCCTTGTTAGACCAAAAACTGAGAAAATCACTTTGTTCCAAATTATAACTACATTGTCTTTTCTTGTCTTCAGAAAGTTTAGCATTCTTTGTCCATGTGACCACCACACCACAGAGGGGTCATTGTGTCAACTTCCTAAAGACTCGAACTCACTATTGAATTAAGTCAACAATACATACAAACATATTCTATAAAACATTGGTCAGGCCACTTCAAAGTGCAGAAATAGTTGACAGGTTGATCCCTTAATTCTCTTGCAATAAGTCAGGCCACTTCAAAGTGCAGAAATAGTTGACTGGTTGATCCCTTAATTATCTTGCAATAAATAAGATACATTGATCAACTGAAAGCCTCTTTAAATGGGTTTGAATTAATTTGAATTGGCTTTTGCGGTTGGGTTAAAGAAAAGTCATTCCAAAACAGCCTCTCTACCTCCTATATCAGAACCCATTTGTGGAATTATGCTGATTATATTATTGTTGATTTGTTATTACAATTTATTACAAAACCGTTAAGTCATATTATTAGAATATTAACATTTGATCAATAAACCTAATTTAAAACAGGTATTTGATCATGACTGCTCAGGAGATTGATCACAGCATGAAAAATGCATCTATTATTGTAGAATTTACAAATAGTATATGTAACAATGTAAATAGGCAATAATTATGATATGTGAATGTCATGTGAGCATCCAGTAGTATGATATTCATTATATTAGGATCATAGCAAAATTACACGATGGGCCCATGCAAAGCACGGGTATACCTATCTAGTATTAAATAAATTAATGAGACATGTTAAGTCTCACATCACAAAAGGAATGGTAATTGATGTAGACGTCTATACTCTTTTTGTTAGTAATTTTGGAGCAAAAACAATAAATTATGTACTTTAGAATTTGCAGCGGATCTTGATTTTGCTTCCGAAAAGGATCTGCCCCAAGTCTCTTTGAATATCTTGGAAACAAAGTGTGATTTCACAAATTAAATGCCTTTATACTCTTAGATGTTATGTTAATGTCAAGAAAATGGTCACAACACTTTTCTTATTTTTGTGTTCTGATTTTCGTCACTCTTTTCTGTCTTGAAGAAGAAGTAGATCTTGGAACATATAAAGGGGTGTTGACAGTTTCTATTTGTAACTTTCCCCCCCAAAAATTCAAAAATTAATCTCATCTTTTTTCTTCAGATCAAAAGAAAGGTTTTCGGGTCGAGTCGGGTCGGTCCACATGGGCGACCCATGGCCCGTAATCCAATATCTCCCACTTTGCACAAAGTGGACAAGACCCGAGCCAGTACAACATCAACAAATCACCTATTCATATGGAAAATAGTTTGTGCGACCTGTGAGCATCACGAGATTTACCTATAAGGTTTTACAAGCTATACTTAGGAATCCAATCACATGTGGAAAGAATTCTCTATTAATTGTGAAGATACTAATACTCAAAATACCCCAGACATCATTCACTACTTCAGCGATTACTTATCCAATCTCTCATCCTCTTAAAGAGGTGAACTCGAGTTCATGTTTAATTTTATGAACACAACTACACTTGAGTCTTATATGGTTAGTGTAATAGCCGGCTTGTGTAAACAAGCTAAAATATTTATTTTAATCCTCTTCCCATTCTACTCGAATCTATCTGTTCCAATCAACTGACTTCTTAGACATGCACTGCATTGCCGAATCTCTCATGTCTATTAGTAACATTCTAAAGTAGCAACATTGATCAAAACTTCAAGAAACAGTCAAAGGTCTAAGGGTATTTCAATGAAAGATTAAAATAACCTTGAGGGTCTCACACAATGAAGAAGCAGGGATTCATTCTTCCATTAACCCATTGGTCGCTAAGCACACGTGGTACAAAAACACGTGCTACAATGTTCTCACCTTATATTGGTGCATGATCTTATTCTTTTAGCCATTCAACATCATACAGATCTAGGTCTAGACACCTCTAAATGTCTAACCTGAATTTCTTTCTTTAATAATCCTCAAATCCATATTCTTAAAGAAACTCACATCTGGCTTTACAAAATAAGTCATTATCTTATGGTGGAACTTTTCTCTTCACGTTCCTTGACGTAAGAGGCGATTTCTTGTGTGAGAGAGCCAAACTCGCGACTTGTTCGACACACTTTATTAATAAAACATATTTTCACATGCATATGAGATTGAACATAAATTCAAGATTCCTATATTGATAATAATTATAATCAAGTAATCTACAATACATAAACATAATCATATCCTACGTAATCCTAGAGACATAACATGTTTCTAAAAAATGTCTCTTGATATCGCCTTGGTAAAGGGATCAGCTGTCATTTCTCGTGTAGGAATGTACTGTAAATTTAATTCTCCACTTGCTACTATGTATCTTATAAAGTTATACTTAATATCAATGTGTTTGATCTTGCTGTGATATTTAGGATCCTTCTTATATGTGATATCCTCTTGACTATCACAATATAAAATCATGGGACCCTTAGATTTCTTTGTGATGTTCAAATGCTCAAAGAATCTCTTCAACCAAACAACTTCTTGTACTGCAGATGCCCAAGCCACAAATTCTGATTCCATAGTTAATAGGATTGTGCAAGTTTGTTTCTTACTTTTCCACGAAATTGCACCACCATTTAGCAAGAAGGCATAACCAAAAGTTGATTTTCTATTTATCGGTCGCCAGCCTAATCAACATCTGTATAACCTCTTATGGATAAATTGGATCCACTACAAAATAGTGAAT
The DNA here is from genome assembly GCA_030864215.1 of Capsicum pubescens. NCBI lineage: Eukaryota > Viridiplantae > Streptophyta > Magnoliopsida > Solanales > Solanaceae > Capsicum > Capsicum pubescens. The sequence goes on from CM061544.1 coordinate 340,649,549, forward strand.
AATCCACAGTTCCTTTCAGGTATCGAAAAATTCTCTTTACTTCTTTCCAATGATTTCTTCGAGGGTTAGATTGATACCTGCTAACCAGACCTACCGCATAACAAATGTCTGGATGAGTACACATCATAGAGTACATCAAACTCCTAACTGTACTGAAATATGGTACTCGAGACATGTCTTCTTTTTATTTTTCAATCTTTTGACACATTTCAAGGCTTAAAGTTTCACCTCTTGCTATAGGAGTATCCATGGATTTGAAACTATTCATTCGAAAACGTTTCAAAATTTTCATTATGTATTTTTCTTGAGGTAGATTCAAAATTTTCTTGGAACGGTCTCTTTGAATTTTAACACCCAATATATAGTCTGCTTCACTTATATCTTTTATGTCAAATGACTTTGAAAGCCATGACTTAACAGTTTTTACATACTCCAAGTTATTTCCAGCTAATAAAATATCATCCACGTAAAGCGAAAGAATCACAAACATTTTATTAGACTTTTCACATAGATACAATGATCTTCATCGATCATGGTGAAATCAAATGAAATCACTTCCTTATGAAATCTCAGGTACCACTGCCTTGAAGACTGCTTAAGGCCATATATTGATATGTTTAATTTACAAACCTTCTTTTCTTGGCCTTTAACAACAAAACCTACAGGCTGTTCTATGTAGATTTTTTCTTTTAGTTCTCCATAGAGAAAAGTGGTCTTCACGTTCATTTGGTGTAATTCTAAATCTAAACGTGTAACTATAGCAAAAAACAATCGAATTGAGATAAATTTTACAACTGGTGAAAAAGATTCCTCATAATCTATTCCAGCTTCTTGAGTAAAACCTTTTGCCACCAATTGTTCTTTGTGTCTTTATATTGACCGGTCTAATTTTCATTTAACTTTGAGAATCCACTTGTTTCCAATAGCTTTACGCCCAAAAGAAAGGTCAACTAGATCCCAGACATTAATGGTTTTCATGGACTCTAATTCTTCTTTCATCGTTTTTATCCATTCATCTTTTTCAGAACTTGATAAAGCCTCAGTCACAGAATTAGGTTCATCCAATTCTGTGGGAGATATCAGAAAGACATAATCCTCAATTTCATAAGATCGTTTAGGAACACCTTTTTTGGTACTCTTACGTAATTGAAGTTCAGATTCCTCAATAGGATTTTGGAATTCACAACTCCTACTTGGACCAAGAATTATTTCTTCTATTGAATTATCAAGCATATCCGATGACATTGTTTGATCATCTGAATTCAACATTTCGTAAAGAGGCTCATTTTCCTTTATTTCACCCTTTCTTGAAAAATTATTTTCTAAGAATGTGACATCTCGTTATTCAATTTCTGTAGTACTTCCATATTTTAATTCACCAATGAACACATATCCTTTGAAGTGTTCTGAGTATCTTATAAAGATACATTTCTTTTCTTTTGTACTTAGTTTTCCAAACTTACCAAAACAATCTTTAATATATGCAGCACAACCCCAAGGCCGTAAATCATTAAAGTTTGGTTTATTATCAGTCCATAGTTCATAAGGAGTAAAAGATACTGATTTAGAAGGCACTTTATTCAGTATGTATGTCACAACCCGAACCAGGGCCTGGCCGTGACGAGCATTTCGAACCTTTGAGGCCCGAAACACCCCTATCTGTCTGGTAATCATGCACCTAATTCATATGATCAAAGTAATGCGGAAGAAACACAATATAACGGAAAAATGGTCAAGAATCATATGAAAATAATAATGGGGAATAATGTCCTAAAATCTCAATCAACATTTCGAAAATCGTCTACGAAATCTCTACTACATGATTGAAAACAAGTAACTATCTGAAAACTGGGACAAGGCCCCCAGTAGACCCAAAAATTAAATATAAGATAAAAGGACTGCAGGACTTAAGACCTTCTGAAACATAGAAGGCTCACCACTTGTCTCTATAGCTCTTTCTGAAAGTTCTACTGATTCTCTTGACCCCTAGACTGGGCCTCTGAACCTGAGAGGTTGGAGAGGGGAGAGGGTCAGCACAAAAGTACTAGCACGCAGAGATATCAAAACAAAACATAATGTTTTTACAAAGTATAATTGAGAGCCATTATAAAGCAATTTCGTATCTAATTATTTGAAAGCACATGGGTGTAATGCAATAGTTTTCTAAACAATAATGAAATGAAACTGAGCTAGGTGGAATACCCTACATAATTTACACCAACTGTCAAACCTCGGTTGCCGCCGAGATTAGAGTATAAGTGAGGGAGAGACACTCAAGACCACACAACATAGTGTCTCGACCCAATGATAGTGCCCAAGATCACTTGGCTCGGGCTTCTACCTATAGTACCAATTTGGGAATGACATGAAGTCAAGTACACAGATCGCTTAGTCTGGTACCAATATTCTGTGTCGGTAAACACGTTCTTCCAGTGATGAGCTGCTTGTGTCTCAAACGCCTTCTTCGGGAATCCACCTTTCTCATGTAAAATCAATGCATTCAAATTTCATCTTATTCAATCGCATATCGTATTTTGAAGGGTATCGTCATACCCGACTTGCAAGTCATCAATGTCACATCCGCATATGCATAATCATGTAAAAATCAAGGTGCTTCATCATTTACAAATGGTGAACAATATTTATTTCAAATTCATGCTCTCTTTTGTTGATCACAATATAATATGGAGTATTGAAACATTATCATGGGAATTTGAAAATAATTTATCATTCATATTTATCAACTTCCATGGAAAATCTCAAATCACATATGCATGGTTTCAACCATTGAAGTATATAGGCAAACAATTCCCATGACATAAAGAAAATGACTTAGAAATCATATAGAAAGCAAGATATTAGCATTTGATTGAAAACCCCCATTTAAAAGCATGCATGTTCATAAAACTACACCCATGAGATTTTTTTTGATAACCCCACGTACCTCGATTACTATGAATATTAGGTGCTTCTTGAATCCTACGTTGAGAGGATTCCAAATATGCAATTAGTTTCTAAAACCCACAGTTGAATCTTGAGTAGCTTGGATTTTTATTTTGAAACCCTAAGGAGAATCTTGAGCACTTTTGATGAAAGAATAAGTATTTTGGGGTCCTTGGAAATAAATCTCGTGTTTTAGGGCTAAGTAAGGGTGGAAAAGGACCACTTTGTCCTCAACACGGAGTGTTTAAATCACTAGAATTCCTTACATAGGTGCCGCCCATCCCATCGCCTATCTTCACATAGGTGCCTCCTAGGCTATCACCTATGTTCTCATAGGCGCCGCCTAGCCTATCGCCTATGTTCACATAGGCGCCGCCTAGGCTATTGCCTATGCTTTCCAGTGGCCATGGGCCATTGGTTAGGCGTCGCTTATCACTTTGAAAGGCCATAACTTCTTGCTCGGGTGTCGGATTTTAGCCAAATTGGTATCGTTGGAAATCTAACTCGAATACCTATCATTTGACACATAGTAGGTTCCCTAATTCAACATATACAGAGAGTTATGGTCGAAGAAAGCTGACACACTTTACAACGTCCACTAAAACTTAGTCGATCAAAATAGTTTCAACTCGTCCTTGAGTTGAGGGACCTCTATGGTCTAAATTCAAGATTGAGTGGATTTCACATGCTACACGATAATTAACATGCCTTGTTGGCATAGGATTTTTATGGCTTCGGGATTAACAATGCATCAAAATCATGGTCTATATTGTAGCCCAAAATGTGGGACGTTACATTATCCCCCCTTAGGATCATTCGTTCCCGTTAATGATGATGCGGGACATAGACAGACACAATTTTAAGCATAATAAAGGACTAGGAAAGATAAGATGGGAATAGTACCTTCTGTTTCCTTCTCCATCAAAGCAAACAAATTGGGATATCTAATTCTCATGTCATCTTTTGACTCCTAAGTTGCTTCTTTGACTTTCTGATTCCTCCACAGTACCTTTACTGAGGCTATCTCTTTGCTCCTCAGCTTTCGAACTTGGCGATCTAAAATTCCAACGGGCTCTTCTTCGTAAGACAAGGAGTCTGTCACTTTGATACCCTCTACTGGAAATACCATAGAATGATCTCCAATGCATTTCTTCAACATGGATACATGGAATATCGGATGAACGGAACCCAAACTTGCAGGCAATTCTAACTCATACACAATTGTACCAACCCTTTTCAAAATTTGGTATGGCCCTACATAACGAGGGCTCAATTTAGCCCTTTTTCGAAACCGCATAACTCCTTTCATAGGAGAAACCTTGAGAAACACCCAATCACCAATTTCAAACTCTAGTTCTCTTCTCCGAACATCGGCATAGGACTTCTGATGACTCTGAGCAGTCTTGAGTCGTTCTCTAATGATCTTCACTTTCTCCATCGCCTGATGAACAAGATCAGGCCCATATAACTGAGTCTTACCCACTTCATACCATCCTATCGGAGGCCTACATCTCCTCTTATACAAAGCCTCAAAAGGGGCCATCTTGATGCTGGCATGGTAACTATTGTTGTAAGCAAACTCAACCAGTGGCAGGTGATCTACCCAACTGCCTTTGAAATCAATGAAACATGCCCTCAACATATCTTCGAGGGTCTGAATGGTATGCTCAGCTTGCCCATCTATTTGAGAGTGGAAAGTTATGCTCAAATTTACTTGTGTACCTAAACCCTTTTGAAAAGATCTCCAAAACTGAGATGAAAATTGCGTACCTCTATCGGGTATAATGGACACTGGTGCCCCATGCAATCGAACTATCTCCTCAATATAAATCTTAGCATAAACCTCTCCCGAATAATTAGTCCTCACAGGCACAAAGTGGGCTGACTTGGTTAACTGATCTACAATCACCCATATAGAATCATACTGGTTTCGGGATCTCGGAAGTCCTGTAATAAGGTCCATGTTTATCATCTCCCACTTCCATAAAGGCAGGGCTATCTCTTGGGAAGTACCACCTGTCCTCATGTGTTCTACCTTCACTTGTTGACAGTTCAAAAACTTGGACACAAAATCATCTACATCACGTTTCATGTTATTCCACTAATACAAGGTTTTCAGATCATGGTACATCTTAGTAGAGCCTGGGTGAATGACATACCTTGAAGTGTGAGCCTCATTAAGGATTCTTTCCCATAGCCCATCGATATTCGGAACGGACAACCTACCCTAAAATCTCAGAATACCATCGCCACCAATTTCAAACATCATAACCTTTTGTTGACCCATATCTTTCTTGATTTGCATCAAGATGAGATCTTCAACCTGCTTCTCCTTAACTTCAGCACAAAGAGATGACTTAGCCAACTCATGAACAATCACCCTTCCATCTTCGGAATCTAAGAGTCGCACTCCTAGATTTGCAAGGCGGTGAATATCCTTCACCATCTCCTTTTTTCTTTCTTCTACATGAGAAAGGTTGCCCATAGACAACCTGCTGAGGGCATCGGCTACAACATTTGCCTTGCCTGGATGGTAATGCAGACTCATATCATAGTCTTTCAAAAGCTCCATCCAACGCCTCTGCCTGAGGTTCAATTCTTTCTGTGATAAAACATACTATAAACTCTTATGGTCAGTATAAATATCAATATGCACTCCATAGAGATAGTGCTTCAAGATTCTAAGTGCAAACACCACGGCTGCTAACTCCAAGTCATGAGTGGGTTAATTGCGCTCATGCACCTTTAACTGCCTAGATTCATAAGCTATCACCTTACCACGCTGCATCAATACACAACCAAGTCCCACACGGGATGCATCACAATAAACCACAAAATCATCTACACCCTCGGGAAGGGTCAAAACAGGAGCAGTAGTCAGCTTGTCCTTCAATTTCTCAAAACTATTTTCATACAAGTCAGACCACACAAACTTCATATTTTTCTGAGTCAGCTTAGTAAGCGGAGCAGCTATGGAAGAAAAATTCTCTACGAACCTTCTGTAATACCCCGCCAAACCTAAGAAGCTCCGAATATCGGTTGGAGTCGTGGGCCTGGACCATTTTCTCACTGCTTCAACTTTATGGGGATCCACTCTTATCCCGTCACTGGACATAATATGACCCAGGAAGGCAATAACGTCTAACCAGAATTCACACTTAGAAAATTTAGCATACAGCTGATGATCCTTAAGGGTCTGAAGGATAATTTGGAGGTGATTGGCGTGATCCTCATTACTCTTAGAATAGATTAGAATATCATCAATAAATACAATGAAGAACAAGTCAAGAAACTGACGGAACACTCTATTCATAAGATCCATTAAGGCTGCAGGGGCGTTAGTCAACCCGAAGGACATGACTAGAAATTCGTAGTGACCATATCGGGTTCGGAAGGCTGTCTTGGGTATGTATGACTACCTAAATTTCAACTGATGATAACCCATACGAAGGTCTATTTTTGAAAAGCACTTGGCACCCTGAAGCTGGTCAAAAAGGTCGTCAATCCCTGGAAGAGGATATTTATTTTTAATCATGACCTTATTCAGTTGACGGTAGTCTATGCACATCCGAAGGGACCCATCCTTCTTTCGCACGAAGAGCACGGGTGCACCCCATGGGGAAACACTAGGACGAATAAAACCTTTGTCTAGGAGGTCTGCAAGCTGTTCCTTTAACTCCTTTAGTTCCGCGGGAGCCATTCTATATGGTGGAATAGAAATAGGATGAGTGTCTGGCAACATATCAATGCCAAAATTTATCTCCCTATCAGGGGGTATCCCTAGGACATCTTCGGGAAAGACTTCTGGGAATTCATTCACTACAGAGACTGACTGCAGAGGAAGGTTTCCAACTTTTGGAGATAAGCTTTCGGGCTCTAAGATAAGAGATAAAGTGACCTCTAGGTTCCACAGAACTCCCTGCCCAAATAACTGGTGTCTCATTCGGGAAAGAAAAAGTGACCTTTCGGGTTCTGCAATCAAGGGTGGCATAACACGAATGGAGCCAGTCCATCCCAAGGATGGCATCAAAGTCTATCATATCCAGTTTTATAAGGTCTGCCACAGTTTTCCTACCATGAATAGACACGACACAATTTCTATATACCCTTTTAGAAACAACAGAATCACCTACAGGAGTAGAAACAGAGAAGGGTTCTATAATAACTTCGGGCTCCAACCTGAAACCAACAGCCACATAAGGGGTCACAGAGGATAAAGTAGACCCGGGATCAATCAATACATAAACATCACGAGAAAAGATTCTTAACATACTGGTGACAACATCTGGTGAGGCTTCCGCCTCCTGGTGGTTAGTCAAAGAATATAACCGGTTGCGACCGCTTCTGGCAGCTGAAGGGGCCCCTTAGGAAAATGAGCTGTGGAGGCAGCTTGGGACTTAGCCCCCCTCCCTCCGTATTTACTCTAGCAGAAGGACAATCTCTCTGAAGGTGACCCACCTTTCCATAAGTATAACAGTTTCTTTCCTCAAACTAGCACTTTTCTATATGATTCCTTCCGCAAACCTCACACCGCGGATGAGTACGACACTGCTAGGCCACACTTCCCTGAGACTGTGTACCTAGAGCTTTAGACCCATGAGGAGTCTGAAAACTCTGAGTTTGTCTGTCTGTCGGTGGTCTGGTTGCTGGGGCGCTGGCTGCTGACTGTGCATTATTCCAAAACTTCTTCTTCTTCGACCACTTATTACCCAGTTACCACTCTGTGGTTGACTCTGATGCTAGTCCGCAGATCTAGCTCTCTTAGCCTGTCTGTCTTTCTCTCTAGATTCAGCAATCTTTTTCTTCTTCTCTTCCACTTGATGTATATGAACGGTCAGTCGAACAAAGTCTAACTCCTTATTCAACATATCCCCCTAGCACTCAAGTAACAGGTCATCAGCAAGGCCAGATGCAAATTTCCTTATTCGGGCCCTCATATTACTAGTCAACTCTGGTGCATAGCGGGCTAGTTTATTAAACTTTAAAGTGTACTCCTGGACACTCATACTGCCCTGCTTCAGATTCATAAACTCTTCTGCTTTGGCCTCTCTCAACTCCAGAGGAAAGAATCGATCAAGGAAGGCTTCCACAAATTTTCCCCAAACTGTGGGCTCAACACTTTCACCTTTTTCATCTTCCTAATCGGCATACCACTGACTCGAAATGTCCTTGAGATGATAGGTTTCTAACTCCACCCCTTCAACCTCATCCACATGCATCACCTTAAAGATTTTTTCCATCTCATCCACGAACTCTTGTGGATCTTCCTCCACCTTGGTGCCAGTGAACTTAGGTGGGTTCATCTTCGTGAAATGTCTGACTCTAGTAGCCTCAGATGTAACAGATGCAGACCCAATATCTTTCGATCATTGATCTTGGTTGTCTACCAACTGTGTCAGCATATGAATGGACCGTCTGAATTCTGCATTTGAAATATCTCCCTGAGCAGTTGGGGGACGGTTGACATTAGTCTGCGGAGCCCGAGGTGGACTGGTCGGGACTCCTGGAGTAGGGACAAATTCTGGAGTGTGAGCCCTGTTACGGGTCCACATCCCATGGGTGGGACAAACCTCATCTGCCTGAGTATTCTGATCGATGATACGACGTGGAGGCATAACTGTGTTTTTCTGAAACACAAGTGATCATTGATTAGGGGATAGTTCAGACTCTGAAGCACGAACTAAATCACAAAGAAGGGAAACATTTCCTAAACGCCTAGTAGCCTCCTGCTTATAAGTGTGGCGCGCTACACACCCATAAATAAGACCCTACCCGACGCAATTTCGCAGACACCCTGGGACCATAAACCGTTCTTTGATACCAAGTTTGTCATGACCCAAACCAGGTCCTGGCCGTGACGAGAATTTCGAACCTTTAAGGCCCGAAACACCCCTATCTGTCTGGTAATCATGCACCTAATTCATATGATCAAAGTAATGCGGAAGAAACACAATATAACGGAAACATGGTCAAGAATCATATGAAAACAATAATGGGGAATAATGTCCCATAATATCAATCAATATTTCGAAAATCGTCTACGAAATCTCTTCTACATGATTGAAAACAAGTAACTATCTGAAAACTGGGACAAGCCCCTCCGTAGACCCAAAAACTGAATATAAGATAAAAGGACTGCAGGACTTAAGACCTTTCAAAACATAGAAGGCTCACCACTTGTCTCTACATCTTTGTCTGAAAGTTCTACTGATTCTCTTGACCCCTAGACTGGGCCTCTGAACCTGAGAGGTTGGAGAAGGGAGGGGGTCAGCACAAAAGTACTGGCACGCAGAGATATCAAAATAAAACATAATGTTTTTACAAAGTATAATTTAGATCCATTATAAAGTAATTTCGTATCAAATCATTTGAAAGCACATGGGTGTAATGCAATAGTTTTCTCAACAATAATGAAATGCAACTGAGCTAGGTGGAATACCCTACATAATTTACACCAACTGTCAAACCTCGGTTGCCGCCGAGATTAGAGTATAAGTGAGGGAGAGACACTCAAGACCACACAGCATGGTGTCTCGACCCAATGATAGTGCCCAAGATCACTTGGCTCGGGCTCCTACCTATAGTCCCAATTTGGGAATGACATGAAGTCAAGTACACAGATCGCTTAGTCTGGTACCAATATTCTGTGTTGGCAAACACATTCTTCCAGCGATTAGACACTTGTGTCTCAAACGCCTTCTTCGGGCATCCACCTTTCTCATGTAAAATCAATGCATTCAAATTTCATCTTATTCAATCGCATATCGTATTTTGAAGGGTATCGTCATACCCGACTTGCAAGTCATCAATGTCACATCCACATATGCATAATCATGTAAAAACCAAGGTGCTTCATCATTTACAAATGGTGAACAATATTTATTTTAAATTCATGCTCTCTTTTGTTGATCACAATATAATATGGAGTATTGAAACATTATCATGGGAATTTGAAAACAATTTATCATTCATATTTATCAACTTCCATGGAAAATCTCAAATCACATATGCATGGTTTCAACCATTGAAGTAGATAGGCAAACAATTCCCATGACATAAAGAAAATGACTTATAAATCATATTGAAAGCAAGATATTAGCATTTGATTGAAAACACCCATTTAAAAGCATTCATGTTCATAAAACTACACCCATGAGATTTTTTTTGATAACCCCACGTACCTCGATTACTATGAATATTAGGTTCTTCTTGAAGCCTACGTTGAGAGGATTCCAAATATGCAATTAGTTTCTAAAATCCACGGTTGAATCTTGAGTAGCTTGGGTTTTTATTTTGAAACCCTAAGGAGAATCTTGAGCACTTTTGATGAAAGAATAAGTATTTTGGGGTCCTTGGAAATAAATCTCGTGTTTTAGGGCTAAGTTAGGGTGGAAAAGGACCACTTTTTCCTCAACACGGAGTATTTAAATCACTAGAATTCCTTACATAGGCGCCGCCCATCCCATCGCCTATCTTCACAAAGGCGCTACCTAGGCTATCGCCTATGTTCACATAGGCGCCGCCTAGGCTATCGCCTATGTTCACATAGGTGCCGCCTAGGCTATTGCCTATGCTTTCCAGTGGCCATGGGCCATTGGTTAGGCGTCGCTTATCACTTTGAAAGGCCATAACTTTTTGCTCTGGTGTCGGATTTTAGCCAAATTGGTATCGTTTGAAAGCTAACTCGAATACCTATTATTTGACATATAGTAGGTTCCCTAATTCAACATATACAGATAGTTATGGTCCAAGGAAGTTGACACACTTTACAACGTCTACTAAAACTTAGTCGATCAAAATAGTTTCAATTTGTCCTTGAGTTGAAGGACCTCTATGGTCTAAATTCAAGCTTGAGTGGATTTCACATGCTACACGATAATTAACAAGCCGTGTTGGCATAGGATTTTTATGGCTTCGGGATTAACAACGCATCGAAATCATGGTCTATATTGTAGCCCGAAATGCGGGGCGTTACAATGTAGGCCGCAGTTAATAATGCATCTCCCCAGAAAGAGATTGGTAAACTTGTCTGTGCCATCATGGACCTTGTTATATCCAACAATGTTCTATTCCCTCTTTCGGCTACATCATTTTGTTTAGATGTATAAGGAGTAGTTAATTGTCTGATAATGCTTTTCTAAATACACAGTTCTTCAAACTGTTTTGACAAATATTCATGACCTCTACCGGTTCTTAATGTATTTATTCTTTTGTCGAATTGATTCTCAACTTCATTCCTATATCTTTTGAAACATTCAAGTGCTTCTGATTTATGAAATATCAAATAGACATAACCAAAGCATGTGAAATCATCAATAAACATAATTAAATATGAAGCAGTAGTCCTTGCCCTCACATTTATTGGACCACAAATATCAGAATGGATTAATTGCAATGCAAATTTGGCTCTTTTAGCCTTTCCAAATAGTTTACGTGTAATCTTTCCGGTAAGATACTTTTCACAAGTTGGCATTTCAATTTTAGAGAAAGAACCTAGATGTCCTTCCTTTGCCAATCTATTCATTCGATCTTTCCCTATGTGATCGAATCTAGCATGCCATGTAAGTAATTCAATATCATTATTACTAGAATAACATGACATTACACAACGGTTAACATAATAGTCATAAGTTGAAGGATTACAATCTAAAATAATAAAGCAATCATAAAGATGTCAAAAATCATAAAAAATATTATCTAGAGTAATTCTCACACAATTATGACTAAAGAACAAATGAAAACCAACATCTAAAAGAACAGACACAAACACTAAGTTTCGTTGAATTTCTGGAGCATATAGGACGTCATGCAATATTAAAGACCGGCCTTCACACAAATCTACTTTGCAAGTGCCAATCCATTTGACTTCAAGTCTTGCATTATTTCCTATATATATCCACCTTGATTCAGGTGAAACTCGACAAAACTCCACAAACGTTTCTCGATCTCGACTCACATAGTCAGTGGCTCCTAAGTCTACAATCCACATAGGATAAGATTCAGTCAATAAGACAGTGCTAGAAACATATGTTACACTTAGAGATGCATTTAGAAATGCTACCTTTTTCTCCTCAGGACATTCACGAGAAAAATTCCCCAGAACTTGGTAGTTGTAGCACTTTATCTTTCTCTTGTCTTTCTTCTTGAAAAACTTTTTTCCCTTCTTAGAATTTGGCTTGTTCTTTTTCTTAGAGGGTCCTTCTTCGTTCTCTTTACCCTTCCCGTTCTTTTTCCACGTCTTCTTGTTCTTGAATCCTGAAGGGTTCTTCCACTTGATTCTTCCATAAATCCATTAGAAGTAGCTTTAGCAACACCAAGACGCTTATTTTCAAGTTCAACATGACGGGCAACATCAGAAAAGGTTTTGATGCTATCATTGTGGATTAAGTTGACCTTCTGGTGTTCCCTACTGTTGGGAAGAGATCGTATCACTGTCTTAACCTGCTGCTCATCCGAGAGAACGTGACTAGCACTTTTAAGTTGAGCTATCATATTCGACATCACCCTAAAGTGTTGTTTTATGTTCTGATCATGACGCTTCTTGTAAGTGTCAAACTTGATAGTCAACTGTATCAGGTGGGTAATAGAAGTACACCCATATATTCCTCGCAAGTGTGCCCAGATGAAATTGGCAGTAGAAAATTCCTCACACTCATGTATGAGGTCATCAACCACAGAACTTACAATGATTCCACGTGCAATAGAATCAGCCTTTTTTCAAGCCTTATAAGCTTCAAGGTCTCTTCTGTGTTGTGCAGTGTTACCCTCTTCTGGTAGACATAAGACATGGTTAATACCTTCAAGAGCGTTTTGCTCTTCCAGTTCATAGCACATCCTACGACTCCAAATGTCGTAGTTTTCTCCATTTGTTTTTTCTCCTTTGTTCAAGTTAGCAATTATATTTTTTGATGCCATGTCTGTTATTAAGAGACAATTACGCAAGTGTGTCATCAATTATGCATGAAAATGACACATTTAATAAAATCATTTCACCTAAAGGTTTCATGTTTAGTGTAAAATCGAAAGGACACTTAAGAATTCAATCATTATATACGAACTAAACACTTGACCAAAATTAGAAATTGATTTCTTAATGTGTATTAGGATGATATCTTTCAATTAAGTCGTTTTAAACTCAAATAAATGAATGAAATTCACGTAAAAAGAGATAAACAACTTTATATATATATATATATATATATATATATATATAATACAAAGTTAATAAATAAATTCATGTTACAAGTCAATCTATATCTATCTATATATATATATAACATGAATTTATTTATTAACTTTAAGTTAATAAATAACTTTATGTTACAAGTCAATCTAAAAATAAAAGTCATTCCACAAATATTCTAAACGACTTATGTACACCCAAAAAGGCCTGCTAGGCCAAATCTCATGGTAAACATCAATTAATCTCTCATCCCAAGGGTCACGGAGAGAATTTACTAAAATAGCTAATACTTTCCAATCCATAGTTTTCTAGTTCTACTCGTTTCATCTCAAACAGATGTATAAAACTAGAAACACAAATGTCAGGTGACATCTTAAAAGACTTGAATTCTTTCAATTTCTTCTATCTTTCCCTTCGCATAGCCCTTTCATTTCGTAACAGATTTTGTGTCGCTCTAGGGACACCATTTCGTATGATCTCACGATCTCAAAAATATGTTCTTCGACGACGTGCTTTTCCACTTTGTTTCTTTGCTCGATATCCTGAACTCCCACTTGGAGTGATTCGAGTTTGTCCCCGTTCAACCATTTCTGAAATAGGAACCAAGAAACAATAAGAATGATATTTTCATTCAATGCGATAACTTATATCGCAATTTATTGTAGAAGTCACAATCTGTTTATGAAAAATTAGGAACTATTTTAGACAAGAATTATATCAAGCCTAATTTATACCCTAATTCAAAAAATAATTAAAGGCATAATAATTTACACTACATGATTCTTCATTTTTCTTTTATTAAAGCAATTATATTGCAACAATAAACACACTTTAATACATGTATACGACAATTTATACTTGTACTATATGTCAGTACCATACAACAACCAAAAATAAATTAAAGTAAGGGTCCATTTCAATAAAACAGTACATCTACTGCACAATACTTATAAATATTTCCCTTTTCCCAAAAAAAAAAAGACAAAAGTGTACATTATTAAAGTAAAAAAAAACTTTTAATATTCTTATTAAAATTAAAAGGAAGAAAAGAAAGGATGTAATTCTGATGATGATGATGAAGAACGCAGCATCTTTCAAACCCCCCTTTTTTGAAAAAAATTTTACAAGAGGCTTTAACAGTATTTGCTTCCACAACAACAAATAATGTGAAAGGTCGAATTAAAAAAAATATGACGCATCTTAATTAATCAGTGGTACGTCGATCAGAGTTGCGGTGTGCCCAACCGTAGTGGCAGAGCGGGGTGGCGCCTAATCGGAGCATAGCGATGCGTCTGACCGGATTTTTCAATTTATATTCGATCAACAATGTTTTTCATAGGTATATACAACTTCAATTTTCTATTTTTACACTTCAAATTGAGATGTTGCATGTAAAATTAAGGCAATTTAAACCCAGGCTTTGATATCAATGTTAGTAATTTCAGAGCAAAAATAATAAATTATGTACCTTAGAATTTACAACGGATCTTGATTTTGCTTCCGAAAAGAATCTGCCCCAAGTCTCTTTGAATCTCTTGGAATCAAAGTGTGATTTCACAAACTAAATGTCTTTATACTCTTAGATGTTATGTTAATGTCAAGAAAATGGTCACAACACTTTTCTTATTTTTGTGTTCTGATTTTCGTCACTCTTTTCTGTCTTGAAGAAGAAGTAGATCTTGGAACATATAAATGAGTGTTGACAGTTTCTATTTGTAACTGTCCCCCCAAAAAAATTTAAAAATTAATCTCATCTTCTTTCTTTAGATAAAAAGAAAGGTTTTTGGATCAGGTCGGGTCGGTCCACATGGGCGACTCATGACCCGTAATCCAACACTTTTCAACAGTTTACTATTGACTACAAACTTTTCCAACTTAGGTTGATGTATGCATAATGCTTTGTTTAAAAATACAAAACAGATCAGCATCCAGTAGCCCTCGAACTATAACCAAAACTGTTACGATATACTTCAATTTCACATGAGTTCTATTATTCTCCTGAACTCAATTTTAGCATATTTTTATCATCCTTTTGTGCTGACATGGAACCTTTATTACATAAAAATGACTCACGTCAAAGGTGTCACTTAGCTAAAAAGGTATCACATCAGCTAAAAAGGGCAACAAAAATACACTAAAATTGAGTTCAGAGAGTAATAAAATTCTTGTGTAGTTGGAACGCGTCGTAGAAAATTTGGTCATAGTTTAGGTGGGTACTAAATGCTTTACCCAAAAAAAAAAATCACGACTAATTGTAGTAGTCAATTGAATGTCTAAACGGTCATTCAAATTATAGTAATAGGTCACTAAAGTCATTCAACTTTGCCTAGCTAGTTTCTATGGTTTTTCAACTTTACCTATTTAGCTCAGAAAATTATATGGAATGACCCAAATAGTGGGTGGTTTTGACTTTTCAACCTCTATAAGAAAAATGGTCTTTCTTCCTTTTTATATATAGTACAGATACATTTTTATCCCTTTACACCTCAATTATTTTTAAACATTTCATTCTCATTTGTCTCTCAACTTGTATTTTATTTATTTTTTATTTTTTTACCTTAACTTTTATTTTTGTTCTAGTTTTAATTATCTGTCTCAACTTTTATTTTTCTTTTACTTTTTTTCTCTATTGTCCTTTTTCCTCAAACATTATTTATTTCTTCATTTTTTCTCTCTTTTAATTCATTGGTCTCAATCTTTATTATTATTTTTTTTTGTCTTTTATCATTTCTCATTTTTTCTTTTTCATTTTTCTCAAATTTTATTTTTATTTTTTTCTTCTCATGTTTGTTTTTCTCAATCTTTTTTCTTTTTGTGGGGGTTATTTATTCTTCTCTTTTTTCTTAAACTTTGTTTTTTGTTGTCTTTTTTTTCTCAATCTCTATTTTTTATTTCTCTATTTTGTTTATTCTCTTTTTTTTTTTCTTAATTTTTATTATATTTTGTTAATATATAAAAAGTTGAATAATCCGTAAAGGGATCTTCTTTTTTGACATCAAAGCATATTTAAATGACTTATTGTTAGGAAGTCCTTTGGAATAAGTCTTGCCTCTAAGGCAAAAATTATAGAACAACTCATAAATCAAGACGCGATATGGTAGTGTCAAAGCTTGCTTGTAGAGCATAACTTGTTGTTTGAATATCCTTGAGTTAAGTCTTGCTTCTAAGATAAGAGTTATAGAACATCTCGTAAATCAAGAAATAATGTGATAGTGGCAATACTTGTCCATTCGGCGTAACTTGGTCTTTTGGGAGGTTCTTGGGCTAAGTCTTGTCTTAGAGGCAAGACTAATAGAGCATCACATAAATCAACGCACAATATGATAGTGTCGACTCTTGTCCATGGGACATAACTTGTCGGCTAAGTCTTGCCTCTAAGGCAAGAGTTATAGAATAACTCATAAATTAAGACACGATGAGGTAGTGTCAACTTTTGCCCATGGGATGTAACTTGTTGTTTGAAAGCCCTTGGACTAATTCATTCCTCTAAGGCAAGAGTTATAAAACATCTCATAAATCAAGACATAATGTGGTAGTATCAACTCTTATCCATGGGGATAACTTTTTGTTTAAAAGTCCTTGATTTATAAAGCATCTCATAAATCAAGACACAATGCAAGAAATTACATGGGATGATCCCATTAGTGGATGACTTTGATTTTTGGACCTGCATAAGAAAAGTCTTTAAAGATTAGCCCCTTTTTTATGTATAGTATAAGTACATTTTTGTCCCTCTACACCTCAAAGACTTTTCATTCTCATTTGTCTTTCAACTTTCATTATATGAGATGTCTTGATTTATGACTCATGCCCCATGTACGTAACTTGTTTGAAAATTCTTGGAACAAGTTGTGCCCCTAAGGTATTAAGAGTAAGAGTTGTAGAACATCTCAGAAATGAAGACATAATGTGGTAGTGTCAACTCTTATCCGTGGGGCATAATTTATTGTTTGAGAGTCCGAGCTAAGTCTTGCCTCTTAGGCAAGAGTCGTAGAACATCTCATAAATGAAGACATAACATGGTAGTATCAACTCTTGTCCTTGGGGCATAACTTGTCGTTTGAAAGTCCTTGAGCTAAGCCTTGTTGTAGAACATCTCATAAATGAAGACATAACGTGGTAGTGTCAACTCTTGCCCGTGGGGCATAATTTATCGTTTGAAAGTTCTTGAGCTACGTTTTTCCCCTAAGACAAGAATTGTAGAACATCTCATAAATGAAAACATAACGTGGTAGAGTCAGCTCTTGCCCGTGAGACATAATTTGTTGTTTGAAAGTCCTTGAGCTTAGTCTTGCCTCTAAGGTAAGAGTTATAGAACATCTCATAAATCAAAACACATTGTGATAGTGTCAACTCTTACCCATGAAATGTAACTTCTTGTTTGAAAATCATAAGTTTTGCTTCTACAATGTGCTAGTGTCAGCTCTTGTTCATGGCGTGTATCTTGATTGGAATAAATCAAATAAAAGAACAAAAATAATAAAAACTGTGAAAAAGAAGAAAATAAAGAAAAATATTAAAAAAAGAAAATATAAAGATCAAAGAAAATAAAAAATAAAATATAGAAGTTGAGGGGAGAAAAAATAAATAAAGATTGAGAAAAAAAAAGAGACAACAAAAATAAAGAGAGAAAAAAATAAAAATCAAAGAAAAATAAAAAGGAGAATTTTTTTTTAAAAAATAAATAGAAGTTGACAGGAGAAAAGGAAAAAAATAAGGATTGAGAAAAATTAAACACAAAAATAAAAAAAAAATAAGTTGACAGGTGAAAAGAAAAAAAAGTAAAGAAGGAGAAAAACAAAAAAGAAAATGAGAGAGAGAAGAAAAGATAAAAATTAAAATAAAATTCAAAAAAAAATAAAAATAAAATTTGAAAGATAAATAAATATGAAGCTATTTAGAAATATTTGAGATATTAAGAGTTAAATAAGTAATTATGTTATATAAGAAAAGGAAGGGAAATTGGTTTTATAACATCATTCTTATAAGGGACAAAAAAACAAAATCGCCTAAGAATTATTCATGTAGATTACCCAATTTAGATTCCATAATCATTTTAATTGAAAAAATATTTTTTAATATCTATTGAATGACATAATACCTATAAAGTTTTAGAAAAAAATTATTTAAAAACTAAATTTATTTAGGATCCAATTCTTGGCCGGACCCACTTTAAATGGGTAGTGTATAAGAAATGCCTTTAATAATAACATTTAACTAAAAACACGTGTTATACCAAGTTTATGCTTTACTAGGTACCCAATGTGTGTCAATGAATATCTAGAACATTTTTTCAAATAAAATTCCTTTTGCCGGCCTTTATAATTTTTTGAAAAAAAATTTCTATATGTATGCCGGCCACATTAGGGGGGGCAGGGGGGCGGGGGGGCATATTTTAATTTAAATAGAAAAAAATAAAAAATCAAATCAAAATTTAATTTTGGTTTTGATTTTTCAGATCGAATTCGTTTTGTAATTTTAAAATTTTAATTTTTCGGTTCGATTTTCGATTTAAAAAAAAATGATTAAACCAAAAAATCAAAATTTTATTAATAAATAATATATATATAATATTCACATTCACAATTACTCCCTCCGTTTAAAAAAGAATGGCCTACATTGATTTGACACAAAGTTTAAGAAACTAAAGACTTTTGAATCTTATGGCCTTAAATTAAAGTTGTGTCAAATGTACCAAAATATCCTTTAATCTTGTGGTCCTAAATATGTCATGTGGAAAGTTGAAATTAAAGTATTGTCAAAAAGGGAAAGAGATCATTATTTTTGAAACGAACTAAAAAGGAAAGTAGGTCATTCTTTTTTAAACGGAGAGAGTAACATTTAACAGCAAATTCGCATACGCCGCAACTATTTATGGATTGTTTTAGTGACTCAAATATTTTATGGACTATTTTGGTGACTTTGGATTGTTTTATGGACTATTTATGCAGAAAATATGTTGTTTCATGGATTATTTTTATGAGTTTTGTGTTGTTTTGTAGACTATTTATGCAAGGTTATATTATATATAATGATTAATGACGTTATGTATTATGTTAAACTTATAATTATTTCATTTCGTTTCATTCATGTTGAGTTATTTATAGTTATTTATATTTGAGAATGAAAAACATGTTTGCAAAAAATAATTTTTCTAAAAAAATCCATCAATGTTAAATGCTCAGTTATGAAAAAGAGAGGCTAACTACTTTAATTTTTCAAATCGAAATAAAAATTCGAAATAACCGAACCAAGCCGAATTTATTTCAGTTTGGTTACAGATGTCATTTTTATCAATCCGAAAAACGATAAATCAAATCGATATTAAGCAATCAGACCGAACCGACCGAACGTCCACCTAAGCCACATTGCTCTATTTTGTTTTCCTCTGAAATATGGGTAAGGACTGATTTAGCTCTAAGTTCGAAGATCACTCTTCGTTTTTATTTTCGTTATAATAGTATGAAGTAAAAAATTAGAATTCATTTTTGAAAATGAAGTTTATATATAGTAGCATTAGCAATAAGTGAAACAAGATACTGCCTACCCTCAATTTATGTGGCACCTTTCATAATTCGAGATTTAAATATATTTATATGTAATCATAATTTTTTATATATTTTTTAATATATTAAATTATTAATTATTGAAACTTATAATATTTTTTATAATTTTTAAAATATATAAATTTTATTTTTAAAACTTAAAGATTTAATTTTTAAATACATGATAAAATTTAAACTGTTTGAATCTCAATATTCCAACTCTGTCAGGTAAATTGGGACAGAGGAGGAAGGAGGATATTTCTACTTCATATCAGGTAGCTTTATTTCTTTACGAGAAATTTCAGAAGATAATGTCCACAAAGTAAAACAAAATTTCGGTTTTAGTTCATATCCCCTTTGTATTTGTCCTAAATCTAAATGGAAGTATTACACTTTGTTTCAATTTATGTCTATATCTTTTAGTTCGTTTAGAAAATAGCATTTTTTTTTTTTTTTTTTATGCATTTAGTAACTCTTTAACTTCAATAATTTTATATAACATACATAAGTCGACAAAATTCTAGGGTATTTTTAACATCACAAACATGAGATATTTTGTGTTGAAAATAACAAGATTTAAATTATATATATATATATATATATCAGATGGCAGATCATATTTGAAAAGCAAATTAATAATAACGAGAGATGGCTATAGCAACAAGCACAGTTGCAGTCTTAATTTGGGTGATTTTTCTTGGGATTTGTGCATGGAAATTCTTGAATTGGGTATGGTTGAAGCCAAAGAAGTTTGAGAAATACCTGAGGCAACAAGGTCTAAATGGAAACTCATACAAGTTACTCGGGGGGTTTGGACCACAGGTGACAAAAAATTTTTAAAAATGAGGTGTAGGTGACACAAATCTTAATTATTAGTTGGAGGTGATAATTACTTTATTATGTATTAAGAAAGTTGGAAAAATTTTACAATAACCCACAAGTTTTTAAATTTACACTTTGATCCCAATGTATACCTAAAATAACGGAAAATGAAGGGAAAAAAGGCGTCTTTCTCTCTTTTCTCATCCATTGTTGTTTTCTCTCTCTTAGCGATTTTTGTTGTTAATTGTTTCTGTTTCTGCTGCTTTGTTCATCATCTTCTGCTTCATCTTCTTCTTGTGGACCATTTGTTGTTGTTGTTGGTACAACACTACTGCTGCGATCTGACCAATTTCTTAGGTCAAATTTTGTTTACTACATCACTTTCCACTTTGGCATTACTTCATAGGTTACTTTGGTAAGTAAACTTATTATTTTTATTCGTATTTGTCATCTGGGTACACTTCTATTTTTCCAACAATGGATAAAACCCCGATTATGAATCTAGCACAAGTGCCCACAATTTAAACAGATCAGTCATCTGGTGCATCAGATGAGTAATCTGTTGCATCAGACTATTTATCTATTGCATCATCGTATTATCTGTATCATCAGACGTATTATCTGTTGTATCAGGATGTTTATCTGTTGCACCAGACTAATTATCTGTTGCATTAGAATGTTTAACTGTTGCACCAGACTAATTATCTGTTGCAATGAATGATTAATCTGTTTGAAACAACACAAATCAACCCCTGCCACAAACCCAACAGATAAATCTTGCTATTGCTACAGGACTCTAAATTATTCTTTTTTACGTCGAATCGTCGAAATATTTGTTGGGAAGACAATAGACAGAATGAAAATTAAATATGGATCAAAACGTCAAAGATCAAACATAATTTATTTATTAAACAAATAAAAATACATATAATAGACTAAAAGAAAAATAATAGTCTAATTATTATTATTATTATCAGCATCATCATTGTCAGCTGGCCAATCTTCAATCGGAAGTAGCAAAGCCCTCCCCAGCTTGCCTATCTCGCGGAGCATTCTTGATCTAACTCCTCCCAATTCCCATTGCAGATCACGAACTTGATTTCGAAGTTCATTCACGGCGTCTTGCAGAAAAGCAACGCCCCACATTGGGTCAGCCATAATCTTATCTTCTAGAGTGTAATATGAAAGACGAGATGCAATAAATAAATAGAGTGTGTAATTGAATGAACGATTAAGTAAGGACGAACCTATTTATAGAGGATTGAATTTGAATGAGAGGCAAAAAGGCACGGCTATTCACCTCCATACATTAATAAAATTTTTGTTTAAATTAATAAAATAAATATTGTGATATAAGTTATGACTTTTCAGATTATTATTATTCATTAGTCTTTCGAAGAACTGTTTTTATTGAGTTGTGGCAACAGATTCTATATCTGTTGCGTCAGATAACACATCTGTGACAACATATATATTATCTGTTGCAACAAATATAAAATATGTTGCATCAGATAACATATCTGTTGCAACATATAATCTAACTGTTCACCTCCATTTATTAATTACATTTTTTATTAATGTGAAAAGTAATGAATTAATTAAATTAAGAAATATTGTGACAAGTCATGATTTTTCAGAATATTATTATTAATTAGTTCTTTCCAAGAATTGCTTTTATTGAGTTGTGACTCGATATAGGTTGCATCAGATAAATCATCTGTGACAACATATATATCATCTGTTGCAACCATAGTGAACCTGTTGTATCAGATAATTTAATTGTTGCAACATATAATCTACTTTTTTTAAAAAAAACTATATCATCATAACATTAATCCAAATTTGCTTACTTTTTTATTTTATAAATAAAAAAAATTCCTTTTCAAATTCCTTAATAAAATAATAATCATTTTATTATATAATAAATAATTTAAAAAATAAATTCAAAAATAAAAATGGTGAAAAATCACGATCAGTTATTAAAATTGTGGTTATAAATTGTGTTTATTATTTATTTCCTTATTATTTATTTATGAAACATTTTTCATATTGAATAATCGGAACTCTGAGTGATGTCTTTCTTTTCATCCTCTCAATAACAACAATAGCCCTTTTTTATTAATAACCGCCAGGTGCAACATATGATCGATCTGTCGTAGCAGATTAACCTCTAACTGTTGACACAAATTACTGCTCAATCCCTACCACCAACCGTCGACATTTTGAGAACAAGGAATAAACAGAATGATTATTATTAAATACTAAATAAGAATTAAAAATTCAAAGTCGACAACAAAATGAAATGAATGTTCATAGATTTTTGAATCCCTTGGGTAGATTTGATATACAAAAGGAGGAAAATAATCGCTAAAATAAAAAACATTACCTAATTATTATTACTACTATTATTATTATTGTCAAGCAGACATCTTTCATTCATCCGACAGCCTTGCTCCGAAGTCAGCCAAATATCTCTCTGGAGTTCATCAATCAAACTGCCTTTGAAGTTCACGCAAGGACTCGATATGAATATTCTTGTACGAATCTGGATCATCCATATTTGTAAGGAGGGACCTATTTATAAATTATTATTTCTCGGAAAGAAAAGAAAATTTCTTTAAAATAAATCTAACAGATGGGTAAGCTGTTACAAAATATATTCTTTCTATTAGATAACTTTCAACATACTGGCAATATTTTTGCAACAGATGTATATATCTATTTGATTTCTGCAACAGGTTGATCACTGTCGTAACAGATGTCTCCAATTGATTGACAATATAAATAGATGTGTCATCCATTGCAACAAGCTAGTCATCTGTTTATTCAATTTAAGCCATAGATGGGCTAGGAAGAATAAGGTGCGTGCAGATGGATTCACTATCATATGTGTGGGAGTTAAGTATGTATTACTGATAAGGTTACCGGGACAGCACACACAAAGTACAATATTTTTGTGAATGCAGTTTTTAACCGATTAGGCATTGATCATTCAAACAAGATCCTGCATTGTACCGTTAAGTTTGATGGGTTCAAAATTGATAAGGCTGAGGACCTCATGAAGATGGTGCAGATACCCTATTACAAATTACTGACGGTTGGTGCTCGTGTTTATGCGTGTCAAGTTTTGAGAAGGGATCAATATTTGTCGTCACTGCAGAGAACTAATAGCGATTGGACTTAACTTTAAGTGTGCATTGGATCCTTAGAGGGCCCTCGAAGCCCGCACTGCATCAAACAAGAATGAAAAATCAATATAGTTATTGCCCTGGCCAAAATTTATTTGGTTGGGTTGGTCGCTCGGGTTGATGATTATATGCCAAAAGGTGCGGTAGGAGAATGCTTTCGAGGTAAAATGGGTTGTTGATGGAATACTGATAATGCCCAAACTACAGCTCTCGTAAGAGTGTAAGCGGTCGCTGTCAAATATAGAACCCAACTGGGTTGGGTGTCGAATCCCACAGGGAATACTTGGTCACTAAGTGTTGCAATTGTTAGCAGACTGTTGGTCGAAAATTCTACAGAAAGGGGGGATGGTTTAGGCGTTAATTAAAAGTATCAAAATAGCAAAGTAAAAGAGGAATGCTTTGTTTAGAAAGATTTAATCACAGAGAAAAATAAGTTAGGGTTATGTCCACCTTATGAGTTCTACGTATCTATTAACTATGAGTAATGCGGAATTCAGACATGCATGCACTTATAGAGATTCGTATTCTAATGGTAAATCCTAGTGTTTCTCAACCATCAAGGATTATTTCACTTTAACTCTCTCGAGCTTAAAGCGTATAACTAACGATACGAACTCTGCAAGAGGTTAACCCAGTTACGGCACTAACGTGTAAATAGGGGTTGGTAGCCCTATTTCCTTGTCACACTCTGTTTTCCAAACATGTAACTTTTCTCTCAAACAAGTTAATGCTATAATGGCGTATTCTATATGTTTGCAACCACAAGAATGTAATTAAGATGAAGAGAGTAATGATATAAGTAGCATACGTATCAAGAATTCACAAACTCATAGTAATAGATAGTATATCATAAGGCTTCCATAACCCTAACAGAGAAGTTTAGCTACTCATGATTACAACGAAAATCACAATAGACATCATCATCATACCAAAGCTCGAATAATCTCAAGGTGGGGATGAGATTGGCGTCAAAAGGGATTGACGATTTTGCTCCCCTCGTTGCTCACGTGTTTGCCGTTTTTCCCTCTCTTAAAACTTACAGATTCTGTAATGTGAATTATGAATAAAAACATAACATCTGAAAAATTCAGCAATAGGGTTTTTATAACATCCTTGTCCTAGTCCTATTAAGTTACTGCTGATCCCCAAGTCTTTAGAAATACTATTTTTGCCCGGGACAAGTTCGCCATGCATCACTTTCAGTCCATAAGCTTCCAAAAGCTGCCTTCCCTCTTATGTGAAGTTTCCCTTGCTACCAAAAGGTCCACAAAGTGCTGAAATCTTCATCATTAATACCTTAAAACATGCTAATCACGTTGGTTAGCTCACTTACAGGAAAATGGACTAAAAATGCAGGAATTATATATTTTGTCCTTAAAACTTAGCTAAAATATGGGTAAATTATGGTGCTTTAGGCGTGTAAATACGCCTATCATCAACACCCCACACTTAAAGCTTTGTTCGTCCTCGAACAAAATATTACGTCCATGCAATCATCTACTTAGAATATCACAGCAACAACATAAAATGTTCAACAAGACAGGCACGACAATTATTAACAAAGAGTAGTTTTCTGGATCACTACTAGAAACCATTCAACCTCCAACATAGACTTGTGATGATGGATAATTCTTATCCACACATTAAGTCACCAAGAATCATACAAAACTACCCAACAATCATCAACCATGTGTGTCTCACACAAGATATCCCCCATAATCACTCATAAGTTTTGCATTTTTCGAAACATGGGTACAAGATTCTCCTTGCTCTCACTCTCACAAAGAATTCCTATGTTGCAACTGATGACCATAGGCTTGCCCTTAGTGTAATGCTCCACTAATATCAGAATGCTAAGCTTAGGATCAAGTAGGTCTTTACAGGTTGTAATGTAGGCTAAGGGACAGGTAGGACTATTTTGGCCAGAAATAGTGACTATGTTCCCTAAGCGCTTTAATACACTACATTATGTCATTAACACTCTCACTTAAACAACCTTTCTACCTTTCTTTTCATCTAACACCCCTTTTCACCTATTTTGTTATTCAATTATAAACACAAAGATGAGAATATACAACTTTTTTTTTTATTTTTTTTTTATAAAACACCTCTATGATAGCCACTCCTTTTCTCAACAATTTCAAGTACCAATACACTCTGAGGCATCACTCTCACCCAATTTCCTCTTATTTTGTCACATGACTCTACAATTTAAAGCGCTTAGGAATTTGGATCAAATTATGGTCTTGAAAAAAAAATGGATTAGGCTACATATGAGGCTGTCAAAGAAAATAGCTAAAGGCTCAAAGGGGGTTATCTAGGATAATGTCCACGGGTAGGTAAAAAGAAGGTAAAAAATCACAGGCTGCCAAAGAAATGCCTAAATCATCTCCTAAACTCACACTCTTTATTTCGCTTTACACATACACCAGGCAAGTTCTAGCATCAGTCACAACACAGAATATACTATAACCTCACACACACAAGGCACATGGTCAACTTTATTGGGAGCAGTATAGACTCTTAACCCAACAGATGAATGAATTAAATCATACAATTATCACACAGTGAGTCACACGTAGAGCCTAAATGTCTCAATAGTAATGATTTAGCTCAAACTCTTGTTATACTACCATGCCGTCTATCAGAACAATTTCATGTAAAATCTATTTTTTTTTTAACTAATTATGACTAATTAAAACAAACAAGAACTAGAATAAATGTAAATGCAGACAAAGAAGTGTAGCATACAAATACCAACACCCCACACTTAGACGGGACACACTACCCTCAGTGGAAAATAAATAAGAAAAACCTGATTAGTCGGACTCCTCCTCTATGTCTGGGGTCATACCCCCTGCATCGGGATCATCATCAGAGTCGTCGTCATCAAAGTTCTCCTCCACGTCTGAGTCTGGAATTCAGCGATCGTCATCGATTGGCACGTCATCATCAAGAGGTTCCTCGAAATATACACCTACTCCGCACATAGCCCTCGCATGCTCATTCATTGGGTAGTCATAATCCAACTGTTGGAGCTCTGCAGTAGTTGGAACACAACCCCCGCTCATCATGGTGAACCTCGTCATGCCATATAAATGGAGGAAGAAGCTTTCATCGCGAGCATGTCTTTCTGCAGTGGTCAGGTTGACACCATGCATAGATTCAACATCTTTCACCTTTGTGAGGTCAACTTCCTTTGGGTTGTGTGGAAGCTTATGATCTGCAGGTTCCTCTTCGATGTCCTCCTTCCTCAATATCGCAGTCAACAGATTTCCAAAGCTGAAGTGGGACCTCTTGTGCAGCCTGGCCTTACGCATTGAAGATCGAATAATCGCCCCAATGTTGATGGGGATGTTCGTCATCAAAGCGTACACCAAGCACACTCTATCACGTGTGATATTTGTGTACTGTGACCCTGGAATCAGGCAAGAGTTGACTATCCGCAACCATATCCGAGCTTCTCTATTCAAGGAGGCATACAGGAAGGTATTGTGCCGATCGGTATCCTTGTGAAGATTCCACCGTGCCATTGATCTTGTTCCGCACATTGTGTGTCTGATTTCCCTGTATGGAGGTCTATGATAAAGCTCCTTGAGTGGTGATGGATCCACAGATGGAAGACCCAGAAAAGAGTTGAAGAACTCCGCATTCAGTTGTAAGACTTGGCGCCGAACCTTTACTTCACTCCCTGTAGTCTTTGGGGACCAATTGGCATAGAATTATCGTGTTAGATCAAGATTGCACTCTCCCATATCTCGGAAAATGAAATCAAGATGTAGCACCATTATTTTAGCCAAAATGCGAGGTTCTCTCTTTGCTAGGCTCTCTTTTTGTATTAACTCCACGTGAACATATTTTTTCACTTTGTTGTTCTTGTACCACTCCTTTCCTTCCTCCTCTAGGACCCATTTTATCCCGAACATGCGACAAGGTATTTGCAGCAAGGAGGATTCAGCTTGCTCTTTTCTTCCCCTTTTCTGAATTTTCTGTGAGGTGGACACTTTTTCTTTTCCTGGTCGACTTTTTGGTGCCATTGTGCCTGAGATTAAAATAAAGTCATGTTAGCTTCATCTAGGTAGATACAATCGACAAACAAACAGTAGTGGCACCACTCCACACTTAATTTGTGGTGACAAACTAATTAAGTGAACGATGTCGATTACTCAGACTTCATCGCCATATATTTAGGTGTTATGTTCCAACAATATATTCAGCGCAGTCATACTTTTCATATCATCTTCACTATCCTTTTCAACTCTATTTCATATAAACTTGACCATACTGTATGGTTTGGATTAATGCACTTTTGGAACAAGACTACTACGTAGAGATCGAATCAAGTTTATGGCATAGAAATAATCACAACATCTCATGCTTGTATTCAATCATGATCTTAATCTCGATGAACGAGCCTTTCAAAACATTCCAATGTTCGACTTACATGATTATGTGATTAGCTTTACCATTTCAATTCCGCAAAAAGATGACAGTGTATAACAACCAAAATACAAATTGGAACAAAGTTTAGAACACCCATACGTATTCTTTCACTCAACTAGATGTATCAATACAAACCAACTACATTCAAATCACCAACACTACTTCAAGATTTAACAAATCATTATAGGCGTAGTATTGTAATAACTACGGATTATAAAAGAAGTACTTACTTGGTGATGGCCTCAGAAGATGATTTTGCAAGGTTAGAAGAGCAGAAAGAAAAAATTTGAGAGATTTGGAGAGTAAAGGCGGCGCCTAGGTTGAGCAAATAAGTGTGTTTTGTTCTCATGTTGAAGTTTTATTTATAGGACAAGGCTTGGGTCGGGGTTGACCCATTTAAAATCGGATTATGAGACCAAAAAGTAAGCATAGGCGGCGCCTAATGCTTTGCCTATGCTTAGCATAGGCGGCGCCTTTTGCAAAGCCTAGTTGAGCATAGGCGGCGCCTATGCTATGGAATTGTTAGGCATAGGCGGCGCCTATGCTATGGCATTGTAGATTCAGAGAGCAAAGGCAATGGCATAGGCGGCGCCTATGCTATGACATTGTTGGGCATAGGCGGTGCCTATGCTATGGCATTGTAGATTCAGAGAGCTTAGGCCATAGCATAGGCCTTGCCTTGTTCTTTGCCTAGATTTACATAGGCCTTGCCTTGTTCGTTGCCTAGATTTGCATAGGCCATGCCTAACCAATAGCCTTTGTTTCTTCATTCCAAACTTACCACCTTCAACATGACACAATTCCAAATTAAAATTTGGGCTAGATCTCCTCCTTTATACATCTTACACCTATATTTACTCAAAAACAACAAAAACAATTAGAACGATGGGTTGCCTCCCACCAAGCACCTTAGTTTTGGTCGTGGCTCGACTCTTCTTTTTGGATTTTTATTTAGCAAAAACAAACTCCTAGGAAAATGATTAAAAATGATGGGTTGCCTCCCATCTAGCGCTTGATTTATTATCACGGCATGACATAGTTACCTCGATTACTTAGACTTCATCGAGATAGGTGGTGTATCATTTTCTGAATGGATTCAGACGACGCTGATGCTTACTTGTAGGCATGCAATCTTCTTCAAGATGACTCTTGTGCATATATATCCTAGGAGGGATACCAATTATATCATCAATCGTCCAACCCATAGCTCTCTTATACCTCTTCAGAGCAGAGATGAGAGCCTCTACGTGCTGTTCACCTAAATCAGCCGCAACACTCACCGGAAGTGTATTTCCACTTCCCAAGAACGCATACCTTAGGTGACTGGGGAGCTCTTTCGATTCTAGCACTGGTGGCTCTTCAATGGAAGACTTCGCTGTTAGAGCACAAACAGTTTCTTCATATTCTTCAACATCCTCATGCTCAAAATTCAACAGCACAGCAGACAATGGCTCAACAGTAAGCTGCTTCTCTACAGATAATCCTTTCTCATCCTCATAGTAAATATCAGCTACAGAGAACACATCCATATATCTAGGCTGCTTCATCGATTTGCATACATCAAAATGTACCACTTCGTCATTCAGCCGAAATAAAAGCTCATTAGCTCTTAAATCAATAAGCACACTTCTAGTTGCGAGGAAAGGGCGCCCCAAGATTATGGGAGCTTCAGAATCTACCTCGCAATCCAAAATAATAAAGTCTACAGGAAAGATGAAGGTGGAAACCTTCACCAACACATAATATAAGATACCAAAAGGCCGTTTTACTGACCTATCTGCCATCACGAGCCACATATTGGTTGGTGTAGGATCACCCAACCCCAACTTTCTGTAAACAGATAACGGCATCAAATTGATGCTAGCCCCCAGATCGCACAACGCCTTAGCAAAATCCAACGATCCAATCGTGCAAGGAATAGTGAAAGCACCAGGATCTGCCTTCTTCTGTACTAGCGACCTTGTAGCAATTGCACTGCAATGATGAACATTATCTGCCAGCTCATAACTTGCTTCCCGCTTCTTAGTCAACAGGTCCTTCATGAATTTAGCATACCCAGGCATCTGTTCCAATGCCTCCACCAACGGAACATGAATTTACTAAACCTGGTGTCCTCAGCTTTCTTTTTCAGTTTCTGCGGAAAAGGTGGTGGTGGAAGAGGAATTGTTTTCTCCACCACTTCCTCTTTATCTTGCTTTCGATTATCAATCTTTTCAGGAGTGTCATCAGCCTTCTTCTTTAGTCTCTGAGGAAAAGGTAGTGGTGGAAGAGAAATCATTTTCTCCACCACTTCCTTTTTATCTTGCTTCCGATTATCACTCTTTTCAGGATGGTGACGTCTAGATGCAACATCATGAGCACTCACTTCAGCTTCTACGACATCTTCAAACTCTGCTTCATCAACATTCTCTGCTATATCATCAACCACCTGCTTGCCCTTGGATGGATTTTCCAACACTTTACCACTCCGGGTAGTAATAGCCATACATGATCCATTATTCCTTGGGTTTTGCACAGTGTCACTGGGTAGCGTGCCAGCCTTTCTTTGGTTGAATGCCACTGATAATTGACTCAATTGTTGCTCCAGCTATTTTATTGCAGTATAATGTGAGTCAACCAATTGATTTATGGATGACAAATCCTTCTTTACCTCAGTAACACCTATATTGGTTGCCTCCACCCCTTTCAACAGCTTAGCCATCATATCATCCATGGACATCTTTCCAGAGCCAGATGCCACAGCCTCACAATTTCCAGGAGGAACATACAAACCACTCATGTCAGTCTTATTCTTCCAACCACCTTGATCGCGGTCCTTGTATCCAGATTTATCATAATAGTTTCGACCTTGGTTTCCTTGGGCATTGCCTCGGAAACCCCCCTGATTATTCAAGTAGTTCGCTTCTTCTTTAGATTCGGATTCATCTCTTCCCTGTGATACAACGGCCTTAACCTTTTCGGTCTTCCCTAATAATAAGTGCTTGGTAAGAAGATCCATCTGCGTTTTCATGTGAGCCATATCTTTGTCACGTTCCTCTTTTCTACGCCTCTGCTCTGCAGTCAAGCCAATAGATAAAGTAGAGATTGCTACCTCAGCATCCCTGGTATGCCAGGCTCTACTCTGCTTTGTCATACGGTCCAGCATATCATTTGCCTCAATGAAAGTAAGGTCCATGAATGACCCACCTGCAGCATTATCAACCACTGGCTTTGTCACCGAGTTCAAAGCCCTGTATAATATCTCCATCAAGTGGATGTTGGTCATCTGATGATTTGGGCACTGCATAAGCTTTATCTTGAACCTCTTCCATATTTCGTGGAGAGCTTCAGTTGGAAGCTGTCGAAAATTGCTGATCTCATCCCGTAGTTGGGCTCTCTTGGATGGTGGAAAGAATCTTTCTAGGAAAGCGTCTTTCAGTTGCCTCCAATTAGTAATAGAATCAGGAGTTAGCCCGTTCAACCATAGAGTTGCCTCCCCAGACAGAGACAATGGAAATAAGCGCAGCCGAATTGCATTCTGCCCAACTCTTGGATTGTCAAATGACTTGCATGTTGAAATAAAGTTGATCAGATGCATATTTGGATCATCGCCTGTGAGTCCACCAAATAACCGCTTGAGCTGCAATAACTGAATCATGGTGCTAGTGATATTGAACTTAGCTCCGGGTGCCAAGGGTGGAGAAATAATAGCCCCTGTGGCACCAGCTCCATCCAGATCGTCATCATCATCATCAAAAGGAGCCTGCACAGCTCGATGTTCAGGTCTCATTCTAGCTTGATGATCTCTCCTGTTCACAGGCGCTGCCACCTCATCTGCACGCCGTAGATTAAGTAACTCATCATCACACAGGTCCTCATCATCAGGATTTGTTGCCCGACCTGGGTTATCAATATTCTGTTGATGCACTTGAGCAGCTGCCAACGCAGCTAATCTGGTCTGCTCCTGTTGAGCCGCCCATCTTTTAATGTCACGTTGTGCATCCATTCTGCCAATAAGTTGTGGTTCAGGATTTATGGGTAATAACGGTTGACCTAAACTTCGAGTGTTTGGCATGCACTCAAACAAACCTGAATAAAATAAAAACAACAAACAAAAAGTAAAATTCAAGAATTTTAGACCAAAGGGTCTATTAACTATCACAAACTTAGATGACAACTGTATTCCCCGGCAACAACGCCAAAATTTGATAACTCCCAAAATACAGCTCTCGTAAGAGTATAAGCGGTCGCTGTCAAATATAGAACCCAACTGGGTTGGGTGTCGAATCCCACAGGGAATACTTGGTCACTAAGTGTTGCAATTGTTAGCAGACTGTTGGTCGAAAATTCTACAGAAAGGGGGGATGGTTTAGGCGTGAATTAAAAGTATCAAAATAGCAAAGTAAAAGCGGAATGCTTTGTTTAGAATGATTTAATCACAAAGAAAAATAAGTTAGGGTTATGTCCACCTTATGAGTTCTACGTATCTATTAACTATGAGTAATGCGGAATTCAGACATGCATGCACTTATAGAGATTCGTATTCTAATGGTAAATCCTAGTGTTTCTCAACCATCAAGAATTATTTCACTTTAACTCTCTCGAGCTTAAAGCGTATAACTAACGATACGAACTCTCGAAGAGGTTAACCCAGTTACGGCACTAACGTGTAAATAGGGGTTAGTAGCCCTATTTCCTTGTCACACTCTCTTTTCCAAACATGTAACTTTTCTCTCAAACAAGTTAATGCTATAATGGCGTATTCTATGTGTTTGCAACCACAAGAATGTAATTAAGATGAAGAGAGTAATGATATAAGTAACATACGTATCAAGAATTCACAAACTCATAGTAATAGATAGTATATCATAAGGCTTCCATAACCCTAACAGAGAAGTTTAGCTACTCATGATTACAACAAAAATCAAAATAGACATCATCATCATACCAAAGCTCGAATAATCTCACGGTGGGGATGAGATTGGCGTCAAAAGGGATTGACGATTTTGCTCCCCTCGTTGCTCACGTGTTTGCCGTTTTTCCCTCTCTTAAAACTTACAAATTCTGTAACGTTAATTATGAATAAAAACATAACATCTGAAAAATTCAGCAATAGGGTTTTTATAACATCCTTGTCCTAGTCCTATTAAGTTACTGCTGATCCCCAAGTCTTTAGAAATACTATTTTTGCCTGGAACAAGTTCTCCATGCATCACTTTCAGTCCATAAGCTTCCAAAAGCTTCCTTCCCTCTTATGTGAAGTTTCCCTTGCTACCAAAAGGTCCACAAAGTGCTGAAATCTTCATCATTAATACCTGAAAACATACTAATCACGTTGGTTAGCTCACTTACAGGAAAATGGACTAAAAATGCAGGAATTATATATTTTGTCCTTAAAACTTAGCTAAAATATGGGTAAATTGTGGTGCTTTAGGAGTGTAAATACGCCTATCATCAAAGACTATATCATCTGAGAGCTAATTGAAGAAGAGACACAGTGTATAAAGTAACTTCTAACGAATCTGGCCGATGGAATTATCTTAACAGATGCGAAATCTGAATCATGTGCAAATATGAATGTGTATCCAATAATGTAATTTCGTCTGTTGTGTCTCTGAAAGAAAAACAATGCAGATGGACACTTTTCTAGGGATCTGCATGGTCGGGATTATCTCCTAGGTAGAAAATAAGAGAAGACCAACAAAGCAGCCTCACGGGCATCGAGGGTAGAAATGATGTTCAGCAAGTCTAGAAAACTTATGCCAACAACAACTGTAGTGAAAATAAGGAAACTAAGCGAAGGCGGTAATTTTTGAATTTTAAATTTCATCCCATCTTCCTGTTTGTGTTTCCAATCAGGTCCACTGGCGTTGACCTAATCGGAACCACAAACGAGATTGAAAGGCAAATAGAGTATCATTGCTTCCTTAGCAATATGGTTATAATTGATTGTGTTTTCTTTCCTTGACATGCTTTCAACATTCCTTGGAGAAGATCAGATGCTTGCTGTAGTATGTGAATCCCGATAACTTTTAAGCTTGCCTTTAGCTTATTGATTCTGTATTCAAGCTGGTCGTTACCGTCTTCAAAGTTGGTAAGGAGTTTCTCGTCTCTTGTGAGCTCGATCAGGAACACTACCTTTAAAGTTGTGGAATTCTAGAAGCCCTTCAGAACACTTTCTTTTCAAAAGCTTTAAAGGATACATGGAGGGTCGCTGTGTTTGTTTTAGGTCAAAATGTGGTGATGCACGTTAAAGATGTAGTCCCAACAGTTGAACAACACACTTTTATCCATTGTTGCTCCATGCATCTTGGTCAACCAATTTGATAAATTAGTAAGCATGGAGTTACGTAGCATGTGATTTAAAGTAGCTCTACCAAGCCTATCAAACGTTACGTAACTCCAAGCTCATTACCCTATCAAAACAATATGCCTGAGTTAGTGCACATAGAAAAAAAGCCCAATCTGTCAGCCTTTCTACTGATCACTCTTCTCCAATATAGATGACAAGATATCTGCTATGCAAAAGTCTACACCATCGCCAGACATGATTTTTTGGGAACATGTCTGGCGACGGTGTAGACTTTTACATAACAGATATCTTGTCATCTATATTGGAGAAGAGCAATCAGCAGAAAGGCTGAGAGATTGAGCTCGTTCGATTTGTGAACTAACTCGGTCATATTTTTTGATAGAGTAATGAACATAGAGTTATGTAGCATTTGATAGGCTTGGTAGAGCCGGTTTAGATCACACGCTACGTAACTCCATGCTTACTAATTTATCATATTGGTTGAGCAAGATGGATGGAGCAATTCTAGATAAAAGTGTGTTGTTCAACTTTTGAGACCACATCTTCAACGTGCATCAAAATATTTTGACCTAAAACAAACACAGAGACCCTCATGTATCCTTTAAGGCTTCTGAAGAAAGTGTTCTGAAGGGATTCTATAATGCCACAACTTTGAAGGTAGTGTTCTTGATCGAGATCACAAGAGACGAGGAACTCTTTACCAACTTCTAAGAGGGCAACGACCAGCTTGAATACAGAATCAAAAAGCTGGAGGCAAGCTTGAAAATTATCAGGATTCACATACTACAGTAAGCATCTGATCTTCTCCAAGGAATGTGGAAAACATGTCAAGGCAAGAAAACACAATCAATTATAACCATATTGCTAAGGAAGCAATGATAATCTATTTTCCTTTCAATCTCGTTTTTGGTTCCGATCAGGTCAACGACAGTGGACCTGATCAGAAACACAAACAAGAAGGCATAGGATGAAATTTAAAATTTATAAATTTGCCGCCTTCGCTTAGATTCCTTATTTTAACTGCAGTTGCTGTTGGCATAAGTTTTCTAGACTTGTTGTACATCATTTCTACCCTCGATGCCCGTGAGGCTTCTTTATTGGTCTTCTTCTATTTTCTATCTAGGTGATAATCCCGATCACGCAACTCCCTAGAAAAGTGTCCATCTGTATTGTTTTTCTTTCAGAGACACAACAGATGAAATTACATTACCGGATACACTTTCATACTTGCACTTGATTCATATCTTGCATCTGTTAAGATAATTCCACCGACCAGATTCGTTAGAAGTTACTTTCTACCCTATGTCTCTTCTTCAATTAGCTCTCAGATGATATAGTCTTTCATCAACCACCCATTTTTCTTCGAAATCATTCTCCTACCGCATATTCTGGCATAAAATCATCACCCTGAGCGACCAACCCAGCCATATAAATTTTGGCCAGGGCAATAAATATATTGGTTTTCCGTTCTTATTAGATGCAGTGCTAAGTTTCGAAGGCCCTCTAAGGGTCTAATGCACCCTAAAAGTTAGTCCAATCTCTATTGAATCTCTTTACAATGACACAAAAATTAGATTTCTTCACAATTCTTGACAAATAAACATGAGCAACAATCGACATTAAATCTTAACAAGCTATCAAAACCATATTCATGGTCCCTCAGCCTTATCAGTTCGGACCTACCAAACTTAACTGTAAAATTACAGACATCTTGTTTGAACGATCTATGACTAATCAGTAAAAACATCATTCACAAAATTAGTGCACTCTATGTGCGTTTCCACGATAACATTATCAGTAATACATACCTCCCACATATGAAGTGGTTCCATCTACAAACAACTTATTCCTCCAATTCCATCTTTACTGCAGCCTCTTGAGATAGTTCTTCAAAAGTTTATCAACTGTCAGCTCCTTATATCTACAAAGAACAGTAAAAAAATTAATGTCACAAAAAAAACATTGTCCATCTGTTGCATCAAATGTGAAGTCTGTTGCAACAGATGTGGAGTCTGTTGCAACAGATGTGGAGTCTGATGGAATACATCAAACCAGCCTTTTTGGTGGTTTTATTTGTTCCAACAGTTTCTCTATCTGTTGCAACATCAACAACAGCATAAATATCAACAAAAAAGAAACAACATTTGTTCCAACAACATCATCAACAACAAAGAAGCAACATCCTTTGTGCCAGAACCATCAATAATACCACAAGTTCCAACAATGCCAACCCCACCAACTGCATCAATAACTGCATCAACAATAATGAAACAAACAAAATACATACAAAAAAATGATACTGCAAACAAGGCTTTTAAACTTCTCCCAACAGATGACTTTTTTCTCATATTGTAATAAAAATTCTCAGATTATTTATTCAACACTTACAAGTTCCTTAAATTTTTTTTAATAAATATGATATGGGTAAATAGTAATTAAATAAAAAAACAGATGTAAATAACATGCAAAGAAGAAGACGAGAATGAAAGAGCAATAATGAACCATACCTTAATATAAAAAAGGGGATCAAAACAGAAATTTAAGTCGAGGAAAGATATGGATAGGTTTAGATCTGAAAAGATCTTTATGAGAAGAGAAGAGAAAAGAGAGAAAAAAGGCTGTGACCCTAAAGAGGAGAGAGAAAAATATGAGAGTTGAATAAAATAAACTGCAGCTGAAGGAAGAGATGAGATCATTTCTATAGATGAATTGTGTACGTAGACGTGGTGGTTTTCAATAATCATTAATTAATATTTATTAATAATTTGAGGGGCACGAGGAAGAATAAGACTACTGACATTGAAAGAACAAGACAAGACTGCTCAATGAACTCACTTTTGAGATATCCAAGAAATATTTTTTACCGCCTTTAGTAGTAAGTACTACTACTTGATATTGTCTACTCAGACAAGAAGCTTCTTGCTTTAAAATTAAAAGAGATAAAAAAAATTTTCAAACAGATATGTCATCTGTTGCAACATATATAAATATCTGTTTAGAAATCCAAACAGCTCGATCATCTGTTACAACATATATAAATATCTGTTTAAAAATTCCAAAAGCTCAGCCATCTGTGACAACAAATGAAAATATTCATTTGATAATTAATAAAATCAGATATGTCATCTCTTACAACATATATAAATATTTTTTTAAAAATTTTCAACAGTTCAGTCATCTGTCACAACAGATGCAAATATCTATTTGATAATTAAATCAGATATGTCATCTGTTGCAACATATATGTACCTGTTTGAAAATTTTCAACAGCTTAGTCGTTTGTTGCAACAGATTTCATAGCAATTGATTTAGGTGGAACTAGGGATGAAGGAATGAGCTCACAGGTTCAACTACAAATCCAATCGAGTCTTTGGAATTGCTTGGCATTGGTATTGCGTTCATACCGACCCGAGTAATCGATCGATAACTCTGAGTTGAAATGAGTTCTCATCAACTCAATGTTAGGATAGTGATAGTACCTAAGTTGATTTAGGTTAAACTAGGGATGAATGAGTGAGCTAGCAGGGTCAACTACAAATCCAATTGACTCTTTGCAATCCATGGCGTTGGTATTGTGCTCATCCCAGCCCGAGTCATCGATCGTTCACTCTGAGTTGAAATGAGTTCTCATCAATTCAATGTTAGGATAGTGATAGTAACTAAGTTTATTTAGGTGGAACTAGGGATGAATGAGAGCTCACAGGGTTAACTACAAATCCAATTGAGTCTTTACAATTGCATGGCATTGGTATTACGTTCATCCCGACTCGAGTTGTCGATCGATCACTCTGAGTTGAAATGAGTTCTCATCAACTCAATGTTAGGATAGTAATAGTACCTAAGTTGATTTAGGTGGAACTAGGGATGAATGAATGAGCTCGTAGGGTCAACTACAAATCCAATCGAGTCTTTGCAATTGTATGGCGTTGGTATTGCGTTCATCCCGACCTGAATCATCGATCGATCACTCTGAGTTGAAATGAGTTCTCATCAACTCAATGTTAGGATAGTGATAGTATCTAAGATGATTT
This sequence comes from Capsicum pubescens, assembly GCA_030864215.1. NCBI lineage: Eukaryota > Viridiplantae > Streptophyta > Magnoliopsida > Solanales > Solanaceae > Capsicum > Capsicum pubescens. The sequence goes on from CM061544.1 coordinate 340,687,996, forward strand.
AGGTGGAACTAGGGATGAATGAATAAGCTCGCAGGGTTAACTACAAATCCAATTGAGTCTTTGCAATTATATGGCACTAGGATTGCGTTCATCCCGACCTGAGTCGTCGATCGATCACTCTGAGTAGAAATGAGTTCTCATCAACTCAATGTTTTAAAAGATATATATTTTACATTTTTTAAAATTAATTAAGATCAATTCGTACCAAATTAGTAATTTCAAAACTTGTCATTCTTTTCCAAAATTACAAATCAACCCATACAAATCATCCATTTGCGCGAAAAACTTTTCATTTCAAATCTTAAGTTCTCGCTCCTCTCTCTCTCTCTCTCTCTCTCTCTTGGGGAGTCTTCTCCCTCTCAACAATACAAATAATACAAACAACAACTACTCAACATATTGCTCAACCCTTCCAAATAGGTTGATTTTCTTCCATTTACGACTACATATAGTTGTTTTTTTTGACTTCATTCCCTCTTGTATTCGTTGTTTTCTCTATCTTCGCATATAACAGAGTTTGAGAAGAGTTCTAAATTTGTTCTTTATTCTAAAAAATAGGGCTTTTTAGTTAATGATAAAAAGAAGACTTTTAGTTGTATTATCTTCGAGAATGGGTTAACAATTTTGAGTTTTTATGCTAAAAAAGTAGGAAGCACCCGAGAAAACCCTAGTTTTATCTCAGTATTTTGTTAACTGTCATGGTATTGTTGGATGGTGTTTATGGTGTTGTTGGTGGCTGTTGTTGGTGGTGTTGGTATTTGTGTTTTTTGGCGATGGTGTCGGTGGTCTTGGTGTTGGTATTAGTGGCATTGGTGGTGGTCTTAGTGGAATTGGTCGTGGCATTGGTTATGGTGGTGGTGTTCCATCTATTGCAACGGGTGAAAGATCTGTTGGGAGATATTAAATAGGTCTTCAAACAAATTCCCCATCTGTTCCAACTGATGGGTTATCCGTTGGAGTATTTTCTTGTAATGTGGCAGAGAATAATTTATTGAAATTTCTCCACCTGTTGCAACAGGTGGAATATCTGTGGGGAGATATTAAATAAGTCTTCAAACAGATTCGGGTTCCCCATCTGTTCCAACTAATGGGTTATCCGTTGGACTATTTTTTTGGTTATGTGGTAAAAATAATTTATTGAAATTTGTCTCACTTTTTTTTTAAAGAAATTATGCAGACATCAAATGCAATGTATTTTTTGTTTTTCTTTTGTTTGTAGTTAAAAGATGTCTCCCAAAAAAAAAGAAACAGAAAGTGGATAAAGTGGATCAACTTTCGATCACCAAATAAAAAAGGCTAGAGTACAAATAGATTCGGAGAAACTTCTAGAACAATCTTAGTCAGGGTAAAATGAAGCCGAGGAAAGTGATAACTCCTCCTCACCAATGGGGCGTGAAATAATATCAAAATTCCAGCATGATTCTGTCAAAACCATTAGTATTGAAAAGTTTTGAGTTGCGATGCCAATGAATAACCATAATGCAGTATTTGGTGATCTTGTACTTAAATGTTAGTTGGGGAAACCTTTTGACGAACTTAGGAGTATTATGAAAAAGGAAAACATAGATGAACTTTTCAAGAAGAGCTGCTTTGCACATTTTCTTGAGCTTTCTGGGCCCCGCTCACTCCGTTTTCCAATGATCATGGTATATGGCCTTCTCAAGCACAGGATCATGTATGTAGGGGATGATGGAGATCCGTAGGAGGGCAAAAATAAGATGGATGAAGTTTGGATCAACTATTGTGGCATGCCGATTTGTTTTGGATTGAAAGAGTTTACCATTGTGACGGGCTTGAGATGCGATCGTCCAGAAGAACCTGCCATCAAGAAAACACCCAACAAAGGGTCCAACAAATGCAAGGAAAAAAAAGATGGTTTGTTGGGAATTATTGGACCTAGCTACAAAGTGAAGGATTTGATAGCGGATCTCAAGAATAAAGACATGCCAAAGCACTATAGGGAGAAATTGTGCTTAGTTTGGTTTGTCCATTCCATTTTATTGGCAAGAGACGTCAAGAAAGTCATAGAACGTGATTTGTTGGAGCTTGCTGATGATTTTGGGAGATTCAACGATTATCCTTGGGGCTACGACAACTACTACTTGACTGTCAAATATTTACTGAAAGAGCTAAAGCCAAAGACGACCACATTATATGGCTTTCCTTGGGCTTTCATGGTAAAATTGATCACTATTTTTACTCATTCATTAATTTATATTGAATATACTTGTGACTTTTTTTTTCTTGCTTTTTGTTTATAATTTTTAGGCTTAGGCATGTGAAGCCATTCCTCCCCTCCGAAAGCATTTCACGGATTACCCGAATAAGGTTTCTCATCCAAGGATCCTTAGGTGGTTGGCTGCAGTAGAGAGCAGCAAAAAAAATATTAATGAGACTGATCTCTTTAACCCTCCGGATGATGCAGTACATCTTCTTTCAACTAAAATAATTTGCCTCAAAGAAAGATATTGAAACAAGTGTTCCATCGAGATTAACCATCAACTGCAACTGGTAGAATGGGTAATCTGTTACAACAGACGATCCATATTTCACAACAGATTAACCATATATTGCTCTGTTCTTTGAACCCTACTCAACAGATTACCCATCTACTGTAAATTATGCAACAGATGGGTATTCTGATGCAACATATTATCAATTATTTCAACATACAAATCAGCTGTTGCGGTAGCTAGATCGTCTATTGCATAAGTTAGCTGTGTTAACATAACCTGAGCCCCATGTAACCCAACTGACTGCAAATTATTATTATATGATTTAAATTCCTCCTGTCTATTTTTTATAGGTTATGCATCCTTGGATTGTGCCTACCATTGATGAGATGGGGATGACTTTTTTTCTTACTCTGGGTCTTGTTGATACAAAAAAAGACCCAACGGTGGAGTTAATAAATAAGGAATTGGATGGAGCAATATCCATAAGAAGAGAAGTTAGGCAAGGTCAGTCTAATGTTGAAGCTCTTCACGACCTAACTCAAACTACAACAGATCCGGGTGCTTCTTCTGGGGGTGTTGCTAGTAGAGTTGTTTGTGATGGTGGCAGCCATCCTGCTTTTGCTTCTGCTGCCAGTCGTGATTATGAGCATGTTGGTGCTCACCAAAAAATAAATATGTTTGAAAACACCTCTCTCACCCCTACACCAGTCTCTCCCATCCTTACAGTGGTCCCCCTCACCTTTCCCCACCCTCATATTCTTATTGAAAATGCAAAGTGTGCAAGGACAAAGAGGATAAACTCCTCGACAAGATAGAGGCTATTGCTGAAGCTGCTAAGGAGTTAAAATCTAGGAGGGGTGTCCTACTATCCAATGAGGTAAGGGAGACATGCACTCCTACAGTGGAGGTTAGGAGGAAGAGAATAAAAATTAGACAAATTCTCTCCGTTCTGAAATCAGCAAAAAATGCCACTCCTCCCGCTCCAATAGTTGTTGAAGTTCAGGAGCTGCCGAAGAAGGTGGACATATTTATGGCGCTTGGCAAGGAAAAGAAGAAGGAACTGGAATAATTCATCAAGATGAAGGTTCAAGAAGAATACAACATGCATTCATTTGCCGCTAAAGACTTTTCGAATATGACAAATATGTGCGTGTGGTACAAGGACAAAGTAAGTTTACTTTTGCTAACCTACCCTTCCAATCTACTCCATGAAGAAGAATCTACGCAGCAGATGTGTAATATGTTGCAACAGCTTGGTATTCTTTTGCAACATGATACACATCTGTTGCATAAGTTGCGTTGGCTGGTGGGTAATCTGTGAACTGATTCAGAGAACACTCTACATCGGATTCTTACCACTGTGTTTTTATTCATTACAATTACTAACCTATTTAAAAATTATCTTCTTATACCATAGTATGTTGATGAAATTCTCTGCCTCATGAGGAGCAGGAAATTAGCGTACCCAGATACTTATGATGCTGCTGATAGGATAATGGACCTCAACTTCTACAATAATTTCAAAGATAGGTATGCTGATCTTCATAATCTAGATGATTCTGGTGGCCTGGGATTTGATCAGTTAGTTTCTACGTTCCAATGGGATGAAGAAATGATTAAATATGTTAGAGGGAAGAGGCCATATCCATACGGAAAGAGCTGGACCAAGGCAAAGAGAATCCTTGCAATCATGAATGTGGATGTCACCCATTTTCTCACTGTTGAGATACTACTATACGAGGGAAAGATTAAGGTTTATGACTGCAACTTACCTGTGTTCAACGAGAAGACGTTTTTAACCCACATGCAGCCACTCTTGAAATTGTTGCCCAAGTTGTTGACGCAGAGTAAGATGATGGATCATTTGCCGGATAAAGTCTTGGCGAAGGAATCATGAGTTTTTAAAGGTCAAAATAAGAACATCCAGCTCTCAAAAAATACAACCGGTGCAGCGTGTGGGCCGTAGTCACTTGCATACATGGAGAGTTTGCTGACCGGCACACAAATGACCGGTGTGTGTGACACCATTGTGGGAAAGATGCAATGGGTCTGGGCATATGGGGTACAAACTAAATGGTTGGAGCCCGTGTATAAAAAAGAACATGTATAAAGACAGAGACGAACACGATAACAAATTTTTATTTCAAGCCAATTCACTATACATATAGGGGCAATAATTTTTATGTCTGGCAAAGTTGAATTTTTATAAATCAATAGATTTTATATCTGTCGTAACAGATATAGTACCTATTGTGATAGATTGATTATCTGTTGGAATAGGTTGGTCATCTTTTGCATTATGCAGATGTTCCCCGTTTGTCTATCACAATAGATTTACGATCTGTTGCAACATATAACTTATCTGTCGCAACTGATCGGTAATCTGTTGGAGCAAATCAAAAAGTAGGAAGACCTGTTATATAATTTCCAGAAGATGACCTACGTGCTGTATCTCATGTTGCAACATATGTCTAAATCTGTCTGATAAGATATGTCGTCTGTTGCAGCAGATGTATTATCTGTTGCGATATTTGAATCTAGTACTCCATTTCAATTAACATGTTCAAAACTTAAAATTAATTATATTCATAGATAGAATAAAATAAATCGAAGCCTTCAGAAATTACATGAAATAAAATAACTCAACAAATAAATGAAATGTAAACAAAATCATTATGAGTACAAACGATCTACTCTACAAATAAATCAACAAGTTAAACCAAGGAGGATAGGTTATTACATTGATGGACTCGAGCTATAAAGATCTAATCAATATGGACTAGTTGTTCTTCATCCAGTGCTATGGAATTCGGCTTTGGTCGTCGTGGATCTTTAACATCGGTTGCGTATGGCTTTTGAGCTTTCGATTCTCCATATTTCCATGAAAGAGCAGCATATCTTTTGCGGAGTAATCCGGCATCAAGTACATTATTTGGTACTTGTAATCCATTGCTCAAATACTCGGCATAGACGGCAACAAAAGGAACGCAATCCCTGCGTTATAAAAAAAATAGATAATCCATATCTTGCAGTTCATGCAAGCATTGTGAGATTTTTGAAATGAAACTAAATCATGACACTTAAGCTTACAGGCTACCAATGGTTTGTTAGGAAATTCCGTCAACATATTGTACATCAAATAGATTAGCCATTTTATTTCGGTATGCTTCAATCGTCGACCAATCAGTACGAACCTTTTGATCTAAAAAGCCACTCATATCAAGGTAAGTAGGCAATATTTTGGCCAGCTTTTGTATCTCAGACGACGACCCGAAACGTCTCTTTCGCGACATCGAGTCATAAACTCGGATGCGCTTCTCTTTTAGAACGACGACAGCCAACACCCAATGGAATTCACCACCACAATTGATTGGGATGTACACTTCGTCGACAAAATGCCAAGGTAAGCTAGCCGGAATGCTAAAACCTTTGATGATGTTGATTAACCATTCCTCGTTTTGGGAAATTTCGGATGCTGTTGACAATACCTATCGTAGGAATTATTGATGTAAACTTTGTACAAATAATTGCTTGTTATGTATCTATATTATTCTTGTGTTTGCAACTTGTCCTTCTTTCGGAGGTAGTAAAAATGACATTGATGTGCTGCACATATTATCAAACATTTTGAATTATGTGACAAAAAAATCAATATCCAGATGCAATTAAATAAAGTATTAATTAATAGTAATATGTATGGCCTTTAAACCTCATCATTCCAGCAACTTTGGGGCCGTGACATCAAATAGAATCAATTCTTCATTTCGGGATGTGCAACAACAAAGTCAAACATATCAAAATCAAGATTCGATTCGTTCACTTTGTAGCGCTCGTCAATTTGTTTTCTACATCATGATTTATATGTGTTAATGTCAGGTTCTTACAACAAGAATTGTATAAACCAATACCCATAAAATTAATTGATGTACCTGTCGGCATGATGCTTTAACAACCCATCGGCAATCCATTCTGAATAGTCATTGATCAACTGTATTAGTTTTTCTGGAGCCTCGTCTGAGATGTTGAACCCTTCAAATGGGTAATTATTCCGTTCTCCCAAACTGACAGGCTTCACTTTTTCTTCATCTTTGGAAGCAGTTGATGGATTATCAACTGTCATATTATGCTCTTCGGCAGTAGCTGTGACATCCACCTGGAAAGCCAGAATTGCCAATGCTTAGTAGAGATATACAACAGATTTTCCATCTGTTACAACAGATGATTCTTATATTGCATCAGATGGATTATCTGTTGGGATAAATTTGAACAGGTAAATCAGAGCAGTACGATAATTTCGAATAGATGACCCATCTGTTGCAACATAAGACTTATTTATTGAAACAGATAACGAATCTGATGCAACAGGTTAGACAACAGTTGCAACAGATGTATACATCTGTTTGATAATTTTCAGCAGATGTATCATTTGTTGAAACAGATATGTGCTTGTTTGTTTTTTAAAACAGATGATGTACATTCACCTTCTTTAGCTCATGCTGCTCTTCTGTGGCCCTTGCACACTGAACATCAGTGCAAGACAAAGATAGAGGCGTTGCAATATTGCTTTTTTTGATGATTGATGATGCCTTGGAAGTGTCTTTCCTTCTTATCTTAGCCTCCTTGTTCTCTAGTGGAGTGTCTGGATATGAAATCCTCTTTGATGGAATGACACGCCTCTTAGATGTCATTTCCTTTACAGAAGTAGTTAGTGCATTAATAACATTAATCACTCCATCGTGTTTCGCCTTGTAGTCTTGACATTTGTATGAAGAACATTCGCTAGATATGGCAAAATCTGGAGAAAAATCTGTACAACCATTATGATCATAATCATAATGGCTTGTTGTTTCAAAAACTGTAAGAGGAGCATCATTAGCCCCACTCTCCAAAATCATTTTTCTTGTGATGGCTGTTGCTCCAAATAATTCTATTTTTATTCCATCAACGATCTTAGGATCGATAAAGTTTGCATAGACCGTAAAGTAAGAAAAAATGGCATCTTCAACTCTCGGTTGGTTGGAACAAGCCACGGATGGACAATCTAAAATAAATCAGTACATATATTAAGAATGATGATGAAATCATTTAATCATTAATTAAAACAAAAACTTGATTAGAATTGGACTTACTGCTTCCTTAGGGGGATTGAAAAGATCAAGAAATTTTGCATTTTTATCGGTTTTGGCCGACAACCATCTCAGAATTCTTGGACAGGAAACTTCTTCCTGATAGTTCACTTGTTGTCTCAAATAAGGAATGACTTCAAATGCCCAAGCCTATAACATAACGCCAATAAATCAAAAGCATTATTGAATAAAAAAAATGATGAATCATATCATGATAAAAGAAATATTTACCATGAAGGCCCATGGAAAACCATATAAGTTGACTGTTTTTGGCGTTAATAGAGTCAACAAATATTCGACAGTCATTTTGAAGATTTCACAACCCTAATGATAGCTGTTAAATGCCTCAAGATCCTCGTAGAGATTTATTAAACCGAGGCTTATGTTGTTGTTAATGTCTCTCACCCAAAGAACATTATGTACAAACCAAACCAAGCACAATGATTGCTTATGCTTCTTTGAAAGTCCTTTACCTTTCAACGCTTCAATCAGATTTTTATTTTTGAAGCTTGGACCAACAATGGACACCAGGTCATCACGATCACTCGACTTTCCTTTTTCTTTTTTGGGTGTGCGGGGTGCTTTTTTTTTGGGTCAGAGTAGGTATAACTTGAGAAGGAGAAGGAGGATAACATTTTAGTCCGGTAACTATGGCAAACTCCTCCCAACCAAAACAAACAGGCATGCCACAGTAATTTATCCACACCTCATCTATCTTATCTTTGTTTTCATACATAAACTTGCGCTTAAGAAGATCATATACCATTTTTATCTGGAAACGAGCATTGTTGTCCTTCGACAAATCAAGATATTTCCCAAAGAATCTTTCCCTGAAATAAGAATCCAATTTTTATTCTCGAAGTATTTTGCTGAAGGCGTCGAAATATTTTCCCATGACTGACTTAACCACGAGATCACCCGTTAAATCTGTGGCACCATCGCACTGCATTCTCACAGGGTAATGATCAATGCTGAAGGTTTTGACCAACTTTTCGATGGAAGGGCTATTAGTATTTGGATCATCTTTTTTGAAAGATTCCTCCTCCCCGTGTTCATTATCTTCTGCTCCTGATTGAGATAATGCTTGTAAAGCAAGATCATAGAGTGGTGGATGTAGCTGAGCTGCTGCACTTATTCCTTTACTTGGACTTGATTCGATTTTTTTATTTTGGGATCCATGTTATCTTAAATTAACAGGAACATAACATAGATTATAATTGATTAATGCATAACAGTAATATAACCGTTCCAACAGACAACTAATCTGTTGTACCAGGTATGTTATCTGTTGCAACATATAACTGACCTGTTGCAACGGATGAGTAATACATGGGAACCATAAAAATAACACTATCTGTTGCACCTGGTATTTTATCTGATGCAACACATAACTGACCCGTTGCAACAGATGAGTAATTCGTTGAAAATAATAAAAATAGATCACTAATCTGTTGCACCAGGTATTTTATCTGTTGCAACATATAATCGATCTGTTGCAACGGATGAGTAAACCGTTGGAAAGAATAAAAATAGATCACTAATCTGTTGCACCAGGTATGTTATCTGTTCCAACAGATAACCGACCTGTATGAGTAAATCATTGGAAAGAATAAAAATAGTCCTAATCTATTGTAAAATGAAGAGTAAACCGTTGGAAAGAATAAAAATAGATCACTAATCCGTTATCTGTTGGATCAATATTATTTAGATTTCTTCCAAACAGAAGAGTCGTCTGTCACAATAGATGAATGATCTGTTAGATTGTTCACCTATTGCATCAGATTTTCATAGTTGCATCAGATTTTTAATCTGTTGCATCATAGTTTAAAATGAAGAGTAAATCGTTGGAAAGAATAAAAATAGATCACTAATCAGTTATCTATTGGATCAATATTGTTTAGATTTCTTCCAAACAGAAGAGTCGTCTGTCACAACAGATGAATGATCTGTTAAATTGTTCACCTTTTGCATCAAATTTTTATAGTTGCATCAGATTTTTAATCTATTGCATCAGATTTTCATCTGTTGCATCATATGTTTCATCTATTACATCAGATGTTTCAACTGTTGCAATACCATTTCTACCATTTCTACCATTTCGTCTTGTAATATCAGTAAAAACTTTCCCAAATTGAACCCTGGCGCGACGCGGCGCTATCACACCGTATCAGTAGAATTTGAAAATTGGGAAACTGAGGGATGGGGCGACGTGGATCCATCGCGTTTCCTCTTCTTTTACGACATGGAACTTTGGTGCGACGCAGAGGAAATCGCGCTAAGAAACTGAAAAAGGACAATTCTGAATTTGGGCCCTGGAGCGACGCACCATAATCGCGGACCCCTACTGGAATTTTCCAAATGCCATTTCCTCTTGTGGCGCGGCGCGCCACTGACTAATATGGAGTTGTTTTAATGACAGGAACTTGAAATAGTCGTAACTTCTGACCCGGTTATCGGATTTGGGCGAATCTTATATCGATGGAAAGCTTATTGAATTTCCCACATGACAAAAAGTAAAAATAGTGAAAATTCCTCATGGAATATTCATCATTAAATTTAGAAGATAATACTAGACATTCTTGAGATGAAATTTTCTAGAAAAAGTATGGGGTATTACAACGTTACATATATTGGAACAATAAACTAGTAGCAAATATCATATTTGTCCTTGTAGAAGTCAGATACAAAAAGCTTCCAAAAAAGTTCCTATAAAGTTTTGAATCTGCCCACTCTTCTCCATCATCCTTCATTAACTTTTTATTCACAACAAGTGGAGTTGCAACAGGTTTGCACTTATCAAGTTTGAACCTTTTTAAGAGATTTAAGGCATACCTTTTTTGGGATAAGAAATTTCCTTCACAAGATTAAGAAATCTCCATTCCCAAGAAGAACTTCATCTCTCCTAGATCAGACATTTCAAAAACTTTGAGCATCACATTTTTAACTTCTTGAACCGCAAGAGAATCTTCACCTATGATTATCAAATCATCAACATAAACAAATATCATAATCAACCTCCTATTAGCTTGCCTGTTGAAGTATAAAGTACACTCATTTAGACTTTTGTTGAAGCATTGAGACAGCAAAATCCTGCCTACTATACCTAGCTCTCGGAGCTTATTTAAGGCCATAGAGAGCCTTTTTAAGATTATACACCTGTCTTCTTCACCTACAACTATAAAACCTTCAGGTTGTTTATTATAAATATCTTCTTCAAGAAATCTATTTAGAAATGCAGATTTGACATCTAAATGGTAGATTTTCCATTTGTATTGTGCTGCAAGAGCGACTAGAAATCTTAATATTCCATGCCTCGCGACAGGAGCAAACGTATATCCAAAGTCGTCCCCAGGATGCTGGGAATAGCCTTTAACTACAAGTTTGGCGTTATGTTTAAAGATGGAGCCATCTGGATTGAACTTTGTTCTATAGATCCATTTGACACCAATGACGTTATTTTATTTAGGCCTATCAACCAGCTCCCAAGTATCATTTTTATTAATCATGGCAAGCTCCTCATCCATTGCAAAAATCTAAGCATCAATACTTGCTACTTCTTCTAAAGAAGATGGTTCCACAAGAGCAAAATTGCATTACTCATAAACTTCAGCTAGTGACCTGGACTTCAAAATTGGAGAATCTGAAGTTAATTCAATATCTAAATTGTCCTCTTTTCCAATAATAAGACTGGAAGAAATATCATTCGTCTGTGGATTTAGAGCTACAACCAAAGTACTCCCTCCTTGGTTCTTTATAATAATATCTCGATCCCAATCATAGTGGCTAGACTCGTCCACCACAAGATCTCTACTAATAAGGACCTTCTTCGTACTAACATTGTACACTTTGTACCCTTTTACAGTTGTGTTATAGCCCAACAAAATACAAAGTTCTGCCTTATTGTCCAATTTGCCTCTTTTAGCATCTGGAACATAGGCATAACACACAGAACCAAATACTTTCAAGTGTCTCACAGATGACTTTATACCCTTCCATGCTTCAAATGCTGTCATATCTTAGAGTGCTCTAGTTGGTAACCTGTTCAGCAAATAGACAACAGTATTGACCGCATTGATAATGCTCAACTTACATGTCAATTTAGTGCAAGGTGGTCGTCGTCAATATATTTACCCAACTTTGAAGTCGGGGTTGAATCCATGAGAAAGAATGTGAGTGGTGATTAAACTAATTTGAAACTATAGCTACAATTTGAATTTAAACAAATATTGCCAAAAGATAAAATAGGGGGTTTTATCAATCAAACAATAATTAAAGTTTCGACTTTCGTCAAAACTCAAAACTAAAATTTCAATGGTTCAAATCAATGATAAATAGAAACTAGGGTTGTGATCACTTTGATTATTAATCCCCATTAAATATTAGGTGTAGTGTTAGGTTCTCGTAACTTGTGGGAAACACCAATCTATCAGTTTCGACAATCCATCTAAGTTTTTCTCAACCTACTTAGATGTTGAACTCCCTAATTCTCTCGAACTTAGGAAATCATTCTATTCATAGTGATTTTATCTCAAGTTGATCAATCTTGTTACAATATTAATCATTAGGTGGGAGCTTAACCTTCCCAAATCCTTGTTGATAATTTGCTACCTTTAGTTTATTTCTCAGTTCGAGCAAATCAACATAAGGAGGGATTTATTGTTTGCAACCAATAAATAACAATCATGACAAACGAATTATTAAGATGTCTCCACAATCACTCAAAACCTAACCAACTATTAAATCCATGGGGAAATAATCATAGATCCCACAACCCTAGTTGTGGGTTTTAGTTCCACATGAGAAAGAAAGAGATAACAACAATTATAATTATCATTCAAAGTAATTAAACTTACAAAAGATGAAGTATGAAGTTGATTCTCTTCTAAGTTCAAGAGAAAATTCCCACAACCAAATCAAAGAGTTGAAAAAATTGAATTCTAAGTTAAGAGAGCCAAAAAGAAAAGTAAAATCCCTTGGAATAAGTCCCTTGGAATAAGTGACGGCTTATCATGAGTCTGATGCCTTATTAAGAATGTCATCAGCTCTTCTTCATATTTGAATAAGTTCTGTCTTCAGCTAACGATGAAGCCTGACGGCTTATCAGTCATGTGACGACTTATCAGAATTGTCGTCACTTCCTCACTTCAAGTTCTCAAGCACTGCCTAAGCCTGGAGGCTTATCACAACTATGACGGCCTATCACAGGTTGTCATCACTTCTTCAAGATGAATCTCATTCTCTGTCTAAGGTTGACAGCAACTCTGATAGCTTATCATAAGGCTGACGACTTATCAGACAATTTGTCAGCTATACTTCCCTTTCTACTTGCTCAGAAATCAACTCTTTTACTTCCATTATTGCTGGTTCTCTTGCATCTTGACTTTTACTACAATATCAAAGAGAAAACAATAAAAAACGACAAAAGTTGCTTAAGACTTTTCAATTATTCTCAGTTAAAAGCCTCAAATATGTTAGCATCTGCTCACACATCAATACCCTCAACTTAAAACAATTGCTTGTCCTCAAGCAGCTAAAACATAACTAAGAGGATACAAAGCACATTCGGTAGTCAAATCCATTTTAGCTCAAAACATCTTCACCATCTCCAAGGTCAATTAATTTAAAAAACAACTGTGCATATTATTGAAGAACAACAATGCGACACACAAGAATCAAGATATGGCATCAATTCAGCAACAACAACCATGCATGTACCAAGATTACACTGTCCAAACAAGTTAGCAACTAGCAATGTAACCAGTGTGCCCTTATAGAAAAGAGGTCCCTCCTCACTCATATGTTAACTCAATCATGTCAATACGGGGATGGTCAAGAGACAATCACTCTCAAAAAGAATTTCCAGTCAATGTATGCCAAATACCATAAGCTTTCCCTTATTTTCATTACCAAAGCTTTCAGATAGTTAAGTTAGGATCACTATAGGATTTTTCTTCAGCTTGTAATGTAGGCTTGGGGCTGGTATGATACGCAAGGATATTTAAAGTAACTAAGCCTCCTTGGCACTACACTATTTTTTGGATCTCACTTATCAACCTTTACCTTATTTCTCCCTTTCTTGATTAAAGCACATTCAAGCTGGGTGCGGTTTTTATTCATTCATTTTTTTCACAACTTTTCTTTTCTCATTCTTTTTATACCACACCCAGCCTTGCATTCTTTTTTTACCCTTCATCATACTCACTTTACATCACAAACCCCTATAATAGCCACCCTCAACTTAGGCTATTTGCCTAAGTCAAAGTGCACAATGTCCAAGGAGGACCAGGGCCAAAATAGGTTCATTGTGATACAAATGGGAAGGTGATAGGTATAATAAAAAGAATAGACATTCAGGTTCAAAATCAGGATCAAGGGATATTATTCGCACATGGAAGGCCATTTAGGCTAAAAGTGGACTAATTTCAACAGCGACCTATGATCCTTTCCTAACCGCTATCCTACAACCAAGGCAAGACCAATCGGGAAAGTTTTGGATTTAACACACAATGGGAACTAGGTAGTATCTCACACAAAAAAGGCACAAAGGTACATCACAAACTACTACCCATTTAGTTCATGCAATTGTTTAGCAATGGTTATCATGTCACTAGTACTAATGCCATAACAAGATGCACAATGGTCACATATAAATGCATATCACATAGTTATAAAATAGACCTTTGGAGAGGTATTCAAAAATCAACAAAAACATGTTAACTGCCTAAGGTACTTGTTTTCTCCTAGTCAACTACAATATTTTACAACAAATCACAATACGCCTAAACATGCCGGCTCTACTAGGAATAAGACTTCAGGGAAAAGAGGCACGACAATAAAAACCCCAAGAGGACATCAACACCCACAAGTATCCCCACCCTCAACTTAAAATCATTCAATATCCCCAATGCGTCAAACTAAAACAAGAGAGTTAGAAACATACCTGTGTCACCATGGGTGCAAAGATCTGATGTCAATCACATAATACGAATACAAACAACAAAATACCTTAGGTTGCCTCCCAAGCAACGCCTGATTTAATGTCACGACACAACTAGGTTATCTTGACTACTCAGAATTCATCAAGATACCATAAAAAATCTTCATCCTTTATCCCTCCACTTAGACGATTTGAATTGTCGGTCCATCTTTTGATCTTTACATCTTTTAGGTGCGTTGGGAGAATGTGAGAGCATGATAAGGAAAGATCTATCACGCCACTTCGAAGACTTGAACTGCTTTCCCAATTTTGCACCAAACTTTCGTGTGGGCTCATTTGGCAATGGTGAGAATCTTAAAAATCCACTAAATGAACATCGATCTTTAAGATTCTTGGCCTTTAAGATTAGGGTTGTATTATACCCTTTTGGTATGACAAACTCCAAAATGTAGGAATTTTCCTCCTCATTTCCAAAATTTATCATTTGCTTGGGTGATTTGACTTTCATCACATCGACCAAGCATAATGTTAAAAAATGATTTGAGTGAGGTCTTCTCCCTAATTTTAGAGTTGCATCCTTCTTGACCTCTTCACCCCAAATTTGGCTAGAGTCTTTATAAGAGATTGGCTTGGTTTATTCTTTTTCCTCTATCATCATTTCCTCAACCTTGGCATCATCTCTCATGGTTGGTTTGGTTGGTTGGGAAATCACTGAGAGTTGATCATCATCAATATCAACATCAATATAGGGTTCTTTCTCCTTATCTTCACACTCTTTCATTATTTTAAATGATTCCACAGACAAAATATCATCTAAACATAATATAGAAGAATGGTTTGAATAATTGACCTCTATATCTATCTCCTCATGAATGATTGGCTTCATTTCTTGACGAATATCACATATAATATCATACATTTTTTCTGGAGATCCAACATTCATTGAAACATAGCTTCAATGCCACTCTCACCAGTGCTTCGTTCTTCCTTTTCTTGACCATAAGACCTATCAAACTTATAAGAAGAACTAGAATTTGGTTTAGTGCAATAGGGGGTGGGGGCATTTGGGTAATCACTCTAATATACAATCATACTCCCGGTAGGATGGAGATGGTGCACACATCTCTCTGGGGAGCATATCTACAATCTTGCCAAAAGTGAGGTCCATCACAATATGGACATGGATCATCACGATAAGATTTTCAATCACCAAGCTCATGTTCATTCCACAATTCCATAGGAATAAGTAAACTAAAATAAAAATTTACCTAACACAAGAAATAAAATAACACTAAAAACAAATATTTACAAGTTTGACTTCAAGCAAGTAGGCTAAAATTTCAAACAAACTCAATACGCCAAATTGTTCCCCAGCAACGGCGCCATTTTTGATAACGCTCAACTTACACATCAATTTAGTGCAAGGCGATCGTCGTCAATATATTTACCCAACTTTGGAGTCGGGGTCGAATCCACGAGGAACAATGTGAGTGGCGATTAAACTAATTTGAAACTATAGCTACAAGTTGAATTTAAAAAAATGTTGCAAAAAGATAAAATGGGGGGTTTTATCAATCAAACAATAATTAAAGTTTCGACTTGCTTCAGAACTCAAAGCTAAAATTTCAATGATTCAAATCAATGATAAAGAGAAACTAGAGTTGTGATCACTATCATTATTAATACCCATTAAATAATAGCTGTAGTGTTAGGTTCTCGTAACTTGTGGGAAACACCAAACTATCAGTTTCGATAATCCATCGAAGTGTTTCTCAACCTACTTAGATGTTGAACTCGCTAATTCTCTTGAACTTAGGAAATGAATCTATTCATACTGATTTTATCTCAAGTTGATCAATCTTGTTCCAACATTAATCATTAGGTGGGAGCTTAACCTTCCCAAATCCTTGTTGATAATTCGCTACCTTTAGTTTATTTCTCAGTTCGAGCAAATCAACATAAGGCGGGATTTATTGTTTGCAACCAATAAATAACAATTATACCAAAGGAATTATTAAGATGTCTCCACAATCACTCAAACCCTAACCAACTATTAAATCCATGGGGGAATAATCATAGATCCCACAACCCTAGTTGTGGGTTTTAGTTCCACATGAGAAAGAAAGAGATAGAAACAATTATAATCATCATTCAAAGAAATTAAACTTACAAAACATGAAGTATGAAGTTGATTCTCTTCTAAGTTCAAGAGAAAATTCCCACAACCAAATCAAAGAGTTGAAAAAATTGAATTCTAAGTTAAGAGAGCCAAAAAAAAAGTAAACTCCCTTGGAATAAGTTTCAGATGTTCCGCCCCTTATGATTAGAAAACCCTAACATATGCTTTAAATTCTTCATCCTAATTATGGAAACAAAATCACAGATCACAGTATTTTTTCGGACAGACGACGACGTGTGTGATGGTTTATCAGGAGTCTGATGCCTTATCAAGAATGTCGTCAGCTCCTCTTCACATTTGAACAAGTTTTGTCTTCAGTTGTCGATGAAGCCTGGCGGCTTATAGGACATGTGATGAATTATCAGAATTGTTGTTGCTTCTTCACTTCAAGTTCTCAAGCACTGCCTAAGCCTAACGATGAGCGTGCCGCCTTAACACAACTCTGACGGCCTATCACAGGTTGTTATCACTTCTTCTAGCTGAATCTCATTATATGTCTAAGGATGACGTCAACTCTGATATCTTATAAAAAGGCTGACGACTCATCAGACAAGTCGTCAGCTATACTTCCCTCTCTACTTGCTAAAAAAATAACTCTTTTACTTCTATTATTGCTGGTTCTCTTGCATCTTGACTTTTACTACACTATCAAAGAGAAAACAATAAAAAATGACAAAAGTAGCTTAAGACTTTGCAATTATTCTCAGTTAAAAGCCTCATACGTGTTAGCATATGCTCACATATCACGAGTCAACCAAAAAATATTTAGGTATCTTCTTTTCTTCTAGCATACATCTCGCCATCTCCATCACGGTTATGTTTTTTCTCTCAGAACCCTCATTCTGGGTCCGAGTGTAGGTCACAGTAAATTGTTGTTGAATTCCCATATCTTTACAATACTTATTGAACTGATGCGAAGAATATTTAGTTCCATTATCTGACCTGACATACTTCAACGGAAACCACTCTCCCTTTCTACCATAGCCATGAATTCTTTGAAAATATAAAATACTTGAACTTTGCTACTTAAAAAATAGACCCATGTCATTTGAGTTAGATCATCTATAAAGAGAATAAAACATTTATTTCCACTAAAAGAAGTCTTCCTCATTGGTCCACATATATCTGTATGAACTAACTCTAGCTTTTTCTTCGCCCTCCAATGACTTCCTTTAGGAAAGGATCGTCTATGCTATTTACCAAATTGACATGACTCAAAAACATCTTGAAACATGTCAATTTTGGGTACATCAAGCACCATACCTTTGGATTGCATATACACCAATGAGCTACCGTTGTAATGACCGAACCTTTTGTGCCAAAACCAAGTGTCACTCATTTCAACATTGAAAGAGGAACTTTTAGCAGAACAATATAAAATTGGAAAGTAAGTGCCAATCATTCTAATTTTAGTTATTTCACATCCTTTAGGATCATAAATGACCTATTTTTTATCTGTAAAATTATGTGAATAATTATTGTGTAGCAACTGAGCAATACTTAACAAGTTTTGAGTCAAGCTTGACACAAAAAGAAGATCATTTATGATTTTCATACCTTCGACATGTGCCTTGTGCACACACTATCGACATACCAATTGTCTCGATCAACATGTGATGTGTGCGAAGCCATGAATAGATCCTCCTCTAATTTTTTAACTTGGTGATCTTCCGTAAGATTTACTCGTTGGGAAGACTAACCACTTTGAGCTTGCTTTTGTCCGTAATACTTCTCCAAGTGTCCATACTTCTTACAATATCTACATTGAATAGGAGACCTCTTGGACTTCCACCAAAAATATTTCTTCTTTAAGTGGTTTGTCTTCTTACAAACACCACAAGGTGAAAATTTTCCTTTCCTCGATGATTCACCTTGGTATCCATAAGATTTTTCCTATCCGGAGTGGTCTAAAGAAACTTTTTTTCCTTCCTTTTGTTGCTTGAATTTATGATTTACTTGAAAGGCATCTTTAATTATCCCTTCACTTCTCATAATTACCCGTTTCTCTTAAATTTGAAATTTAGAGATCAGCGCAGCTATTGAAAGCATAGTCAAGTCATAAGACTCTTCAATAGCTGAGATTTTTTATTCAAACTTTTCCGGAAGGATGAACATGATCTTCTCAACAACTTTCTGATCAAGAAAGTTTTCATCATGTATCCTTATTTGGTTCGCAATATCCATTCCTTCACAGTATCCGAATCTTTTATCTTCAAGATCTCAAACTCCCTTTTCAAATCTAAGACCTTAACAGACTTAACTCTATTGCTGCCTTCAATCTCCTCCTTTATCTTATCCCAGGATTCTTTAGCTGTCTTACAAGCCATAATCCTTGTAAATAACACTTCTGTAAGGCTTGAATGTATGCAGGAGAGAGATCTTGGAGATATAGTCACCAACTCATCATACTTTTTCATTTCATTGAGAGTTGCACTGTCTCTCACTGCCTGGAAAGTAGGTTATCCTCTCTCAATGACATCCCACAAGTTGAGAGACTTCAAATAAGCCTTTATTTTAATGGCCCAAATATGGTAATTCTCCCCCCAAAAAAGTGAAGAACCTATTGTTGGTTGATTTTCAGGTGCCATATTTTAAGAAAATAGATACAAGAAAAAGAGCTAAAAATAAGATGTCCCAATCAACAAAAAAAATATTTAGATCCCATAAGAAATGAGCTCTTATACCATGTTAAAAGAAAGACAAGAAGAACTAAGAAGCAACAAGATGAAACAATAACAAAATAGAGCTGTAAATTGCTGCCAGAAAACAAACTGTAGAGAAAGAAGAAGAGCTAAAACTTATTGAGTACTCTATTTATTTCTCTTGGTAGATCATTACATAGACTACACACACACACATATATATATAGTGTGTGTGTGTGTGAGGAATACAGACTACAAAATAATAAAAAATATCTCACACAATACTAAGTACATATGTGGCCAACTAATCACCACTCATTTTAAATAAAAGACTTATCTACTATAGAAATATCTACTAACTAGGAGTTTTTAGAGAAATCTTAATTTCCTAACAAGGACGACTTAAAAATTTCTTTGTTCTAGTTTGACAAGGTTCTTTTTCTTTTCCCATTTGATGTCCGGCGTTTGTGGCTGGAGGAAGTTAACCACACCCTACCAAAAATAGCCTCATTCCTATGGCTAAAAGTAGATGCTCTAATTTAAGATGGAAAATTCTTTACCATTTCACCACGATAATACAAAATTTCTCCTCCAAAAATTTTGCCTTCTCTCCAATTTTACTTCTTAGACAAGTAATTTGACACATGGGATTTTCTTCCACATAGATTAGACCGCACAAATAACCAAAACCAACTCTTTTATTTAGTATATTTTAAAATGGTTCTTTATTCTTACAGGTTCCAGGTTGCTTTTTGATAAATATAAAATAATGAAATAAAAAATAAAGGAGACAAGTGAAATGGAGGAGACCATCTTGTAAGTCTTAACATTTTATTAATAAACAATGAGCCGGTGATAGGAAACCTCTATTTAATTCTGAATATTGGGGCATGATTGATTGTACAATATATTGTACAAATTTCTTTCCCTTATTTGTACCTTATTAAATGTACATAATATTCTAGCTGATACTTAGGGATTTAGATATCTAGTTACTTTAGTTAGCCTTCTCCTTACTAGTATTTATATCTTTGTAACCCTTGGATAATATACAAGTCTAATAATACTACTCCTTCTTCATATCTCGAACCTTTATGGCATCAATGGTGAATCCAAGTGATTCTATTATTCCTTCTAATAACATCAGCCATCAGGTGCAATTTAACCCAGTTTCTAATTTTCGCTAAAGCTTACTGGTCCAATGAATTTTGTCATTTGGAAAGCGCAAGTCGAATCTATCATGTCCCATCATGATCTCTACTGCTATATCGATGGAACCTTGACAACACCATAAAATGGTAACCCTCAACAACTAAGAGGTACCCAATCCCAAGTACAAACTCTCATTTTGCCAAGACTAGTTGATTCACAATACCTTAATGACATATGTTGATCCTACAATCACGTCTTCAACCGCCAAAACATCAACCTCAAAGAAAGTGTGGGACACACTGCATAACCTGTATTCTAAAAAATCACATACAAGGGGTTTTTGTACGACCCCATAGAATTCCTGGCTTAATTCAGTCCTTTAAGCTTTTTAAGGGTCCCAGACTTAGAAAATTCTAGCTAAGTATTCGGACTTAGTTTATTTTAAGGCCTTCAAAAGTTGGCAATCTTATTTTGCGACATTAAAATCTTTTAAATGCCTATATCTTAGTTAATTCATGATTAGGAAGGTCAATAGGTGTTTTCGGACAAGTTTCAGATTTTTTAGACCTCGTTTAAACCATGTTTTGAATCCCAAAGCAGTGGACCAACACAATCTTGGCACGTCGCATCTCCAATCGTGTAGCTTTATATTTTCCCTAGCTACCAGCGTGCCATTACAGTGACCCAACATGATCTTGGTGCGACACGTTGGATATCGCATTGATGCCATCGACGCACTGCGTCGGATATCACATTGGTAGATCAGTTTTGCTCATTAAAACACCACATTCTTGAGGGTATTTAGGTCTTTTTCCTTGGCCTTCATCTACCATAACAAGAAATTTAGCCCCTTTAGAGGCATAATACAATCATTATTCATGAAATCCTCAAGAACAAAACCCTAGGGCTGTCAATTCAAGAATCAAATTCAAGAGATTTCACCATCAATCTTTCCTGAAATTCTTCAACATGGTATCTAAAGTATTCATCAAAGGGTCCCTTCCACCCTTGGAGTTCAAGAAACTTCTTTCAAAAACATGAATTGTGATTTCCATGTTGTGGGTTTGAATGTAATCATGTTGATGTTATGGAATGGATTCCAAGTTGAAATTTTCATGTGTTTTTTGATATTATGATAGAATGTAAGTTGAAATTTGATTCTCTTATATTGAAAACCTTGAATTTTGAAGTCATGATGTATTAGCATTGTTGATCATGCCCAAGTATAAAGATATGCTTATCATGTGTTTGATAAAATGCTAAATAGATACTATGGTACTTTTATGATTCTTTGATGGTATAAATGATGAACTTATGCTATACCCACATGTTCATAATGTCTTCCATTTTAAATCTATACCATGTATGTGTTTGCTGAAATGCCTCATAAGATCGTATTGTGAGTTGTTGACTATTGTCAATTATTCAAGAATTATCATGTCTTATTATTTTCATGCTATCGAGTACTGGGGGTATTTAATACCCGACAATTTAGCTGTGTTCCTAGAGCCAGTGTTAGTTACAGAATAGTCTCAATCATCTCACGATCAGTAGTACTCCAGTTTAATTACAAAACTCAGGAAAACTCAGTAAACTCAGTATCAATCCAGCCCTATTCAGTATTTAGTTCAGTTAATCAGTACAATCAGTAATAGATCAGTCCAACCTAGAATAAACTAGGAAATCATTCAGTGTCTATTCAGTTGAGAGTAGGATTCAACACCGAGTTAACCAAGGGTAGGGACTCACCTTCCAACAGAGGTTGTGATCCTTAGAAACAGTTCTTGTGTTCCAAAACTACGTAGCTAGAGTAGGTTAAGACATTAAAATCTGCTAGTTGACTATTGATGAGGTGGATTAACCTGATATTTAAGGGTCCCACTGTTCTCATTTGAGAACCTACCAGATGAGGGTATCTCTTCAGTGTCTTTACCCGAGGCACGGTACTGACACCCTTCCAACTGGGGTTATAGGTTGGGCCCTAAATCTATTATGAAAAAGGGGCATGTCGGTTAGATGATAACCTTCCATAGTCTCAGTCTCATTCTTCAGTAAAGAACTCTGATAGTTCTACTAATTTCAAGACTGTAAGATACAGTCACTCAGCTCAGTTTGGAACTCAGCTAGTTCCATCAGAAATAGAACTGTCAAATACAGTCACTCAGCAAATAGTATATCAGTTATCAGTAATCTGTGTTATTAGTAAACTTTGTATTCACAATCCTTATGAATTCATTTACAGTTATGTATTCATGTATGTATTCTCACGCAGTCATGTTCATCTTATTCAGTTAAGTCATAGTTCATTCATAAACCCTTGCATTCAGCCTTACCTCACTTTGCATACCAGTACTTTCACACGTACTAATGCATACCTTTCCTCTTGTGCTATGGTGTTTTATACCATAGGTTTGGATTCTCAGGTTCCCGATCATGCGTAGATAGATTCAGATTTAGCCATCAGTAGTAGACTAGCAGTGATTCCTCACTATTTGAGGATATTCTTTTAGTTCATTATCTCCTTACATTCAGTATTTCAGTAGATGGAGTTAGATGGGGGATTGTCCCATCAACTCCACAATTCAGACAATTCAATTTTAGAGGCTTTTCAAACTAGTTGTTCAGACGATATTTAGTATTTTAGATTCTGATGTTTTATCAAATTTTATTATTTTCTTTTCATTAGTATTACAATTTTGAACCTTATGGCATTTTATCCCATTATTCCACATTATATAGTGTTATTACTCAATTATTGTAGCAGGTACCAGTCATGGATTAATTTGTGGTCCTTCGAGATTATGAGTACCATGTAGCGTTTGTGGTAACAGACTCGGGGCGTTACAAACTTGGTATAAAATCCTAAGGTTCAATAGAGTACTAGGAAGTCTGAAAGCCACATCAAGTAGAGTATTTTGCATGGGTGTGTAGCGGGCCACATTTATGTACAGGAGGCTATGAGATGATTTAGGAACAGTTTCCCTTCTTTCAGTAGTTATGTCTTGGGAGCGAGCATAAGCTCCAGTTAAACTCTCTTTCTAATCCTAGTTTCTCTTTTATCTATAGAAAATGCCTCCAAAGAGGACTCAAGAAAGAGGAATGGGAGATCAGTCAGCCTCTCAGCCTGTTCAGTCAAATCCTTTTGGTGAACATCTCTCCTATGCTGAGTTCAGAGAAGCTTTCACCACCCTAGCTCATTCAGTTACTGCTCAGAATAAACGTCTAGCTACCATTTTGGCCAACCCAGTGGCTAATAATATAGTAGCTAGGATAGAGAAGTAGAAAAATAAGGAGAGAGAGAAGTAGAACACGAGATCTAAAATAGGTAGTTTCAACTTTGCTCAGCCTATGTCAGAGGGTGGGAATCTTTCTCAGTTCTACCCGAAATATTCAGTTTTAGGTCCATCCTCTGCTAGTTCTCCAATTCCAAAATTCAGAGATGACAATAGAGATAGGGCACCAGGCTCTAAGTCACAAGGTAGTGTCAGCAGCGCCCGAACTAATCCTCTTTATCAGACTTGTGGCAAGAACCATTAGGGTATTTGCAGAGTAGGCAGTGTGTTTGTTTTGGATGTGGCAAGCCAGACCGCAGAGTCATAGATTGTCCCTAGTCAGGTTCTCAAGGTCAGCAAAATCGTCCTCCATCTCAATTCAATTGCCCGAATCAGCAGAGTGCCTCATCCAATTCCACCAGTCCCGAAAGGATCAAGAAAGTTCTCCTGATGTGGTCACCGGTACATTACAGATCTTTCATTTACATGTTTATGCTTTGCTAAATCCAGGAGCTTCCTTGTCTTTTGTTACTCCTTATATATCAGTTGATTTCAGAGTTAATCCTGAAATTCTAGCAGAGCCTTTCTCAGTCTCAACCCCAGTGGGTAAACCAATCATAGCCCAGTGGGTATACATGAACTATCCGGTTATGGTATCTCAGAAAATAACTTCAGCATACTTAGTCAAATTAGAGATGACTAATTTTGACAGCATTCTCAGCACGGATTGTCTTCATTCCTACTATGCTTCAGTCGACTGTAAAAATAGAATTGTCCAGTTTCAATTTCTTAATGAACCCGTCCTAGAGTGGAGGGGTAGTACTTCAGCATTTAGGGGCCAGCTTGTTTCTTACTCTCGGGCGAGAAAAATGATATCTAAGGGATGTGTCTATCACCCTGTGCGAGTCAAGGACTCCAGTTCAGAAATCCCTACTCTTGAATCATGTCAGTAGCATGTGAATTCCAAGATGTATTTCCCAAAGATCTTCCCAAAATTTCTTCCGAAAGGGAAATTAATTTTAGAATTGATCTTCTCCCAGATACTCAGCCCATCTCTATTTCTCCATATAGAATGGAACCTACAGAACTTACAGAATTGAAAGAACACTTGAAGGATCTCCTATATAAGGGATTCATTAGACCCAGTGTGTCCCCGTAGGGTGCACCAATTTTATTCGTGCATAAGAAAGATGGTTCTCTCTGAATGTGCATAGACTACTGTCAGCTCAATAAGGCCACAATCAAGAAAAAATATCCCCTTCCTAGAACCAATGACTTCTTTGACCAACTTCAAGGTGCTAGTTACTTTTCAAAGATAGAACTCAGATCAGGCTATCATTAACTCAGAATCAGTGATTGTGACATCCCAAAAAAGCTTTCAGAACTCAATATGGTCACTTTGAATTCTTAGTCATGTCCTTTTGTCTTACAAATGCCCCAACAACCTTCATTGACTTGATGAACCATGTTTTCAAGTAGTACTTGGATATGTTGGTCATAGTCTTCATAGATGACATCCTGGTTTACTTCTATAGTGAACATGATCATGTAGACTATCTCAGAATAGTATTGCAGACTCTCAGAAATCATCAGTTATTTGCCAAATTTATTAAGTGCAAAATTTGGCTAAGGTCAGTAGCATTCCTTGGCCATATCGTTTCCAGTGAAGAAATTAGAGTTGATCCCCAAAATATCAAAGTAGTAAGAAAGTAGCCTAGACCTATCTCTCCATTATATATCAGGAGTTTCTTGGGTTTGACTAGTTATTACCACAGGTTTTTTGAGGGATTTTTAACTATTGCATCCCCCATGTCCAGATTGACTCAGAAAAAAGTCAAATTTCAGTGGTTAGATACATACCAAAAAAGTTTTCAGGAGTTGAAGACTCAATTCACCTCAGCTCCAGTTTTGACTCTTTCAGACGGTTCAGATGGGTTTATGGTATACTGTGATACATCCAGAGTAAGTTTGGGTTATGCCCTCATCCAATATGGTAAGGTCATAGCCTATGCCTCTAGACAACTAAAGCCCGATGAGAAGAACTATCCTACTTATGACCTTGAGTTAGCAGCAGTAGTCTTTGCCTTAAAGATTTGGAGGCACTACTTGTATGGGGTGTATGTAGATATGTTCACAGATCACAAAATCCTTCAGTATATGTTTTCTCAAAAGACTTAATCCTCCTTCAGAGAAGGTGGTTGGAGTTTTCGAAAGACTATGATATGAGAATTCGGTATCACCCGGGAAAGGCCAATGTAGTGGCTGATGCTCTCAGTAGACTGTCTATGGGTAGTGTCACTCATGTTGAGGACAGTAAGAAGAAGTTAGTTCAGAAAGTTCATCGGCTTTCCCGACTAGGTGTCCACTTAGTCGATTCAGTAGAAGGTAGTGTGTGGGTTCAGAATAGTTCAGAATCATCTCTAGTTTCCAAAGTAAAGGAAAAATAGGATAGAGATCCTAGTTTAGTCAAGCTAAAAAAGTCAGTCAGAGATCAGAAGGTGGAGGTTTTCTCCCAAGGGAGAGATGGTGTTCTGCATTGTCAGGGTCATCTATGTATGCCAGGTGTTGATGACTTAAGACTGCAAATTCTTGCAGAAACCCATGGTGCATGCTACTCTATTCATCTGGGGGCCACTAAGATGTACCACAACTTATGGAAGATCTATTGGTGGAGTGGGATAAAGAGAGATATTGCAGAGTTCGTGGCTAAGTGCTCGACATGTTAGTAGGTTAAGATTAAGAATCAGAAGCCTAGTGGGTCCATGCAAGAGTTTAGTATTCCTACTTGGAAGTGGGAAGAAGTGAACATGGACTTTGTGACGGGTTTGACTCATACTCATCGTTAGCATGATTCAGGTTGGGTCATTATAGATAGGATGACCAAATCATCTTATTTTCTTCCAGTTCATACCTCTTATTCAGTCGAGGATTACACCAAACTCTATATCATAGAGTTGGTTAGATTACACGGTGTTCCATTATCCATTGTCTCAGATAGAGGTACCCAGTTCACCTCTTATTTCTGGAAAGTGTTCCAAAAGGGTCTTGGTGCGAGAGTTCATCTCAGTACAACCTTTCATCCCCAGACAGATGGTTAAGAAAAAAGGACTATTCAAACTTTGGAAGATATGCGGCAAGGGTGTGCGATAGATTTTAAAGGTAGTTGGGATGACCACTTGCCTTTGATTGAGTTTGCATACAACAACAACTATTATTCCAGCATTCAGATAGCTTTGTTTGAAGTTCTCTATGGTAGGAGATGTAGATCTCCAATCTCTTGGTTCGAGAGGGGTGAGGTTGCAGTTGTAGGGCCTGAACTAGTATTTGATACCTTAGAAAAGGTTTAGTTGATCACAAAACGGCTTAAGACAGCTCAGAGCCGACAAAAATCGTACGCAGATGTGTGCAGGAAAGATCTCGAGTTTGAGATTGGTGACTTTGTGTATCTAAAAATCTGTACCATAAAGGGAGTGAAGAGGTTCGACAAGAAGGGAAAGCTCAGTCCCCGATATATCGGCCCCTTCAAAATTCTCAGTCGCTTCGACAAAGTAGCTTATGAGCTTGAATTGCCTTCAGATCTATCTTCAGTCCATCTAGTGTTTCACGTCTCCTTGCTTAAGAAGTGCATAGGTGACCCAGTAGTCGTAGTCCCTACAGAGGGCTTAGATATTCAGAACAACCTCTTTTTCGAAGAGATCCCAATTAAATCCTTGACTATCAAATTTGCAGACTGAGGAACAAAGAAGTCCCTCTTGTAATTTATTTCTTTCCTAGATTGTTTGTTTAGAAACAATATTGATCTGAGTTAACTTCAAGTTTGGGATAACTCAAAGTGGGTTCAACAGTCAAGGGTGATTGTTGAGTTTTAGGAATTAGAGTTTATGATTCCTAGTTGTTGAGTTATAGGAATTAGAGTTTATGATTCCTAGTTATTGAGGTTTAGGAATTAGAGTTTATAATTCCTAGTTGTTGGTTACAAGAGTTTTGTAATCGGTCATTGTTAAGGCTCAACGTTATTTAGTAAAGTTGGGGTTAAATCTTGTAGAGGTACAGATCGTGGTTTTTTACACCTTTTTGAGACGGGTGTTTTCCACGTAAAAATCATTGTGTTCTTTACTTCCTGTTTTACTGCTTCCTTGGAATACGTCAGGCAACCCGTTCCATCCATAGATAACTCTTACGTTTAAGTCACTGGTTAGTAGGGTACGTACTCTAACAAGTGGTATCAGAGCCAGGTTGTCTTAAAAAGGGATAACACCTATGACAAAGATCAATATGATGAATTCCGCACCACCTACTGGTCACAGTGAGGGTCAATACACTATTAGACCTCTACTCTTTGATGGTTCTCACTTTATTTAGTGGAAATCTAGGATAAAAACATTTATTTAAAGGGAAGACTACGAGTTATCGGATAGGATCACTGATGGTCCTACTATTCCAATGAAGTTAGAAGATGGTGAACAGGTCAAGATGGTAAGAAGTGAGTTTACCTCTGATGACTTAGGGGCATTAAATAAAAATGCTAAGTCTAAGAACATCTCAGTCTGTGGACTAAGACCGTCTGAATACAATAGCGTGTCAAAATGTACCACTGCTAAGCAAATCTGAGATGCACTAGTCAATGCACATGAGGGTACCTCTCAGGTAAGAAAATTTAGGATTGCTCTTCTCTTTACTGAATATGAAGCTTTTAAGATGAAGGAGAATGAAATACTACATAAAATGATGACAAGGATTACCGCCTTGACAAATGAGTTGACTTCTTTGGGAAAAGTCATCACTGTTGAAGAACAAGTTGAAAAGGTGTTAAGGGTGCTACCAAAATTAAAATGGAATGTTAAAGTGACTGCTATTAGGAAGGCAAATAAGTATCTCACAGGTATGACACTAGATGAACTAGTAGGGAATCTGAGAACTTATGAAATGAAAATTGATGGAACTAAAGAGCTAGCAGCCCCTGAGAATACTTTAGCTCTGAAGGGATCTTATAGTGATGAAGAAATTGAACTTTATGAAAGACAAGTTGCCTTTATAGATAAGAAATTCAGAAAATTCTTCAAAAAGAAAAAGGGAACATATAGCAAAAAATATTCCAATGACAATCCAAATGGATGCTACAAGTGTGGTAAGACTGATCATCAATCAGGAATTGTCCTGTCTGGGAAATAGAACGGAGAAAGGAAAGGGCTGAAAAGGAATTGAAAGAAAAAACCAAAAAGAGGGAAGAATATGCAATGATAGCATCTTGGGGATCTGACTCAGATGATGATGAAGTTGATGAAACAGCACTCATGGATCTTGGAGGTTCAAGCTTGGAGAAAGATGATGATGCTTTTGAGGTAAGTATACTTGAGCTTAAAGAAAAGTTGCATTTATTTTCTAAAACAAAACTTATTTCCTTAATGAGTGCTTTAATTGATGATAACTAAGAATTAACTTCTAACAGGGATGAGTTATTCAACAAGCTTGCAAGTCTCAAGTTTGATTTTATTGATCTAGAAACTTGTAAGAACACTGTTGAAAAGGAAAACTGCACTCTTAAGGAACATGTTAGCAGACTTGATTCATAAAACCTGACCCTCAAATCTGAAATCTTGAAACTGACTATTTTTGAAAAAGAAAAATGTCAAAAGTGAGGAACAAGAAAAAATTGAGTCTGAATTGACTAAGATTAAACATGAATACTTTAGAAAAGGTTAGTCAATTGAGTCAAGAAGTTTCTAAATTGAAACTTGATCTTGAAAGAGCTAATAGATGCACACATTCTTCAAGAATTGTTCATAAGTTAGGTCAAAGAATTCATAATGAAAAGTCTGGGTTGGGCTTTTATAAAAGTTCTAATGCTATTAAAGATCTGTGTTATATTTGTGGTAACCAGGGGCATCCAACCACTAAATGTTCAGTTGCAGCAAAAAGTAAATCAAGAAGCATAAGCCTTGCTAAAATATTTGATTCCATGTTAGCACAAGCTAACAAGAAGGTCAAATCTGGTCAGAGAAACAATTCACATAACTTGTTGCCTCGATGGGCTGGAAGGAACCTCATACATCCTTTTTCTCATAAGAAAGGACCCAAGCTTATCTGGGTGCCTAAAGTTAACCCCTAATTTGTTTTGCAGGTGAGAGTGAAAAGAGGCAAGAAAATTTTTTACATGGATAAAGCTTGCTCAAGGTATAAGACTAGAAGCAAATAAAGTTTCTTTCACTCACCACATTTAAAAGGGTTATGGATCTTTTGGAGATGGCAAAAAAAAAAGGATGACAGTGAAACTGATGAGCATGCATAGGAACATGTTGTACCACCTGGTTCAAATATTGTACAGACTGAGGGAATATTGACAGGGGGAACAACAAATTAAGAAATTGATGCATCAATAACACCAACACAAGCTGATGATAATTTTATTGGTAATTCATAAGAATTGGTGTTGTCACAAGAATCTTGAGATATCTTATGGGAATCAAGGGCTTGAGACTATGGTATTCAAATGAAAGTAATTTCACTCTTGAGGGATATAAAACTGTTTACTATATGGGTTACTTAAATGACTGGAGAACCACCAAATCCACTAAGTAGAGAGCATTTTGAAAGAAATAGGTTAGATTTGGGGATGATTAAAATTGCATGAACTCCCCTCAATGATTGACTAGAATAACCATTTTTCTTTTAAATCTTATTAGCTAAAATATTATTCTATGTAGTCTTGCACATTTAGTTGTGTGTCCCAATTCCAGATTTTTTACTCTTCTAACCTAATTTTGTATTAGATTGTGTAGAAAATAGGTACAAGCAAGAAATTGTGACCACAAAGTTCTTCTTATCAGGTATGCTCTACACTGACATAAGCATAGGATTTCTAAGTTGAAACAGTTGAGCACACTTGTTCCATCTTCATCCCCGCCTTGTCCTATGATGCTGACGAATTGGTTGACCAAATTTTCTTTGACTCTCTCCAAATGCTTGTGCACAAATGTGTTAATTCTACACTAGAAATTCCTTCTTCTCTCTCAACTAAAATATTAATTTTTGTATCATGAATTTTCCAAACTTGATCTTCAATCACATGCAACATATATTTTTGAAGAATGAAAAGGGACATGCTCTCCCTTTTAGTTCCTAATTAGCTACTTTTTTGGGGACGTCTTAGTCCTAGTTCAGGTTTGACTTATAAAAAAACAATGGATGTTCTTGAGCTAATGAATCATGCTGCTATGCCTGTTTCAATAAGGAGGGCTAACACTCATTTAAAAAAAAAATTAATAATAAAGAAATGATTTAGCTGAAAAAAATCTGAACTAGAAGTTACACAAGGCAGTCATGAATTGGAATAAGAGGTCCTTAAATCTAGGATCATGACTTTGAAGCTTGACCTTTATTGATAGAGTAATGAAAATATTGAAGTCATTCGTCAATTGACACAATTTATATCACCTGTTCCACCTTTCTCATCAGCTCCTCACTATTTGTATCCTTAGCCATGTCCCACTTTTATACCGTATTCTTTTTCGATTAATGCTTAGTTGTTTTGCTTTGTTCAGTACTAGCTTAGGTTTAATGTGGAACATGCTCTGTCAGTTAAATGGATTGGTTATCTTTGCTAAATTGAATCATATTTTTGCTCTCTTTAATACATTACTATATTGGCTAAATTCTTTGTCTGATTGTTTATAGTATATTATTGCATTAAAAATGGTTTTTCGATGATGCCAAAAGGGGGAAGATAAGAGGGGTGCAATGTTTATAACCCATTGACTAACTTGTTTCATTCTAGTGTTTTATACTTTAGTGCCTACAGGTGAAGATGTTTGAATGCACAAAGACAAGAGGTTTGTCATCATCAAAAAGGGAGAATTTATTGGGTACGATGTGGTTTTGATAATTGACAAACTGACAAAGTGATATAAAACATGTCAGTCAAGATGGTTCACAGACACACTGTCTCATGTAGCTGAA
This sequence comes from Capsicum pubescens, assembly GCA_030864215.1. NCBI lineage: Eukaryota > Viridiplantae > Streptophyta > Magnoliopsida > Solanales > Solanaceae > Capsicum > Capsicum pubescens. The sequence goes on from CM061544.1 coordinate 340,719,716, forward strand.
ACTTGTAGCAAAATCATCGATGACTAAAGAAAAGCGTGTAAAAATCAAGGAAAGACCAGATGGGTGTTTAATTCAGATAAACTCAAGGAAATAAATATGTACCGATTTAAAGAGTTGGAGTTTGACTACAACACTAAGGATACAAGAGTTGGAATTGAAGAAGGAGTCTCACTTGAAGTAGAATTCTATGCAATGAGAGTTCTGATTAAAGGAGGAGTTTGAAATAAAGAATGACTCTTTGGAGAGCTGTGCTTAAATAGAAGATGTATTATTTAGAATAACTTGCACACTTACAGAGAGAGAAAAGGCTAAACACGAGCAAATTGAGAAAGTTCATAATTGAGAGAATTTTGACTGAAGATTCAAGTGCTGCCAGGACAAAGGAACAGATTGACGAACCTGTTTCACAGGATAGAACTTTACAGTTCATGAGTCAGTTTAAATGTATTGTTCTTATTGAGTTTTAATTTATTTCTTTCCTAGATTGATTGTTTAGGAACAATACTGAGCTGAGTTAACTTCAAGTTTGGGATAACTCGAAGTGGGTTCAACAGTCAAGGGTGATTGTTGAGTTATAGGAATAAGAGTTTATGATTCCTAGTTATTGAGGTATAGGAATTAGAGTTTATAATTCCTAGTTGTTGGTTACAAGAGTTTTGTAATCGGTCGTTGTTGAGGCTCAGAGTTATTTAGTGAAGTTGGGGTTAAATCCTGTAGAGGTACAGGTCATGGTTTTTTATACCTTTTTGAGCCGGGTGTTTTCCATGTAAGAATCATTGTGTTCTTTACTTCCTGTTTTACTGCTTCCTTGGAACACGTCAGGCAACCCGTTCCATCCATAGGCAACTAGTCAGTAGGACACGTACTCTAACAAAGAATCTGTAGGATGATCGAAAGATTGCCAAATTGTGCGATTGACTTTATCAAGGAGCACGAGATTCCCCGTTTTTGTCAATTTTAAACCAGAAGCAGATTTTTCTGTAGTATTAGTGGACCAAACAAGAGTGCCATCAGAGTCTGCCAAAACCAAGTTACCATCTTGGTCTAGTTGCAAGGTTGCATTGGCTTTCACTGGGTGGTCTCGATTAGCAGACCTAACTGATTGGGACACCATTAACTTCCTCTCAATAGAGGGGGAGCGATAAGGGAATGCAATGAAGATACCAAGAAAGCATTCAGCTCTTTCTTCCTTGCAATAGAAGCCAAAGAAATGATATTTAGTTCCATCATTTCGACTCAGAAGAATGGGTGTAAAAAAAGATAAGCCATATGTGGAATCAGCAGTGGACGAAAACGGCCTGTTTGTCCAGGAAGTTGAAAGTCCAGCAGTAGAATTCAAAAGACTGGGATTTAGGAACCAAGAAATTAACTGGGATGAAGCGGACCGTGATGATAACAATTGGAGATAAATGATGAGTAGGATAGTAAAATAGAATCTCTTCTCTGCGGACATTGCTTTCAAAACTGAAGCTTAAAAAAAAGTTCAAACTCTGGGCCAAATTAGCTAGCTACTTCCACTGTGTTATACTAATGCTTGCTATTCTGCCTGTTTCTTAGAATGTGTCTCTTTGGTCAATATAAGAGATCTGCCTAATAAAAAGTTTTTTATTCTCCATGTAGTATTTTATCTACTTTCAACAATCATTTTTTATTTACCTAAAACTGAATGTATATCTGGATATTCCCTTCCACAGAGCACACGTGAAGCATGCATATGATATTCAAATACTTACAGTATTTGTTGGCTTTTATATATACGTATGATTTAAAGGGGAAGACAGTGGTGTCTTCCTTTTTCCTCCTATTATATTTTATAAGGGTTCTTTATTCTTACAAGTTCCAGGTTGTTTCTTGATTATTATCAAATATATATATATATATATATATATATAAAAGAGAGTGGCATATCTTAGTGGCCTCTAAATCTATTTATCTTTTTTTTTTTTTTTTTGGATATTTATTGAGTTTTCTCCTTATTTTAAATATTTGTGTGTTTAAAGAAAAATTAAAAGTCACCACATTTAAACTCTATTTATTTTGTAATAACAACAACAACAACAACAATTTATTATGTAATAAAAGAAAAAAAATGTTTGAGGTAACTCATCTATTTAATTTCTACTAATAATATTTGTAACTCTCAAGTTATTCATGATTTTATAGTTATAACCCCTAAATATTTAATACAAAAGTTAATGATGCCTTATGGTATTCATTTATTTTTATGTATATAAATTCATATTTTTTGTTTCATGAGATGATATCCAAGGTTACCCTACATTTTCACTATTATATATATGCTTTTGTTTGTCTTGGAAAGAAGAAGATGACTTTTGAATGGTGATAGAATTGTGGAAGTAGATATCAAAATATTTATGTATTCATTCCGTTTTTCTTTCTATAGACGTTCATATGTTTTATTTCATGCGATTTTACCCAAGGTTATCATTCATTTTCACTATGATGTTTATGTTTTTATTTCACTTGAAAAAGAAGAAAATGCTCTTAAATGGTGAAAGGGTTGTGGAAGTGGATATCGGCAAGAGCTCGAACATTTGATTTCAGCTTTCTTTTTATTTATCAACTAATGTTTAAAAATATAATAATATGTGTATTGTCTTATTTCTATATCTATATATGATGCCTCTTAAGTTCAATTTTTAAGTCTACAATTTTTTTTGGTTAAATAAATAACTTTGTAGTTGAAAATTTGCTAATTATCAATTAAGTTTTTTAATTTATAATTGATTTTTTTAGGCTTGTGGAAGTACATACCGAAACATTAATGTATTCATTTTGTTTTTCTTTCTAATGAAGTTCATATGTTTTATTTCATGCGATTTTATCTAAGGCTATCCTTCATTTTCACTATGATATTTATGTTATTATTTCACTTGAAAAAGAAAAAGATTCTCTTAAATGGTGAAAGGCTTGTGGAAGTGAATATCGGAAAGAGCTTGGATAATTATGCATTGGTTTCTTCTTTCTTTTTATTTTATAATTAATGATTAAAAATATAATAATATGTGTATTGTCTTATTTCTATATCTATATATGATGCCTCTTAATTTCAAGTTTTAAGTCTATAATTCATTTTGGTTCAAATGAATAATTTTTAGTTAAAAATTTACTAATTATTAATAATTTTTTAGGTGACTAGCTTATTTCCATTAATCACATGTAAAGCAATACAAAGCAATCAACATCCACCGATAGCTAAATAAATTTTAATAATTAAAATATATTTATTATTTGGTCTTAGTTATGGTTAAGTTTAGGACTATGAATAAATATGCATGACATAAAATTTGAGAAATATAAAGGAACATGGAGGCGAGGGAGGAAAATGAGGTACTTAATTCTAAAAATTTTATAAACGTGAGGTAATTATGAAATTTTTTATATACACGAAAAAGAATCATTAATGTTTTGTTCATTTTTTTATTTTTTTTATTTTTAATTTTTAAAAAATTGTGTATTTATCTGATTTTTTTTTTTAAAATTGTATACATAAAAAAGAAACCTTTATGTTTTATTTGTTTCTTCTTTTTATTTCTTTTTAACTTTGAGAAATAGTGTATTATCTGATTTATTTTTAATCATTATAATTACAAGAATAAATATTTTTCTCTTTACCTTCTAAAGTAGATGATTACACGTTGTTAACATATTTACTCTATGAATTGTACGTCTATTATATTGAGAAATTGAGTCTGTGTAATTATTTTTTTCGTATTTTTTAATTTTATATTCTTTTCATATAAAGATCTATCTATATATTATTTAATAAATTATTTATATTATTATGACCGCGCGAAGCATCGATAAATTAACTAGTAAAAAAATAAAAGGAGACGAGAAAAGGAGACCATCTAGTAAGTTAAAAAGTTTCATTAATAAACAACAATTCGGCTAAAAGGCAACTGCTATTTGGCAAGAGGTTCACACATTGTAAAACATTAATTCTATCATGCAACCTTATACAGGATTGTCACAAGAAAGGCAAGAAGAACTGAGAAGCAACAAGCTGAAACAGGAACAAATTGGAGCTGTAAATTGCTTCCAGAAAACAAACTGCAGAGAAAGAAGAAGAGCTGAAACTTGTTGAGTACTCTATTTATTTGTTTTGATAGATCATTACATAGACTCCACATAGATAGTGTGTGTGTGAGGAATACAAATCACAAAACAAGCAAAAATATCTCACACAATACTAAGTACATATGTGGCCAACTAACCACCACTCATTTTAAATAAAAGACTTATCTACTACAAAAATATCTACTAACTAGAAGTTTCTAGAGAAATCATAATTTTCTAACACTCCTCCTTAAGATTTTTCATTGAAACTCCGTACAACGTCCTTTGGAACTCAAACTTGTTGGTGGGAATAGCCTTGGTTAGAATATCGGCTTGTTGTTCTTTACTTCTACAATGCACCAGCTTAACTTCGCCATTCTTCTTGTCATCTCACAAAGCATGAAATCTGATGTTGATATGCTTCGTCCTTCCATGTTGCACAGGATTTTCAGCCATAGCAATGGCTGATTTATTGTCCACATAGATCATTGTTGGTTCTTTTGGCAAAAGATCCAATTCAAACAAGATTTTCCTTAACCAATTTTTTTTGATTTGTAGCAGATGCAACAGCCACATACTCGGCTTCAGCTGAAGATTTATCTACAATATCCTGCTTCTTTGTGCTCCAAGAAAAAAAGCTTGAACCAAATAAAAAAGAGTAACCAGATGTGCTTTTGTAATCATCCAAACATCCACCCCAATCACTATCTGAATAGCCAATAAGAGCTCTATTCTCCACACTTCTGTACCAAATTCCAATATCAGTTGTCCCTTTAATATACCTCAACACCCTTTTAGCAGCTCCAAAATGCTTGGTGCTGGGACATTACATATATCGGAACAATAAACTAGCAGCAAATATCACATCTGTCCTAGTAGAAGTCAGATACAACAAGCTTCCAATAAGGTTCCTATAAAGTTTTGAATTTGCCTGCTCTTCTCCATCATCCTTCATTAACTTTTTATTCACAACAAGTGGAGTTGCAACAGGTTTGCACTTATCAAGTTTGAACCTTTTTAAGAGATTCAAGGCATACCTTTTTTGGGACAAGAAAATTCCTTCACAAGATTGAGAAATCTCCATTCCCAAGAAGAACTTCACCTCTCCTAGATCAGACATTTCAAAAACTTTTAGCATCACATTTTTAACTTCTGGAACCGCAAAAGAATCTTCACCTGTGATCATTAAATCATCAACGTAAACGGATATCATTATCAACCTCCCATTAGCTTGCCTTTTGAATTATAAAGTACGCTCATTTAGACTTTTATTGAAGCCTTGAGACAACAAATGAGTATCCAGCCTACTATACCAAGATTTCGGAGCTTGTTTAAGGCCATAGAGAGCCTTTTTAAGATTATGCATCTGTCTTCTTCACCTGCAACTATAAAACCTTGAGGTTGTTCATTATAAATATCTTCTTCAAGAAATATATTTAGAAATGCAGATTTGACATCTAAATGGCAGATTTTCCACTTGTATTGTGCTGCAAGAACGACTAGAAATCTTACTATTTCAAGCCTCGTGACAGGAGCAAACGTATCTCCAAAGTCTACTCCAGGATGATGGGAATAGCTTTTAACTACATGTTTGGATTTATGTTTAAAGATGGAGCCATCTGGATTAAACTTCGTTCTATAGACCCATTTGACACCGATGACGTTATTTTATTCGAGCCTATCAATCGGCTCCCAAGTATCATTTTTATTAATCATGTCAAGCTCCTCTTCCATTGTAAAAATCTAAGCTTCAAGACTTTCTGCTTCATCAAAAGAATATGGTTACACAAGAGCAAAATTGCATTGCTCATAAACTTCAGCTAGTGACCTGGATTTCAAAACTAGAGAATCTGAAGTTAATTCAACATCTGAATTGTCCTCTTTTCCAATAATAGGACTGGAAGAAATATCACTCGTCTGTGGATTTAGAGCTGCAACCGAAGTACTCCCTTCTTGCTTTTTTACAATAATATCTCGATCCCAATCATAGTAGCTAGACTTATCCACCACAAGATCTCTACTAATAAGCACCTTCTTCGTACTAACATTGTACACTTTGTACCCTTTTGCAGTTGTGCTATAGCCCAACAAAATACAAAGTTCTACCTTATTGTCCAATTTCCCTCTTTTAGCATCTGGAACATAGGCATAACACACAGAACCAAATACTTTCAAGTGTCTCGCAGACAACTTTATACCCTTCCATGCTTCAAATGGTGTCATGTCTTGGAGTGCTCTAGTTTGTAACCTGTTCAGCAAATAGACAACAGTATTGACTGCGTCAACCCAAAAATATTTAGGAATCTTCTTTTCTGCTAGCATACATCTCGCCATCTCCATCACGGTTCTATTTTTTCTCTCAGAAATCCTATTCTGGGTTCGAGTGTAGGTCACAGTAAATTGTTGTTGAATGCCCACATCTTTACAATACTTGTTGAACTGATGCGAAGTATATTCAGTTCCATTATCTGACCTGACATACTTCAATCGGTAACCACTCTCCCTTTCTACCATAGCCTTTAATTCTTTGAAAATATAAAACACTTGAACTTTGCTACTTAAAAAATAGACCCATGTTATTTGAGTTAGATTATCTATAAAGAGAATAAAGTATTTATTTCCACTCAAAGAAGTCGTCCTCATTGGTCCACATATATCTGTATGAACCAACTCTAGCTTTTTCTTTGCCCTCCAATGACTTCCTTTAGGAAAGGATCGTCTATGCAATTTACCAATTTGACATGACTCACAAACATCTCGGAACATGTCAATTTTGGGTACATCAAGCACCATACATCTGGATTGCATAGACACCAATGATCTAAGTTTGTAATGACCAAACCTTTTGTGCCAAAACCAAGTGTCACTTATTTCAACATTGGAAGAGCAACTTTTAGCAGAACAACATAAAATTGAAAAGGAATTACCAATCATTATAATTTTATCTACTTCACATCCTTTAGGATCTTAAATGACACATTTTTTATCCTTAAAATTAAGTGAATAATTATCGTGAAGCAATTGTGCAACACTCAACAAGTTTTTAGTCAATTTTGGCACAAAAAGAACATCATTTATTATTGTTCATACCTTCAGCATGTGCCTTGTGCACACACTATCTACATACCAATTGTGTCAATCAACATGTGATGTGTGCGAAGCCATGAATACCTCCTCCTCTGATTTTTCAACTTGGTGATCTTCCGTAAGATTTACTCATTGGGAAGATTGACCACTTTGAGCTTGCTTTTGCTTGCAATACTTCTCCAAGTGTCCATACTTCTTACAATATCTACATTGAATAGGAGACCTGTTGGACTTCTGCCAACAATATTTCTTCTCTAAGTGGTTTGTCTTCTTAGAAACACCACAAGGTGAAAATTTTCCTTTCCTCAACGATTCACCTTGGTATCCACCAGATTTCACCTCTCTGGAGTGGTCTAAAGAAACTCTTTTGCCTTCCTTTTGTTGCTTGAATTTATGCTTTACTTGAAAGGCATCTTCAATTGTCCATTCACTTCTCATAGATACCGGTTGCTCTTGAATTTGAAATTTAGAGATCAGCGTAGCTATTGAAAGCATAGTCAAGTTATAAGACTCTTCAATAGCTGAGATTTTTGATTCAAACTTATTTGAAAGGCTGACCATGATATTCTCTACAACTTTATGATCTGGAAAGTTTTCATCAAGTATCCTTATTTGGTTCACAATATCCAGTCCTTCACAGTATCCGAATCCTTTATCTTCAAGATCACAAACTCTCTTTTCAAAATTAAAACCTTAACAGACTTAACTTTGTTGCAACCTTCAAACTCCTCCTTTAGCTTATCCCAGAATTCTTTGGCTGTCTTACAAGACATAATCCTTGTAAATATCACTTCTGTAAGGCTCGAATGTATGCAGGTAAGAGCTCTTGGAGATCTAGTCACCAACTCATCATACTTTTTGATTTCATTGAGAGTTGCATTGTCTCTCAATTCCTGGAAAGTAGGTTCTCCTCTCTCAACGACATCCCACAAGTTGAGAGACTTCAAATAAGCCTTTATTTTAATGGTCCAAATATGATATTTCTCCCCAAGAATATCGGAGGACCTATTGTTGGTTGATTTTCAGGTGCCATATTTACAACAAATAGATCCAAGAAAAGGATCTAAAAATAATGTGAACCAATCAACAAAAAATAGATTCAGATACCGTAAGAAATGGGCTCTAATACCATGTCAAAAGAAAGACAAGAAGAACTGAGAAGCAATAAGCTGAAACAACAGCAAAATAGAGCTGTAAATTGCTGCTAGAAAACAAACTTCTGAGAAAGAAGAAGAGCTAAAACTTGTTGAGTACTCTATTTATTTCTCTTGGTAGATCATTACATAGACTACACACACACATATATATATAGTGTGTGTGAGGAATACAAACCACAAAAAAATTAGAAATATCTCACACAATACTAAGTACATATGTGGCCAACTAACCACCACTCATTTTAAATAAAAGACTTATCTACTACAAAAATATCTACTAACTAGGAGTTTCTAGAGAAATCTTAATTTTCTAACAAGGATGACTTAGAAATTGCTTTGTTCTTGTTTGACAAGGTTCTTTTCCTTATTCCATTTGATGTCCGACATTTGTGGCTGGACTAATCCAAATTCGTACCGGAAAGTACCACTCTTGAGGGGGAAGTTAACCGCACCCTACCAAAAATAGCCTCATTTCTACGACTCAAAGTAGACGTGGAAAATTCTTTGCCATTTCACCACGATAATACAAAATTTTTCCTCCGCAAATTTTGCCTTCTCTCCAAGTTTATTTCTTAGAAAAGTAATTTGACACATGGGATTTTCTTCCATATGGATTAGACCGCACAAATAACCAAAAACAACTCTTGCATTTATTATATTTTAAAATCGTTCTTTATTCTTACAGGTTCCAGGTTGCTTCTTGAAAAATATAAAATAATGAAATAAACAATAAAGGAGACAAGTGAAATGGAGGAAACCATCTAGTAAGTCCAAAAGTTTTGTTAATAAACAACGAGCCGGTGAGAGGCAACTGCTATTTCATTCTGAATATTGGGGCATGATTGATTGTGCAATATATTGTGCAAATTTCCTTTCCTTATTTGTGCCTTATTAAATGTACATAATATTCTAGCTGATACTTAGGGATTTAGATATCTAGTTACTTTAGTTAGCCTTCTCCTTACTAGTATTTATATATTTGTAACCTTTGGATAATATACAAGTCTAATAATACTACTCCTTCTTCATATCTCGACCCTTTATGGTATCACAACCTTTCTAAACTCTAACAAGTCTTCTTATATCTTTTAAGTTTTCCTATGGGTTCTATGGCATCCATGGTGAATCCAAGTGATTCTATTATTCCTTCTAATAACACCAGCCATCTGGTGCAATTTAACCCCTGTTCCCAACTTTCGCTAAAGCTTACTAGTCTAATGAATTTTGTTATTTGGAAAGCGTAGGTCGAATCTTTCATGTCCGATCATGATCTCTACTGCTATCTCAATGGAACCTTAACAACACCATACAAAATAGTAACCCTCAACAACCAAGAGGTACCCAATCCTAAGTACAGACTCTGGTTTTTCCAAGACTAGTTGATGCACAATGCCTTAATGACATTTGTTAATCCTACAATCACGTCTGCAACCGCCAAAACTTCCACCTAAAAGCAAGTGTGGGACACACTGCATAACCTGTATTCTAACAAATCAAATACAAGATTTTTTTGTAAGACCCCGCAAAATTCCTAGCTTAATTTAGTCCTTTAATCTTGTTAAGGGGTCCCAGACTTAAAAAATTCTAGCTAAGTATTCATACTTAGTCTATTTTTAGGCCTTCAAAAGTTAGAAATCTTATTTCGCAACCTTAAAGTCCTTTAAATGCCTATATTTTAGTTAATTCATGATCAGAAAGGTCAATAGGTGTTTCCGGATAAGTTTTGGATTTTTTGGACCTCGTTTAAACTATGTTTTGAAACCCAAAGCAGTGGACCAACGCGATCTTGGTGCGCCACGTAGCACATAACGTTGGTTGATATTTTTCCTAGCTACCAGCGTGCTATTCCAGTAACCCGACAGGATCTTGGCGTGATGCGTTGGATATTGCGTCGATGCCATCGACGTGCTATGATGGATATCGCATCGGTAGCCCAATTTTTCTCATTAAAACACAGCGTTCTTGGGGGTATTTGGGTCTTTTTTCCTTTACCTTTATCCCCCATAACACGAAATATAGCCCCTTTAGAGGCATAATACAATCATTATTCATGAAATCCTCAAGAACAAAACCCTAGGGCTATCAATTCAAGAATCAAATTCAAGAGATTTCACCATCAATCTTTCTTGAAATTCTTCAACAAGGTATGTAAAGTGTTCATCCAAGAGTCCCTTACACCCTTGGAGTTCAAGAAACTTCTTTCAAAAACATGAATTGTGATTTCCATGTTGTGGGTTTGAATATAATCATGTTGATGTTGTGGAATGGGTTCCAAGTTGAAATCTTTATGTGTTTCTTGATATTATGATAGCATGTAAGTTGAAATTTGATTATATTATATTGAAACCCTTGTATTATGAAGTCATGATGTATTAGCATTGTTGATCATGCCCAAGTATAAAGCTACGCCTACTATGTGTTTGATAAAATGTTAAATTGAGACTATGGTGCTTTTGTGATTCTTTGGTGGAATAAATGATGAACTTATGCTATACCCACATGTTCATAATGTCTTCCATGTTAAATCTATACCTTGTATGTGTTTAATGAAATGCCTCATAAGATCGTATTGTGAGTTGTTGACTATTGTCAAGTATTCAAGAATTGTCATGTCTTATTATTTTCATGCTATCGAGTCCTGGGGGTATTTAATACCCGACAATTTATCTATGTGCCCAGATCCAGTGTTAGTTACAGAATATTCTCAATCATGTCACGATTAGTAGTACTCTAGTTCAGTTACAAAACTCAGGAAAATTCAGTAAACTCAGTATCAATCCATCGCCTTTCAGTATTCAGTTCAGTTAATCATTACAATCAGTAACAGATAAGTCCAACCTAGTATGAACTAGGAAATCAGTATGTGTATATTCAGTTGGGAGTAGGATTCAACGCCGAGTGAACCCAAGGATGGGGACTCACTTTCCAGCAGAGGGTGTGATCCTTAAAAGCAGTCCTTGCATTCCAGAACTACGTAGCTAGCGTAGGTTGAGACATCAAAACCTGCTAATTGAGGGTTGATGAGGTGGCTTAACCTAATAGTTAAGGGTCCCGCCGTTCTCATTTTAGAACCTACTAGATGAGGATATCTCTTTAGTGTCTTTACCTGTTGCACGGTACTGACACCCTTCCAACTGGGGTCTCAGGTTGGACCCCAAATCTATTATGAAAAAGGGGTATGTCGGTTAGATGATTACCTCCCACAGTCTCAATCTTAGTCTTCAGTAAAGAACTTAGATAGTTTTACTAATTTTAAGACTGTCATATACTGACACTCAGCTCAGTTTGAAACTCATCTATTTCCATCAGAAATAGGACTGTCAGATACAGTAACTCAACAAATAGTATATTAGTTATCAGTTATACCAGTTATTAGTAATTTGTGTTATTAGTAAACTCAGTATTCAGAATCCTTATGACTTTAGTTACAGTTATGTATTCATGTATGTATTCTCACGCAGTCATGTTCATATTATTCAGTTTAGTAATAGTTCATGCATATGAACCCTTGCATTTTGACTTATCTTACTTTGTATATCAGTACATTCACACGTAGTTACACATACTTTTCCTCTTATGCTATGGTGTTTTATACCATAGGTTCGGATGCTCAGGTTCCCGATCACGCGTAGATAGATTCAGATTCAGCCAGAAGCAGTAGACCAACAGTGAGTCCTCATTATTCAAGGATATTCTTTTATTTCATTATCTCCTTACATTCAGTATTTTAGTAGATGAAGTTAGTTGGGGGATTGTCCCTTCAACTCCACAATTCAGACAATTTAGTTTTAGACGCTTTTCAGACTAGATGTTCAGACAATATTTAGTATTTCAGATTCTAATGTTTGATCAGATTTTATTATTTTCTTTTGATCAGTATTATAGTTTTGAACCTTATGGCATTTCAGCCCATTATTCCGCATTATACAGTGTTATTACTCAGTTATTGCAGTAGGTACCAGTCATGGCTGAACTTGTGGTCCTTCAGGATTATGAGCACCGTGTAGCATCCAGGGTACCAGAATCGGGGTGTTACAAACTTGGTATCAAAGACTAAGGTTCAACAGAGTCCAAGGTAGTCTGAAAGCCGAATCAAGTAGAGTTTTTTGCATGGGTGTGTTGTGCACCACATTTATGTACAGGAGTCTATGAGATGTTTTAGGAATAGTTTCCCTTTTTTCAGTATTCATGTCGTGGGAGCGAGCATGAACTCCAGTTAAAACCTCTTTCTAATCCTAGTTTCTCTTCCATCTACAGAAAATGCCACCAAAGAGGACTCAGGGATGAGGAATGGGAGATCAGTCAGTCCCTCATCCCGTTCAGCTAAATTCATTGGGTGAACACATCTCCTATGTTGAGTTCAGAGCAGCTTTCACCACCCTAGGTCATTCAGTTGTTGCTCAGAATAAACATCCAACAGTTGTTCCAGCCAACCCAGTGGCCAATACTACAACAACTAGAATTCTGGACTTCACCCGAATGAACCCTCTATCTTTCATAGGGTCTAAGTCAGTTGAGGACCCTTATAAATTCCTTGATTAGGTTTATAAAATTACATATATTATGGGGGTGATAGGTAGTGAGAGTGCTGAGCTAGCTACATATTAGTTGCAGGATGTGGCTCATACTTGGTTTAAACATTGGAAAGCAGAGCGGGCCATAAATATAGGGCCTAGTGATTGGGAGGAGTTTGCCACTACTTTTCTAGATAGTTTCTTTTACCTAGAGCTGAGAGAAGATAAGGTGTTAGAGTTTATTAATCTAAAGTAGGGAAATATGATATTGAAAGAGTATTCTCTTAAGTTTACTCAATTATCTAGATACGCTCCTCATGTAGTGGCAGATAGCAGATCCCAAATGAGTAAGTTTATGTCTGGGGTAAATGATAGTGTGGTCAAAGAGTGTAGGATAACAATGTTGAATAGTGAGATAGACTTAGCTAGGCAGATGATCCATGCTCAGCAGATAGAGGAGTATAAGAATAAAGAGAGAGAAGCAGAACAAGAGAGCTAGAACAGGTAGTTTTAACTTTTCTCAGCCTAAGTTAGAGGGTGAGAATTATTCTTCGTTCTGCCTGAAATCATCAGTTCCATCTCCATCGCTAGCTAGTGCTCCAGTACCAAAATTCAGAGACGATAATAGAGATAGGGCGCTAGGCTTTAAGTCATAGGGTAGTGTGAGCAGTGCCCAAACCAATCCTATTTGTCAGACTTGTGTCAAGAACCATCAGGGTATTTGCAAAGCTAGCCGTGTGTTTGTTTCGGATGTGGCAAGCCAGGCCACAGAGTTAGAGATCATCTCCAGTCAGGTTCTCAAGGTGTCGGCCGAATCAGTAGGGTGCCTCATCCAGTGCCACCAGTGGACAATGCCGAAATAGACTCTACGCTCTTCAGTCCTGATAGGATCAATAAATTTCTCCTAATGTGGTCACCGGTACATTACAGATCTTTTATATACATATTTATGCTTTGCCAGATCCAGGAGCTTCCTTGTCTTTTGTTACTCCTTATGTATCAGTTGATTTCAGAGTCATTACTGAAATTCTAGCAGATCCTTTCTTAGTATCTACCCCAGTGGGTAAGCCCATCATAGCCCAACGGGTATACTTGAACTGTCCGGTTATGGTATCTCAGAAAATAACTTCAGCAGACTTCGTCAAATTAGAGATGACTAATTTTGATGTCATTTTCGGCATGGATTGGCTTCATTCCTGCTATGCCTCATTCGACTGTAGAAACAGAATTGTCCAATTCCAGTTTCTGAATGAACCCGTCCTAGAGTGGAGGGGTAGTACATAAGCATTTAGGGGCCAACTTAGTTCTTACCTTTGGGCGAGAAAAATGATATCTAAGGGATGTATGTATCCCCTTGTGTAAGTCAAGGACTCCAGTTCAGAAATCCCTACTCTTGAATCAGTGTCAGTAGCATGTGAATTCCCAGATGTATTTCCCAAAGATCTTTCCGGAATTCCTTCCAAAAGGGAAATTGATTTTAGAATTGATCTTCTCCCAAATACTCAGCCCATCTCTATTCTTCCATACAGAATGGCACCTATAGAACTCAGAGAATTGAAAGAACAGTCTAAATATCTCTTAGATAAGGGATTCATCAGACCCAGTGTGGGGGTGCACTAGTTTAATTCATGTGTAAGAAAGGAGATCCTTTATGAATGTGCATAGACTACCGTCAACTCAATAAGGCCACAGTCAAGAACAAGTATCCCCTTCCCAGAATCAATGACATGTTTGATCAACTTCTGGGTGCTAGATACTTTTCAAAGATAGACCTCAGGTAAGTCTATCATCAGCTCAGAGTCAGAGAATGTGACATCCCAAAAACAGCTTTCAGAACTTGGTATGGTCACTTTGAATTCTTATTCATGTCCTTTGGTCCTACCAATGACCCAACAACCTTTATGGACTTGATGAACCATGTGTTCAAGAAGTACTTGGATATATTCGTCATAGGATTCATACATGATGTCTTGGTTTACTCCTGCAGTGAACATAATCATGCAGACCATTTCAGAATAGTATTGCAGACTCTTAGAAATCATCAGTTATTCACTAAATTTAGTAAGTGAAAATTTTGACTAAGGTTAGTAGCCTTCCTTGTTCATATCATTTCCAGTGATTGCATTAGAGTTGATCCCCAAAAGATCGAGGTAGTGAGAAACTGGCCTAGACCTATCTCTCCATCATATATTAGGATTTTCTTGGGTTTGGCTGGTTATTACCGCATGTTTTTGAGGGATTTTTATCTATTGCATCCCCTATGTCAAGATTGACTTAGAAAAAAGTCAAATTTTAGTGGTCAGATTCATGCGAGAAGAGTTTTCAGAAGTTGAAGACTCGACTTACCTCAGCTCCTGTTTTGACTCTTCCAGATGGTTAAGATGGGTTTGTGGTATACTGTGATGCATCCAGAGTAAGTTTGGTTTGTGTCCTCCTGCAACATGGTAAGGTCATAGCCTATTCCTCTAGACAACTAATGCCCTATGAGAAGAACTATCCTACTCATGACCTTGAGTTAGCAGCAGTAGTCTTTGCCTTAAAGATTTGAAGGAACTACTTATGTGGGGTGTATGTAGATGTGTTCACAGATCAAAAAAGCCTTCAGTATGTGTTTTCTTAAAAGACTTCAACCTCCATCAGAGAATGTGGTTGGAGTTGTTGAAAGACTATGATATGAGCATTCTGTATCACCTGGGCAAGGCCAATGTAGTGGATGATGCTCTTAGTAGATTGTCTATGGGTAGCGTCGCTTATGTTGAGGACAGTAAGAAGAAGTTAGTTTAGGAAGTTCATCGACTTTCCAAACTTGGTGTCCTCTTAGTCGATTCAATAGAAGGTAGTGTGTGGATTTAGAATAATTTAGAATCATCTCTAGTTTCCAAAGTAAAGGAAAAACAGGATAGAGATCCCAGTTTAGTCAAGATGAAAAAGTCAATTAGAGATTAGAAGGTGGAGGTTTTTTGCCAAGGGAGAGATGGTGTTCTGCATTGTCAGGGTCATCTGTGTGTGCCAGGTGTTGATGACTTAAGACAACAAATTCTTACAGAAAATCATGGTGCGTGCTACTCTACTTCTCCAGGGGCCACTAAGATGTACCATGACTTGCGGGGGATATATTAGTGGAGTGGGATGAAGAGAGATATTGTAGAGTTTGTGGATAAGTGCTTGATATATTAGTAGGCTAAGATTAAGCATCAGAAGGCTAGCCGGTCCATGCTAAAGTTCAGTATTCCTACTTGGAAGTGGGAAGAAGTGAACATAGACTTTGTGATGGGTTTGCCTCGTACTCATCCATAGCATGATTTAGTTTGGGTCATTGTAGATAGGATGACCAAATCAACTTATTTTCTTCCAGTCCATACCTTTTATTTAGCCAAGGATTAGGCCAAACTCTGCATCAGAGAGTTAGTCAGATTACACGCTGTTTCGTTGTCCATTGTCTCAGATAGAAGTACCAGTTCACCTCTCATTTCTGGAAAGCATTCCAAAAGGTTCTTGGTGCCTAAGTTCATCTCAGTATAGCCTTTCATCCCTAGACAAATGGTCAAGTAGAAAGGACTATTCAAAATTTAGAAGATATGCAGCGAGGGTATGCGATAGATTTTAAAGGTAGTTGGGATGACCACTTGCCTTTTATTGAGTTTGAATACAACAAAAGCTATCATTCAAGAATTCAGATGGCTCCGTTTGAAGATCTCTTTGGTAGGAGATTTAGACCTCCAATCGCTTGGTTCGAGATATGTGAGACCATAGTTATAGGGCCTGACCTAGTATTCGATACCTTAGAAAAAGTTTAGTTGATCAAAGAAAGGCTTAACATAGCTCAGATCTGACAGAAATTGTTCGCAGATGTGTGCAGGAAAGATCTCGAGTTTGAGATTGGTCACTTTGTGTATCTGAAAATCTCTTCCATGAAGGGAGCGAAGAGGTTCAGCAAGAAGGGAAATCTCAATCCCCAATATATCGGCCCCTTCAAAATTCTCAGTTGCTTCGGAAAAGTAGCTTACAAGATCAAATATCCTTCTATATTCAGTCCATCTAGTATTTCACGTCTCCTTGCTTAAGAAGTGCATAGGTGACCCAGCAATTGTATTCCCTACAAAGGGCTTAAATATTCAGAACAACCGTTCTTTCAAAGAGATCCCAGTCAAAATCCTTTACTATCAGATTTGCAGACTGAGGAACAAAGAAGTCCCTCTAGTCAAAGTTCTTTGGTGGAATCAGTACGTTGAGGGAGCTACTTGGGAAACAGAGGCAGACATACGGACCAAGTATCCTCTTCTCTTCTCCGCAAATCCAGACTCAACCAAAGATAATGGCTTTTCTTAAGCTTATTCAGTTTCATGCTCATTTTCCTATTACAAAATGGGTATTATTTACCATTGCATGTTCAGTCATATGTTTATAGGCCAGTTCAGTCATGTAATCATGCATCAGATATGCGTGTTCAGTATGAAATTAAGCATTTCAGTAATATCAGTCCTATTGTCATGTCCCAGATTTTCATGTCCAGTAAGTAGATTCTTCCTACTAGTACTCTCAGTTTAGTCAGTCTCATTCGAGGATGAATGTTTCCAAGGGGGAGATATTGTAAGACCCCACAAAATTCCTAGCTTAATTCAATCCTTTAAGCTAGTTAAGGGGTTCCAGACTTAGAAAATTCTAGCTAAGTATTCAGACATAGTTTATTCTTAGGCCTTCAAAAGTTGGAAATCTCGTTTCGCGACCTTAAAATCCATTAAATGCCTATATCTTAGTTAATTCATGATCAAGAAGGTCAATAGATTTTTTCGGATAAGTTTTGGATTTTTCAAACCTCGTTTAAACTATGTTTGGAATCCCAAAGTAGTGGACCAATGCGATCTTGGCGTGCCGCATATCCCATCACATTGGTTGATATTTTCCCCAGATACCAGCGTGCCATTCCAGTGACCTGGTGCGATCTTGGTGCGACGCATTAGATATCACGTCGATGCCATTGATACGCCGCATCAGATATCGCGTCGGTAGCCCAGTTTTGCTCTTTAAAACACCGTATTATTGGGGGTATTTGGGTATTTTTACCTCGACCTTCATCCCTCATAACACAAAATTTAACCCCTTTAGAGGCATAATACAATCATTATTCATGAAATCCTCAAGAACAAAATCCTAGGGCTATCAATTCAAGAATCAAATTCAAGAGATTTCACCATCAATCTTTCTAGAAATTCTTGAACAAGGTATGTAAAGTGTTCGTCCAAGGGTCCTTTCCACCCTTGGAGTTCAAGAAACTTCTTTCAAAAACATGAATTGTGATTTCTATGTTGTGGGTTTGAATGTAATCATGTTGATGTTGTGGAATGGGTTCCAAGTTCAATCTTTATGTGTTTCTTGATATTATGATATCATGTAAGTTGAAATTTGATTCTCTTATACTGAAACACTTGAATTATGAAGTCATGATGTATTAGAATTGTTGATCATGCTCAAGTATAAATCTAGGCCTACCATGTGTTTGATAAAATGCTAAATTGAGACTATGGTGCGTTTGTGATTCTTTGGTGGTATAAATGATGAACTTATGCTATAACCACATGTTCACAATGTCTTCCATATTAAATCTATACCTTGTATGCGTTTGATAAAATTCCTCATATGATCGTATTGTGAGTTGTTGACTATTGTCAAGTATTCAGGAATTGTCATGTCTTATTATTTTCATGCTATCGAGTCCTGGGGGTATTCAATACCCGATAATTTAGTTGCGTCCCTAGAGCCAGTGTAAGTTATAGAATAGTCTTAATCATGTCACAATCAGTAGTACTCCAATTCAGTTACAAAACTCAGGAAAACTCAGTAAACTCAATATCAATCCAGTCCCATTCAGTATTCAGTTCAGTTAATCAGTAACAGATCAGTCCAGCCTAGTATGAAATAGGAAATCAGTCAGTTTCTATTTAGTTGGGATTAGGATTCAGCACCAAGTGAACCTAAGGATGGGGACTCACCTGACAACACAGGGTGTGATCCTTAGAAGCAGTCCTTGCGTTCCAGAACTACGTAGCCAGCGTAGGCTGAGACATCAAAACCTGATAGTTGAGGGTTGATGAGGTAGCTTAACCTGGCAGTTGAGGGTCCCACTATTCTTATTTTAGAACCTGCCAGATGAGGGTATCTCTTCAGTGTCTTTACCTGTGATACGGTACTGACACCCTTCCAACTGGGGTTACAGGTTGGACCACAAATCTATTAAAATAAAGGGCATATCAGTTAGTTGATTACCTCCCACAGTCTCAGTCTCAGTCTTCAGTAAAGAACTCAGATAGTTCTACTGATTTCAGGACTGTCAGATATAGTCACTCTGCTCAGTTTGGAACTCAGCTAGTTCCATCAGAAACAAGACTGTCAGATACAGTCACTCAGAAAATAGTATATCAGTTATTAGTTATATAAGTTATCAGTAAGCTGTGTTATCAGTAAACTCAGTATTCAGAATCCTTATGACTTTAGTTATAGTTATGCATTCATGCATGTATTCTCACGCTGCCATGTTCATGTTATTCAGTTCAGTTATAGTTCATGCATATGAACCCTTGCATTTAGCCTTACCTTACTTTGCATACCAGTACATTCACACGTACTGATGTATACTTTTCTCTTGTGCTATAGTGTTTTTTTCCATAGGTTTGGATGCTCAGGTTCCCGATCATATGTAGATAGATTCAGATTCATCCAATAGCAGTAGACTACCAGTGAGTCCTCATCATTCAAGGATATTCTTTTATTTCATTATCTCCTTAATTCAGTATTTCAATAGATGGAGTTAGTTGGGGGATTATCCCATCAACTCCACAATTTAGACAGTTCAGTTTTAGAGGCTTTTCAGACTAGATGTTCAGACAGTATTAAGTATTTCAGATTCTGATGTATTATTAGATTTTATTATTTTCTTTTCATCAGTATTACAGTTTTGAACCTTATGGCATTTCAGCCCATTATTCCGCATTTTATAGTGTTATTACTCAGTTATTGCAGCAGGTACCAGTCATGGGTTAACTTATGGTCCTTTGAGATTATGAGCACCATGTAGTGTCTAGGGTACCAGACTCGGGGCGTTACAATTTTAGTCTCCAAAATTCTCTGGCTATAATCACAAAAAACACCCACAGTATCACAGAGTACTTGCACGAGATCAAGAATGTTGTTGATGAACTTGCAATGACTAGAACTCCTATTCTCAAAGACGAACTTGCTATCAAAATACTCAACGGTCTTGGACCTGAGTATGATTCAATTTCAGCAGTTATCCAAGCGCGAGATACACCTATCTCATATGAGGAACTATACAACAAGCTTCTCAACATAGATCTTCTACTTATACATAATGAGCCTAATCAGGCCTCTATTACAGATGCAGTAGAACAAACACCATCACTAAATAATTTTACACCCCGCAATAATAAAGAGGACAAGCATGGTGTCCACAACATCCCAAGAAGAAAAATGCATAACCTTATCACCAAATTGGCATCCAACGAATGCAACAACCACATCACCAAATTGGCATCCAAAGGTTTCTCAACAAAATCATCTAGTTTGTCAGCTATGTGGTCACACTGGGCATACTACCAATGTGTGTTGTTCATGCTCCCACAATAACTTTGAAACCAGAGAAAACTTTGTTCCCTGCCTTGGGTTGTCGATTTAAGAACATCACATCATATGATTGCTGATTCTTAAAATCTTCAACATACGGATGGCCACATTGGTACTGATGATATTACCATAGGCAATGGTAACAAAATCCCTATAACTCACACTGGTCATGTCTAAATAAAAAGTTTCATCTATAAAATACTTTGTGTGCACCAGAGATTAAACATAACCTTATATCTTTCATTTTCCTATGAAGGACTTGCCTAATTTTTTCCTTTTGATTTTCTTGTGAAGGACCTGAGTATGGGGGCACTATTAGCACAAGGCCAGAATAAATAACAACTTTATAAGTATCCCAATGGAGGATCCCAATGTAATTTGAGCTACCAATCTTTTATGGCAGAATCTAAATAATCTTGGCATAGAAAATTTGGACACCCAAATAAAAGAGAGCTTAAAACACCCTCACAAAAGTTTTCAATTCTAGTTTTAAATTCTGAAATGTTTGATCATTGTAATTCCTACTCTTCTAATAAAATCCATTGACACCCTTTTTCTGAGAATACTCTGATGAGCAAAAAGACTTTACAGATTATTCTCAGTAATGTATGGGGCCCATCACCTATTTTGTCAATTGACAAAAAATTATATTATGTAATTTTTTTTGATCAATTTATAAAATACATTTGGCTGTACACATTTAAAAATAAAAGTAAGGTCAAAACAGTTTTCTCTAAATTTAAACCCCTTGTTGAAAATTATTTTCATACAAAAATACTCTAAGTTTACAATAATAGTGGTGGTGAGTTTGAAGGTCTCAAGTCATTTCTTCACACCATTGGCATTGAGCACATTATATCGCCACCATACAAACCATAACGGGTAGTTATGAATGAACATAGACATCGGCACATCATTGAAAAGGTAAAAACCATTTTACACCATGCTTCCATGCCTCCAGTATTTTGGTCCTTTGCCTGTCAATAAACCACATTCTTGATTAACAAGTTGCACACCCGCAAAATTCATTATGATTCTCTATACCAACGATTATTTGGAGAAATTTCAAATTATCAATCCATTCGTACTTTTGGTTGCTTATGTTATCCATGGCTTGAACCATATGCCATACACAAACTAGAACCCAAGTCCATCCCTTGTGTTTACTTAGGCTAGTCTAATACCCATCACAACCATCGGTGTTATGATCCTATTTCACAAAGGATGTATACTTTACGAGATGTTATTTTTTAAGAAAATAAATTTCTTTTTTCTGATATATTTTCATCTTTAAAAGACAAAAGTATTTTAAAGTTAAAGTGGGATATCTTGTACAAAGAGTCAAATGACCTTGGTGTCAAGTTTATGCCTCCTGTGGATTATGAGATTCTCCAGCCACTCAAGGTTTATCTAGAATTGTCGGCGAGTCCTCCTATAGGTTCATGTTCAGGTCCATCTTTGGAAGCAATGCCAAATCCTGCCATTGGCTCAGATTGCTCCACACAACCTATTGTTATCCCACCTACCACACAACCACTAATCCAGTATCAACACTGAAATCAGCACACTCCGACAACCCTTTTATCTATACAAACTTCAGACCTCTCCCTATTTATTCCATATGACAATCATCACCAATCCTCTACCATAGCTTCTGTAAATACCAAACAACCATCCATTCACTGACCTGTTACTTGTTCATAAAACAATATCACCAAACCTAAGCAAGCATTTGATTATCTTGCAATTGCATTAACTGAACCACTTCCCACTACTTATAACCAAGCTTAAAAGAGTGCACACTGGAATAAGCAATAAAACTTGAGTTTGAGGCATTGATTAAAAAGAAGACGTGGGATCTTGTACTGCCATCCTTTTCTAAAAATGTTGTTGATTGTAAATGGATCTATTGTATTAAAACCGAATCAGATGAAAGTGTTGATAAGTATAAATCTCGGCAAGGTTCAAAGTGCTTCATGCAACAACCAGGTGCGAATTATCACTCCACATTAAGTGCAGTGATAAAACCTGATACTGTTAGACTAATTTTGACATTACAATTCAGCACAATTGGCATTTGTACTAACTAGATGTGAATAACGTATTTCTTTAAGGACATCTTAAAGAAGATGTTTATATGCATCAACCTCGTAGGTATATTCATCCTGATTTTCCTCATTATGTTTGCAAATTAAAGAAAGAAATTTATGCATTTAAGTAGGCCTCTTAAGCCTGATACTCTGAGTTAAAGCAGTTCTTGCTTTAACTTGGCTTTCAAAAGTCTAACTTCGACTCTTCTATATTTATTTGTCATCAAAATAAACAATTGGTCTACATTATTGTACATGTTGATGACATAATTATCACTACATCAAACTCTGAGGTTATTAAGAAAACTATCTAGGTTCTTTCAGCCAGATTCTCTCTCAAAGACCTCAGACATCTCCATTACTTTTTTGGTATTGAAGTTCTCCGCACTAAAGAAGGGATCATTCTTTATCAGGTCAAGTATGTTTCTGATCTTCTTTCTACCCATAAAATGTCTGAATGTAAGCCTTTTACAACTTTCATTAGTTCTACTACCTCACTGTCCTTAAAGGATGACACACCTCTAGTGGATGACACTTTGTATCGTCAAGTACTTGGTAAGCTTCAATATTTGTCATCCACTAGAGCAGATATATGCTTTGCAGTTAAAAAATTATCTCAATTCATACATACTCCTACATAAACACACTGGTTTTTTGTTCAGCGACTCTTGTGATACCTCTAGTACACTAAAAGTCATGGCTTACAGATAACGAGGAAGACACATCCTAGGTTGTTTATGTTTTCAGATGTCTATTTGGTTGGTGACATTAATGATAGGAACTCTACTTTTTGATATATCCTATACCTTGGTGCAAATCCTATTAGATGGTTATCCAAGAAGCAACTCACTATTGTGCGCTCGTCCACTGAAGCAGAGTATCATATAGTAGCTTCTGCATTTGCTGAGGTCAATTGGGTTAAAAAACTTCTTGTAGAACTACATGTGCAGCTGACTGATAAACCTACAATCTATTTTGATAATGTTGGTGCTACCTATCTTTATCAAAATCCAGTACTACATAGTAGGATGAAACATATTGAAGTTAATTTTCACTTTGTTAGGGACCAAATACAACAAAAAGATGTGCCCGTTTAGCGTTTACATGATGCCAATTAGCTTGCGGATATACTTATAAAACCTTGCCTCATCTACTTTTTCATCAACATCTATCCAATTTAAAGGTTATTGATTCCACTTTCAACTTGTGGGAGCGTATTGGGGCATGATTGATTGTGCAATATAATGTACAAATTTCACTCCCTTATATGTGTCTTATTAAATGTACATAATATTCTAGTTGATACTTAGGGATTTAGATATCTAGTTACCTTAGTTATCCTTCTCCTCACTTGTATTTATATCTCTATAACCTTTGGATAATATAGAAGAATGATATACTACTCCTTCTCCATCTCACAAACCTTTACCGAATAGCTTAATTGATTGTGTTGTTGATGCCTTCTTTCTTGACTTTTTCCTAGATCTCTTTCATCTATTTGTCTGTCTATTTAAATTATTTATTTTTCTTATCTTTGTTAGATTGTCAATGGTGTATTTTTCTTTGTTGTGTGAACACGTGAAGACATATTTGAAGCTCTGATGATATGGAAACTAAGACATTTAACTGTAGTTTTCTCTGTTGTTAATAGAATAAGTAGACCCTGTACCCTAAGAAATATAAAATATGTTGCATATGAAGATGAATTGATACACAAAGATGCAAATTAGAAAATAAAGAAAATTGGTTAGCTATTAAAGCTACCTTAATTTTCCATTTACATTATGACATAGTTTTCTGGTTAGCCAAATTCAGTGCTAACAAAGTCAAGCTGAGAGAAGTAATTTTGGGAAACAGTATGTACAAGAAAAATATGGATCTGGTGATGAATTATGGAAATACAAAAGCGATAGACACATTCCTATATTCAGTACAAAAGAAAGAAAATAATCCTAACAACCTCTTAAACTTATTGTTCACCTTAGACCGGATAAATTGAAGGCAATACTGAACTGATAGTGTCTTTTTGTGGCTGATTCTCTGCCCCAACCTAAGGTAGGCTTGTGAATCATAATCCAAGTTGGTTTCAACAGACAACAAACCTTCCAATGCCTTAATCACCAATGATATGGAAGGCCTCTATATTACCCCATAAAAGTCTTAGCTTATTTCAGCTCTCAGTTGCATGCATAAGGGATCCAAAGCTTATATATTATCCTAAGTGTTGGGACTTAATCATTTACAGGGCCCCTAAACTTCAATGATCTTTTTTTTTTTTACCTTTTTGACCTCAAAATGTTGATTTTTGAGTTGATTCATGATCGGGGATGTTAAAAGTACATGTTGGGTGAGTTTCAGAATTTTCAAACGAGCATAGGGGTGTGTTTGGGAATCCAAAATAGTAGCAGCACTAGGAAAAGCCCGCGCCACACCCTTCAGTGCACCGCTTCAGAGCCCGCGCTGCGCCTTCCAATGCACTGCTCCAGAGCCCATGTCGCCCTCTCTTTTGCCTGTTTAACTTTTGATTCCTTGGTATTTAATGGCATTTGGGTCAATTCCCCTCACCCAAACTCTTTCATAACACAAAATTTAGGTCCCCAAGGAGCATTATTTTCCATATTACACATAAAATCTCTCAAGAAAACTATCTTCTACCTTAAGAACAAACCCCAATCCTTACTCAAAAAATCAAGGAATTCAAGCTTCAAATCTCAAGAAATTCTCAACAATCATCACGAGTTCATCTAGTGAGTATGTACAATGTTCATCCATGGGTTCCTTTCACCCATAAAGTCCAATTTGGTTTTCACGTATGAGTTTTTCCATGTTTATGTTGAAATATCTCCACGAATATCTTGTTAATTCAATTACAAGTTATGTTTATAAGTGTTTTTCAAGTGGGATGAGCCATTACATATTTTAAATGTTGTAATCTTCTGATTAAATCCCTAAGTTATGATTTTAGTCTTGTAATCATGTTATTCTCTCCTGGTTTACCCATTCCCATGCTCAAGTTCATGACTTTTATGTGTTTGATGAAATACCTAAGTGTTGGTTTTGAATAATGATCTCCTACTATAGTTTTAAAGATTATATTTGGTATTATTGTTAATTCCATTCAGTGCTAGTGGGTTATGAACATCTGATACCTATGTGATTTACATAAATTCAACTTTTCAAGTATACTGATAGGTAATCAATGAATTTTATCAGTATACTTAAATATTAATATTCATGATGAGCACTATAAGTTACATAATAACATTTAGTTGTGTTTATTTTAGTCCAGTACCAAATCAGTTCAGTTGGGAGTAGGATTAAGTACCGAGAGAAACTAGGGATGAGGGATCACCCACCAGTTAGGACTTTATCCTTAGTAGCAGTCCCTAAGTTCCAAAACTACGTATCCAATATATGATTATGAGATGTCACCCACCATCTTAGGAGTGATACTTTCTTAGGGTTCACTCACCAGTTTAGGACTTACTTTTTAGTCCTTCGGGACATCAGATTAGTGGATCCACAAAGCCAGTGTTAGTACCTGTGGCACGATACTGACACCCTTCTAACTGGGGTTACAGGTTGGACCCAAATTATATTAGATTGGGGCATGTCGGTTAGATGATACCTCCCACAGTCTCAGTACAGTATTTCAGTGTATTCTAAGTTCAAGTTTGCTTGAATAAGTGTACAGACTTTTAGTTATTCAGTTATACAGTTTACAGTCTTTTAGATTTTAGACTTATTTCAGATTATTGATTTATGCTTGGTCTTGTATTCTTAGATATTACAATTTTTATGCATTTAAGTTCAATTATCGCATTCTATCCAGTTAGTCCTTATTTTATATGCATAGTACCCCATGTATATCAGCCTAACCTCATCTCACATACTAGTATATTCAAAGTACTGAACACATACTCTTCTTTGCACCATGATGTCTTATATCATATGTTTGGGCGCACAGTTCCCCGACAACAGTTAGGCAGCGCAACATAATCTAGCAGCCATAGTGGTGAGTCCTCATCCATCGAGGACATATTATGTTTATTCAGATATTTTAGTACTTCATTTTATTTGGTCAGTATGAGTTGGTGAGGGTCTATCCCATCAACTCCTCAGTTAGTTTAGAGGCTTTCATATATTTAGACAGTCAATCAGTCACTTTCAATTTTTATCAAGTGTTTCAGACTTATGATTGATTCGGTATTTCAGTTTTTAGATTTATATTTCCTTTTTAGTTTATCTTCTGCATAGATATTATGTTCATAATTATTCAGTGCTCACAGCAGGTACCAACTCATGGGTTAGCTTGTGGTCACTTATGACCGTAAGCATGTTGTTACGACTATGGAGTAGCATCGGGTTGTGACAAAACTTGGTATCAAAGCCTAGATTTTTAAAGTGTCCTAAGGAGTCTAAAAGTTGCATTGAGTAGAGTCTTGTGCATGGGTGTGAAACACGCCACACTTATGGACAAGAGTCTATAAGACGTTTTAGGAAAAGTTTTCCCTTTTTCAGTATTCATATTGTGTGAAAGAGAATGAGCTCTACTTAATCTCTCTTTCTAACATATCCTTCATTTCATTTACAGAAAATGCCTCCCAAAAGAAACAATGGAAGAAGGAACGGGAATCAACCTACACCACCGCCTGTTCAAGAAGATCCCCTGAATGAACATGTCTTTCATGCCGAGTTCAGAGGTACTTTTACTTTCTTAGATCATTCAGTGGCTTCTCAGAACAATCAACGAGCTACTGCCCTAGCCAATCTAGTGGAAAATGTAGTTGTGGTCAGGATTCAGGATTTCATGGGAATAAATCCCCTTTTTTGGGATCCAAGTCTGAGGAGGATCCACATGAGTTTTTTTATATGGTTCAAAAAGTGAAAAATGTTATGGGGGTCACGTCGAGTGAGAGTCCAGAGTTGGATGGATATTAGTTACAAGATGTAGCTCACACCTAGTTTAAGTAGTGGAAGGATGATAGGGGTGCTGAGGTAGGGCTATTAGAGTGGGAGGAGTTTGCCACAACCTTTCTAGTTAGGTTCTTCCTATTAGAGTTGAGGGAAACTAAAGTGTAGATGTTCATCTATTTGAAGCAAGGTAATATTAGTGTGAAGGAGTACTCACTTAAGTTCACCCAGTTAGCGAGGTACGCTCCTTCGATGGTGGCTGATAATGGGTATAGAATAAGTAAGTTTGTATCTTGTCTGATAGTGTGGTCAAGTAGTATAGGACCATAATATTTCTTAAGGAGATATATTTATCTAGACTTATGGTTCATGCTCAACAAATTGAGGAAGAGAATCTTAAGGAGAAAGAAAGAGAGAATAAGAGTGCCAGGACAGGTAGTTTTAACTTTTCTTAGTCGAGGTGAGATGGTGGTAATCGTTCTTAGTTCTATCAGAAATTCTTAGATCCAGTGCCAAAGTTTAGGAATAATAGTCGGGATAGAATACCTAAGTCACAGGGTAGCGTGAACAGTAGTCGTACCAATTCGCTTTGCAGAAAAAATGAAAGAAATCATCAGAGTATTTGTAAGGCTGGTAGTGATGTGTGTTTTAGGAATGGCAAGCCAGGACAAAGGGTTAGAGAGTGTCCATTAGTTTCTCATAGGGGAAATTATTTGTACCAACATGGAAAGTCCAATCTATTATCAGCTCCAACAGGTCGCCCAACTCAGCAGGGCACCATTTTTAGTTCCACCAGTGGTAAGCACTAGAACAAATTGTATGCACTCCAGTCCTGACTTGATCCGGAAAGTTCTCCTGATGTAGTTATGGGTACATTATATGTCTTTTATTTTTACATTTATGATTTATTAGACCCTAGAGCTTCACTTTATTTTGTGACTCCGTATATAGTCTTCAACTTCGGCGTCAGTCCTGAAACATTAGCAGAACCCTTCTCAGTGTATACTTTAGTAGGTGTCTCTATTGTAGCCAGACAGGTATATAGGAACTGCCCGGTTACAGTATCCTAGAAATTCACCTCAATTGACCTCGTGGAGTAAAAGATTATTGATTTTGGCATCATTCTCGACATGGATTGTCTCCACTCATGTTATTACTCAGTTGATTGAAAAAATAGAGTCGTTCAGTTTCAGTTTCCCAATGAACTAGTTATTGAATGGAGAGGTAGTACTTCAGATCTTAGGGGTCAGATTATTTCATATCTTATACTGAAAACGATGATATCTAAGGGGTATATTTACCATCTTATTTGAGTCAAGGACTCTAGTTCTTAGACTCCTAGTCTCAAGTCAGTTTTAGTAGTAAGGAAATTTCCAGATGTATTCCTGAAGACCTTTCTAGAGGTCCTCCCAAAAGGGAAATTGACTTAGGAATAGATCTCCTTCCAGATACCCAACCTATCTCTATTCCACCCTATAGAATGGCTCCAACTGAGATTAAGGAGTTGAAAGAACAGTTGAAAGATCTCTTATATAAGGGATTCATCAGGCCTAGTATTTCCCTTTGGGCACTCCAGTCCTGTTCGTGCGTAAGAAAGAGGGTTCTCTTAGAATGTGCATTGATTACCGTCAGTTGAACAAAGGAACAATCAAGAATAAGTATCCACTCCCTAGAATTGATGACTTGTTCGATCAACTTCAGGGTGCCAGTTATTTCTCTATGATAGACCTCAGATCCGGCTATCATCAACTTAGAGTCAGAGAATGGGAAATTTTGGAGACATCCTTCAGAATACGGCATGGTCACTTCAAATTATTAGTTATATCTTTTGGACTAACCAATGCACCTACAACTTTCATGGACTTGATGAAGAGAGTGTTCAAGTAGTACTTGGACATGTTTGTCATAGTCTTTATTGACGATATTTTTGTCTATACCCATAGTGATAATGATCATACAGGCCATCTGAGAATTATATTGTAGACCCTTAGAGCTCATCAGTTGTTCCCCAAATTCAGAAAGTGCAAATTATGGCTAAGATTAGTATCTTTCCTTAGCCATATTATTTTCAGTGATGGCATTAAAGTTTACCCTCAAAAGATCGAGCAGTGAGGAACTAGCCTAGAACCACCTCTCCATCAGATATCAAGAGCTTATTAGGTTTGGTTAGATATTATAGACAGTTTGTTAAAGGGTTTTCTTCTATTACGTCCTCATGTCTTGATTGACTCAAAAGAAAGTCAATTTTCAGTGGTCAAATTCTTGCGTGAAGAGTTTTCAAAAGTTGAAGACTCGACCCACTTTAGCTCTAGTATTAACTTTGCTAGATGGTTCAGATGGATTTGTGGTTTACTGTGATGTTTCCAGAGTTGGTCTTGAATGTGTGTTGATACAGAGAGGTAAGGTTATAGACTATGACTCTAGACAACTTAAGCCCCATGAAAAGAATTATCCTACTCATGATCTTGAGTTAGAGGCTATTGTGTTTACTTTGAAGATATGAAGACATTACCTTTATGAGGTTCATGGGGATGTGTTCACTGACCATAAGAGTTTGCAATACGTTTTCTCACAAAAAGATTTGAATCTTCATTAGAGAAGGTGGTTTGAGTTGTTGAAAGATTATTATATGAGTAAGTTGTATTATTCGAGAAAGGCCAATGTAGTGGTAGATGCCCTTAGTAGGTTGTCTATATGTAGTGTTGCTCAGTTGAGGAGGATAAGAAGAAGTTAGTCAGTGAGGTTCATCATCTTTCTAGATTAGGTGTCCATTTGGTTGATTTAGCAGAAGGTAGTGTATGAGTTCAGAATGGTTCGGAATCAGTAACGCCCCGAAAATGGGTCCCGAAGAGTTACACGGGGCTTAAGGCTACAAGTAGCCCAAAGCTAACCGTTTGAGCCGTTTTCATACCATTAAACACTTATCGACAGGATTACTATAATCAAACATCAAGATAATATCCATAATATCATAATTCAAAATGAAAGAGATGCGGAAAGTAACAAAATACGACCTCTCCACAAGACTGATCAATCTAACCATCTAGTCTGACAAGCCTCTACTAAACTGTATAACACTGATCCATTGGGACAGACCCCAACTGACCCTAACATTAGGGAGTAAAATGATAACTCAAAATAAAAGAGTGAAATCTGAAATAACCAGTCCTCAAACCATGAGGACTCACCACTGCAGAAAATGTAGACCAATGTGCTCGGAGAATCACGTCAAGCCTGGGAATGAGCACCTGGACCTACATTATAGGGAAAATGTAGCCCACGTAGGAATACATGGGTCAGTACCATGGAATATGGACTGAGTATACGAGGATGTATGCAAGTTTTCATAAAAGTCCTATATCACAAATATTCATAGGAAAATATGCATGCTGTAATAAGAGACTCACATAGCTCGAAATAAAATCATCCTAGTCACCATAGAGTAAAACACATCGGTGAAAACATGTGAGTCATTATAGTAAATCCCAATCACTTTCATAATCATTTTCAAGTCATCAAAACGAGTAGCTTTCATAACAATTCTCTTTAAGATATAGAAATATTCATCAAATTGTTCAAAAATGATAACTTTCTCAACTCACACTTTTAAACTATTACATTTTTCATCTCAATCAGAAGAATACACACACACACTGGGAGTCTCTTACAACTGATATAAATCATGTGAGCTACATGGAGTCCAACGTCCAACCCACGTTGGGGAGAGCTGTCCTATCCTTGCCATCGGAGTAGGACCTTAATCTTTTGTTCACTATTGATCACTATATCAATCAGCCTTAGGCTCACATCCTATGGGGGCACGTAGTTCTAGGGGAGTAACAATAATATCTATACCTCCCACTCGGTGCTAAATAATACTCCCATACTTAGCTCAGATCATTTCAAAATAAAATCCACAACAACGCAATTCAACAATTCATATCGGGAGCCATCATGCTACCCCTTTTTCATAATAAATCAACATGTGGATTTCTTTTCTCATTCAAGTTCAAAAATAACTCTTTCAAGACCAAAAGGTAAAATCATTAAAATATCAAGGTGTGTATAACACATTACTTAACCAAAGATCGTAATCTCAAAGAGGGTTTAAATCCCATATATCAACAATTGAGCAAAACATTTCAAGATTCATACTTTGTATAGCAAACAAGTATAACTCATATGAAAATCTGGAAATTCAACTTGAAACATGATATTAACATCAAAACTCAAGGAGTTTATCTTTAAGACATCACAAAAATATCATAGTTTCTTGAACAAGAATATAGGATAATAGTTTCCATCTCAAATTCATAATTAAACAAGTAAACTCATGTATCTTCATAAAATAATATAAATTTTTGGGCACAAGAACGAAAGGATGTTCTTGTTGAAAACCTCACATACCTTTATGGTAACTAATTCGTTAAAAGATTGGACCCTCAATGTTGATTGTGCAACCCTAGTTGTTTTGCTCCTTTAGTGCTCTTGGATGATGAACTTAGATCGATAATAGGATTATGATGTGTTTAGATTCTATTAAATTCATAAGGTTAAGTTTAGGGGTGTGTAAGGAGTGCCAAAAGACTTAATTTCCCTCAAAATAACTCAAAACAGAGTGTTTTTACTACCTGAAACACCAAGTGTGCTCCGCATTGCTTATCGCATACATTTACGTATGCGCCGCATTGTTTATCACACACATTTAAGTATGCACCGCATTTCTTATCACACACATTTAGGTATGCACCACATTGCTTATCTCACACTTTTAGGTATGCGCCACATTGCTTATCACACACCTATTCCAGTAGCCATGTGCGATTGGTTAGGCAACACACTCTACTTCGCAAAGCCATAAATCCTTGCTCGGGTGTCAGATTTTAATGAAATCGGTATCGTTGGAAAGCTAATTAGATTATCTATAAGTTTTTGGGTATAAATATGTAGAAATACCACATATTTATCAAGTTATGGTCATTCAAAGATGATCCTTGCAAATTCAAAAACTAAAACTTGATGGATTTCAAAACTCTTAGCTTGTACTACCTTAAGTGACTCACATAACCACACTTAACACGTCATAAGATCTCTTATAACTAGGGTACTATTGGTAATTCATATGCCCATATATGGCTTACAGAATCGGGGGTTTCACATGTACGAACAACGGTTCGCTTTCTAGCTTAGGAAAGTGTGGGGCATTATAGAATCATCTTTGGTTACTGAAGTAAAAGAAAATCAAGATAGAGACCCTATTTTGGTTAAGTTGAAGGAAGAATTTATATATCAAAAGATGGAGGTTTTCTCCCAAGGGAGAGATGGTGTAATTCATTGTCAAGGTAGATTATGTGTTCCGTGTGTTGATGACTTGAGACAATGAATACTTGAAGAAGCGCATTGTGCACGATACTTTATCTATCTATTAACCACTAATATATATCGTGACTTCCGGGAAATCTATTGGTATGAATAGGGATATTGCAGAGTTTGTAGCTAAGTGTTCAAATTTTTAGTAGCTTAAGGTTGAACACCAAAGGCCTAGTGGAACATTATAGGAGTTTAGTATCCTAATTAGAAGTGGGAGGTGGTGAACATGGATTTTGTGATAGGGTTACCTCTCACATATCATCAACATGATTCAATATGAGTCATTATAGACAGAATGACCAAATCAGCTCATTTCCTGCCACTTTATACTTTTTACATAGCTGAGGATTATACCAGGATATACCTTAGGGAGTTGGTTAGGTTGCATGGTCTTCTATTGTATATCATATTAAATAGAGGTACTCAGTTTACCTCTTACTTTTGGAAGGCTTTTCAAAAGAATCTTAGTACCCAAGTTCATCTCAGTATAGTATTTTATCCTCAGATAGATGGTCAGGCAGAGAGGACTATTTAGACCTTAGAGGAAATGTTGAGAGAATGTGTTATTGGATTTAGAGGTAGTTGGGATGATCACTTATCTTTTATTGAGTTTGCCTACAATAACAGTTATCACTCTAGTATTTAGATGGCTCCATTTAAGGCTCTTTATTGAAGGAGATATTGATCTCCTATTGGTTGGTTTGAGGTAGGAAAAGCTACTTTGATAGGGATAGATAAACTGTTTGATGGGATGGAGAAAGTTCAATTGATTTGGGAGAGGCTGAAGACAACCCAAAGCCATCAGAAATCCAATTCAGATGAGAGGATAAAAGATCTTGAGTTTGAGTTTGGTGATTTGGTTTATTTGAAAATCTCACCCATAATGGGACTGAAGATATTTAGCAAGATGACGTTAGTCCATACAGTGTTCCATGTTTCCCTGTTAAAGAAGTGTATTTGTGAATCAGCTATAAGTGTTCCGTTAGGAAGAATGGATGTTCAGGATAGCCTTTCTTATGAAGAAATCTCAGTTGATATCCTTGATCATCAGATTCATAGACTAAGGAACAAAGAAGTTCCCTTGGTCAAGATTCTTTGGCGGAATAAGTCCATTGAGGGAGCCACTAAGGAAGCAGAAACAGATAGATATGTGAACCAAGTACCCTTACCTTTACTCTGAAACTCAGATTCAGCTTAAGGTAATGATTTTCCTCAGATTGACTCTTTTGCGTTCTCAGTTTCAGATATGTAATCCATCTCATTTTATTGCATACATTTAGTTCAGTTCATATATCATGTTTCAGACTCAGTTATAAAATCATGTTATCAGTCATGCATGTTCAGCTTATGATCTCATTTTCCCCAGTGTTCTCAACTAACCAGTCTCATTTGAGGACGAATGTTCCCAAGGGGGAGATATTGAAATACCCTGTAAAAGTCTTAGCTTATTTCATCTCTCAATTTTATGCATAAGGGATCCAAAACATAGAAATTAGCCTATGTGTTGGGAATTAGTCATTTCCAAGGCCCCTAAACTTCAATGATTTTATTTTTGACCTTTCCGACCCCAAAATGTCGATTTTAAGTTGATTCATGATTGGGGATGTTAAAAGTACATCTCGGGTGAGTTTTGGAATTTTCAAATAAGCATAGGGGCGTATTTGGGAATCCAAAATAGTAGAAGCACCAGGATAATCCCGCACTGTGCCCTCCAGTGCACTGCTCTAGAGCCTGCACTGCGCTCTCCAACCTCTCCAAATCTCATTCCCCCTTTCTTTGGTCGTCTAAGTTTTGATTCCTTGTTACTTAAGGGCATTTGGGTCGATTCCCCTCTCCCAAATCATCCATAACATGAAATTTAGGTCCCTAAGGAGCATTATTTTCCCTATTAATCATAAAATCTCTCAAGAAAACTGTCTTCTACCTCAAGAACAAACCCTAACCCTTACTTAAGCAATCAAGGAATGCAAGCTTCAAATCTCAAGAAATTCTCAAGAATATTCACGAATTCATCTAGTGAGGTATGTGTGATGTTCATCAATGGGTTCCTTTCACCCATGGAGTCCAAGAATCTATTTTTGGTTTTAAATTATGAGTTTTTCCATGTTTACGTTGAAATATCTCCATGAATCTCTTGTTAATTCAATTACAACTAATGTTTATAAGAGTTTTTCTAGTGGGATGAGCTATTAAATGTTTTAAATATTGTAATCTTCATGTTAAATCCCTAAGTTTTGATTTTAGTCTTTTAATCATGTTATTCTCACCTGCTTTACCCATTCCTATGCTTAAGTTCATAACTCTCAGGTATTTGATGAAATGCCTAAGTGTTGGGTTTTGAACAATAATCCCCTACTATGGTTTTAAAGCTTTTATATGCATTATTGTTAATTCCATTCAGTGTTGGTGATTTCTAAACACCCGATGTGTATGTGATTTACATAAATTCAACTTTTCAAGTATACAAATAGCTAATCCATGAATCTTATCAGTAACTTAGATTTTCATATTTATGATGAGCACTATCAGTGATATAATAACATTTATTTAAGTTTAGTTCAGTCCAGTGCTAGTTTTAGTTCAGTTGGGAGTAGGATTATTATCGAGTGAACCTAGGGATAGGGGCTCACCTACCAGTTAGGATTGGGTCCTTAGTAGAAGTCCCTAAGTTCCAAAACTACTTAGCCAACATAGGATTATGAGATGTCATCCTCTAGTTTAGGGATGCCACTCTCTTAGGGGTCACCTGCCAGTTTAGAACTGACTTCCTAGTACTTTGGGACATCAGATTAGTGGATCCATACAACCAGTGTTAGCACCCGTGGCACAGTACTGACACCCTTCTAACTGGGGTTACTTGACCCTAATTAGCTCATATTGGACCATGTCAATTAGATGATACCTCCCACCATCTCAGTAAAGTATTTCAGTGTATTTTAAGTTCAGGTTTGCTTGACTAAGTGTATAGACTTTCAGTTATACAACTATACAACTTATAGTCTTTCGGATTATAGATTTATGCTTGGTCTTTGATACAAGAATAATCACGGATATAGACTTATGAGGGAGCTTGTTGGTCCCGAGACTTGGTGTGTGCAATTGAAGTGTAGAAGAGGTCCAAAACACACCAAAAATCAGCCCACTCTTACACTTGAGGGGCATCTCACCCTTGAAGGTATTATGTATATTTTTGTATTCCATTTTATAATAACTATATAAGGAACATGTTAGGGTTTCTTTATTTAGTTTTTGATGATATTTGTGAGTCTTGAAAGACCAAAGAACACAAGACCTCTCTCCTTGAGGCACCAAAAATGAAACTAGGATACAATAATAGGGTGGATTCTCTTTTGTTGTTGCTTGCTTGGAAACGTTGATGCTAGAGAGGTGCAATCCGATCTTGTGTCATGTTAGAGATAGGTTTATTATTTTTTGTAGTGTTAAGGGTCCAAGAGTGTCCATTCTTTGATTCCTAATATTATACCTTCATGTGGTCTATCTATCTATCCCTTTACTTTATTGTAATCTTATTTTGTTCCTTTTGTTTTAGCATAAGCCGTGTGGGTATTCTTGTTGTTGTTGTTCAACTTATTTTTGTTTCCATATTGTAATCTTCTTTTTAGTTTGTTGTTCACTTAAAAATAGGTGTCAATACACCTTAATATAGTGTTGTTATTGTGCCATTCTTGTGGCTCTCGAATTTAGCCATTTTGTGGACTATTTTGGGATGATTTTGTTTCTTTTATTGTTGTATTGTATCATTTGGTATCATAGTATGTCTTGATATTGTTCATACAAGATCAATCTTGGTCTTGTAAACTTGCAACTAAAAATAAAATTGGCAAAAACTAAAAATTTCAGAAAAATAGCAATCTGTCCATTGTTGTTGTCTTGGCCGAAATTATGTTATTGTTGTGTCTTTACCGATATTTTTACTTGATTTGTTTTGTCTACGTGTTAGTTTTTGTTATTCACTAACACTTGAGTCTAGATCTATATTTGAGCTTTAAAATTGATGTTGTTGTGAACATAATACTTGGACGCTTGTTGTTGAACAATTATTGTGACGGATTGTTTTGGGCCGTGACTTGTGGATTTATTGTTGGAGTTGAGTTTATTGTGTTGTTTTTGTTGTTATTAAAAGATTTTTGTGGTTTTCTTTTTGTTCATCACAACCTTCATCTCTTGTAAAAAATAAAAAACACAACACAAAAGGGGTCTTGGTCGTGGGATTGTTGATCTTGTTGTTGTGGATGTGATTGAAAAAAAAACATTGGGTGTGTTGATGGTGTACTTGAAAAATTATTGCAGAGTTCTTGTTGTTATTCATCCACTCTCATATCTTGACCAACTTAAAGTGCCTAATAGATCTAAAAAGGTCAAGTATAAAGTTGCAAGACATGCTGGTGAGAAGACTTGAGCCCATCACTTCATTGACTTTTCAATGACTTTCCCTATTTCAAGGACCTTGTTTTGTGGGAATATAGAAAGTCAAGTCATACATTTTTTAAGGTTACAACAACAACAACAACAAACCCAGTGTATTCCCACATAGTGGGGTTTGGGGGGAGGGTAAGACGTACGTAGTCCATACCACTACTTCAGGAGAAGTAGAAAGGCTATTTCCCATAGACCCCCGGCTCAAGACCTTTTTGAAAGTTGAATTTGAAAAATATCCTAGGACTTGAACTTTCCCTCCAAACTTAATTTCATCCACTCCAAATTGTGAAGGACCAAAGGCATCAAAATTGATAATTGAAATTTGTTGAAAATCGGCCAATTAGAGGGTGACACATCATCAAATTACTATTTACATGACAATTTTAAGCTCAAATTTTAATCTTCTAGTTTCAATTTGTTGTTCTTTAGTCTCGTTTGTTGATTCCATTACTAACTTACAAGCTAGTACTAGATTGTAAGTTAGTTTTGAAACCGTTCTTCGTGTTAACTTTCCTTTGTGTGTCTTAATTTTTTTTAGTCGTTGAAATACGTCCTTGTGTGTTTTCCTTACACTTTGGAGTCATTGTAAATGTGAATTCACCTCTCAATACCTCTCAGAGTACAAGCAAGATTACAACCTTGTGAGATTGAGTGTGAGGGATCCGAGAGCCAAGAAATAAAAAGAGAGAGTGAGGATATTTTGTACAACTAATGTGTTTTATATTTTGTAGCTAACTTTTGGACATAATGGAAACCATTTTGGCCCACCTTGATGCTATTTCCCAAGATTTAGCTAAGGCAAATGTGGGTGTTGAAAAATTAGGCTCGGATATGTCTACTATACTTGAGAGGTTGGGTCGAGTGGAGAGTTGAAGGAACTCTCATGTTTATTCTCCCGAAACTTTGCATCAAATAATCAATCCTCCAAGACCACCACCAAATGACATAGACATAAACTAAGCCACCAAATGTCCTCAAACCCGAGAGCTAAATAGGTCATTTGCCCCT
The DNA here is from genome assembly GCA_030864215.1 of Capsicum pubescens. Taxonomy (NCBI): domain Eukaryota; kingdom Viridiplantae; phylum Streptophyta; class Magnoliopsida; order Solanales; family Solanaceae; genus Capsicum; species Capsicum pubescens. Next base: position 340,758,014 of record CM061544.1, read on the forward strand.
CAATTTGATAAAGACTTGGAAGCCAATTTCCTTCCATCCAAGCTCCACAATCAAAACTCTAATTTACAAAATCAATCCTCTCAACCAAAACTCCACTTCACCAAAACCGATATATCCATGTAGAGGAATATGGTAGAAAGGAACATGAAATACATAGAGTCTACAATGATGCTTATATGATGGAAGAGAATTTGAGGGGAAGAATTAGGAATCCAAAAGGACTCCACCACCAAGAAAAGAGGTGGAATGAGTTTTGGATGAGATTGAAGAAATGTCTTAAGATGGAGAGGAAGCCGAGGTTCAAAATGAAGATGTTGGTCAAGAGTTGTTGTCATTGTGCTCTCAGATTCACCCTTGTTTGTGAACTATTTTTGGCTCATTTTTTTGGTACGTCCTTTTTGGTTATTGAGTTCTCGGGTTCTTGATTCTTTGTGGGCTATTTTGAGTGGATTCTTTGAAGTGGCTAATTGAGCGAAGTGAAGCCGTGAATTTATGGGTAAATTCCTCTCAAGATGGAGAGGATGATACAAGAATAATCATAGATATGGACTTATGAGGGTGCACATTGGTCCCGAGATTTGGTGTGTGAAATTGAAGTCTAGAAGAGCTTCAAAATACACCAAAAATCAGCCCACTCATTCACTTGAGGGGCACCTCACCCTTGAGGGTATTATGGATATTTTTGTATTCCATTTTATAATAACTATATAAGGAACATGTTAGGGTTTCTTTACTTAGTTTTTGATGATATTTGTGAGTCTTGAAATACCAAAGAACACAAGTCCTCTCTCCTTGAGGCACCAAAACTGAGACTAGGATACAACAATAGGGTGGATTCTCTTTTGTTGTTGCTTTCTTGGAAACGTTGATGCTAGAGAGGAGATATCCAATCTTGTGTCACGTAAGAGATAGATTTATTATTGTGTGTAGTGTTAAGGGTACAAGAGTGTCCATTTTTGGGTTCTTAAGATTATACCTTCATGTGGTCTATCTATCTATCCCTTTACTTTATTGTAATCTTGTTTTTTTCCTTTTGTTTTAGTGTAAGCCGTGTGGGTATTCTTCTTGTTGTTGTTCAACTTATTGTTGTTTCCATCTAGTAATCTTCTTTTTAGTTTGTTTTTCACTTAAAAATAGGTGTAAATACACCTTAATATAGTGTTGTTATTGTGCTATTCTTGTGTTGTTGTGGTTGGCCAAGACTAGGTCTCAAAAGGGGCTCTCAATTTTAGCCATTTTCTGGACTATTTTGGGCTGATTTTGTATCTACTATTGTTGTATTGTATCAGTCTTGCATTCTCAGATGTTACAGTTTTCAGGAATTCATGTTCAGTTATCGCATGCCATTCAGTTAGCCCTTATTTCATAAGCGTGGTACCCCATGTATATTAACCTAAACTTATCTCATATACTAGTACATTCAAAGAACTGACCTCATACTCTTCTTTGCTATATGATGTCTTATATCTTAGGTTCGGACACACTGTTTCCTGACCACAATTAGACAGCTTAACATATCTAACAACCATAGTGGTAAGTCCTCATCCATCGAGGACATGTTATGTTTATTCAGTTATTTAAGTATTTCATTTTATTCAGTTAGTTAGGGTTAGTGGGGCTCTGTCCCATCAACTTCTCAATCAGTTTAGAGGATTTCAAACATTCAGACCGTCAGTTAGACAGTCAGTCAGTCACTTTCAGTTTTTATCAGGTGTTTCAGACATATGATTGATTTGGTATTGTAATATTCAGATTTATATTTCCTTCTCAGTTTATCTTCCACACAGGTGTTATGTTCATAATTATTCAGTTCTCAGAGAAGGTACCATCTCATGGGTTAGCTTGTGGTCACTTATGATCGTAAGAACCATTGTTATGACTAGAGGGTAGCCCGCGGTCGTGATATATGTGACACTCCAACTTAGGATAAGGAGTCCCGCATCAGCAAAACACAAGAGATATGTTGGGTATATAAGTAAGCAAGTTTTTCTCCCTAGTGATGCGTTTTAAAGCCGTGCGAGTCTAGACCCAGAGCCGACAATATCACCAGTGGGTTGGGACATTATAGCAGTCTATCAGGCCTTGATGGATTGGGATACCCGTCAAGTCCAGGGCCCCGGCTCGAGTCATAACAAAATGCTATAAAAGTCTCTCCTATGTCAGCCCTGTGAATATGGGCCAGAGTTCAAGCTGAGCTTAGGCAAATCCTAGTAAGGCGGGGCAAATCTCAGTTGAGTCTAGAAAAATCCCATTCAATGGGGGCAAACCTCAGCGAGGACGCTGAGTCCATAAGAGGGTGTATGTGATACCCCAACTTAGGATATAAAGTCCCACATCGACAAAACACAGGAGGGATGCTGGGTATATAAGTAAGTAATCATCACTCCCTAGTGACACGTTTTAAAGCCATGTGGATGTAGACCTAGAGAGGACAATATTACTAGTATATTGGGACATTACAGGGGTATCTAGGGCCTTGATTGATTGGGATACCCCTCAAGGCCAAGGCCCTGTCTCGGGTCGTGACAGCCTTTTGGAGAAATTGCCTTATAGACATCATGTAGTGATGCTCATCATTTCTGTCACTGCTTCTTTATGGATCTTCATATCCTCATTTTTATTGTCAACTATATCCATGAGTTGTTGATGATTTGTATTTTTTTCAAAAATAGTTAGCAAATAGACATCTTTATTGGCTTGGGATGGGTCTAAATTCTTCTTCTGACAGAGAAATTCTAAGAGTATGATACCAAAAGCATACACATTACTTTCTCACTGATATTTTGTTCAACCATTCAGGGGGAAATATAGACAAACATGTCATTTTGATGATTGACAAAACTCATAAGAGAACCTAGTCCTCATAAGATATGCGGCTACTAGAATTTGTTCCATCTCTTAGGGTCAACTGTGTGAGAACTAGTCCCCAAAGGGATCCTATTTCATAGGGACCAGGTTCATATCATGGATGTACTCATAAAATTTCTATATGGTAATTCTCAGGGGGGATGTTACCTAGTTCTAATATGTTTAGTGGTACATGACATGGAAGCACTGAATGAAACATGAGACATTTGTTCCTAGTATTTGATAAACCTATCCAAGGAACAGATTAGGGACCAAGTCCTCCAGTCGTTGAAATTTTTCCAGTCAACATGGCAGTTGCCAGATGAAACACCCCGAGAGTACCCTCTGGGCGCTACATGGCTTATAGTCATAAGTGACCACAAGCTAACCCATGTTGGTACCTGCTGTAGGCACTGAATAGAATGACCGGGAATATGTGCGGAACTTAACTAAAAATGCCATAAGGTTTAAATACAAAAAATGATAGTAAATAAAAATACTAAAAACATCTATCTAAAAGCAATACTGAAAGACTGTCAATAGCATTTAATAACTGAATAACTAACTGAAAGTGTCTGAAAGCCTCTAACTGACTGACTGTGGAGTTAGTGGGACAAACCGCCAACTAACTCTGACTGATTTTTTTTTACAGAATTGATAATGTAAACTGAGGTAAATAAACCATGTCCTCAAAGAATGAGGAATCACCACTATTACAGTTGATAATCTGGTATGCCTACGCACGATCAGGGAACTGAGCATCCGAATCTATGATATTAAACATCATAGCGTAAGAAATAGGTATGTGATCAGTACTTTGAATGTACTGGTATGCTAAATGAGGCTAGGCTAATATGCATGATTCATGTACGTGAGTAATAACTGATTGAATGAGTAGCGTGAAGTACAAAGTAAAATACATGAAATCTGTAAAGACTGAGAATGCATGACCAAGCATAACATATGTTCTGAATATAATCTGTAAACTAAAATATTGAAAAATGATAAATAGATAAATGATATCTGTGTGTTAGGGTCAGTAAAATTGAAAATGATTACTGAGATGAAAACAGGACTGAGATTGTAGGAGCTATCTTCTAACAGACATGCCACAATGAGCAAATTGGGGTCCAACCTGTGACCCCAGTTGGAAGGGTATCAGTACTATGGCATGGGTACTAACACATGGCTCTGTGGGTCTATTAAGCTACTGAACAACCATGATGTCAAGCCTAAACTGATGGGTGACACCTGGGTAGAGTCAAGCCTAAACTGGTGGGTGACTCCTTATATCCTACATTGGCTACATAGTTCTGAAATGCAAGGACTGATACTAATGACTCTGCCTAACTAACGGGGATGTTATCATCTGTAATTCCTTGAGAATGTACCCTGGGCGTCACACGGTGGTTACAATCCCAAAAGACCACAAGCTAACCCATGATTGGTACCTGCTATGAGCACTAAATAATATTAATAATAATTAAAATATATGAGAAAGTTAGGATGAAATTTCCATAAGGTTTATAAACAGAAAAAAAATACTGAATACTGATGTGTGAGCATATGCTAATACATTTGAGGCTTAAAACTCCAAATAATTGCAAGTTCTAGAGCAACTTTAGTTATTTTTGATTGGTTTATATTTGATTTTGCAGTTTAAGCTGATATGATAGAGAACCAACAATAATGGAAGCAAAAAGGATGAAATCTGAAGCAATTAAAAGACAAGTGCAGCTGACGACATTCATGATAGGTCGTTAGCCCGGTGATAGGCTATCAATACCATCATCATCCTTAAACAGGTAATGAGTTCCAACTGGTAGAATCAACGACATTTTGTTATAGGCCATCATAATGGTGATAAGTCATCAGGAATGCCGCCAGACTTAGGCAGGACATGAAAATTGGAGTAAAAGTGTGATGACATTTCTGATAAGTCGTCACAGTCCTGATAAGCCATCCGAAGTTTCCGTCAACCTAAGATAGGACTAGTGCAAATTTGAAGAAGACCTGATGACATTCTTGATAAGTCGTCAGGACCCTGATAAGGCATCACCAATAGTCGTTGTCTATTTCGAGAAAAAGTTGTAACCTTGATTTTGTTTCCTTATTTAGGGTAAACTATTTAAAGATTTGTTTTAGGGTTTTCTAGATGGTCATTATCATTATTATTCTGCACAAGGTTGGCACTTGAGTTTTGGACAACATATTTTGATACTTTCTCTCTTTACTTCTTAACTTTAACAACACAACTATTTTTGAGAGATTATTATCAGTATTTTGGGATTTTTTCTTTGTGATCTAATCTGATATTCACTAGTTATTATTCATCTCGGTAAGTTTATCTTTCAAATCATGAATTCAATTATGTGTTTCATTCGTTACATCATGAGTGGCTAAACTCCATTAACCTGAGTTATGGGCTCTAGGGTTAGGTCTTGATAAGGTGCTAAGTATTCAAGATTCAAAAGGTTGTAGGATTTCTTGATAATTCTGAAGTTTTAATTAATGTCTATTGGTTGAAAATAGTAGACACACCTGCTTTGATTTTCTTAAGAAAGAAATCAAATATAGTAGGAAGTGAATTACCAACAGAGACTCACAAGTACTTCGTTTAATAATCAACGCTGTAACAAGGTTAGTTAACCTGAGGTAAAATCTGGGCAGTAAATAGAAATTCCCTAAGTCCGAGAGGATTAGGTAATTAAATGCTTAACTATATCAAGAGACATTTAAGCATAACATTGATAAAGATAGCTTGTTATCCTACCCACCGTGAGAATTTTGAATCACTTTTAGTATCTGTCATGTACCAGAAGCCCTAGTGAACATAATTTTGGTTATTTCATAAACTCTTGATTTATAAACACCAAAAGTAAAGTAAAGTAAAAACAACTTGTTAAACCTAAACCCCCATTTAAGGAAACATTAAACAATCAGTGGATTAAATCGCAAACAACTTGAGTTCACACCATATTCCCTGTGGGATTCGACCCCAACCTAGTAGGGTTTTATATTGACAACAATCGCTTACACCCATTCAAGAGTGTAATTTGAGCGTTATCAAAAATGGCGCCGTTACCGGGGAATACGATTGTAATCTGAAGTTGTATGCGCTAATTGACTGTTAGTTAAGTTTCCTAGATTTACGTTTATTTGCAGGATTTTATAGTGTATGCCAAGCACCAGAAGTTCTGGAGAAACATTATTACTACTAAATCCAGAACCGTAATGAATAGGAAGAATGGAAGAACAACAAGCGGCTGACAGACTGGAAGCCTTAGCTAGAGCTTAGGCGAATGTGCAAAATGTCGAGCAATATGCATGACATCCAAACCCTGAGGATGAAGATTTGTGGGATGAGAAGTTATTGAACCCTGGTAACCCAAGGCGTGCTGAGAAGATAGCTCCACAAGTGCCACGTATTGTTAACCAAAACCGTCCATTCCAAAGAATACAAGAGTACCAACCGGTCTAAATGATCTGAATGATGATGATGATGGCATGGACGGGGAAGCTGCAACGGGTGCAATTATTTCTCCACCATTGGAACCTGGATCCAAGTTCAACATTATGAGTACTATGATATAACTCCTCAATCTGAAGGGGTTGTTTGGTGGCCTTCCTGGGGATGATCCGAACCTGCATCTGGTGAATTTTATTACCATTTGCAAATCTTTTGATAACCCAGGAGTGGGACAGAACGCTATCCGATTGAGGTTATTTCCGCTGTCTCTGTCTAGGGAGGCAACATTGTGGCTGAATAAGCTTACGCTTGATTTCATTACCCACTGGAGGCAATTGAAAGAAGAGTTCCTAGAATGGTTTTTTCCACCTTCCATGAGGGTACAGTTAGGGACGAGATCAGCAATTTTAGACAGCTTCCTACTGAAGCTTTGCATGAGACTTGGGAGAGATTCAAGAAGAAGCTAACATAGTGTCCGAACCACAATATGACATACCTACACTTGATGGATACTTTATACAGGGCCCTCAACTCTGTAACAAAGTCGATTGTAGATAATGCTACTGGTGGTTTGTTTGTTGATCTGTCATTTCAAGATGCCTTAGATATACTAAATAGGATAACCAAACAGAGTCGGGCTTGGCATACCAGGGAGTCTGTGGTAGCAAGCCCCACTATTTTTCTTGGTATGTCTGCTGAACAATAAAAGAGAGATGAGGAGCGAGATCAAGACATGGCCTATCTAAAGACTCAGATGGACTTTGTCACCAAACACTTATTATCAGGGAAGACTAAGAAAGTGAAAGCTATAATATCTCAAGACCTAGTGGATGTGGAACCTAAAAAAAGGTGAATTATGTTAATAATCAAGGGGGTTTCCGAGGCAATAGCCAAGGGAATCAAGGTCGGAACGTTTATGACAAGCCTGGTTACAAAGACAGGGAGAAAGGAAACTGAAGAAGAAATAATGACAGGAGTGGTTTATATGTTCCTCCTGGAAATTGGGAAGGTTCTACAACTAGCTTTGGAAAGATGTCCATAGAGGACATGATAAAGAAATTGTTGAAGGGAGTTGAGGCCACCAACTCTGGTGTAACCACCATGAAGACCGATCTAATATCCATAAGTCAGTTGGTGCACTCACACTCCACTACCATCAAATAGTTGGAGCAACAGATAAGCCAACTTTCCACTGCATTCAATCAGAGAAAGAGAAGAATGTTACCAAGCAATACGGTTCAGAATTTGCAAAATAATGTATTATGTATGGAGATTCCCACTAGGAGTGGTAAGATATTACCTGGCCCTTCTGTGGGTAAATCTGTAGATGGTAAGGTAGTTGTTGATGAATCCAAAGAAAGCAATCCAGTGGAGTCTGAGAAGCTGGATAGTTCTGTTAATGCTTCGAAGAAGGAAAGAAAAAGGAAGAGAAAGTGGTTTTGAAAACTATCCCATGACCACCACCTCCCTTTCCTCAATGATTGAAGAAGAAGGATGATGATGAAAAACACAACAAATTCATGGAAATACTTAAGCAATTGACAATAAATGTACTTTTGGTTGAGGCACTTGAGCAAATGCCAGGATACACGAAATTCATGAAGGACCTTGTGACTAAGAAAAGAGCTGTGAGTTACGAATTGGAGGAAAATCTCCTCCATTGTAGCGCTATTTCTACAAGGACCTTGGTGCAGAAGAAGCCAAACTCGGGCGCATTCACTATTCCCTGTACAATTGGGACTATGGAATTCACCAGGGAATTATGTGATCTGGGAGCAAGCATTAATTTGATTCCACTGACTGTTTATAGAAAGTTGAGTCTAGAAAATCCCACACCTACCAACATGCGACTCGTGATGGTGGATAGGTCAGTAAAGAGAACTGTTGGCATTCTATATGATGTGTTGGTGAAGGTGTCCAACTTTATATTCCCTGCAGACTTCGTCATTATGTATTACGAGGTGGACTTCGAGATGCCCATAATTTTGGGTTGATCTTTCCTTGTAACCTGAAGTGTGTTGATTGATTTGATAGCGAATGAGCTCTTATTCAGGATGAATGATGAAGTGGTCCAGTTTGATGTGGGTAAGTCAATGAAGCAACATGAATAAATGAGTGTGTTCTTAGTAGTTGATGTGTATTATAAGGACGAACAGGATGTGTCCATAGCTGAGCAACTTGTTATTGAACCTTGGGATGCAATTATAATAAATTATGATAGTGAAGGCATCGGGGAGTATGAAAAAGCTATTTGTGCTTTGACAGGAATGGGTTCATATCCTTATGCTCCTAAAAAGCTAGACCTTGACCTTGCTAATCGACCAACACCACCATCCAAGCCATCTATTGAGGAGCCTTCGGTGTTGGAATTAAAAGAACTACCTAGACACTTACAATACGTGTTTTTGGGTAATGGGAACATGCTACCTATTATTATTACGGCTGATTTGGATGAGCAACAGGTAAACAGACTTATTTCAGTACTTCAGAGGCAAAAAAGAGCTATAGGTTGGACCATCGTAGATATTATTGGTATTCCCCCGGGCATCTGCACACATAAAATTCATCTTGAGGAAGATTGTATTCCAACCACAGAGCATCAGCGCCGTCTTAACCCACCAATGCAAGAGGTGGTCAAGAAGGAGATTATTAACTGGTTGGATATAGGAAAGTTTTATCCTATTTATGACAGCAAGTGGGTGAGCCCAGTTCAATGCGTGCCCAAAAAGGGGGGCATGGCGGTGGTTGCTAATGAAAGGAATGAGTGATTCCACTCAGGCTTGTAACTGGGTAGAGAGTTTGCATGGACTACCGGAAGATGAATTCTTGGAATCTGAAAGACCACTTCCCGATGCCTTTTATGGACCAAATGCTTGATCGATTAGCTGGAAGTGGGTGGTATTGCTTCTTAGATAGTTATTCCGGATACAACCAAATCTGCATTGCTCCTGAAAATTAGGAGAAGGCGACATTCACATGCCCATTTGGCACCTTTGCATTTAAGAGGATGCCATTTGGGCTATGCAATGTGCCTTCCACTTTTCAACGGTGTGTGATGTCTATCTTTTCAGACACAGTGGAGGATACCATAAAGGTATTCATGGATGATTTCTCTGTGGTGGGTGATTCATTCGAGATGTGTTTGGAAAATTTTAATCTAGCCTTGCAGAGATGTGTTGAATTTAAATTGGTGATTAACTAGGAAAAATACCATTTCATGGTAAAGGAGGGCATCATTCTCGGCCACAAAATTTCCAAAAAAGAGGTAGAAGTTGATGGAGAAAAAGTGAAAGTTATTGAGAAACTACCACCTCCTATTTCAGTGAAGGGAGTACGTAGGTTTCTTGGACATGTTGGATTTTATCAAAGATTTATAAAAGAATTCTCGAAGGTTGCAAATCCACTTTGCAAACTTTTGGAGAAAGAAGTGTAGTTTTCCTTCGATGATGAGTGCTTGAACGCATTTGAATGCCTTGAAAAGTAGATGGTTGAGGCCCCTATTATTGTTGCACCTGACTGGTTAAAACTATTTAAGATCATGTGTTATGCCAGTGGTATTTCCCTTGGGGCTGTATTGGGACAAAAGAGGGACAAACTATTTCATTCGATATATTATGCTAGCAAAGCACTGAATGGAGCGCAAAAAGAATTACACCGTCACTGAATAAGAACTTCTGGCCATAGTGTATGCTTTTGAGAAGTTCAGATCTTATCTTCTTGGGACCAAAGTGGTAGTCTACACCGACCATGCTACCTTAAAGTATCTGATGGCTAAGAAGGATGCAAAACCAAGGCTGATTAGATGGGTATTGCTGCTGCAAGAATTTGACTTTGAGGTCAAAGATAGGAAAGGTTGTGAAAATTAGGTTGCAGATCATCTGTCTAGAATGGAAGGCGAACAGGAAATTAGTGATGAAATGAAGATAAATGATGCATTCCCTAATGAGGTGATCCTGGCTACCACTGTGGAAAAATTTCCTTGGTATGCGTATTATGTAAATTATGTTGTGAGTGATGTCATCATAGAAAACCTTTTTTTCCATCAAAGTAAGAAATTCTTGCATGATGTGACTCATTAATTTTGGGATGAACCGTATCTTTTTTGGCGATGTGCGAACAATATTATAAGGAGATGCGTACCGGAAGTGGATGTATTATGCATATTGGAAGCATGTCATGCTTCCCCAGTTGGGGGTCACCATGCAGGCTACCAATGGCTAGGAAGGTGTTGTAGAGTGTCTATTACTGACCAACATTGTTTAAGGATGCCCATGAGTTTGTGCTGAAATGTGACCAATGTCAGAGGCAGGGGTCAATCTCCGAAAGACATGAGATGCCCTTGACTAAGATGCTTAAAGTGGAATTGTTTGATGTCTGGGGCATTGATTTCATGGGTCTTTTTGTAAGTTTGTATGGGATGAAGTATATTTTAGTTTTTTTTTACTATGTCTCAAAATGGGTCAAACCTGTAGCATTTTCTGATAATGAAGGGAAGAGAGTTGTTGCTTTTCTTAAGAAGGAAATCTTCTCTCGCTTTGGAGTACCATGTACTATTATAAGTGATGAAGGATCTCATTTTTGCAACAAACCATTTCAATTTACTTTAGTAAAATATGGGGTGAAACAGCACCGAGTAGCTACTCTATACCACCTACAAACCAGTGGGCAAGTGGAGGTATCAAATTGAGAGATTAAAGCCATCCTAGCCAAAGCGGTGAATGTTAGCCGGAAAGATTGGTCTAGAAAGCTCAATAATTCCCTATGGGCATATCAGAATGCATTCAAGAAACCCATTGGCATGTCACCATTTCAGCTGGTCTATGGAAAAGCTTGCCACCTACCAATAGAGCTGGAGCACAAAGCCTTATGGGCACTCAAAAGGTTGAATTTGAATTGGAAAAAGGCAGTAGAGCTAAGACTTGGGCAACTGAATGAGATGGATGAATTCCATCTCAGGTCATATGAATGAGCAGATTTGTATAAAGAAAAAATGAAAAAATATCACGATTAGAGGATAGAGAAACAAGACTTCCAAAAGGGTGACATGGTGCTTCTGTTTAATTCCAGACTCAAATTGTTCCTAGGTAAGCTGAAATCTAAGTGGTCGAGCCCTTTTAAAGTTAGCCAATTCTACTCATCTGGAGTAGTGGAACTTGAAAATGATGACGGCAGTACCTTCAAGGTAAATGGGCAACGTGTCAAGCGTTACATTGGTCTAAAAGAATCAATGAAAAGTATCAAAATTATCTATCTCAATGAAGTCTGAAGTAATCGAGATACCTGAGTCAAGCTGCGACATTAAATCAGGTACTGCATGGGAGAAAAACCATGAACCCCGGGATTGATCCATTCTAGGTATACTCTAACCCTTAGTTTAGTTTTATTTTCAATTTTAAGTTGAGGGTGTAGGGTAGGATGTTGTTGTAACAATTTTGGTAGATAATTAGGAGTAATATAGGTACTTGAGGTAGTTAGCCTGTTTTGTGACTTTTGCGCACCTCTTTATTGATCTAAGTTTATAATTGTGTGAATTGCATTCATCTATGACTGCGGTGCATCTTTTTATCGCATTAGTCTGGCAGCTTGATGATTTTTGCTGAACAAATTGCATGAATCAGATAAGTAGTGATATGCAATATACTTGTGTGCCATGTGTGTGTGAGGTCTTACTTAGCTTCTGTTATATGCAGAATCTAGAACTTGCCCTGTTAGTCCTGCCTAGGTTGTAGGATAGGGGTTAGGAAAGGATCATAGGCCAGTTTTAATTGTAACCCACATTCAGCCTAAATGACCTTCCCAATATGAATAATATCCTTTGATCCTTGATTTGAGCCTAGATTCTTATTTCTTTCTGTGAAACCTCTTACCTTCCCGTTTACCTCACAATGAACCTGTTTTGGCCCTGGTCCTCCTTGGACACTGTGCACCTTGACTTAGGCAAATAACCTAAGTTGTGGGTCACTATTATAGGGGTGCATGATACAAAATGAGCATGAAGAGAGGTAGAATAAGAGAAGAATAAAAAGTTGGGTACAGTGAAAAAGAAATAAGAAAGGAGAAAGTTCTGTTAAGGATGATTAAAAGATAATATGATGATTGAAAAGACCGCATTTATCTTGAGCATGTGTGATCAATAAAAGAAGAGGGAGAAAATAAGGCTGTGAAGTGTAAACTTAGGAGTTTAGTGTAGTATCAAGGAGGCATAGTCACTCTAAAATATCCATGAATATCACACCAGCCCCTAGCCTACATTACAAGCCTAAGAAAAGCCCTAAAGTGATCCTAACCGACCTACCTAAAGATTTAGGTGCTGGCTATAAGGAAAAGCCTATGGAATTTGACATGCAGTGTTTGGAACTTCATTCTGAGAGTGAGACTTATGATTATCCCTATGTTTATGTATGTGGATGCTGATATGAGTGAAAAAGCAATTTCTTTATTATGAGGGCACATTTGGTATGTTGCTAAGTCACTGACTTGTTCAGATAATGTGATCTTGGTATGGCATGATTGTTATTGCTAAATTTTTGCCGTATCTTGATTCTTGTGAGTTGCATGGTTGTTCTTTAAAACATCAACAGTGAGATTTAAATTGACTGATCTTGGAGATGGTGAAATTATTCTGAACTAATATGAGTAGTCATCTGCCAAATTGTACTTTGTATTCTCGTAATTATGTTTTGGTTGCTTGAGGACAAGGAATTGTTTTAAGTTGAGGGTGTTGATGTGTGAGCATATGCTAGCACATTTGAGGCTTTTAACTCTAAATAATTGCAAGGTCTTGAGCAACTTTAGTTATTTTTGAATAGTTTATGTTTGATTTTGTAGTTTAAGATGATATGATAGAGAACCAACAATAATGAAAGAAAAAAGGCTAAAATCTGAAGCAATTAAAAGACAAATGCAACTGATGACATTCATGATAGGTCATCAGCCCGGTGATAGGATATCAAGGCCATCGTCAGCCTTAAACAGGGAATGAGTTACAGCTGGTAGAATCGACGATATTTTGTGATAGGCCATCATAATGGTGATAAGTCATCAGGAATGCCGTCAGACTTAGGCAGAACATGAGAATCGGAGAAAAAGTGTGACGACATTTCTGATAAGTCGTTGCAGTCCTGATAAGCTGTCAGAAGTTTCCATCAACCTAATACATGACTAGTACAGATTTGAAGAAGAGCTGATGACATTCTTGATAAGTCATTAGGACCCTGATAAGGCGTCACCAATAGTTGTCGTCTATTCCGAGAAAAAGTTGTAACCTTGATTTTGCTTCCTTATTTAGGGTAAACTATTTAAAGCTTTGTTTTAGGGTTTTCTAGATGGTCATTATCATTATTATTCAACACAAGGTTGGCACTTGAGTTTTGGAGAGCATATTTTTATATTTTCTCTCTTTACTTCTTGACTTTAACAATACAACTATTTTTGAGAGATTATTATCAATATTTTGGGATTTTTCCTTTGTGATCTAATCTTCTATTCACGAGTTATTATTCATCTCGGTAAGTTTATCTTTCAAATCATGAATTCAATTATGTTTTTCATTCGTTACATCATGAGTGGCTAAACTCCATTAACCTGAGTTATGGGATCTAGGGTTAGGTCTTGATGAGGTGCTAAGTATTCAAGATTCAAAAGGTGGTAGGATTTCTTCATAATTCTGAAGTTTTAATTAACGTCTGTTGGTTGAAAATAGTAGACACACCTGCTTTGATTTGCTTGAGAAATAAATCAAATATAGTAGGAAGTGAATTATCAACAGGGACTCAGAAGTAGTTCGTTTAATAATCAACGATGTAACAGGTTGGTTAACCTGAGGTAAAATCTGGGCAGTAAATAGAAATTCCTTAAGTCCGAGAGGATTAGGGAATTAAATGTTTAAGTAGGTCGAGAGACATTTAAGCAGAACATTGAATCTTGAATAACTTTTAGCATCTGTCATGTACCGAAAGCCCTAGTGAACATAATTCTTGTTATTTCATAAACTCTTGATTTACAAACACCGAAAGTAAAGTAACAAACAACAACTTGTTAAACCTAAACCCCCCATTTCAGGAAACATTGAACTATCAGTGGATTAAATCACAAACAACTTGAGTTCACACCATATTCCTTGTGGGATTCGACCCCAACCTAGTTGGGTTTTATATTTACAATGATCGCTTACACCCATTCAAGATTGTAATTTGAGTGTTATTAAATACTGATAATAATACTGAAAAACTGAACATTTGTCTGAAATAGTCTAGTCCGAAAGCCTCTAACTGTCTGAATATAGATTTGATGGGACAAGTCCCCAACTAACTCTTACTACTAAACATAATAAACTACTGGAATACTAAAATAAATAACTTTGTCCTCAAAATATAAGAACTCACCACTATAACTACTGCTGATAACCTGAGTTGCTAAGTACGGTAAAGAGCCCTTGCATATGAACCTATGATATGAGACATCATAGCGCAAAAGAATGAGTATGCGTTAGTACTTTGAATGTACAGGTATGCTAAGTGTGGTGGGATGATATACATGGGTTCATATACATGAGATAATAACTGACTGAATGAACATCATGAAATAACTGAATAAGAGTACATGCAAAACTGCAACTACTGATCATGCTGACTATGCAATACTGTGCATATAAACTCTGTCTGAATTAGACTGAAACTAAAGTATTGAGTTCAGATAGCTAAGCAATTGATAACTGATAGCCATGGTTCTGTAGAACTATTTGAGTTCTTTACTAAATTTTGAGACTGATTACTGAGTACTTTAATTGTAACTGTAAGAGTGTTTATCTAACTAACATACCTCGATTATAAACTGAGTTAGGGTCAAACCTTTTACCCCATTTGGAAGGGTGTTGGCACCTAACCAAGGGATACTAACAATGTTGTATCAATCCTAGTCTGGCAGGAAGATTCAGTAATTGTATATATGGTTTCGTCATGATGTTGGGTGTATTTATGCATTCTAGCATTGCTATTCTAGCCTTGTTTTGAGGATAATTCATGTGATTAATGTGCTTATAATGAGATAAATGTGCATATAAATGTCTATGTATGTGTTTACAATGGTTAAAGGTGTTTTCACATGAATTTTGATTCAAATTGATCATTAAGAGTTCAATCGAGAAAACTAGTGTGACTAGATTGAGCTAGGGGTTTATCTAGTTTGTCTTTTTAGGTTCTAACATGTTTAATGAGTTACAAAGGTTTTTATTATGTATTTATATGTGAAAAAACTTAGTTATAATGTTCAAGGGTCAATTGGATCAAGACAAGAATCAAAACAACAAGTTAAAGATCAATGTGAAATTAGCCTATGCTTAGCTCGTGTTTCTATTTCGTCGTGTTCGATGTTGTATATTTTTGAGCTCTAAATTATTGTGTTTAATGCTATAGGATGATTTTTTAATCGATTATGATGATATATTAACGATATAAAAGTTTCAAATCAAGTGGAAACAACTGAAAAGGCTCAAAATTGATCAATGAAAGGACAATACACAACATGGGCGAAATTTAGACACCTGAAATATCTTGGGCGCTTGTGAACTGTAGGAGGGTCCAATTGGTGTGTGATATGGACCAAAATCTTCAGAAGGGATCCAAAACAGTGACTTATCATGATGAGGGCGCGTCGCGACCTCCTCACCCATTTTTAAGTCTCGCAATGCGACCCACACTCTTATTTCCAGCCTGTGCGTCGTGACTTTCACTCCCGTTTTCACAACTTGAAACATGAGGTCCCCTTTAGAAACATACAAAAATGATAATGGAGTCCTACCAGTCTTAGTCTTAGCTTGCACTTATAAAAAGAACATTGTACACGTTATTGATCATCTTTGGATGTCATAGAGCATCAAGGAGGCTTCTACAACTTCATAACTTAGGTTTTTATTGTTATAAGTTATTTCATTCATGTCCTTAGTTGTTAATTACAATCTAGTGATTACGATTATGACTATGAATGGCTAAACGCCCTCTTTTTGGGGTTGAAGCCAAGAAAATAATTATTATTATTATGGATTAAGTTTGTTTGCTTTGCTTATCAATATTGGTTGTTTTCTTATTCTTGTTACAACTATTTTTAGGATTTGTGACCCTTAGAATACATCCATTGTCAACCTTTTGAACTCGGGAGAGGGAATAGGGAGTTAGAACATGGGAATAAACAAAGTATGTTTTGTGTTTATTTATGAAATAGGGAATTCAAATTAGTATCTAGGACAAAGATGTACTTAGATACCTTACTTGATTCATATATAGGATGATATTTGTTATGAATTTAAGTGAACTATTACATCCTCGCTCAATGATGTAGTTGTAAGGTTCAACTTAGGTAAAAGATTAAGGTTGGGAAACTATAATCGTGCAATTAACCCTACTAATCAACAACCAAGATAAGCAAGTTAACGAATAAAATCCAAAAGCATAATATGATTGTTCAGGGTGCTTCAATCTTGGGTTTTCTCTTATTGATTGTCGCAAGATCTTTACTTTATGCTTTGTTTACTTTACTAGAAATTTAAAAATTCCAAACTCTACTTTGGTTACTCTCACATCAATTGAATCTAAATTGTGAACTGAAATTGAATTGTTGCCGAATCAAGTCTCTGTGGGATCGATACTTGGCTTTCATTAGGCCACTTTACTATTTGATAAGACCATGTACACTTGAGTGTGCACTTAGGTGCTATAAAGTTTTTGGCGCCATTGCCGGGGACTTGTATTTTGGCAATTGTTTATTTTAGTTTTACTTTTAGACTTATTTGGTATTTTTATGCTTGGTCATGGTTTTCTTATTGCTGGAAATAGGTTTTTAGGTTAATAACCTAGCAAGGTATCGGGAGTTGGTAGAACTAATCCCTGAACCCGAGCAAGACTTTCACCAACGCAGGAGAGAAGCAATCCTTCTCCCTAGAATTCATAAAATCCAAGAAGACCAAGAGAAAATTTCTCCAATGACTGAAGAACTAGCAGTTTAAAGGACAGTTAGGGAAGTGACAGTCCCACTTCTAACGAACTTGACTTCCCCAATTGTAAGACTGACAGCTGGGGGGAATTTCGAGTTAAAACACAATATGGTGCAGCTTCTCATCTGCAATGGACAGTTTGCAGGGCTTTCACACGAGGATCCACAAGTTCACTTGCAGAATTTCATTGAGCTTACTGACGTATTTATTCCGACTGGGGTAAGTATAGATTATGTGAAGACTATTTCCCCATTCACTTTTGGAGGAAGCTAAAAAGTGGTTGAATGCGGAGCCGGCCAATTGAATTACATCATGGGATGACTTAGCCAGAAAGTTCCTCATCAGATTCTTTCCATCAGGCAAGACTGTGAGACTTCATAGTGAGATAATGAGCTTTAAATAGAAGCCTGATGAAAAACTCTATAATGCTTGGGAACGCTTCAAGGCCCTTCTTCAAGATTGTCCACATCACCAACAGTCTAATGAGGTACTTGCTCATACTTTTATAGAAGCTCTTGACCATAATACGAAGATTTTGCTAAATTCAACCGCAGGTGGTCAAGCATTGGAAATGACTTATGATGAGCTTTACACATTGTTGAATCGCATAGCATAAGGAAATCCAAAGTGGCATTCAGATTCAAGAAGTGCCATAAAAAGGATTGCGAGTATAGTGGAGGTGGACCAATTCATAGCCTTATCAAAACAGGTTTCTGCATTACAGAATTTGATCAATACTCAGTTCAGCAGCATGAAATTGGGAGCACACAACCTGCAACCACAGTCAATACCATCCAACAAGCTGCAGGTTGGTGTAAGGTCTGTGGAAATAATAGTCATTCAGTGGCCATATGTGCTTCAAATCCGAAATCGGTAATGTATGTAGGTAATTCTCAAAGGACAAATTATGGTAATGCCTATAATATGAAGTGGCAGAATCAACCACCAAATCAGCCATGGAATGCCCCACAGCCACAGGCCCAATCAAATCAGTCAACTAACAACATGGAAGAGATGTTGAAAAAAATTGTAAAAAATCAGATACGGTTGACTGTAGACATGAAATATCAGCAAGCGGCCACAAGAAATTTTGTAACACCCTATATTTTAGGCTAGAACAAAAACCATCATTTCTATGTGTAGATGATCAAAAAACAATAAATCCTATAAAAATATGGCATTTTAATCATTTTAGTAGTATGGGGAATTGAATGAGCTTCCCATCGATATAAGATTCGCCCAAATCCGATACCCGGGAAAGAAGTTATGACTAATTTAAGTCCTAGTCGTAAAACACCATCATTTTGGTGCTTGGCGCATCGCGGAGGGAGTCTATTTAACAATTGTCAAATTCCAATTGCCTAGCGCAATTGTGGTGCGTCGCGCTGAAGTTCCATGTCCCAACCTGTGGGACAAAGCGATGGCTCCGCATCGCGGTGACCCTAAAAATCCCATTCATCAATTTCCAGTGAGCCATCGCGATAGTGGTGCGTCGCGGTAACCCATTAAATCAGACTCCCAGTTATATTTTATTTCATCTCATTTAGGGTATATTGGGTATTTTCCACCCCCTTATCAGTCTAAACATGGGATTTAATACAAAAAACACCAAAATACATTCACAATAATCCAAATTAATTAAGAACACGCTCTAGCGTTTCAAACTAAAAACCCAAATAACTCAAGATTCAACCGTCAGTTTTCCTTAATTCTTCAATATTCATAATCCCCATTGCTAGGGATTCAAGAAGCACCCATCAATCGTACGTATAACGTCCCAAAAGCTAGAGATCATTCAAAAGCTTCTAATTTGAGGTACGTGGGGTTTGTCTTAAAAAAAAACTACATGGGATTGTCAACACTAGAACATGATTTAAAGATTATCAAGCATGAATTTTAAAATGGGTTTTGAAACCTATGCTTTGAATTTCGCATTATGGATACTTGGAAAATATTATTGTTTTGGTCTTTAGTCCTTTCCCCCTTAAATTGATTTAAACTTATATGAATATGTATGATGTTGAAGATTTGATTGAGAGCATTATTATTAAAACCCCTCTCTTTGATGATTTAGAGTTGATGAACTTGTTGGGAATGATTTGAGATGCTTGTTTAATGTTTTAAGGGGATCTTTTTAATATCTATGTATTTAACATAATTTTGATGATAATGAGAGGGAGTTTCTTGATATGATTTTGTCCTTGTCTTAAAAAGAAAGAATTGCATATGATTGATATCTTTGACATGACCACCTTGTGTGTTTGAAATGGTGAAAAAGAGAGTTTCTTGCATATGTTTACATGAGCTTTAAGAAAGAGTTTCTTGAAATGATTTATTGATATGGTGGTCCCATACTTACGTTTTGAAATAGAGATTATTATATACTAATAATGACTCAGAGATGTGACTTACAAGTCAATGGTATAATGATACCATAAGTATGTATGCCATAACAGATAAGAGATTTTAGAGTATGTTTTCAGAAGATGCATGATTTTAAAAGAGTTAAAAATGGACTTAAAGAGGGTTAGGTGGTTACCCTAAGAGGGCTTGAGTTCAAGTAACTCTTAGCCTAAAACCGTATTTGCCGATATGGGTAGATTATTATTGTACGCTGGCGACGACCGTGGGGCGTAGTAGATTTAGAGACTACGACCCTTACGGCAAACTTGGGTTGGGGGCTTGGCTGCTGAGTTAATGGTTGCTTCCATATAGGCCGTGTAATTTCAGAGTTGTAGGATATACTACCTAGTGAAGAAGTAAAACAAAGAATGTCTCAGAGTTCAGATGATTTTACAGAGTCTTTTGAAAATGCCCATGAGATTTCTTACTATATGATATGTTTATGAACTGTTTTAAATTGCTCTCATATATGTTGAATATAAATTATTAATTTGGATTTGATTTGCATACTAGTACATCTGTATTGACCCCCTACCTCCCAGGTTTGGAGGACCAGTCTAAGGGTCCGGCTAATTAGTAGAGTATTATAGAGAGAAGTGATCCGTGTAGTGGTGAGCCTTCTTTGTTCCAGAAGACCTATTATTTCAGATTATATTATTCCTTTGTTTTGGTCTACTGGGGCCTTGTCCTAGTTTTCAAAATAGTTTTGAGATGTAGAAGAGATTTCGCAAACTGAGTTAGATCTTATTCAGATGTTTTGAATTGCAGCTTTCTTTCTTATGTCTTGAAACCCAGAGTTAATGACAACGTTTCCGTATCAGATTATATTTTTTCATTTTCTTTTATGATATGAATGTTGTGCATGATTACCATATCAAATAGAGTAGGACGTCCGGGCCTTCATGGTTCGGTGTGTCTGTCACGGCCAGGCCCTAGTTCGGGTCATGACAAGTTTAGAGTTGCAAGTGGGCCAATTATCACAGGCAATGAATACTAGACCACAAGGTGGTTTGCCAACAGATCTAGAGAATCCAAAATAAGTCACGTAAATCACCTTGAAGAGTGGCAAAGAGCTTCAAGGAGAACCTCCAAAGGAAACTAAGGAGATAGATTCTGATGTGGTGACCCAACAGGTAAATGACAGAGTTACTGAAAATTCAAGGAAGTCTGGGTACTTGAAAGAAAAAGTTGTTGCAAAAGAAGTGAAGAAGATGCCGTCACTACCCTTCCCCTAGAGGCAGATAAAAGAAAAGGAGGATGTAGACCCAGTATCTTCTGACCTCTGAGTCTGTGCGGCTACTAGATGTGCAAGAATGTGAATGGAATACCTGAATTCTGCATTCGATATGTCTCTCGAAGAAGACTGGGGATGGTTAACATTTTTCCTCGGAGCTTGAGGAGGACTAGTCAAGACTGGAGGTACTTATGGAGTAGGAACAAGTTCTGGGGTGTGGGATATGTTATGGGTCCGCATGCCATGAGTGGGGCAGACTTCATCAGCCTGAGTATCCTGATTGCTGGAACGACGAGGAGGCATGACTGTTTTCTGAAATACAATGGATCACTGATTAGGGGACAGTTCTAATTCAGACTCTAAAGCACGAACTAAATCACAAAGAGGGGAAGAACTTTCCTAAATGCCTAGCAGCTTCCTTCTTATAATTATGGCGCACAACACACCCATAAACAAGACTCTACCAGACGTGATTTTACAGACACCTTGGGACCATACACCGTGCTCAGATACCAAGTTTGTCACGACCCAAACAAGGGTCTGGCCGTGACGGACATCCAACCCATAAAGGCCAGGATGTCCCACTCTATCTGGTAATCATGTACAATATTCATATAATAAAAGAAAAATACAGAATTATAAATTAAATATGAAAACATGGTCATACTCTGAAATTAGTTTAACAATGAAGGAAAAATCCAACAATATCTAAATAACATCTCACTCAGTCTGCGAAATCTCTACTAAATCTCAAAAAATAGTATCTAAAGTCTGGGAAAAGGCCCCCAATAGACCAAAACTGTAGAATGATGAATATCTGTAAGATATTAGGCCTTTCGGAATATAGAAGGCTGACCACTGCACAATCTCTTGTGCTATCTTAATTATCTACTGCTTATCTTGACCCGTAGACTGTGCCTCAGAACTTGAGAGGTTGGAGGAGGAGAGGGGGGTTAATACAGATGTACTGGTACACATAGCTAATCCAAAATAGTCATTTATAATCAACATATATGATAGAAATTTAAAACAGTTAATAAAACGTATTATATAGTAAGAAATCACATGGGCATTTTAAAGACTTTGAAACATTTCTTTGAAACCATGACTCACTCTTTGTCTTACTTTTTAGCTAGATGGTACACCCTACAATCTGCAATTCCACGGGATATATGGAATCTTCCCTTGACTCGGCGGCCTAGCCCCCAATCCAAGTTTGCCGCAAGGATTAAAGTATCTATAAGGGGTACACGCAAGATCACACAGAAGGGTGCCAAAATCCCAAATCAAGTCAACATGTCATGGTAGTGCACAAGATCACAAAGCAGGTCACCTAACCATAGTCCAAATTTGGGATGACATGAATCAAGGTACAAAATATCATAAAGCATGGTACCATAATCCCGTGTCAAAAAATCATGGTTTCTAGCATAGAGTCTTTCAACTCGTACTTTCTTTGGGTAACCATCTAACTCTCTTAAATCAAACTCTAACTCTGTCATGGCATGACATATATTTATATGGTATCGTCATACCATTGACTTTCAAGTCACAGTACCATATCAATTCTCCAACTTTTCATGCCTTTTACAACATGCACATATATAAAACTTTCACACACATCAAACACATGCACTATGGTTCTCAACATGTAATAGTTTCAAGAAACTTTATCATTTATTAGTAATATCATGTCAATTGCAAAAACTCATGCTCTCGATGGTTTAACACAAGTATAGTGTAGGGTATAAAACATTATCATGGGGAATTTAAAGAATTCACAATTCATATACATCACACCTTTTTGAAACTTAGATCACATGTTCACAATTCAACAATTGAAATATATGCAAGCCAACAATCCCATGATATTTCAATATTTCTTTCAAAACCATATCACAAAACATGTTATTGATATTAAAACAAAACCCCACTTGTAAAAGCATATGTATCCGTATAGATAGTAAGGTCTTGTGTAAATTCTTTTCAAAAATCATGCCCATGAAATTTGGGACAACCCTATGTACCTCTATTTTAGAAAGTAAATGAATGATTCTTGGAGCCTACGATGCGAGGATTCCAAATCACCAATTATCTTCTAAAACTCACAGTTAAATCTTGAGCTCTGAGGATTTTTAGTCTAAAGCCCTAATGGAGTTTCTTGAGAGATTTTGATGAAAATAAACTTACTTTGGTGTTCTTGGGATCAAACCCCGTGCTAGAGATGATAAGGAGTTGGAGAAGTACCATTTTTAACCTTAATGAGATGGAGTAAGAATATAACTGGTGCCTAATTTTATGGGCCACCTCGATGCGCCACAATCACGGTGGCTCACTGGAAATTGCCAATTAGGAAATTCTCACTCCGCGACACACCACGATCGCAGAGTCTCACTGGAAATTGATGAATGCAAAATTGGGATCCTCCGCGACGCGCTAAACACCTGAATGACAATGTTTTATGACTAGCACATAAAATAGCCATAAATCCCTCACCGGGTGTCCGTTTTGGATGAATCCAATATCAACGGAAACCTTATTCAGTAACCTACATAGTGAAAAGTTAAAATTTAAGGAATTCCACAGGGAGTTGAGTTTAATATACTCTAGAATCCCATCATTGATACTTTTAGGGACAAATTTTAGATTGGAAACTTTCGGGGCATTACAATATCCCCCCTTGGTAACATTCATCCCCGAATGTTGACGCGGAACATAGACAAGCATAACTTCAAGCATACTAAGGAATAGAAAGAATAAGGCAAGGATTGTATCTTCAATTTCATCATCCACTGGGTCAAAAAGGTTAGAGTACCTAGATCTTATGTCAACTTCGGATTCCCAAGTTGCTTCTTCAATTTTCTGGTTTCTCCACAACACTTTAACTGAGGCAATCTCTTCATTTCTCAATTTTCTAACTTGGCGATCCAAAATTTCTACAGGTTCTTTATAGGATAAGGAGTCTGTCACTTTGATTTCATCAACAGGAAACACTAAAGAATGGTCTCCAATACAGTTCTTCAACATAGATATATGAAATACCAAATGAACGGAACCCAAACTGGTAAGCAATTCTAACTCATACGCGACTGTACCTACCCTTCTTAAAATCTGATATGGTCCTATGTATCGAGGACTCAACTTACCTTTCTTTCCGAACCACATAACTCCCTTCATGGGAGAAACCTTGAGAAACACCCAATCTCTAACCTCAAACTCTAAACCCCTTTTCCTAACATCGGTGTAGGACTTCTGATGACTTTGGGCTGTCTTAAGTTGTTCTGTAATGACTTTCACATCCTTCATTTCCTGATGAACAAGATCAGGCCCAAAAATCTGTGTCTCACCCACTTCATTCTACCCTATTGGTGACCTACATTTTCTTCTATACAACGCCTCAAATGGTGCCATATTAATACTAGAATGGAAACTATTATTATATGCGAAATCTATTAGGGGAAAGTGCTCCACCCAACTTCCTTTAAAACCAATCACACAGGATCTCAATATGTCCTCAAGGGTCTGAATGGTGCGCTCAGCCTGCCCATTAGTTTGAGGGTGGAAAACAGTGCTTAGGTTTACTTGGGTACCTAAGACTCTCTGAAAAAATCTCCAAAACTGAGAAGAAAACTATGTACCTCGGTCGGATATGATGGACACAGGTTCCCCATGCAAACAAACTATTTCGGCAATGAACAACTTGGCATAATCCTCTCCCAAGTAGTTAGTCTTGATATGTAGAAAGTGGGATGACTTTGTCAGCCTATCTACAATTACCCAAATGGAATCATACTAGTTTTTGGACCTCAGAAGCCCTATAATGAAGTCCATATTAATCATCTCCCACTTCCACAAAGGTAAAGCTATCTATTAGAAAGAACCACCTGGCCTCAAATGCTCTACTTTAACTTGCTAGAAATTCAAACAGTTGGATACAAAGTCAGCCACATCACGCTTCATATTATTCCACCAATACATAGATTTCAGATCATGGTACATCATAGTAGAGCCTGGGTAAACAACATACCTTGAAGTGTGAGATTTGTCAAGGATTCTCTACCTCAGACCATCTACATATGGCACGCACAACCTACCCTGATATCTCAAATTTCCATCACCACCAATCTAAAATGACATCACGTTCTGCTGACCCACATCACTCTTTATCTGTATCAAGATGGGATCTCCGTCCTGCTTTTCTTTAACTTCTGCAGAAAGGGATGATTTAGCTATCTCATGCACCACCACCCCTCCATCTTTAGAATCTAAGAGTCGTACTCCAAGATTTATAAGTCGATAAACATCCTTCACCATTTCTCTCTTCCCTTCCTCAACATGAGAGAGGCTACCCATAGACAATCTGCTGAGGCTGTCGGCCACCATATTTTCCTTACTTGGATGATAGTGAAGGCTCATGTCATAGTCCTTTAAAAGTTCCAACCATCGTCTTTGCCTGAGATTCAACTCTTTCTGCGAGAAAACATACTGTAAACTCTTATGGTCAGTAAATATATCAACATGCACCCCATAAAAATAGTGTAGCCAGATCTTAAGTTCAAAAACCACAGCCGCTAACTCCAAGTCATGAGTAGGGTAGTTCCGCTCATGCACCTTCAACTGCCTAGATGCATAAGCCACTACCTTACCGTTTTGTATAAGAACATACCCAAGTCCCGCTCGGGATGCATCACAGTATACAACAAAACTTTTTGTACCCTTCGAAAGAGTCAAAATAGGAGCAGTAGTCAACTTGTCTTTCAGCTTCTCAAAACTACTCTCACAAGAGTCAGACCACAAAAACTTCACCTTCTTCTAAGTCAACTTAGTAAGTGGTGCAACTATGGAAGAAAAACTCTCTACGAATCTTCTGTAATAACCCGCCAAACCCAAGAAGCTCCGAATATCGGTTGGAGT
This sequence comes from Capsicum pubescens, assembly GCA_030864215.1. Taxonomy (NCBI): domain Eukaryota; kingdom Viridiplantae; phylum Streptophyta; class Magnoliopsida; order Solanales; family Solanaceae; genus Capsicum; species Capsicum pubescens. The sequence goes on from CM061544.1 coordinate 340,783,868, forward strand.
CGTGGGTTTGGGCCATTTCCTCACTGCCTCAACCTTTAAGGGATCAACCTGAATCCTCTCACTAGACACAATATGCCCCAAGAAAGCAATAATATTTAGCTAGAATTCACACTTGGAGAATTTCGCATACAACTTATGATCTTTAAGAGTCTGAAGAATAATCCGGAGGTGATTGGCATGGTCCTCCTCACTTTTGGAGTAGATCAAGATGTCATCGATAAAAACTATGACAAATAGGTCTAGGAGATGACGGAAAACCCCATTCATTAGGTCCATAAAAGCTACAAAATGCATTAGTCAACCCGAAGGACATGGACAAGAATTCATAATGACCATATCTGGTTTGGAAAGCTATTTTAGGAATGTCTGGCTCCCTAACTTTCAACTAGTGATTGCCTGAATGAAGGTCTATTTTAGAAAAACACTTAGCACCCTGAAGCTGATAAAAAAGGTCATTGATTCTAGAAAGAGGATATATATTTTTCACTGTGACCTTATTCAACTGGTGGTAATCTATGCACATACACAGGGAACCATCTTTCTTTAGCACGAAGAGTACAGGTGCACCGCAAAGAGAAACATTAGGTCTGATAAAACCTTTATCTAGGAGATGTGCTAGCTGTTCTTTCAAATTTTTTAACTCTGTAGGAGATATTATATATGGCGGAATAGAAATAGGATGGGTATCAGGCAATACATTAATACCAAAATCTATCTCCCTATCAGGTGGAATTCTTGGGAGATCATCTGGAAAAACTTCTGGGAATTCATTCACTACAGGAATAGACTGAAGAGGAAAACTTTCGGTGTTAGAATCTTTAACCCAAATAAGATGGTAAAAGCAACCTTTGGAAATGAGTTTACGGGCCCTGAGATAAGATATGAAGTGCCCCCTAGGTGCTAAAGAGTGACCTTCCCACTCTATTGTTGGCTCATTTAGAAAAGAAAAGGTAACCTTCCGGGTTCTACAGTCTAGTGTAGCATAACACTAATAGAGCCTGTCCATCCCTAGGATAGCATCAAAATCAACCATATTAAGATCTATGAGATCTGCCACAGTATCTCGACTAAGAATAGACACTACACAATTTTTATATATCCTCCTAGCCACAACAGAATCACCCATCAGAGTGGAAATAAAGAAAGGATTGGTAATGACTTCAGGCTCAAACCTAAAACCAACAACCACATATGCGGTCACATAAGATAAGGTAGACCTAGGATCAAACAACATATATACATCACGGGAAAGGATTTGTAACATACCGATGACCACATATGGAGAGGCCTCTGCCTCCTGGCGGTTAGTCAAAGAATATAGCCGATTGTGACTGCTCCTGATAGCCGAAGTGTCTCCCTTCTGAGGTACTAGTGCAGAAGAATTTGCCTGTGAATTGGCTCCCCCAACATTACCTCCTATATCAGGGAAATCTCTCTGAATGTACCCCACCTGATAGCAAGAATAACAATTTCTCCTCTCAAAGTAACACTTTCTAGGATGATTCTTCCTGCAGGTGTTATAATGGGGAAAAGATCTGTGGGTTGCACCACACTGCCCTACGACTGAGTATCCTGAGCTTTGGTTCCCTAACTAGTCTGAAAACTCTGAGATTGCCTATCAACTAGGGGTCTGGGCGCTGAAGCACTAGCTGCAGACTGTGAATTACCCTAAAACTTCTTCTTTTTCCATTTACTGTCCCAGTTACCGCTTTGTGGCTAACTGTGGTTCTGATCCGTTCTGTGGTTCTGATCCGTTGTTCTGGCTCTCTTTGCCTACCTATCTTTCTCTCTAGATTCAGACATTTTCTTTTTTTTCTCTTCTACCTATTTTATATGGACTGACAGTCTAGCAAAGTCCACCTCCCTATTTAGCATCGCCCCTTGACATTCAAGTGCTAGATCATCGGAAAGGCCGGATGAAAATTTCCTCATCCGGGCCCTCATATTTCCTGTCATTTCTGGTGCATAATGAGCCAGTTGATTAAAATTCAGAGTGTACTCATGGACACTCATCTTACCTTGTTTAGGATTCAAGAATTCCTCTGCTTCTGCTTCCCTCAACTCTAGAGGAAAGAATCGGTCAAGAAAAGCTCCCACTAACTCATCCCAAACTGTGCGCTCAACACTCTCCTCTTTCGTATCCTCCCACTCTTTGTACCATTGGTTCGCTATATCCTTAAGTTGGTAGGCTGCTAACTCAACCCCTTATACCTGATCCATATGCATATCTCTGAAAATCTTCTCCATTTCATCTATGAACTCCTAGGGGTCCTCTTTTACTTTAGTGCCAAAATATTTGGGCAGGTTCATTCTCATGAATTGGCCCACCCTAGTGTCCGTAAAAGTGACAGATGAAAACCCAGTATCTTCAGACCTTTGAGTCTGTGCGGCTACTAGATATGCAAGCATGTGAATGGACTGCCTGAATTCTGTATTCGATATGTCCCTCTGAGAAGACTGGGGACGGTTAACATTTGTCCTCGGAGCTCGAGGATGACTGGTTGAGACTGGAGGTACTCCTAGAGTAGGAACAATTTCTGGGGTGTGGGCTCTGTTATGGGTCCATATGCCATGAGTAGGGCGGACTTCATCATCCTGAGTATCCTAGTTACTGGAACAACGAGGAGGCATGACTATTTTCTGAAATATAATAGATCATTGATTAGGGGACAGTTCTAATTAAGAATCTAAAGCACGAACTAAATCACAAAGAGGGGAAACACTTTCCTAAAAACCTAGCAACTTCCTACTTATAAGTATAGCGTGCTACACACCCATAAACAAGACTCTACCCGATGCGAATTTGCAGACACCCTGGGACCATAAACTGTGCTTTGATACCAAGTTTTTCTCGACCCAAACTAGGGCCTGTCCGTGACAGACATCCAACCCATGAAGGCTCGAATGTCCTACTCTATCTGGTAATCGTGTACAACATTCATATAATAAAAGGAAAATGTGGAATTATAAATCGAATACGGAAATATGGTCATACTCTAAAATTAGTTTAACAATGAAGGAAAACTCTAACAATATCGAAATAACATTTGACTCAGTCTGCAAAATCTCTACTAAATCTCAAACAATACTATCTAAAGTCTGGGATAAGGCCCCTAGTAGACCAAAACTATAGAATGATGAATATTTGTTAGACATTAGGCCTTCCGGAATATAGAAGGTTCACCACTTTACAATCTCTTCTGATGTTTGAATTATCTACTGCTTATCTTGACCCCTAGACTGTACCTCAGAATCTGAGAGGTTGGAGGGGGGAGGGGGGTCAATACAGATGTACTGGTATGCAGAACTAATCCAAAATAGTCATTTATAATCAACATATATGAGAGCAATTTAAAATAGTTCATAAAACATATCATATAGTAAGAAATCACATGGGCGTTTTAAAGACTTTGAAATATTTCTTTGAAACCATGACTCACTCGTTGTCTTAATGTTTAGCTAGATGGTACATCCTACAATCTGTAATTCCACGGGATTTATGGAATCCTCCCTTGACTCGGCGGCCAAGCCCCCAATCCAAGTTTTCCGCAAGGATTGGAGTATATATAAGGGGGACACGCAAGATGACACAGCAGGGTGCCAAAATCCCTAATCAAGTCAACATGTCATGGTAGTGCACAAGATCACAAAGCAGGGAACCTAACCATAGTCCCAATTTGGGACGAAATGAATCAAGGTATGTAAGATCACAAAGCATGGTACCATAATCCTGTGTCGGCAAATCACGGTTACTAGCATAGAGTCTTTCAACTCGTACTTTCTTTGGGTAACCATCAAATTCTCTTAAATCAAACTCTAACTCTTTCATGACATATATTTATATGGTATCGTCAAACCATTGACTTACAAGTCACAGTACCACATCAATTCTCCAACTTTTCATGCCATTTAAAACATGCACATATATAAAACTTTCACACACATCAAACACTTGCACCATGGTTCTCAACATGTAATAGTTTCAAGAAACTTTATCATTTATGAGTAATATCATGTTAATTGCAAAAACTCATGCTCTCGATGGTTTGACACAAGTATAGTGTGGGGTATAAAACATTATCATGGGGGATTTAAGGAATTCACAATTCATATACATCGCGCCTTTTCAAAATTCAGATCACATGTTCACAATTCAACAATTGAAATATATGCAAGACAACAACCCCATGATATTTCAATATTTCTTTCAAAATCATATCACAAAACATGTTATTGTTATTAAAACAAAACTCCACTTGTAATAACATATGTATACGTATAGATAGTAAGGTCTTGTGTAAATTCTTTTCAAAAATCATACCCATGAAATTTGGGACAACCCCGCGTACCTCTATTTTAGAAAGTAAATGGATGATTCTTGGATCCTACGATGTGAGGATTCCAAATCTCCAATTATCTTCTAAAACCCACGGTTAAATCTTGAGCTATGAGGATTTTTAGTCTAAAGCCCTAATGGAGTTTCTTGAGAGATTTTGATGAAAATAAACTTACTTTGGTGCTCTTTGGATTAAACCCCATGTTAGGGATGATAAGGGGTTGGAGAAGTACCATTTTTACCCTTAATGAGATGGAGCAAAAATATAATTGGTGCCCGATTTTATGGGCCACCGCGATGCACCACAATCGCGGTGGCTTATTGGAAATTTCCAATTGGGAAATTATCTTACTCCGCGATGCGTCATGATCGCGGATTATCACCGAAAATTGAAAAATGTGAAATTGGGATCCGCCATGATGCGCTAAACACCTGAATGACGATGTTTTATGGCTAGCACATATAATAGCCATAATTCCCTCTCCGGTTGTCCGTTTTGGACAAATCTTATATCAACAAAAAGATTTTTCAGTCACCTACGTAATGAAAAGTTAAAATTTAAATAATTTCATAAGGAGTTAAGTATAATTCACTATAGAGGCCCATGCTTGATACTTTTAGGGACAAAATTTAGCTTGGAAACTTTAGGGGATTTACACTAAGAATGCAAAGTACTTAACTGGTGTGGTGGCTAATAAGGTTAAACTATAGGAGATGGGATCTATAACACTCACTAAATAGTGTAGTGTTGTGATGACACAAAAAATTTCCAAGACATTGAAAGATCAGGGGAAGTTTGCTATCCCTATTCAAATTGGGAGTAAAGTGGTCCATGAACTGAGTGACTCAAGGGTAAGCATAAACTTGATGCCCCTATAATTGTTTAAAACATTGGGCTTGAGGGATCCTAAATCGACACCAGTAGTTATCCAGCTCGCAGACGGATATATAATATATCCAGAAGGTGTAATAGAGGACGTCCTCATATAGGTTTGTAAATTTGTTATACCAGCTGATTTTTTGTTCATTATTTAGAGGCAGATCGATAGGTACCAATCATCTTGGGGCGTCCATTCGTAGAAACTTGAGGGTCCTTGATTGATATTAGAAAAGGCATGCTTAAAATGAGGGTAGATGATGAAGAGGTGGTATCTGATATTAATAAAAAACCCATCGTAAAATCCCAAATTAAAGATTTGTATGTGATTAATGTGATTGAAGGGGAAATGTGTGGGGTGCTTAATCCACCAAAGACCTCTTTGGATTACCTGATTGAGCGGGCCAAGTTGAATCCACTATTTCCCAACATGATAAAGGTTAAAGTAAAGAGAGATATTGACCTTGAGAGTGCAAACTCAAGAGGTCAGAAACGAATGAACAAAAGGCTCCCAAAAGGGAGTAAAAGGGTGAAGAAATATGGTTGAGTTGAGTTAGGTCATGCCGCGACACTAAATCAAGCGCTTCTTGGGAGGCAACCCAAGTTAATTAGGTATGTCTTCCTTTAAGGTATTTTAGTTTTTATTTCATGTAGATTTTGTTTTTAGTTGAGTCACAGGTTAATGGGAAATCTGAGTGCCATAAACTTGAGCTAAGGAGCATGGCAAAAACTGAGTGTGGTGTCTCATGGATCTCTTTTATGCAAAAAGATACTACTAGCTAGGCCTAGAGGCCTCAGGGAGTATTTCTATCTCTTACCTTTAAATTCACTTTGGGGACAAAGTAGATTTTTAAGTGTGGGGTGGGGGGAAATTTCAAAGTTTTTGCTCAATTTTAAAAAATTTAGGTTAGGAATAAGTGAGATATTCTTGTTGGTGATATTTTTTATTATATGGTGCAAGTGTTTTAGTTGTATAAGCATGTTGATTGATGTGAATTGCTACTTTTGATACTTTTAGGCTCATGTTTGTGACTCTAGTGTTTGTTGGCTTAAAATTAAATTCATGCTATTGTTCGGTTGGGAGTCTATAATAATCCTATTGAGTTGAGCATGTTCCATGTGTGATGTGAGGTATTTTGTATATTTCTTTTCTCATTTGATGTTTAAAACTTTCCCGGTGTGAGTGTGAAATGAAATAAAGAATGTGGGTTTAGTAGATGATATAGGTATTTCTTTGATAGCCTTGTTTCATGCCTTCTACTTGTCGTACCCATTGTGCATTATCCTAGTTAACCCCCATTGAGCCTTTAGATTTTTCTTTAACAACCTTAGAAGTAGCCTAATCCCTTCTTTGATAGACCATAATTTGATCAAAAAAGCTGCTTTAATGAAAAATTAATTGAGTAAGGAGTTGAGAAATAAGAGGGAAAGGGTGAAATTGATGCCCCAAGGTAATAGTTATTGGTGTTTATAATTGATTTATGGTGGATGGGTGTGATAATTTATGCTCAAAATATTGCCATGATTGTGAAAAGGATAAAAATTAATTCATGTGGTAATAAACTAAGGTCCACCAAGTGTTTGTGAAAATGTTTAGAAAGAGATGGGGCAAAAACAAAAGATATGGGGGGATGAATAAAGTGTAATTTTGTTGTTAAAAATTGGTTTTAAATGTATAATGTAGTGTATTAAAGTGCTTAGAGAGGTGAGTCACTATTACCAAATAGTTCCTACCCGTCCCTTAGCCTACATTACAACCTAGAAAAGTCCTAATTGATCCTAAACTTTACATTCCATTATTAGTAGAGCATTACACTAAGGGAAAGAATATGGTTCATTGTATGTAACTTGTGAATTCCTTGTGAGAGTAAGCGTAATTGGATCTTTGTACCCATTATGTTATAAATTGCATTATTGTTAGTAATTATGGGTAACTCTCTTGTTGTGAGGGCACATGTTATATGAATGTGGTTGATTTGTATGATATCTTTGATTGAGCAATGAGCATGATTTTTACTAGGTGAGCCAATTCTTGAGGCTAAGATGTTTTGGAGTTGTGTTCTTGAGCTTTCAAGTGTGTTGTAACATGCTTAGTGTCATAACTTGCTTTTCGTGTAGTCATTGTAGTACTATCTTGAGTGTCTTAAATTTAGTAGAAGTGTAGAGTCTCCTTATATTATGATGCTTAGAGTTAAGATTTGTTTAAGGACGAACAAGGGCTTTAAGTGTGGGGTGGTGATGTTGGGTGTATTTATGCATTCTAGCATTGCTATTCTAGCCTTTTTAGCCTTGTTTTGAGGATAATTCATGTTCTTATTATGTTTATAATGATATAAATGTGCATATAAATTTCCATGTATATGCTTACAATGGTTAAAGGTATTTTCACATGAGTTTTGATTCAAATTGATCATTTAGAGTTCAACCTAGAAAACTAATATGACTAGATTGAGCTAGGTGTTTGTCTAGTCTGTCGTGTTGGGTTCTAACGTGTTCAATGAGTTCCTAAGTCTGTTATTTTGAATTTATATGTGAAAAAACTTAGTTATAATGTTCAAGGGTCAATTGGATCAAGACAAGAGTCAAAACAACAAGTTAAAGATCAAAGTGAAATTAGCCTATGCTTAGCTTGTGTTTCTATTTCATCATGTTGGATGTTGTGTTGTTTTGAGCTCTAAATTATTGTGTTTAATGCTATAGTATGCTTTTTGAATGGATTATGATGATATATTAAGGATATACAAGTTTCAAATCAAGTGGAAACAACTCAAAAAGGCTCGGAATGGATCAATGAAAGCACAATACACAACTTTAGCGCAATTTAGACACCTGAAATGTCTTGGGCGCATGTGAACTGTATTAGGGGCCTATTGGCACGTTCTATGTACAAAAAGTTTCAAAAGGGACCCAAAACAGTGTCCCCTCTCGGTGAGGGCGCGTCTCGACCTTCACACCCATTTTTAAGCCTCGCAACGCGACCTACACTCTCGTTTTCAGCTTGCGTGTCGTGACGTTCACTCCTGTTTGAACAACTCGTGATGCAAGGGCAACTTTATATACGGCCAAGAATGCTAATTGAGTCATATATTGCTTGGGCTTAGCTTACACTTATTAATAGAACATTGTATGTGTTATTGATTATCTTTGAACGTCATAGAACATCAAGGAGGCTGCTACAACTTCATAACTTAGGTTTTTATTGTTTTAGTTTAGTTCATTCATGTCTTTAGTCATTAATTACAATCTAGTGATTACGATTATGACTATGCATGGATAAACGCCCTCTTTTTGGGGTTGAATCTAAGAACATATGTATTATTGTTATGGATTAAGTTTGTTTCCTTTGCTTATCAATATTGGTTGTTTTCTTATTCTTGTTACAACTATTTTGAGGATTTGTGACCCTTAGAATACATCCATTATCAACCCTGTGAACTCGGGAGAGGGAATAGAGAGATAGAATATGGAATAAGCAGAATATGATTTGTGTTTCTTTAAGAAATAGGGAATTCAAATTAGTATTTAGGATAGGACATATATATAAACATGGACATAATTTAAAATGTTTCAATTCATGCTTGTAAAATATTGACTCAACTCTTTGCTTTAGTTCTGAGCTAGATGGTACATCCTACATTTCTAAAATCCCACAGGCTATATGGAATCCGTCCTTGACTCAGCGGCCAAGCCCCCAATCCAAGTTCACCGCAAGAGTTGGGGTCTATAATAAAATAAGGTATGCCTCCTTACTGATACACCATGTTATGAAAAAGTATGCCTCCTTACTGACATACATATCATGAAAAAAATATGCCTCCTTACTGACATACATATCATGAAACCCGTATTAGCAAAATATAATTTTTGGCAATGAGTTATCTGAACTCGTGCCTTCTTTGGGTAACTATTTAACTCTCTTTAAGCCTGTTTTTAGCCTCTCAAAACCATGCTCCATACTTAAAAATTCTTTTCCTTCATGTTAAGGTCATTTCGTGGTAGGGATTGACATACCTAGACTTGCAATCCATATCATATCAATTCATATCACATCATTTCCATAGCCCTTTTCATTCAAAAGAAAGTTAATGACCACCAAAAGGTTTGCATATCACGTGAGAGTTCTTATTATAAAAGCATATGAAACTTATGCAAAACACTCTCTTTTCAAGACATTGACACATGGTGGCCAATTCTTTCATCAATCGCATGCAATTCTTTATTAGAAACTATGAGCATTTATAATACTAATCACCACTTTGAAACCATGTAAAATAACCATGCATAATAGATAAAGAGACATTTAAAACTCAAGAGTTCTCCTCATTCGTAAAACAGCCCCAACATTAGTTATACATAAACATCATGATAAAAAATTGGACTTATAATTCATGCTCTCAAATAGATTTCACCATTCATACCATGTTAAGATAATAAATTTCATAATGCAGGGGGGATTTCATAAATCATGCTCTTAAATCCTTTTTTTGAAACTCATAACATAGGTACACGTGACTACAATTCAAGTTTATGGAAAACCCCCCTATTAATTTCATAATTTCATCAATCATGGGTTCATGATGCATTCTCTTCAAAAGATTTCCCAAAACCCTTTATATATACATAACTAATATCGTTAAAACTTTTTAAAACGATAAACTTATTCCCATGAGATTTAGGATAGTCCCACATACCTTGATAACGACGAAAACATAGAGTAATTTGACGCTTGGAGCTTAAAATCCTCAACCCTAGGTATTTTCTCCTCCATTGCTTGTGGATAGATGATTTGGGGATTTTGAGAAGTGAAATACGTGTTTTAAGACCCTAAATTCATCCATAAGGAGTTGGGTACAGTTTAGGAATAATAAAAGACCTTAATGCCAATAAAATAACTCAAAATGAAACAAATTTTGATGCTCGGAAGAGGATTTGCATCGAAAATCCAAAGTAAACCACTAGGTCTGTGGCGCCATGCCAAAGAAAACCCATTCCAGTAGCCTTGCGCGATTCCTCCTCAGTGTTGATCTAACGCGGACCGTGGACAGTGTCTTACTAAAACACTCATAACTTTTGACTCCGAACTCACATTGACAAACTGTCAGTTGCATTGAAAAGCGTACTCGATCGTATTTAATTTGATATATAATGGATCACATAACTCTTTATATTATAGTAGTAATAGTCATTGTAATTTTAACCAAGAAAAATCATCAACTAAAACTCAACCAGTAAGAAAGTGCTCAACTTAACTTTGAGCTAGAAGACTTTTATGATGTATACTCATCTACAAAGATGTTCTTACACTAAAAAATTATTAATCACACTAGTATATAAATAAAAATCATTGGGTTTGGGTCAATAAACACTGAAATGATGGTTCAAACTCTAGCCTTAAAATGCGGGGTGTTACATTATCTTTCTCTTGGGATCATTCATCCTCGAATGCTGGATAGGAACTTGTTAAAGCTCTAAAAGTATGGAATAAAGGACGTAAATCTCATTAGGAATTTTCCCCAACAAAACACATAAAGGTATCCAAAGATTTTTATGATAACCCCTAGTGAATCATGTAAGCACAAAGCGTAAGATAATGAGAATTGACATAGAGATGACTTTGCCCATGAGTTCTATGGATTATAATCATCACAACATAAAGCATGGGTTTATTTGGTGATTATAGGTATTGATTTGCATTGATAATCGATATGAAATAAGGTTTTGCAGAACAAAGGACTAGAGTTATCCTCCACCATACATGATGCGATGAATAAATAACACACTTCATCATTTCCAACTTACAATTTACCCTCAACACATCTAACTATAAGAGTATGAGTCCCATTGCGTAGCACTGAGTTACAAAGGCACTAGCTTAAGCCATGGGACCCTATACTCTACATCCCTTTAAGAACATCACTTCACCTTATCACTATAATCGAACAACCTCATTTCTTAAGTCAAGGAGTACTAACCACATCTCACATTGTTTTTCATTTTCATCAATCACAACATTCAAGCCTATCTTTAATACGCCCACTTCATGGATCTCCCCACTAAAACCAATAACTTCACTCACTCTCACAAAGATTTTGCCACATATCCCTTTCCTAACTATTGCACAAATGAAAGTTCATATCCTTCTTCCTTCTTCAACTATAACATTAGGTCGAGTAGTCACATCAAAATTTTTACAACCGAGAACATCTACTTGCTTATCTAAATCATTACTAAGCTTCCATAACAACTATCATACTAATATGAGGAAGGTCACTGAGGGACTAGAGCACACACATCAAGAATGGGAGTAACACTATTCAACTAGGGCTTATATTAGTGACCAACTCAAGGTAGGGCCTGAGATGTAAGATGCGATACAATAGGCACGAAGTACTTCATACATCATATGTCTAGATCATAAATAGAGAGTCATTTAGGAATAAACATAACACAACATGAGATCATAGGACTGGGCATAGTGAGAAGCATGAGAGCATATATCATGAGCTATATAGAATAAAGTTGGAATTCATGTAGTCAATGATTAAGACAAGGATTGTTACTTGAAACTAATGCTCCTCATTTTAAGAACTGAAAATTGCCATGATTTTGCATAAACCTTATCGCTCTTATCCACCTAATGACTCATCCACAATTTATCATTTTAACACTAGTCCTCAAATATTTATATCACAATTATCCACTCAATTTTTTTCACAAGTTGCCAACCTAGGTTGTGCCATGTGGACACCACGTTTGGTCCACATAAGGTGCCAAACGGGCATAACACACGCCAAAAACACTTTTGTTTCACTTCTCACACATTCCTGACACTTTCTTTGCCACGTGTCTTTCCCCTATTTGTTAATCAAAGTCATTTAATTTCCAACTTTAGAACACTTTCAATTTTATCCTCATTTCACCTAAAATACCAATAGTGCCCCCTATGAAACCTAAAAACTAGCCTAAGTTTTTCAACTCTCAGTGAACTGCCTCTTTGAACATACGCCTCAATGTTTTCTTCTCCTCTTCAAGTAAAAATACAGACCCCTTTCACTATGGGCAGGATTTGCTACTTCATTTTTGTGATGAATCCTTTCCGTCACGTGAAGATTGAGTGGAGACAAATTCCAACATTTGAATGTTGAACGTTCAAAAATTTGAGGAACCCAATTCTCGTTCAAAGGGTGAATTCCAACAAATCTGCTATAAATACTCATATTTTGAAGCTTAAAACAAAATAGGGGAAAAGGAAGAAAAAAAGGGTGGACAGATGACCTAGCATTGTTTGTAGTTTTTCTCGGCCATTCATTCTTTCGGCCGTGAACAGGCTCTCACTTTCTGAAACATCACCCAAAGTTTATTGTGTGTTCATTCATAACATTGCTCTTTTCATTCTCTTTCACTTATGGTATCACCCGGGGCTTTTTCACCCGTTCCATGGAACGATAGTTACTAGTTTGTTATTTTTAAAGTCTCCCCATTGCATTCTCTTTTGATCTCGGGTTTAATGAGTGTTCAAGCTTCATCGTTTGGGTTCGGGTATAGATCGTAGGCTCGAAAAATCCCCGTTCACTTCCCCGCAAATAGTACATCCATATCCTCTGTCCTTTTTTTGTGATAAAGTGATGTGTGTTTTCTAAAAAAAAAAAGAGAACTTGTGTGTACTGCAATATTTTGTTTAGCTATAGCAAACATCATGTTTTAAAGTTAGTTTAGTTAGCTACAGTGAAAACTATGTTTAAATGTTACTGCCGCTTAGTTTGGACTCTGCAAAATCATGTTATTTTCGCTATTTTGCTTTTAGAATTAGGTAATAGCCACATTGAATCAGTTTCTTATTAGGTTATTAGCTTCTTTGGTGTCTTTAATGGTGAAATTTGGCATAGATTATGCACTTCTTTTTTTAAGATAATTTGGTCAAGGAAGTGCTTACTTTGCTTGAAAAATGTCATCTTTCTCAAATAAAACTTAAAATATGATTTACACCCCTGCAGCCTTAATCCGTATTCCATATGCATACATATCTTTTGAAGTCTTCGTGTGTATGCATTTTTATTGCCAGGAGTGTTCTGTATATTATTTTCTTAAGAATATCAACATCTCTTTTGAAAGAGATGTTTGCTTAGCTTAGTTTAATATTAAATGTTAGGCAGTCTTTTGTTTATTACATAAAGGAATGGTCCTTCTTTTTACTTCCTTATTTTGTACTTTACGTGCACATACAAATATGATCTATTTGCAGGAACATTTTTGTGCGTGACATACATATTGACCCTTTAAAAGGGCATAAGTTACATTTCTTTCTCCATGCTTTTGGTTCGTGGGTTTATTATAAATTTAAACTAAATGTATTAAGGTATTAGTTGTGCATAAAGGACATGTGGTGATTTAGCTATTCTATTTAAAGTTATCTAGTATGTAATTCATGTCTTAGCTTTTGAACATTACATTTGTCGTGCGACTTTATTTGGGTTTATTTAAGCTGAACCATCATACTAATTTTTTATTTACTATTTATTTTTGCATGAACTCTTTGGGAGAAAACAACCTTGGAGTCTTAAGGTGTAACACCCAGCATTTTCGAGGTAGAAAGCGAACCATCATTCCTACGTGCGTAAGATCTAATTCCATGATTTATATTTAAATTCATGTGTCATGATCTTTCTCCTAGTGTATGAAGTGATTATGAGGTGAAAAGTATTCATAAAAATCACTTGGAGCAAAGTTGAGCTAAGAATCTCTCATTCATCCAAAGTATGATATTCAATTCTTCAAGGGTTTACTTTGAACGTGTATAACTTTTGATACAGACAAGAATTTTCATTTCAAGACCCACCAAATTGTAGATAATTGATTTAGCTTTCCAACAATATCAATTTCGATTAACTCTACTAACCGAGTTATGTCATTTTCTGTGGGAGGCAGTAAGCCGATGCAATCTTGATGCGTCACGTCGACTACACCCCGACACGAAACTTGACATAAATTTAAAGATGTTTTACACATTATTTCAGTTCCTAATGGATCTAGGGGCATTTTGGTCATTTACCCTCACCCAAAATCCATCCATAACACAAAACGCCAGTCCCAAGAATCATCAATTGCCTTTTCTATTCAATTTTCTCTCAGAAATAAGATCAACCTAGGGTTTCCTCCAAGAACAAGAAAGCAAGGAAAAATCAATCCTTAAGTCCAAGATTTCTAAGGAACAAATCAAGATTCGAGTTCTACTCTTCAAACCTTGTAATCTAAGGTACGTGGGACTATCTTAAACCCCATGGGCATTGATTTTCGGTTTTCAAAATTATTTTAAAGGATATATATATGTATATACGAAATTGTTTCAAGATCATTGATAAACTTGTGTTTAAATTATTACTTCATGATGAAGTGTTGAGAAAATTATGGTATGAAGCCCTAAATTTGAATTGTGTTCATGTGACTATGATGATGCTTAGATTGTGAACTTAAATGAGAGCATGGGTTATGTAGTTCCCTCTTTTACTACAAAATTATATCGATTTCACATGATGAGAATGGGTTACGCAAATTGTTAAACATTTGAGTTTGTTATGTATACATGGAATTGTTTTCATGAGATAATGGAAAAGTGATTTACTGGTTTTACGATGATCGTGATTCTTATTTAGAATGGTTTTAAAGTAATTGAAAAGGATGAATACCGTAGAATAAGTATCGAGAATGGGCAGATTTTTAACTATTTTGAAATATGAACTTTTGTTCAAATGGTAGATCTTTTGGGTGGTCAATAAACGTCTTTTTAAATAAGATAAGGGTAGTAGATATGTTGTTAGATGACTTGCAAGTTGGGGTATGACGATACCCTATTTTTTATGTGCTAAAAAAATATTAAGAAATAAAGAATATTTCAAAGAAGATATGGTTTAAAGAATCTAAAACTGGGCTTAAGAGAGTTAGGTGGTTACCCGAAGAAGGAACGAGTCAAATGACTTATTGTCCAAAACCGTGATTTACCAATACAAGTTTATGATACCCGAAAGGGAAATTTTACACTAGCGATGACCTTGGGGCATTGTAGAATAAGCAGAAACTCCAACCCTTGAGAAAAACTTGGATTGGGGGCTTGGCCGCCGAGTCAAAGGCGGATCCCATATATCCCGTAGGGTAGCAGAATTGTAGGGTGTACCATCTGACTCAGAAGTAAGATAAAGAGTAGAGTCATGAACTGCTGAATGTGTTTCTAAAGTTTCAGATTATGTCCATGTGATTTCAAACTGTTTCAAGATGACATGTAATTTATGAAATTCTCTCACCTGTGTTTTTATAAAAATGCATATTTTGTTTTTGGATTGTTCTGCGTACCAGTACATCTCTATTGACCCCCCTATATTTCAGTATCCTAAGACACAGTCTTGAGGTCCCGTTAAGCAGTAGATTGACTTGTATAAAGTTTGTAGTTGGTGAGCCTCCCTTACTTTGAAAGTCCTGTATTAGAACTTATTATTGTTATTTCATTTTAATTCATGATCCTACTGGGGGCATTATCCCAGATTTCATACAAATGTCATTTTCAGTTGTTAGAGATTTCGCAGACTAATGTTAGACATTGTTAGAGGTTTATGGATTCCATTCTAGATTGTTCAATTGAATTATGATGTTGACCATGATTTTGTTTTGTTCATATTTCCATATTTTCCTTCATATTATATAAAAATGTGTATGATTGCCAGATAGAGAAGGGAACTTGGGCCTTCATGGTTCTGGATGCCCCTCACGGCCATAGCCCCAATTTGGGTCATGATAAACTTAGTGTCAGAGCACAGTTTATGGTTCAGGGTGTCTGCAAAATTGCATCGGGTAGAGTCTTATTTTTGGGTGTGTAGCACGCCACACTTATAAGCACGAGGCTATAAGGCATCTAGGAATATTTCTCTTTTCTTCATGTTCTAGTTCGTGCTATGGAGTCAGAATGTTCCTCTTTCATACTCTAGCTCATTCTATAGCTCCATCCATAAAAAAGTTACCCAAATTCTTTCCTTACTCTAATTTTATGGGCCAGGCCTCATTGTCGAGATGATGCAAGTCCAAGTGTCTAGCTCCCCCAACGATGTGGTTCTCTTTGATTGAGTTGTCCATAAAGTTATGAATTTACACAAGGACTTGAAAGGATTCCATGAGTGCTTTAAATTGTATTGATTTAAGAATATACCCCTATCTGTATCAGTTATGTAGTTGAGCCTGAGGTATGGACTGTATTCAGTGTCCATTAATAAATTCTTATTACAGATGTCATGTTTAAGAATGAGGATGTGTAGAAGAATATTGGAACTGTATTTTGACCCGAGTAGTAGTGTATGTTAAAGTGTGATGACCTATTAGTAGTGATATGATCTAGAAGTTGGTGACATAAAGTCACAAGGTTAGCAGTCAGAGTGGGGGTGACATTTGCATAAATAAATAGTTTTAGTTGTATAATCATGGATTGAGGTGTGGGTTGCCACTATATAGTGATAGACTAATGTGGTCGTAATATTTGTAGATTGTATGGTAGTTTGTGAAGGAAGTGGCTAGTTATGATTATTACCTATTCAAATTAGGGAAGAAGCCTAGAGTAGATAGTTATGGTGGTTATAGAAATCAGTTATAGGTTGTGATAGAAAGGGATAGATTAGTTAATAAGTTGTAGGTAGAGACTAATTAGTGTTTATTGAATTTTGAAGATCATTGTGATGTATGATTAGGTAAGTAAGTATGATATTAGAATTTAGAATATATTGATAAGATTGAAATGGGTTATATTATAAGATTAAGATCGACTAATCCTATCATGTGACTTACCCCTTTGATGATATTTTTTAGTAGTAGTAGACTAGTATTTCATGTGAGAAGGTACGTAGTAGATTTTAAGTTGTAATAGTAAGTTTGTGATGGGGTTGTGATTATAGGTAGTAGCTAAGTGAGGTGAAGTATTTGGGTTGATTTCCCAATTTGATAGACTAGTATAGTATGTGACATGCTATACCAGTGGTAAATAATTAAGGGTAGACAACGGGCTTGAACTTTATATGTGGAGTGTAGTGGTGAGAATAGTAGCTCGAGATCGATGATGTATGTTTTGTGGGAATTAATTAGTAGGCTTGATGTGATGTGTGTAATGTCCTAGGTTGGCAATTTGTGAAAAAAAAGAGTGGATAAATGGTGATATATATACTTGAGGAATGATGTTAAAAATGATGAATTGTGGGTGAGTCATTAAGATGATATGAGTGATAGTCATATAAGAATAAGCTGAACCCCATATAACATGTTGTTAGATAAGGTTCTATGGTATAGGTGTCGGATGTACCCAACTTGTGTTTTTGAATTTTGTAATACGGAGAAGTCTGGGGAGTTGTTGTATAATGTTCATTAAAGTTGAACTTGAGGAAATATAGGTAGACAATGTGCACCTTTGGTATAGTCTTACAGATTTTGTGCATTTGTAGGCTATGTGATTAGAGTTGTAATAAAAGTATTCTAAGGAAGTGAAGATGGAGCGTTAAATATTTAGAAGCGTAGGTGTCTATTCCCATGAAAATGTTAGTCGTAAGTTGATGACTTTGGGAGTTAGAAGAAATTATGATTAGTGTCCCTGAAAGGGGATGTCCTAGAAGGTAATTTAGTGTCTTTGTATTAGAAACTAATGATAGATAATTGTGCTCATGTATATACTGATACCCGTTTTTGTGATAAGGAGTGTGGATGTGTGCGCTCATGAGAGTGTGAGTTGTAGAGTGATGGCTATAGAGGCAAGCGGAAGTTAAGAGTAGCATTTACAGAAAAGCAAGGCATTCAGAGCATGGTTCTTTAGGGAGAGTTTTGAGTTTAAGTGTGTGGTGATGTCTCTTTTATGTTGAGAGTTGTGGCTATAGATTTTAATGTGGGGATATGTTCATAATTTTAGGATTGTGACTTTGATCTAAGGGGAAGATGGTGAACTAAGATAGTTCCCGAATTTTCTCAGCACGACAAGTGTGGGGAGAAACCATGATAAACCTATTTCTACTCACACATTATCCTCCTACTTCAATTTAGGAGAGTATCCTACTAATGTATTACTTCATTTTTTCTACTCATGCCTATGCCTATGGTTCGAGTACTCTATGGACTTATGTTCATGATCTGACCTCCAGACTAGAAACAATAATGTCTCTCAGTAATTCAGTCTTTTATGTGTTCTAGCCATGTGTTGTGTTGTTTGCGATCCATGAAAATCTATGTCTCTCAGCATTCTTGGTCCTAAGGAAATATGTTTCTATATGTCACCGATTCATTCTATGTTGGGTTTAGCCAAAGTGATAAAGTATATTCAAATTCATGGAAAATCTCAGTTCCTTAAATGAGGAACAATCGCTTCAAGCGGAAATCGTTGTCTTAGTTGTAATGTTACACCCTGTAGCATTCTCGACTCAATACCACTCTTGGTTGCATGTATGGAGAGCTGACAACCTGAAAATTTTTCTAATTGTCAAAAAGGAGTTAGTCATATTTTAAGCTCCTAAACTTTTATGATTTCTAAATTGATTTTTTGCAACTTTGAGATATGGATTTTTAAGTTGATTCATGTTCGGGGGAGTAAAGGAGATGTTTCAGGGAAGTTTCAGATTTTTCGGACAACGTTAGAGATGTGCTTGGATGCTGGAAATAGTGGCCTGACACGAAGTTGATGCTCCGCATCGATAAAGTAGCGGCAAGATGCGATATCAACGCATCTCGTCGGTTGGCATGTTGGGTACCCAGTTTGTCTTACTGACTTTAGTGTCCAGGAGGGTAATTCAGTTTCTTTCCCTTGTTTTATTTTGATATGTGCACCAATGTTTTCTCACTGTGCTCTATTCTAAGAAATCATGATGCATTGTATTTCTTTCAAATGACTCTCTACTTATGATCCAGTCACTTGATATATGGGGCACTTCGTGTCTATTTTATTGTATCTTCACTTATTGTCCCTCCTTGTGTAGTACAATAAGTATAAGTTATGGTTTAACAGTGTTACTCCCATTCATGACATTTATGCTCGGGTCCTTTAATGACCCTCCGTATGATAGTATGATGGTGGCTATGAAAGCGTGGCGATGGGTTAGGTAGGGGAGTAGATATTTTTGAAGGTAAAAAAAAAGTGATGTGATTCTTGGGCTAAGGGTATAGGTGAAAGGGAAAAAAAGGAGATGAACTTTTGTTGTCTGAAATAGCTAAGAAGAAGAAATGTAGCAAAAATATTTGTGAGAGTGATTGAAATTGTTGGTCTTAGTAGGGGAATCCATGTAGTGGGTGTAGTAATGATTAGGCTTGAATGTTGTTGTTGTTGAAAATATAAACCTATGTGCTATTTGGTTAGTACTATCTAAATTAAATGTCGAGTGTGTTTGATGGTAGTGAAAAGGTGAAGAAATATTCTTAAAGAGATGTAGAGTACAGGGTCCCGTAGTTTAAGTTAGCACCTTTTAACTTCGATTTAGGCTTCAACATAGAAGAACTAATAGTGGGACTCAAATTTCTTATGGATAGATGTGTGATTGGATAATTGTAAGTTAGCAAGTGTGAAGTATGCTATTTATTATTTGGGGTGCAGATGATTAGTGCCTCTAAGATTAAGACTATTAGTGGTACTTTGTAAGGTTGAGAATGCTCCTAATACTATCGTCCGCGAAATCTTATTTCATTATTAGTACCAATATAAATTAGGTTTACGTTAATCAAATAAATCTCTTCCTTATGTTGTGATGACTACACTCGTCTAACTCATGTGCAAGATCACTCTATGTAAAGTCTCATTATCCCATGTTTCTTGCTTTCACGTTTCACTAGGGGTTATCATGAAGCTCGGTAGATGCCCTTGCATATTTTGTTAAGGAAGAATGTTCAATGTGAGGTTTCTTTCTTTATTCTAAACTTTTATAACCTCAACAAGTCCCTACCCATTATTCGGGGACGAATGATCCCAAAGGGGAGATAATGTAACACCCCGCATTTTCGAGTTAGAAAGCGACCCGTCATTCCTATGTGCGTAAGATCTAATTCCATGGTTTATATTTAAATTCATGTCTAATGATACTTCTCCTAGTGTATGAAGTGATTATGAGGTGAAAAGTGTTCATAAAAATCACTTGGAGCAAAGTTGAGCTAAGAGTCATTCATTGATCGAAAGTTTGATATTCATTTCTTCAAGGGTCTACTTTGAATGTGTATAACTTTCGACACACACAGAATTTTTCAGATTAAGACCCACCAAATTGTAGATAATTTAATTAGCTTCCCAACGATACCAATTTCTCCTAAATCCAATAACCGAGCAAAAAATTATGGCATTTTCTTTGTGAGGCAGTAAGCCGGTGCGATCTTGACGTGTCGCATCGACTGCGCCCCGACACAAAACCTGACGTGAATTTAAAGTTGTTTTATGCATTATTTCAGTTCCTAATGAGTCTAGGGGAATTTTGGTCACTTCCCTCACCCAAAATCCATCCATAACATAAAACTCCATCCCTAAGAAGCATCAATTGCCTCTTCTATTCAATTTTCTCTCAAAAATAATATCAACCTAAGGTTTCCTCCAAGAACAAGAAAGCAAGGAAAAATAAATCCTTAAGTCAAAGATTTCCAAGGAACAACTCAAGATTCGATTTCTACTCTTCAAACCTTGTAATCTAAGGTACGTGGTACTATTCTAAACCCAATGGGAATTGATTTTCGGTTTTCAAAATTGTTTTAAAGGATATATATATGTATATACAAAATTGTTTCAAGATCATTGATAAACTTGTATTTAAATTATTACTTCATCATGAAGTGTTGAGAAAATTATGGTATGAAGCCCTAAATTTGAATTATGTTCGTGTGACTATGATGATGCTTAGATTGTGAACTTAAATAAGTGCATGGGATATGTAGTTCCCTCTTTTACAACGAAATTGTATCGATTTCACATATTGAGAGTGGGTTACGCAAATTGTTAAACATTTGAGTTTGTTATGTATACATTGAATTATTTTAATGAGATAATGAAAAAGTGATTTATTGGTTTTACTATGTTCATGATTCTTATTTTGAATGATTTTAAAGTAATTGAAAAGGATGACCACCGTAGAATAAATATCGAGAATGGGCTGATTTTTAACTGTTTTGAAATATGAACTTTTGTTCAAAGGTTAGGTCTTTTGGGTGGTCAATAAACCTCCTTTGAAATGTGATAAGGGCAGTAGATATGTTGTGACATGACTTGCAAGTCGGGGTATGGGGATACCCTATTTTTGATATACCCAAAAAATATTAAGAAAGAAAGAATGTTTCAAAGAAGATATGGTTTAAAGAATCTAAAACTGGCTTAAGAGAGTTAGATAGTTAACTGAAGAAGGCACGAGTCAAACAACTCATTGCCCCAAACTGTGATTTGTCGACACGAGTTTATGATACCTGAAAGGAAAATTATACTCTGGCGACGGCCCTGGGCCGTAGTAGAATAAGCAGAAACTCCAACCCTTGAGGCAAACTTGGGTTGGGGGCTTTACCTCCGAGTCAAGGGCGGATCCCATATTGCCCGTGGGGTAGAAGAATTGTAGAGTGTACCATCTGACTCAGAAGTAAGATAAAGAGTAGAGTTAAAAACTGCTTAATGTGTTTCTAAAGTTTCAGATTATGCCCATGTGATTTCAAACTATTTCAAGATGACATGTGATTTATGAAATGCTCTCACCTATGTTTTTATAAAAATGTATATTTTGTTTTTGGATTGTTCTGCATACCAGTACATCTGTATTGACCCCTCCCCCCCTATATTTTAGGATCCTGAGACACAGTCCTGAGGTCCCGTTAAGCAGTAGATTGACTTGTAAGAAGTTTGAGGATGGTGAGCCTCCCTTACTTCAGAAGGCCTGTATTAGAACTTGTTATTGTTATTTTATATTGATTCATGGTCCTATTGGGGGCCTTGTCCCATATTTCATACAAATGTTATTTTCAGTTGTTTGATTTTTTACACATTAATGTTGGAATTTATATCCTGTTTATGTATATTTGGACTAGTACAAGTTTTATTATTATGGTAGCAAATGTGGCCGTTTTTCCCTTCACCCACTAGATTTAGAAGTAATTTATATCTTCTAAAAATTAAAATTTGGTAGGTAGAAGATACATCCTTTTGAATAGCTGGTCGAGTTGTTAGAATCTTTTAATGATTTAATATAGAATAATGACTTTATCTTTAGAATAAAAGTTAGTTTTAACTAATTAGTAGTATTGATTTATTCAAATATAGGTTTTGACGGTAGGCGAATTGGTTACCGTTAAACTTGATCATCGACTACACTTATTTTAGATATTGTAAATTAATTTTGTTTTAAATAAACATGACAACTACACAATTTGATTTCACGAGGCATTCTTAGGATTTTTAACAGACACAAAAAAACTTATTTTTGCAAAATACATATCTTGTTTAATAAAACAAAATCTCAAGTCACCATGGATTTAAGAAATTATATATCTTAATGTTATCTTTCAATAATTCATTTTGTATGGTGTGGTTAATTTTTGTATTCACATTTATTTTATAAAATTGATAAAAGAATGGCAAAAGATCTTTTGTTTAGAGTAAAAAAGAATAAAATTTTTGTAATGTTACTAATCTTTTGTTCAAATTGATAATTAGAAATCTTCGTATATATAAAAAAAAATGATTAGAAATAATTTCTTTTTTATATCTTTGAAAAAAAAAATGATTTGAAATAACTCCTTCGGTAAATCTTTTTAAAATTATTTGAAATACCTTTTTTAACAACAATAAAGTTTGTATCATTTTAAGGACTATAAAGGTTATCTTCAGTAATTTTCGCATATGACTAAATTTTTAATATTTTTAATTTTTGTCTTATAAACGATTAACATATCTCATTTTAAATAAGATATGCAATTTTTTAAGTAATATTTTACTTATCTAATCTAAGTTTGGTCGGTTAACTGTAGTTAGCGGATTCTTTAGGGTGCCTAATCCCATCCCTTTAGGATAATTAGAATCCTTACCTAGAATGTTAGGTTGCGTAGATCTTAAAATGAAGTATTTAATTGCTTTAATCACATAGTTTATAATAGGTGTTTTAATTCACCGTAGAACTAATTAGGTGCCGACTTCTTTTAATTTAATCAGAGGTTTTCAATAAATTGTGCACTATTTTGACCTCGTGTTAAAATGGGGTGTAACAACTTGGCGACTCCATTAGGGAGTTATTAGGTTCTTAACCATAACAAACTTAAGTTAATAATTAAGTCTTTTTATTTTTGTTATTTGTTTCGCTCTAATTGTCTTGTTTTATCATGTTTGTATGACATAAATTGTTTATTTGCTATTGTTTTGTATAAATTGCTTAGTTTTTTACCGCTTTATAAATTGGCATTCCGTTCATATTTCCTCCACTTAGGAAAATTGACACTCACACGCATTGTACATGCAGATTGTACATTGTACTTTCCCCAAATTCTTTCAAATCACCTATTTTAGAGAGTCAGCTCATACGTGGGGTGAATGGGATTTTTACTGTCGTGGAACCACGTGCCTTCTCATATAGGAAATCCAAGTCTGTGTCCTCCCAAATCTTAGAAAAAACTTAAGATAGAGCGTTGCCACTCTTGATTTAGGTCATGCATGCATAATCCATAGGTGATTTGACCCATGGTGTCATTCCATGAATTTAGAATACGCCCTTGAAACGCCCCGAGATTCCATCCCAAGATGTCACACGGTGCTTGTGACCCCAAAGTACCACAATCTAACCCTTTACTGATATCTGCACCTGTACACTGCATAATATCTAAAATAAATGAGGAAACTAGCCATAAGGTTCAACACATCTATGAATACTCATAATACAGAAAACTGAATACTAATACATCCGTCTGAAAAGCCTCTAAACTGTCTGAACTGTGGAGTTGATGGGACAGGTCCCCAACTAACTCCGTCAACTGAAAATAAACAAAGTCTGAAGCAATAATAGTAAACTGAGATTCGTTCTCGAAAGAAGAGGACTCACTACTACTGCTGCTGACTGGGACTGAACTGCTGAGGATACTCTGGATCCTGTGCCTCTGAACCTATGGTGTCAAATAAAACACCATAGCGCAAATGCGTCAGTACAGGAAAGTACCGAGTATGTAGACGAGGTAGGTGATGAAAGGGCTCATACATGCACAATATCTAAACTGAATATTCATGAAGATGCCGCATGAGAACATATACATGAATGCACAGACCATGAACACAATTATCGCAACTCTAGATACTGAAACTAGGATACCACTTTACTGCAGACTGAACTCACTACTAACAATGAGATACTGAATCACTGACTCATCTGATACTGATAACTAAAAGTCTGGATGTACTTATATCAAGGAATGAATTTTGAGCTTACTGCTTTTGACT
This sequence comes from Capsicum pubescens, assembly GCA_030864215.1. NCBI lineage: Eukaryota > Viridiplantae > Streptophyta > Magnoliopsida > Solanales > Solanaceae > Capsicum > Capsicum pubescens. The sequence goes on from CM061544.1 coordinate 340,808,516, forward strand.
GACAATATTAGAGATCAACTTTTCTAACAGATTATTCCAAAAGTGATTATCAAAGATAAGAAGTATGATTATATCTGAATTTGATAACAAGAATACTCAATAGAAATCTGATACTGTGATCAAGCCAGTCTGGCGGCATATCTCTGAATATGATATCAAATAACTGTATATGAGACCCAGCCTATTGTAACACCCCGTACTTAATTACGTGCATTAGCCATGGTTATATGTGATGGAGTATATGTATTGATCATAAGTTAGGTATATATGAGTTTAAGTAAGAGTATTGATTATTTTGAGATGGTTTCAAGGGTATAGTTTTATTATATGTGTATAGGAATCGACTTTATTTATACCGGAATTTGCTCGTTGAAGTTTCTATGCGAAGTTTATCGAGTTAGATTTCCAACGATATAAAGATTTCTGAAAACAAATGAGTATCGGATATAAGCGAGCATGTTCGAAACTTGAAAACGGTGGACGCAATGAACAGTAAATGTGCAAAAATTTTCTGCACACAAAAGTACTGCAGGCAAACAGATTTTTGGGTCGACTTTAAACACTCATAACTCTTTGTACAAAATGAACTGTGTGAGCTGCTATATATAAATGTTAATCCCCGATAGTCTTCTTTCTAATACAATTAATTTCACCCAAATCCGTTATTGGAGCAAAGAGCTATGATCGATTTACTTTAGCCTACCAAAACAGTCCACCATGGACAGATTCGGATTTACTTAAATTTTAAGGGCAATATGGTCATTTTCCATCACCTCATGGACGAAAATTGGTCATTATATACATATACTTAGCCTCATATCCATCATTTATCATCCAAATTATTGAAGAATAAGAAACCCTAGCCTAATTTCAGCTCCAATTATCTTGTGATTCAACCGTAGAAAATCCAAATTGATTCTGTAGTTGTGTTCACCGTCTCGAGGGCTTCGAGAAGAACCCCTTATTTGTGCCAACAGGACTTCAAAATCAAAAGGTCCATTTTATGGTAAGTATGTAAATTATGTTGGTGTTATTTATATGGATATGTATATATATGCATGTGAGCATAAGAAGTATGTTATTTGATTGTTGTTGAAAGATGATTGGAAATGATGTTGGATTATTCTTGTGCATGGTTGGATTATGTTGAATTGTGAAGGGATTTGGTGTGATGATGTGGTATTGAAATGATGATTATATATATATATATACACATAAACCTACTGTTCAAGTTGGTTTTTGGAATGCTTTGCAAATATTGGTTGTATGGAATTATGGAAGAGAATTGTGGTGTTGGGTTGCTAATACTAGATGCCAAACATTTCATTGTAGATAAGTGATTTGTAAAAGTGGGAAGTTGTGTTGAATTGGTATCCGAATCTACAGCGAGGTATGTAAAGCATACTCGAACGATGTTCTTTGGCATGAAAACACCAATGTTCCATCAAGTAAGATTCCGAGGTTGTCCAAAAAAAACATGTATTGTTCTACGTTACCAACGAAGTTGTTTCCATTCTATAAAGTGTCAAAATGTTTCATTGATATACCAAAAGGCTCCTATTTCATTGTAGTGATATTGATGATTTTGAAACACATTGTTGATGTACCAATGAGTCTTTATTACATCGTTATTGTATAGAAGGTCTATTACATGGTTCCTATTGATGTATCATTGTTCCAAAGGTACTATATTGGCTTGAACACTAATGTAATAATCTCAAAAGCTTTTGAACTAAGTTATTGGAAAGATCTCTTATGTGTGTTACTTGATATACGTGTGGGTGGTAGCTCAGGGGCTTAAGCCTAGCATGGGCCGATCCCGATACTTTATATGATTATAGTTGATATGTACTGGGGGTAGCCTAATGGTCACAGTACGGTACAATATTGATTATTGTTAGGTGGTTGGAGGTTCGGGAGGAGGAGGTAATGGCGAATGATAATTGTAATGAATGAAATGAACGAATGTATACCGTTCCACAAATGTGTTTGAATTCAAGAACCCAATTCAGATTAATGATAATGTACATGATCCTTAAAGTGTTTATGAAGTGTGGTTCACTTCTATTATGATTTATTCACTTGTGTCTGATTTTCTTGATCCCCCATATCACATATGATTATTTACAGCTTTACATACTCAGTACATATTTCGTACTGACGTCCCTCACGGGGGACCTGCATTTCATGCTGCAGGCACAGGTGCTTCAGCTCATACACAGCATAGATAGGAGCCAGGTCATACAACTATTGTTGGTGAGCTCCAGCTTGCTTCGGAGCTTTCCGAGTCGGTTCCTTATGTTTTATTATTGTACAGGAGTCATGTGTGGGCGGGAGGTTTGTCCCGACCCTAGTTATGTCATGTATATCCTAGAGGCTTTGTAGACATAAGGAAGGGTAAAGTCATGGAAGTTTATATAGTGATGTTATATTTGTATATATGGTGGCCCCGACGGCCAAGTATTACATATATATATATTTGTATGTGTTGTATTGATACAGGTAATTAGACCCTTCTATATGCAACGAAGTGTTTTCCAAATTTTTGGTGACATGTAAGTGAAAGTACAGGTATTTGAACGGGTTCTCCCGGGCCTTCTCGGCTTCGGGTGCCAGTCCGGCCCGATGGGATTTTGGGGCGTGATAAAAGTGGTATCAAAGAGGTTCGTCCTAGTGAGTCTACATAGCCGTGTCTACGTAGAGTCTTGTTTATCGGTGTGTTGTGCACCACATCTATAAACAGGAGGCTATGGACATTTAGGAAATTGTTTCTTTCCTTCAGATCCTAGATCGTGCCATAGAGCTTATATAGAAAATGAAGTCATAGTTGACCACTGAATCCATTTGTTTCTCTTATTATAATAAGAATGCCGGATACCGGAAGTAAGAATACCGACGAGCGGGTAGATATGGCTGCCGGAGAAGGGACTAGTAAGTCACCACCTGTACAAGTTAATCAGAGTGAATCTCAAGCTGAGCGGGTATCTGAAATGTCTTCCACTCCAGATGAAATAAGTGGGAGGCGAACCACATTCACAGAACCACTTGTTAATGCTGCTGATCAGGATATGAGGGATGCATTACAACTGTTGATCCAAATTGTTGCCGGTCAAGTCCAAGGGAAAGCTATTCCTGCCGCGGGTTCTAGCGGTACTGATAGGGTGGCTAGTCTTCGGACGCAAGATTTTATTAAGATGGATCCGCCTACTTTTACCGGATCCGATCTTAATGAAGATCCGTAGGACTTTATTGATCAGATCCAAAAGGCCCTAGAGGTGATGTATGTATCGGGCAGAGAGACAGTGGAGTTAGCCGCGTATAGATTCAAAGGTGAGGCTATATATTGGTATGAAGACTGGAAACGATCAAGGGGCATTGATGCACCCCCAGCTACATTGAAAGAGTTCAAAGAGGTATTTATTGATCATTATCTTCCATATGAGACTCGTCAGGCCCATGCGGATAAATTCTTAAATCTTCGACAGGGTAATACAAGTTCGAGGGAGTATAGTCTTCGATTTAATTCTTTGTCCAGATATGCTCCTAATGTTATAGCTACTATGGATGACAGAGTTCATCGGTATGTGGATGGATTGGATCCATATTTGTTTAGGGATTGTACTATTGCTGCACTGAATAAAGACATGGATATAGCTAGGATCCAAGAATTTGCACAGAAAATGGAAGATCAGAGGCAAAGAAAAAGAACACAGGAATTTGAAAGTGGATCTTCTAAGAGGGCTAGATCTACAGGGCAGTTTATGGCGCCATAGGGAGGTTTTAGACCTCAATTTTCTGCTAGGCCATTATTTTCTTATTCTACAGCTAGTGCTCCACCACAGCATCAGGGGTTCAGAGGCAGTCAATTTGGGCAAATAAGTGAGGGTCATAGTTCGCGATTAGTGGGTTATCATAGTTCGAGAGCTATGTAATCAATGCGGAAAGAATCATATGGGCGTATGTCGAATGGGAACAAATGTTTGTTTTTTGTGCGGTATGACGGGACATATGATGAGAGAATGCCCACGAAGGGGCGCAGGTGGCGTAGCATGACCTTCGGGATCAGATGTTGCATCATCGTCACCGGTATCTTATTTTGGTAGGGGCGCACAACCTGCGGGTAACGCTAGAAATGAAAAAAGAGTCGCCAGTTCCAGCGGGACTCAGAATCGCACTTATGCTTTAGCGGATCGACAGAATCTAGAGGCTTCCCCAGATGTGGTCACGGGTACGTTGTCCATATTTTCATTTGATGTATATTCTCTAATTGATCCCGGTTCTACATTATCATATGTTACTCCTTTGGTTGCTGGAAAGTTCAAAAGAACCCCCGAATTGTTAGATAAGCCGTTGGAAGTGTCTACCCTGGTTGGGGAATCTATTATTGCTAGAAGAGTTTATAAAGATTGTGTAGTAACTGTGTGTGGTCGAGACACGATGGCCAATCTTGTGGAACTAAAAATGGTAGATTTTGATGTTATAATGGGTATGGATTGGTTGGCGTCTTGTTATGCCAAAATTGACTGTTGTACGAAAAAGATGTATTTACATTTTCCTAATGAAGCAGTTATTGAATGGAAAGGTAAGATTGGCGCACCAAGAGGTAGATTTATTTCTTATTTCAAAGCGAGAAAAATGATTTCCAAGGGCTACATATGTCATTTAGTTAGAGTAAAGGATACGGAATTGGAATCATCAGATCTTCACACTGTACCAGTAGTAAGTGAATTTCTTGATGTATTCCCTGAAGATCTTCCAGGTTTACCTCCTGAACAAGAAGTAGAATTTGGTATTGATGTGATACCAGGAACTAAGACAATCTCAATTCCTCCGAATAGAATGGCCCCAACAGAATTACGAGAATTGAAAGGGCAATTGAAAGATTTGCTAGAAAAGGGGTTCATTAGGCCTAGTATTTCCCCTTGGGGAGCACCAGTGTTGTTTGTGTGCAAGAAAGATGGCACATTGAGAATGTGTATTGATTATAGGCAGCTGAATAAAGTGACTCTTAAAAATAAATATCCTCTTCCAAGAATTGATGATTTATTTGATCAGTTACAGGGTGCCAAATGTTTTTCTAAGATTGATTTGAGGTCAGGTTATCATCAAGCGAAAGTCAAAGAAAAAGATATACCCAAGACAGCTTTCCGAACAAGGTATGGTCATTATGAGTTTCTAGTTATGTCATTTGGGCTAACTAATGCACCTGCAACTTTCATGGATTTAATGAATAGGGTGTTTAAGCCATTTCTAGATGTATCCGTGATAGTTTTCATTGATGATATTCTAGTTTATTCTAGATCAGAAGAGGATCATGCTAATCATTTGCGACAAGCGTTGCAAACTCTTCGTGATTGCAAGCTGTATGCAAAATTTTCTAAATGTGAATTTTGGCTAAAGTCAGTGGCATTTCTGGGCCATATTGTATCAAATGAAGGCATATAGGTTGATACTCAAAAGATAGAAGCTATGAAGAATTGGACAAGGCCAACAACTCCTACGGAGATTCGTAGTTTTCTTGGGTTGGCTGGTTATTATTGAAAGTTTGTTGAGGGTTTTTCTTCTATTTCAGCACCCTTAACTAAGCTAACGCATAAAGCATCCAAGTTCCAATGGAATGATGCGTGTGAGGAGAGTTTCCAAGAATTGAAGAATAAGTTGACTTCTACACCTATGTTGGTACTTCCAGTAGGTACAGAAGGGTATACAGTGTATTGTGATGATTCGAGAATTGGCTTAGGATGTGTATTAATGCAGCATGGTAAGGTGATAACATATGCCTCAAGGCAATTGAGGCCACATGAGAAAAATTACCCCACACATGATCTTGAGCTGGCAGCGGTTATATTTTCATTAAAAATATGGCGCCACTATTTATATGGGGTTCATGTTGATATATATACTGATCACAAGATCTTACAATATATTTTCAGTCAGAAGGATCTAAATCTGAGGCAGCGAAGGTGGATGGAACTATTAAAAGATTATGATGTTGATATTTTGTATCACCCAGGGAAAGCGAATATAGTAGCTGATGTGTTGAGTCGTAAGGCTATGATGGCACCTGTAGAAAGGCAAGGGATGATTAAAGATCTTCATCAATTAGCTAGTCTAGGAGTTCGTCTTCTCGAAACTCCGGACGAGGAGCTTATTGTGCATAATGCCGCGGAATCCTCATTAGTAGCTGAGGTGAAAGAGAAGCAAGATGCAGATCCTGTTTTATTGCAACTCAAGGAGAATGTTCAAAATGGTGTGACGAAGGTATTTGAGCTTTCTCAAGAAGGAGTACTTCTATGCCAAAATCGGCTATGTGTGCCTATTGTTGATGAGCTAAGAAAAAGAATTATGACTGAGGCACATTTCTCAAGGTATTTTATTCATCCAGGGTCAACCAAAATGTATCAAGATTTGAAGGATGTATATTGGTGGAATGACATAAAAATGAACATCGCAGAATTTGTAGCTGAATGTCCAAATTGCCAACGAGTTAAAGTGGAACATCAAAAGCCCGGAGGCTATATGCAATGCATAGATCTTCCAATTTGGAAGTGGGAAATGATCAACATGGATTTTGTTACAGGTTTGCCTCGTGCAGCTCAGAAATTTGATTCTATATGGGTGATTATGGATAGGCTTACTAAATCCGCACATTTCTTACCCGTTAAGACCACTTACATAGTTGAAGAATATTCGAAGCTGTATGTTAAAGAAATAGTCCGATTACATGGAGTGCCAACTTCTATTATATCAGATCGGGGAACTCAATTTACTGCAAACTTTTGGAAGTCTTTCCAACGGAGTTTGGGAACACAAGTGAATCTGAGTACAACTTTTCACGCTCAGACGGATGGACAAGCAGAGCGCACCATTCAAACACTTGAAGATATGCTACGAGCATGTGTTATAGATTTTAAAGGCAGTTGGGATGATCATTTACCTCTTATTGAGTTTTCCTAAAATAATAGCTATCATTCAAGTATCAAAATGGCACCATATGAAGCTTTATATGGGAGGAAGTGTAGATCACCAATAGGATGGTTCGAAGCGGGTGAAACTCTTATGTTCGGACCGGATCTTGTGTATCAAGCCATAGAAAAAGTCAAGGTGATTCAGCAACGGTTGAAAACAGACCAAAGTCGACACAAGTCATATGCGGATAGTAGAAGAAGAGGGCTAGAGTTTTTGTTAGGCGATTGGGTATTTTTGAAGGTATCGCCAATGAAAGGGGTGATGAGATTTCGCAAGAAAGGAAAGTTGATTCCATGATATATAGGCACGTATAAGATTATTCGAAGATGTGGGCAAGTTGCTTATGAATTAGAGCTACCCCAGGAACTCTCATCAGTGCATCCAGTATTTCATGTATCGATGCTTCGAAAGTGCATCGGAGATCCGTCCCTTATTACTTCTACTGAAGATGTGCAAGTAACAAAAGATCTTACCTATGAGGATATGCCTATTTCTACATTAGATCGTCAAGTTAAGAAGATGAGAAATAAATAAGTAGCATCGGTGAAAGTACTTTGGAGAAATCAACAAAGGGAAGAGATTACATGGGAAGCGGAGGAAGTAATGAAATCCAAATACCCTTATTTGTTCAAAGGTGAAAAAGAAGTGCAAGGAGTGGAACTGGGACACTAACAAGTAAGTTTTTACATATGCATAATATCTATATGATGACGTGAATATCAATTATGAATTCGAACTTGTTTCGGCTAAATAACTACATTCACATTCGAGGACGAATGTCCTTAAGGGGGGAAGGATGTAACACCCCGTACTTAATTACGTGCATTAGCCATGGTTATATGTGTTGGAGTATATGTATTGATCATAAGTTAGGTATATATGAGTTTAAGTATGAGTATTGATTAATTTGAGATGGTTTCAAGGGTATAGTTTGATTATATGTGTATAGGAATCGACTTTATTTATACCGGAATTTGCTCGTCAAAGTTTCTATGCGAAGTTTATCGAGTTATATTTCCAACGATATAAAGATTTCTGAAAACAGAAAAGTATCGGATATAAGCGAGCATGTTCGAAACTTGAAAATGGTGGACGCAATGAACAGTAAATGTGCAGAAATTTTCTGCACACAAAAGTACTGCAGGCAAACAGATTTTTGGGTCGACTTTAAACAATCATAACTCCTTGTACAAAATGAACTGTGTGAGCTGATATATATCGATGAGAAGCCCCGGGAGTCTTATTTCTAATGCAATTGGTTTCACCCAAATCCATTATCGAGCAAAGAGTTATGGTCGATTTACTTTAGCCTAGCAAAAAAGTCCACCATGGACAGATTCGGATTTACTTAAATTTTAAGGGCAATATGGTCATTTCCCATCACCTCATGGACGAAAATTGTTCATTATATACATATACATAGCCTCATATCCATCATTTATCATCCAAATTATTGACGAATAAGAAACCCTAGCCTAATTTCAACTCCAATTATCTTGTGATTCAACCGTAGAAAATCCAAATTGATTCCGTAGTTGTGTTCACCGTCTCGAGGGATTCAAGAAGCACCCCTTATTTGTGCCAACAGGACTTCAAAATCAAAAGGGCCATTTTATGGTAAGGATGTAAATTATGTTGGTGTTATTTATATGGATATGTATATATATGCATGTGAGCATAAGAAGTATGTTATTTGATTGTTGTTGAAAGATGATTGGAAATGATGTTGGATTATTCTTGTGCATGGTTGGATTATGTTGAATTATGAAGGGATTTGGTGTGATGATGTGGTATTGAAATGATGATTATATATATATATATACACATAAACCTACTGTTCAAGTTGGTTTTTGGAATGCTTTGCAAATATTGGATGTATGGAATTATGGAAGAGAATTGTGGTGTTGGGTTGCTAATACTAGATGCCAAACATTTCATTGTAGATAAGTGATTTGTAAAGGCGGGAAGTTGTGTTGTATTGGTATCCGAATCTACAACGAGGTATGTAAAGCATACTCTAACGATGTTCATTGGCATGAAAACACCAATGTTCCATCAAGTAAGATTCCGAGGTTTTCCAAAAAAAACATGTATTGTTCTACGTTACCAACGAAGTTTTTTCCATTCTATAAAGTGTCAAAATGTTTCATTGATATACCAAAAGGATCCTATTTCATTGTTGTGATATTGATGATTTTGAAACACATTGTTGATGTACCAATGAGTATTTATTACATCGTTATTGTATAGAAGGTCTATTACTTGGTTCCTATTGATGTATCATTGTTCCAAAGGTAGTATATTGGCTTGAATGCTAATGTAATAATCTCAAAATCTTTTGAACTAAGTTATTGGAAAGATCTCTTATGTGTGTTACTTGATATACGTGTGGGTGGTAGCTCAGGGGCTTAAGCCTAGCATGGGCCGATCCCGATACTTGATATGATTACAGTTGATATGTATTGGGGGCAGCCTAATGGTCAAAGTACGGTACAGTATTGATTATTGTTAGGTGGTTGGAGGTTCGGGAGGAGGAGGTAATGGCGAATGATAATTGTAAAGAATGAAATGAACGAATGTATACCGTTCCACAAATGTGTTTGAGTTCAAGAACCCAATTCATATTAATGATAATGTACATGATCCTAAAAGTATTTATGAAGTGTGGTTCACTTCTATTATGATTTATTCACTTGTGTCTGATTTTCTTGATCCCCCATATCACATATGATTATTTACAGCTTTACATACTCGGTACATATTTCGTACTGACGTCCCTCACGGGGGACCTGCATTTCATGCTGCAGGCACAGGTGCTTCAGCTCATACACAACATAGATAGGAGCCAGGTCATACAGCTATTATTGGTGAGCTCCAGCTTGCTTCGGATCATTCCGAGTCGGTTCCTTATGTTTTGTTATTGTACAGGAGTCATGTGTGGGCGGGAGGCTTGTGCCGACCCTAGTTATGTCATGTATATCCTAGAGGCTTTGTAGACATAAGGAAGGGTAAAGTCATGGAAGTTTATATAGTGATGTTATATTTGTATATATGGTGGCCCCGACGGCCAAGTATTACATATATATATTTGTGCGTGTAGTACTGATACAGGTAATTAGACCCTTCTATATGCAATGAAGTGTTATCCAAATTTTTGGTGACATGTAAGTGAAAGTACAGGTATTTGAACGGGTTCTCCCGGGCCATGTTCTTCTCGGCTTCGGGTGCCAGTCCGGCCCGATGGGATTTTAGGGCGTGATACCTATCTGGTGGGATGGTCCGTGAATCAATAGAACTATCTAAGTTCCTCATAAAGATAGATGACTGTATCTGACAGTCCTGATTTCTGAAGATTGATACTAAAACTAAGATTGAATCTGATACTGAAACTGTAACTGTGGGAAGTTGCTACTTAACCGACATATCCCAAACTACCACAGGTGGGGTCGAACCTATAACCCCAGCTGGAAGGGTGTCAATACCGTGCCACGGGTAAAGACCTCTCTCTGGTCAGTCCTCTCTGACAGATAACCCTTACCAGGAAGTCGACCTAAGGAAATATAATAGTCAAATACTCTCTCTCTCTCTGGAGGTGACAACCTTTCCTGATGGTGACTCCTGTATCTTGTGATGGCTATGCAGTTCTAGAGGTCAGGGATTGCTACTAACGACTCTAGCCTCTCTTGCTGATGGGAAGAGCCGCCATCCCTTCCCTCGCTCGGTGCTAGTTTCTACTCCCAACTGAAAGACTAAACTAAATTCTCAACTGAACATAACAAAACTGAATCTGATACTGATCATGTTTCTCAAAAGATCTAACAGAGTTATGCTTAAATCACTTAGTTCCGTATCTGATGGAAATGGTATTGAATTATGGTATCTGACTGACGATACAGAGCTTGAATAGATTACTCAAATCGTTTTTGAGATTAGAATTGAATCACTTGAATACTATTAGATCTGAGCTGATTACAGGACTGAGGCTAGATTACTAGAGATACAGATATTACAGAGATAACTGAGATTACTGAGCTTTCTTAAGTTCTGCACTTTTCTGAGGATACAGAGTTATATAGTTCACTGAGTTCTGAGAAACATGGATCGACTGAAATTATCAAAAAACTGACACGAGCTCTAGACAACAGCTCTATTGTCAGGTATAAATACCCCCAGGACTCGATAGCATAAAAGTAAAGCATAATCATTCTTGACTAGTCATCACCACAATCATTCATTCATCATCATAAGCATTCATTCATTATCATAATCATTCATTCATCATCACGATCATTAAATCATCTTCACAATCATTAAAGCATGTCACAATCATTAAAGCATCTATTCAAGTAATTAGGAATCATGTCATATATTTATTCCCACAATCATTAAGACATCACCTCAAGCATTTAAGGATCACAAATGTCTATTCATCATCACAGTCGCCAAGGGGTCACATTAAGCATCTCGGAATCATAATCATATAATAACATAGGGGAAACATGCTACTAGATCGTACTTCATTCAACCAGGCTTTACCTCAACTATTTCATACCTATATCAGTCTTGACATGTGTTTATATATCACATGGCTTGGGGAAACTTCATACTATCATGTCATAACTTACTTTCTAACCACTTGACATGTATTTAAAACTTAACATATATCAAGAGCACATAATTAGGGAATTTACAACTCTCACATCTCCACTTATTCACTAAGATCCTTCAACAAAACACTAGACATGCACGGGTTCACACTTATTTGGGGATTTCCTACTACCATAGAATAATTTATTTACTTGGGCATTTTATCAAACACTAGGCATGCATAAACTAACTCACAATTTGGGGTTTCATCTTCAACATACAACAATGGCCATTTATGCTTCACCTACGCTTTTTATCAAGCCTATGGGGAACATGCTTCGCTTATTCAACCATTTCTATGCCCATTTGACATGAACACATCACATAGAAAGCAACATAAGGAAGATTCATCACAAATATCACATGGATTCCACCTACTAAGGTCAAATCTCATGAATCTTGTAAACAAACATGAATCAAAACTCAACAACATATGTAACATTAATTTCAACTCATATAAATCATGGAATCTCACAAACATAAAATCTTCATATTTTAAAAAGGGTTCTTGAGCTTCTTGGATGAAAGGGACCCAAGAATCAACATCTACATACCTTAATCTTTAAAATTGGATGAATTCAAATGCTTGAGACTCTATCCACACTTGTAATAAATGATTCTAGAAGCCCACACTATGAGGAAATTGATTCTTGAAGAATTTATGGATGATTTTTTGAAGATTATAATCCTTGAATAAAATCCTAGATATTTTTTCTTAAGGGAATTGGAAGAGTAAATGATGAAATTAGGATTTGGATAGGGTTCCTCATATTTATAGAGACCTCCAAAAGATGGGAAAAGATTAAAATACCCATGAAAAAATGATCCGTCAATCTGGTGATAAGTAATCACGAAATATCATCACAAAAGGGTTGAATTTATGATTTTCTGCCTAAGGTTGACGACATTGGTGATAAACCATCATGGGCGTGATGACTTATCACAAAATTTCATCACTGGGAGTGGAAATCTTCCCAGGGCTGACGACATTGGTGATAGGTCGTCACGCTTGTGACCGCTTACCACGAATGTCATCACTCAGTTTCCCAGCCTGACATGCTGGAGTAAAATAGGCATAACTCTTTGCTTTGATATCGGATTTGGGAAAAATTAGTATCGTTATAAATATAATTCAAAGAGATTTCATTTGATATATAGTAGGTCCTCTAACTCGATATATACAAGGAGTTATAGTCAATTAAAGTTGACCCAAGTTTTGACACTCACTAAAACTTGAATGATAGGAAATCTTTCAACTCGTCTTTGAGTTAGGGGACCTCTATGATCTTAATTCATTCTCAAATAGATTCCCACACTACATAATTGATTAACACACTAAATTACATAGGATTCGAGGCTTTTGGAACATCTACGCATATGAATGACGGATTCCCATTCTAGTCCAAAATGTGGGGCATTACAACCCTTATGTCAAAAGGGTTCTTGACCCAATGACGGCCCTCATATTATGTGCAGAGATAACAATAAATTGATCCAAGTCAAATTTTGATCAAATGGAGTTTGGATAATTCTAACTCCAAACTCGAGTAGCGGCATTAATTAAATCTTGAATCAATTTATCGAAATCTTAATTAATATTTGACACTTAGGCCTACCTCCGGCATAAAGGATTCACCTGCATAGTAGGATGTGTTATTTAACATAATTGTGTTATTTGTTTTATGAATTTTCTTGCATACGTACTACTTGACCTAAATTACTTCATTTGACTAGATATTTATTTTCTAACTTTACATTTGTTTTGTCTTTTATGTTCAGAGGAAAATTTAATTTTACATTTATATATCTCTTTATTAACTATTGCATTTTTTACATATTTTATATCATGACATCTTTTTAATATTCTATTATTGCATTATTTATGCGCTTAACACATCTTAGCTAAGGCCGTCAAATTCTTAATATTTTGATTAAGGTTATCTTCCATTTTCATTTGACAATCTTCTATAGTGTTCACATTCTTTCTTTATTTTTTAAATAAGTTTAATTCGTCATTATCTTCAATTTTTTCTCGAGCTTTTCAATACTCGTGTCAGCATTTTGTTAAATCTTTATTCTACTCTGTTAACATGGGCATAATTCTTCACAAATATCTTTCTTGTCTATTTTTCTACATCATTCAATTCAAATTTTGCCAGACTCGTGTCAAAACTCCAACTATTATATTTTCTACCTTTTAAAACTCCGCTAAGTCCTTTCTTTATGGGTGTAATTTTCTACTTGTAGCGACGGAATATTTAGCCTGTTAGTTTTATCTTCGTAGTATCTATGCAGTGCTGATTTACATAGTGAAATTCTTACTCATCCACCATTGGTTGCTTCTTAAGTTGTTAGATACCCAAATTTATTTACACAAATCGTCCAATCGCGCTTGACTTTATTTGTTCAACTTTCTTCGTTAATTTATTTTAGGACGACAACCCAAGTTTGGTACTTCTTTAAAGTTTCACTTGTTCAATATGCTTGTGTCGTTCCTATCTTGGGATTATAGGAATTGATCTTTTTGCACTCATTTTAAATTCAAGCTTTAGCACGTAAATCAGTCAAAAAATTTCATCCTCGATAACTTTTAATACAACAATGCTTAATTAGAATTTTGCATCATTCACAATCCTTTGCCATATCAAAATGTAATATTCATGCGCTTTTTTCCTTTTTAATTATTACCTAGAGCTTATTATCTTGAGCATATATCCCTTCTAGGACTCGATCTATTAGGTTGTCTTTAATCAATTTCTAAAATTCTTTACTTTTAACCTTTTCAATTCAATTCTTACCAAATGTTTCATTTTTCTTCCAAAGGTCGACTTAAGTTGAGCACCAAAGGTAATTCAAGGACAAAATGGCCGACAAAATTATGGTGATTGAATTTTGTGAGGATGAATTCGACCATGAAGAACCAGAGTCGTATCAAGATAAAGTTTCTAATCTTGATACCAAAGTGACACAAATGGAGTAAGAAATTGACAGCATGAAAGAAATGATAGTCAACCTTAATAACTCATTCATGGCTCAGAAGCATACTCTCCCTTAGGTACTGCCACACTTCCCACCTTTGAAGGCTCAGAAGCATACTCTCCCTTTGGCACTGTTGTACCCACTTTATATTATAATGACCAACTTTTCTCTAACATGAACTCATCCTTTCCAAAAAAGACATTCAATAACTTGGCAGAGACGATCAAAAGTAGAGAAAATGGTGGAAGAAATTTTGACATTAATACTAATCAAATTTCTTTGGCAAATGAGTCTACTTTACCTTTTGAGATGGATTATGGCAATATTCCGATATACGATGGAGTTGGTAGTCCTGTGGACCACTTGAAGGCATATGTTGATTGGGTGAGAAATATTGGACAAGACTATGAATTGAAGATCTTTGTTAGGACACTTACAGGTCCAACTTTGATATGGTATGCAACGCAAGGTATATGGAAATGGTTTTCTTGGGAAACCTTGTCGATGATTTTTTCAGGCAACATGGGTCTTCCAGCAGTATTTCTAGAGAAGTTGGTTCGTCTAAAAGGAAATCTACAGAGTTTCCTAGGTTTCCAAAAGGAAAATAACCAAGCTCATCCTTTTCTGCAATTTTTGCAAGCACCTACAATCGAACCTGGCAGAACTCCAGCAATGATTTCCTTGAGCATAACGATTAAAATGTAGCAGGATCTTTTTGTAAAATATGTCATCTAGGATTTATGTAGTAGGATGGTCAATTTTTTGGGAACAAATATGTATTGTTATGAACTTAATGATCAATCCTTTGTACGTTTTTTAATTTTCTTTTATGTAAATTGAACTACGGTTGACCTGATTTCCTCGGTGGATACGTAGGCAGCCAACATAGGGGCTCGATCATATTAGCATAGGATTTCAACATCCTTTTTCGCATGTATTTGGAATTATATTCGATTTTATTTTCTGTCGGACATAGGATACGTAGGAAGCCTACATAAGGCTCGGTCTCTTTATTATATTTTTATTTTGCCCCCAAAAAATGAGAGAAGACAACTGGGGCAGAACCTTGGCATGCAATCAAGGCATCATCATAAAAATTTCTTAAAGACTGGGACAAGATTTTGGCATGCAAAATGACGCATCATCATTAGAACGATCTTCGGATTGGGCAAATTTTGAGAAGCATAAGAATCAATGTAGAGTGAAGTTTTGGTGTTCAACATAAGTCAACCTTTATTTTGATTACTACTCCATATCATTCGTTACTTTAGAGCCTACTAGCTAAGAAGTCTCTTGATCCACTCGTTCCGCAACTAAGATCATCTCTTCTAGTTTAAACCTCTTACTTAGGCTCATCACGAATTAGTCTTTTTCCTCCAAAATTTATTATTATTATTATTATTATACAGATTTCGTATGTACTAACACTTCATTTTTCTGTTTAAAATTTCATTTTTTGTTTAAAGATTGCCTGGCATTAAATGTTGTCTTGACTGTGAATTTGCGTTGAGGACGATACGGTAATGGAAAATAGGTGTGAATCATTCAATACCGGTATGGGTTTAGGTCAAGTAAAAAATGATGATCGCAAAAAGAATTTTGTTCGAAGAAACATTTTGGTCAATCTACCAAGTACTTTTAGACTTCTTCCTACCACTATCGCAACTTTCAACTCAACCAAAAATATTTGTTTAACCATATCTCCTTGTCCAACTCCCGCCTATACAATCTCTCCGCAAATATCATCAATTTATACTACAAATCCCCAAAATTCTCAGCTTACTATGATGCCAATTATCCATTCTCCCACAATTGTGCTTTCTTTCAAGGAAAATAAGCATGAACAACTATCATTCTATCAAAATACAAAATGTGGAAATGAGACTTTGTCAATCCACCACAAAAATCTAGGCAAAGAGCTCCACGAAAATCTGGGCGAAGAGCTCTACAATCTGAGAAAAGCACTTGATGAAGAGTTGCGTCTAAGAAATTGCCAGAGTCTAAAGTATGAAGAATTGTGTGTGTACCCGAATGTTGAGCTTCCACCGGGGTATAAGCTACCAAATTTGACAATTTCGGCGGGAAAAGAGATCCTGTTGCACACTTAAAGGACTACTGCAATAGGTTAATTAGAATTGGACATGATGAAGACGTACGGAAAAGACTATTCATTCATAGTTCATCAGGATTGGCACTTTTTTGGTATACCAAGAAGGACTTTAGCAAATATCACACATGGGAAGTATGGCCCACGAATTTATAAGGCAATATGCGTTTAATATTGGAGGCGATCTTCACATAACTGACTTTCTCAAAGTGAAGAAGATGTCACATGAATCCTTTCAAGAATATTCCATGCGATGGAGATTAGAAGCTTCAAAAATACATCCTTCACTGATACGAGAATAATCACGAAAATAGACTTATGTGGGTGTATATTTAAATAAACCAAGTGTATGTGCAAGAGAAGTGTAATATATAAGGAACATGTAGGGTTTTATTTACTTAGTTTATGAATGAAGTTGTAAGTCTTACAAGACAAAGAAACACAATTCCTCTTTCCTTAAGGCACCCAAAACTGAAATTAGTGTTGTGTTTGCATTTGCTTGGAAATATTGATGCTTGGGAGGTGGATTTCGATCTTGTGTCTTTGTAAGAGATAGGTTTATTGTTGTGTGTAGTGTTAAGGGTCCAATAGTTACCATTCTTGGGTTCTTAACATTATACCTTCATATGGTCTATCTATCTATCCTTTTTCTTTTGTAATCTTGTATCCGTTTTGTATTTGTTCTTGTCATTGTTATTTCATCTTGTGTTGTTAACTTAGTTTATTGTTGGATGTAAAAGGTGTCAAACACCTAGTTATATTTTCCTTCTTGTATTTTATTCTTGAATCCGAGAGTGGTCTTCAAAAGGGTCCTCGATTCTTTGAATTAGTGGACTGTTTTTTGGAGTGTGTTTGGACTGTTTTCAGCCAATTCCGTGTGTTCCTTGGTTTGCTTTTATCATTTGGTATCAAAGACATCTTTGATTTTGTTCAAACAAGATCAATCTTGGGCTTGAGAGTTGAAAAAAATATATAAAAAAAAAGAGTTGAAAAACTGGAAAAAAAAAATCCAGAAAAGGAGTAATCTGCCCGTTCTTGTTGTTCTTGGCCGAGAAAGTTGATGTTATTGTTGTTGTCTTAGCCGAGACATTTTTATTTGTGACTAGATCTTGTAGTCTTTTGTTGTTTAGAGTGTTTCTAGTGTTGGTTTCTTTCTCACCAACACTAAAAAGTGTCCAAATCTAAGCTTGAACTTGTTGATGTTGTTAATGTGAACAAAGTGTGGCTGATTTGATGTTGTTGTCATTCTAAGCCTTGAACGTGTTGAAGGCCTTGTTGTTGTGGAGTTGGTCATTGGAATATTTTTGTTGTTCTTGAAGGATTGTTGTGGTGTTCATCTTGTTCTTCATCTCATCTTACAACTTAAGACAACTAAAAGTGTAATATAGATTCAAAAAGGTGAACCTACAAGTTGTAAAGTTGTTTGTGAGAAGACTTGAGCCATCACTTGACTTGACATCTACTTTTCAACCACTTTTTCTTGTTTCAAGGGACCTTGTTTTGTGAGAATTGTCCAAAGTCAAGTCTTGCCTTTTGAAGATTAGACTTAAAAGAGATTCAAGACATATACTTTCCCTCCAAAACCAATTGTTTCCATTACATAGTAACTAAAGTTTGTAAACTTCAACTAGTGACTAATTGTGGGGCCGTGACCAATGGTGTGCTGCCACATCACTCAAGTTACTGTTAACATGAAAATTTTAAGCTCAAATTGTGATCTTTTAGTTTCATTTTGTTGTCTCATTAGTTTTGTTTGTTGATTCCAATACTAACTTACAAACTAGTCTCAATTTACTAGATTGTGAGTTGGTTTTGAAACCATTTTTTCCGTGTTGACGTTCCTTTGTGTGTTTTTATTCTTTTGATTCATTGTACACACTCGGTTCACCTCTCAACGTTTCACGGATTACAAGAAAACTTACAACAATTGTGAGATCAAAAGTGAGAAAATCCGAGGGACAAAGGATAAAAGAGAGAGTGTGAGGACCATTTTTTGAACAACTAACTTGTTTATTGTTTTGTAGGTAACTTCTTGGGTACAATGGATATCAATGCTCTTGGTGCTATCTTGGAAAGACTTGAAACTATCAACCGAGGAATGGAAAGTATGCTCACGACTATGTCTTCAATCCGAGGAGAGATGTCTACTATGAATGAGAGGTTGGATCGAATGGAGAGTCGAAGGAACTCTCGTGCTTCTACTCCTCGACTCCATGTTTCCTCAAGTGTTCATGACCAAAACCCTTCCATCACCATTGCCCCTGAGACTTTGCGTACAAAAGTCAACCCTCCAAGTTCACTAAAAAATGGCATGAGCCGAGTTACAAATTACCCTCAAAATCGAGAACAAGGTAGATCACTTCTCCTTCAAGTTGATCAAGTCCCACAGGAAGGACTTGGAGGCACATTACCTCGCATCCAAGATCCACAACCAAAGCTCCACTTTACCAAAATATCCTCCTCAACCTAAACTCCACTTCCACAAAACCGATATGTCCATATAGAGAAGTATGGAAGAAAGATATATGAAGTATATGGAGTGTACGATGATGCATATATGATGGAAGGAGACTTGAGTCGGATAAGATTGAAGCCAAGTCTGAAGATAGAGAGGAAGCCGAGGTTCAAAATGAAGATGTTGGTCGAGACTTGTTCATATTGAGCTCTCGGGTTCTTCATGTTTTACGGACTGTTTTGAGTGCTTGTTTTTGAAGTGTCCAATTGAACGAAGTGAAGCAGTGAATTTATGGGCAAATTCTTCTCAATATGGAGAGGATGATACAAGAATAATCACAGAAATAGACTTATGTGGGAGTGAATTGAAAGGAAACAAGTGTATGTGTAAGAGAAGTGTAATTTAAAGGCCCAAATACACACCAAAACAGCCTACTCCATACACTAGAGGGGCAGCCCATTCTTGAAGGGCCTTTTTGGTTATTTTAACTTCTATTTGTTTTGTAATATATAAGGAACATGTAGGGATTTATTTACTTAACTTATGAATGAAGTTTTAAGTCTTACAAGACAAAGAAACACAAGTCCTCTTTCCTTGAGGCACCCAAAACCGAAATTAGGGTTGTGTTTGCATTTGCTTGGAAATATTGATGCTTGGGAGGTGGATTCCGATATTGTGTCTTTGTAAGAGATAGGTTTATTTTTTTATGTAGTATTAAGGGTACAAGACTTACCATTCTCTAGTTCTTAACATTATACCTTCATGTGGTCTATCTATCTATCCTTTTTCTTTTGTAATCTTGTATCCATTTTGTATTTGTTCTTCTCATTGTTGTTTCATCCAATGTTGTTAACTTAGTTTGTTGTTGGCTGGATAATATGAGAATAATCACAGAAATAGACTTATGTGGGTTTTCATTGAAAGCAACCAAGTGTATGTGCAAGAGAAGTGAAACTAAAGGCCCAAATACACATCAAAGCAGCCCACTCCATACACTAGAGGGGCAACCCATTCTTGAAGGGCCTTTTTCGTCATTTTAACTTCTATTTGTTTTGTAATATATAAGGAAAATTTATGGTTTTATTTACTTAGTTTATTAATGAAGTTGTAATTCATACAAGACAAAGAAACTCAAGTCCTCTTTCCTTGAGGCACCCAAATCCGAAATTAGGGTTGGGTTTGCATTTGCTTGGAAATGTTGATGCTTGGGAGGTGGATTCCAATCTTGTGTATTTGTAAGAGATAGGTTTATTGTTGTGTGTAGTTTTAAGGGTCCAAGAGTTACCATTCTTGGGTTCTTAACATTATACCTTCATGTGGTCTATCTATCTATCATTTTTTTTTTGTAATCTTGTATCCGTTTTGTATTTGTTCTACTCATTGTTGTTTCATCTTGTGTTGTTAACTTAGTTTTTTGTTGGATGTAAAAGGTGTCAAAAACTAAGTTATATTTTCCTTCTTATATTTTATTCTTGAATCCGAGAGTGGGCTTCAAAAGGGTCCTCGATTCTTTGAATTAGTGGACTATTTTTTGGAGTGTGTTTAGACTGTTTTGAGCCTATTCCGTGTGTTACTTGGTTTTATTGTATCATTTGATATCAAAGAAATCTTTGATTTTGTACTAACAAGATCAATTTTGGTCTTGAGAGTTGAAAAAAATATATATAAATAAAAAAGTTGAAAAACTGAAAAACAAAATCAAGAAAAGGAGTAATCTGCCCGTTCTTGTTGTTCTTGGCCGAGAAAGTTGATGTTCTTGTTGTTGTCTTGACCGAGACATGTTTCTTTGTGACTAGATTTTGTAGTATTTTGTTGTTTAGAGTGTTTCTAGTGTTGGTTTCTTTCTTACCAACACTAAAAAGTGTCCAAATCTAAGCTTGAACTGGAACTTGTTGATGGTATTAATGTGAACAAAGTGTAGCTGATTTGATGTTGTTGTCATTCTAAGCCTTGACCGTGTTGAAGGCCTTTTTGTTGTGTATTTGGGAATTAAAATATTGTTTTTGTTTTTAAAGGATTGTTGTGTTGTTCATCTCGTTCTTCATCTCATCTTACAACTTAAGACAACTAAAAGTGTAATATAGATTCAGAAAGGTGAACCTACAAGTTTTAAAGTTGTTTGTGAGAAGACTTGAGCCATCACTTGACTTGACATCTACTTTTCAACCACTTTTTCTTGTTTCAAGGGACCTTGTTTTGTGAGAATTGTCCAAAGTCAAGTCTTGCCTTTTGAAGATTAGACTTAAAAGAGATTCAAGACATATACTTTCCCTCCAAAACCAATTGTTTCCATTACATAGTAACTAAAGTTTGTAAACTTCAACTAGTGACTAATTGTGGGGCCGTGACCAATGGTGTGCTGCCACATCACTCAAGTTACTGTTAACATGAAAATTTTAAGCTCAAATTGTGATCTTTTAGTTTCATTTTGTTGTCTCATTAGTTTCGTTTGTTGATTCCAATACTAACTTACAAACTAGTCTCAATTTACTAGATTGTGAGTTGGTTTTGAAACCATTTTTTCCGTGTTGACGTTCCTTTGTGTGTTTTTATTCTTTTGATTCATTGTACACACTCGGTTCACCTCTCAACGTTTTACGGATTACAAGAAAACTTACAACAATTGTGAGATCAAAAGTGAGAAAATCCGAGGGACAAAGGATAAAAGAGAGAGTGTGAGGACCATTCTTTGAACAACTAACTTGTTTATTGTTTTGTAGGTAACTTCTTGGGTACAATGGATAACAATGCTCTTGGTGCTATCTTGGAAAGACTTGAAACTATCAACCGAGGAATGGAAAGTATGCTCACGACTATGTCTTCAATCCGAGGAGAGATGTCTACTATGAATGAGAGGTTGGATCGAATGGAGAGTCGAAGGAACTCTCGTGCTTCTACTCCTCGACTCCATGTTTTCTCAAGTGGTCATGACCAAAACCCTTCCATCACCATTGCCCCCGATACTTTGCCTACAAAAGTCAACCCTCCAAGTTCACCACAAAATGCCATGAGCCAAGTTACAAATTACCCTCAAAATCGAGAACAAGATAGATCACTTCTCCCGCAAGTTGATCAAGTCCCACAAGAAGGACTTGGAGGCCCATTAACTCCCATCCAAGCTCCACAACTGATGCTCCACATTACCAAAATATCCTCCTCAACTGAAACTTTACTTCCACAAAACCGATATGTCCATATAGAGGAGTATGGAAAAAAGGGACATGAAGTATATGGACTCTACGATGATGCTTATATGATGGAAGGAGACTTGAGTCGGATAAGATTGAATCCAAGTCTCAAGATGGATAGGAAGAAGAGGTTCAAAATAAAGATGTTGGCTGAGACT
This sequence comes from Capsicum pubescens, assembly GCA_030864215.1. NCBI lineage: Eukaryota > Viridiplantae > Streptophyta > Magnoliopsida > Solanales > Solanaceae > Capsicum > Capsicum pubescens. The sequence continues at coordinate 340,831,019 of CM061544.1, forward strand.
TGTTCATATTGAGCTCTCGGGTTCTTCATGTTTGCGGACTGTTTTGAGTGCTTGTTTTTGAAGTGGCCAATTAAACGAAGTGAAGCCATGAATTTGTGGGTAAATTCTTCTCAATATGGTGAGGCTGATACGAGAATAATCACACAAATAGACTTATGTGGGTGTGCATTGAATGAAACCAAGTGTATGTGCAAGGAAAGTGTAATTAAAGGCCCAAATACACACCAAAACAGCCCACTCCATACACTAGAGGGGCATCCCATTCTTGAAGGGCCTTTTTGGTCATTTTAACTTCTATTTGTTTTGTAATATATAAGGAACATGTAGGGTTTTATTTACTTAGCTTATGAATGAAGTTGTAAGTCTTACAAGTCAAAGAAACTCAAGTCCTCTTTCCTTGAGTCACCCAAAACCGAAATTAGGGTTGTGTTTGCATTTTCTTGGAAATATTGATGCTTGGGAGGTGGATTACGATCTTCTATCTTTGTAAGAGATAGGCTTATTATTGTGTGTATTTTTAAGGTTCCAAGACTTACTGTTCTTGGGTTCTTAACATTATACCCTCATGTGGTCTATCTATCTATCCTTTTTCTTTTGTAATCTTGTATCCATTTTGTATTTGTTCTTCTCATTTTTGTTTCATCTTGTGTTATTAACTTAGTTTGTCGTTGGCTGTAAAAGGTGTCAAACACCTAGTTATATTTTCCTTCTTGTATTTTATTCTTGAATCCGAGAGTGGTCTTCAAAAGGGTCCTCGATTCTTTGAACTAGTGGACTATTTTTTTGGAGTGTGTTTGGACTGTTTTGAGCCAATTCCGTGTGTTCCTTGGTTTTCTTGTATCATCCACTTTCTAAGGATGAATTGATCTCAGCCTTCATTCAAATTCAAGAAGGCCTATATTATGATAAGTTATTTGGAGTGTGTGCACGCAGCTTCTCCGATTTGATTCAAATTGGCAAAGAGATTGAAAATAGCATTCAAGAAGAAAAAATTATGGAAGCAACACAAATCATCCAATCAACAGATTTTGTGCATTAATCGCAATGCCCACCAGTTCACCAGTCTTTGTAGTCTCATTCTCTGTCTGGCCTTTGCAATGCTCTTCTCCAGCCTCTTTGTCAGCAAAATTTTCAGAATATCTCCCAACAACAATTTCACCAAGCATAATATACCTCACGACCACAGAAGAAGATGAAATCTTTCTCCTTCACTCCTTTAGATGAACCCTTGGTTGATATATTTGAGAGATTGAGAACTAAAGGACTTCTGCAACCCAAAAAGGGGATTCATACCTTAGTATCCATATCTAAACTTCAATTTATCCAAAAGTTGTTCCGATCATTCAAATATCCAAGGATATGACATTGAAGATTATCTAGCACTAGGATTCAAGATTCAAAGACTTATTGAGAGTGGAAAGATAAATCTACAACAAGAGACTCCAATCAGCAATGGTGATATCGCAAACAAAGACACACTTTTTGTTAAGGGTGATCTATCAAAATTGGCATCAAGGAACTTGAAGAGAAAGCGTGCAACAAGTCCGGAAGACTGATAAGGACATCATTTTTCAACTTAAGAATATCATTTTCCTTCCTTTATGAGTAGCTGCTATTTTGTAATTCATTCTTTTTTTTTCTTTATGACTAGCTACTATTTTGTAACTTAGTATCACTCTCTTTTTCCTCCGATATAAGCAGCTACTGTTTTTCAATCCTTTTCAGTCTTTCTTTATGAACTACATTGGACCTGATTCCTGTTAGCAACGGTATACGTAGGCTCCTATTCTGGGTTCGGTCCTAACATTAAAAAAATTCATTTCTCTTATAGCCAAAACTGGGACAGCTTTGCAAATAGCCTATTTTAATTTTGGCAAAGCAAATGTTAGAGATCACGGGCCATTTCTGTGTCATCAAATTACAGCAATGCCATAACTTCAAGAAGCGCAAATTCAAAGTCAAAACTTTGTGGTTCACCCTGAAATAGGACACGTTGGGTTCGTTCACCCTAAAATAAGACACTTTGGGTTCATCCACCTTAAAAAAGGATATTTAGGGTTCATCCATCCTAGAAAATAGGATATTTTGGGTCGTCTACCTGAAAGTAGGACATTTTGGGATGGTCTACCCTCTAATAAGATATTTTATACTTATGATCGCTTTCAGTTGAATATTTATGCTTACTTGCCTCTAATTGAACGTCTAGAAAAGCGTTAATTATTATTTATTTATTTATTTTAATTAAACAATGCACACCATCTTTTAATTTCTTGAAAAATCAAGATCAATTATTCGTTTGTTTGTTATTAAGCATTGATTTTGCTAATATTTCTACTTAGATTGATGAATTTTGCAACCATAGAATTTGAAGTTGTTACTTCTAAAATTAAGCAAGTTCATCTAGTCGCATCTAGAGAAGCGATGATGTATTTGTCTCATGATCTTTCTACTTGGTAGGAAGAAAAACTCGTATGCAGAAAAAGGAGACATAGCACAACGTGGAACTTTATTTTAGGAGAGAACTGGGGCAATTTTTTGGAGAGTCAAGCTTACCAACAATGGTCAAGGATCTTCTATTGAATCTTGCTCAATCTACGTCTCACATTTGGGATGTGTAGGAAATTTTACATCAGCCTTTCATTTTTTAATTAACAAAATCTTAAATCCCGCGTGTTTTCCATCTCTAGCCCCTCTTCTTTGTTTTCTTTATCAATCTTGACACCCAATTTCATCATAATTCAATACTGGGACAGTTTTTTTTTAAAAGAGGTATCGCTCTTTAGCTATGAATTTACTTCAGTTCATCCAATACCTTTATTTTGTTAACCATAGTTTCAATTTCTCTAATTCCCTTTACTCTTTATCCTCTTAAGGTTTCATTTTGCTTGACTCCATTTTCAATTTTTTTAAGCCTAACCTCTTAGCCACCATAGTTGTTCTTATCAGTTAGCAATTCAAAGGAACCTTTATGGATCATGGTGTTCTAAGCCCACTCGACCTTCTTCCTTATCATGACTCTTGAACTACATTTGGCCTGGTTCTCATGCAACCCCAAATATGTAGGCAAATCAGAGAACGGAGTTCGGCCGCAATCTCTCTATCATTCTGCATACATATCCTCCTAGATCCTATGAGCTATGACAAAATTAGGTTATTAGTCAACATCTGTGATCAGAAACTCTTTCATCATTTCCAACCAAAGAGGGACAACTATTGGCACCCAATTTTGTCTCGTCTTTCTTTCAAGTCATCTCTTTGCGCTTCTAAATAATTTTGACAACTTAAAAAATATATGTATGATATTCCTATAATTAGGAGTTTATACAAGTCGTGCCACCATTTGTATTTTTAAACTAAAAGTTATCAACGACATTGTTATTATTATAATAATAATTATTGTTGTTGTTATTATTTATTATCATTACAATTTAACTATATTGTGAATTATCATCGCATTTCCTCAAACTTTCGCAAAAAAAATTATATTTATTTATCTATTTTTAATTGAATGAAGTATTTCGGTGACTCTCTTGTTTACAAATATTATCGTTCAATTTCAAATTTATCATGCGACTTTGTTCAAATAATTATATTTTAATGTCAAATAATTTTTGTCATTTATTCAGATATTTATAATGTGTTTTGTTAAAAGTGTTATTTAAATTAATTTAGAAAGCCCAAAAAGCATAAGAAAGAAGGTATTTTTAAATTAACTCATTTTACAATATTCTTGCAATTTGGCCCAATTTCAAGATCCTACCCATAAAGGCCATCTTTTCTCTCCCCTTCTACCTCAGCGCCACGGGAACACAATGTTTGCGCCACATAAGGTGCCAAGCGGGCATAACACACACCAAACACACTTTTGTTGCACTTCTCACACACCCTAGCACATGTCTGACACCTCCTTTGCCACGAGTCTTTGCCCTATTTGTTGGTCAAATTCATTTAATTTCCAACTATAGAAAACTTCTAATTTTGTCCTCACTTATTTCACCTAAAATAGCAATAGTTCCCTCCAAAAAACCTAAAAACTAGCCTAAGTTTTTCTACTCTCAACGAACCACCTCTTTGAACATGCCTCAACGTTTTCTTCTCCTCTTCAAGCAAAACTACATACACCTTTCACCATGGGTAGGATTTTCTACTCTATTTTTGTGATGAATCCTTTCTGTCAGGTGAAGATCGAGTGGAGACAAATTCCAACATTTGAATGTTGATCGTTCAAAAATTTGAGGAACCCAATTCCCACTCAGAGGGTGAATTCCAACGAATCTAATATAAATACTCATGTTTGGAAGCTTAAAAAAAGATGGGAAAGGAAGAAGAAAAAGGGAGGACGGAAGACCTAGCATTGTTTTTAGTTTTTCTCGGCCATTCATTCTTTCGGCCGTGAACAGGCCTTTTCATCTTCTCTCACTTGCTGAAACATCACCCAAAGGTTATTGGAGAAGATTTAGCTGTAAGTCTACTTTGAAAACTTATTTTGGGAAATAGACATTTCTTTTGCCTTGACCTAAGTTTTTAGGGTTTGTGGGCCATAGGTTTAAGTGTAAAATAAGAAATCCTTTCGGCACCCCTTATGTATTTTTTAAATTTTGCGGAACCCCTTATGTATTTATTAAATACATTTTTAACCCTACTCTTCCATTAAATACGAAAAAATAAATTCTCTCTCATCTTCTCTCTTTACAACAACACACTTCATCTTCCCTTTCCACCATTTTTAATTCCGAGCTCGTGTGAATCAGCTCCAACTTCGATCTTAAACTTCAGGTAAGTTATATTCTTGTTTCGGTTAATTTGTGCTCCATATTGATGGGATTTTTTTCATTTTTGTTGAACTCGTTTGTGGCGGGTGAAGTCGTTGGAGTTCAAAAAAATTGATTTTTTTTTAAAACGGGGCTTGATTTCACTGAAAGTGATTGTTTTTAGTTGGTATTTACTTTATTTTTTGCGTAAAATTGGTTTATATCGATTATCCTTGGCAATTGCATGTTGAAATTTCTTCACTAATTTCGTCGGAATGTGGCAAAATAGGTGATTTTTGTTAAAACTTTTCTCCAATGTAAGAGTGTTGTAGAAGCATGTTCATGTTGGGGATTTCTTCACTGCGTATTTGATATTTGGACCCGAAAAATTGAATTTTTTTTTTGAAAAAATGGGGCTTGACTTTACTTATAATTTGTGTTTTTAAGTTCGTATTCGGTTTGTTTGTGCATTATTTTTGTTGGATTTTAATTTTCCTCGCAGATTGCATTGAGATTTTTTTGCCACTTTTTCTCGGTTTGCATGCTAAAAATTTGGGTTCCTTCCTGTTTTTGTTCAATATAATGGTGATTTAGATGCATGTTCTTATGAGTGATGGAGTTGTTTTGGGAGAAACTTGTTCTGCAAATTGGCTTTTATAGTGCTGCAAATACTGCCATGTTAATAGACTGCTAGGTCGATTAGGTATTGTATTTGCTGTAAATTGAATTTTTTTTGAAAAAATATGGCTTAATTTTACTTATAATTTGTGTTTTTAAGTTAGTATTCAATTTGTTTGAGCATTATTTCTGTTTGATTTTTATTTTCTTCGACGATTGCATTGAGATTTTTTTGCCAATTTTTCTCGATTTGCATTCTAAAAATCTAGGTTCTTTCCTATTTTTGTCCAATATAATGGTGATTTAGATGCATTTTCTTGTAGGTGATGGAGTTGTTTTGGAAGAAACTTGTTCTGCAATTTGACTTTTTTGGTGCTGCAACTACTGCCATGTTAATAGACTGCTAGGTCGATTAGGCATTGTATTTGCTGTTATTGCTGAGAAATATTATTTTTTATCCGTAAATCATAACAAATGGCTAGAGGTAACAAAAGCAAGGTTGTAGAAGTTGATAGGTATAAGAAAAGAAAAAAATGAGTAGTCGATGAATCGGAGAATAGAAATTGCAGTGAGGAAGCTGTTGAAGCTTCGATTCGAGATGAGCCGGAGGAAATAGAAATTGAGGCTAGGATAGACGAGGAACCACTGATCTTGCCCCACTGTGCAAGGTTTATTTTGGCTGAGAGGTAGGACCTCTCCATAGTCCTAGATGATATCGGATTATTTCCGGCTAAGATATCCATTAGGTCCCATTTAAAAATGTTTAATGAATTCAAACAAGTCATGGTTGATCAACGTCTGAAGTCTGGGTTTAAGAATTCCTGTTTTGGTGATTTATGGTACCTGCCAGAACGTATGAAGTTCAACGGACAGATTTTCCACTATACACTTCTACGCCGAGTTGAACCGGGCAACAAGCTGCGTGAAATGTGGTTCAGCATCAATGACAGGCCTGCATGTTTTGGCTTGAAGGAGTTTACACTAATCACGGGTTTAAACTGTGGGTGATATCCCCGTGATTCAAAATATGTCAAAGCGATGGAGGAGGGCAAATTTTTTTAAAAAAATATTTCAAAAAAGAGGAGTGTAAATGCAAAGAGATTGTTGAAGCTTATTAGAGGTTGGAGACTGGACAAGGAGGACAAATTCAAATGCTACTTGGCTTGGTTCGTGCACTGTATATTGCTTGCACGCGACTTGTCAAAAACCGTGGACATAGATACCATTAAGATGGTGGATAACTTGGGCTTCTTTGAGAGATACCCTTGGGGTAAGGAGTCATTTGCCTTGACTATAGACTATCTAAAGAAGCGGATCGACTTCAGCAGGCAGAAAAAGATATTTAATACAAAGGGAGTTTCATCGTACGCGCTCTATGGATTTCTGTGGGCATTTATGGTATTTGATTATAAACCATTGAAGTAGTTTATTATATATTGTAATTCATCTATGGTGTCTATAATATACTTACTCTCAGCTTTATGTTTTTGTTTTTTCTTTTGATCACAGATTTGGATATACAAAGCCTTTTCCTCGCTTGACAGGGAAAATGGTAAATTAACTGAAGACTCGCTACCCATTCCCCGATTGCTCAGATGGCACACCTCAAAAGGCGATAAACTATTGAAAGCGATCCATATTTGAACGGATGGAGCACAAAGGTATGAAACTATTTTTTCGAAGAATACTTTTACCAATATTGTGTTGGTAATCAATCACATTTTCCTATTTATCTATAGATAGTACACCCGTACCTTATCCCCACAGTCCTTGAAATGAAGAAGCACTACCTGAAAAAGTTCAAAGCACTCACAGACAAACCGAAGGATGCATTCATCGATGGCTTGAAGTCTCATCTAGAGGGTGTGACTATCAGAGGATGGGGAATATGGATGATGACTGGAATTTGGATGGAAATGTTGTTTCAAGGCATATCACTCAGGGTGTGGGGAAAAGTAAGCCGAGAGCATCGAGAAAGACACCGGTGATTGAAAATATGAAGGAGCGCGTGTTTAGGATGGAGGAGTCGATCAAGGAAATAATTGATTTTGTGAAAGAGGAGAGGTTGAAGAGAGAAGAAAAGGAGAAGCAAAAGAAGAGAGATGAAGTTGAAGGTAAAATCTTCTCTATATATTATAGAAGTTGCATACTTTATATAATCCCTTTTACTTATAATAATAGAATCTATACCATTCTTCATCAACCAATATCTTAGTTTATTATAAACAGTAAATACTTGAAAATGCAGGTGTGCAGATGCAAAGTCGGCATTCAGCGGCGAGGGCTTTCCGTGATGACAGTGGCATTAAAGAAGCGCTCCTTGAGGTAGCATCTTTGGAACAGGCCTCCATCAATGCTGATGAGGTGATGATCCCTAAGGTAGTATCTGTTGTAGAGAAGAAAAATCTCGATGAAGGCGATGAAGAGAAAGAAGAAGAAAAAAATGAAGAAGATGTTTGTGAAGAAGAAAACAAAGTTGATGGATCAGCTAGTGTGGAGAAGGGGGATCTTGACGAAAGAAGGCAGGATAAAGATGATAAAATAAAAAAAAGTGGTTGTGAAGAAGAAAAAATGAAGGAGATGGAGAGAAAATAGAAGATAAGAATTCACAAGAAGTAAATAAAGAAGAGGGAGAAGAAGAGCATAAAGAAGAAGGAAAAAATGATGCAGCAGAAACAGAAGGCATCGTGGAGAAAGAAAACAAGAATGAATTTCCAAACTTGGATGAATTTCTTAATGAAGTTACTCAGGACATCGACAAGATGCAAGTGGAAGACGAAAATATTGAATGTTTAGACAATGTTTAACTTTTATTTGTGGCTGATGATTATTTTTATTAGACCAGACAATCTTAACTTTTATCTTTCAGCTCGGGAAGCTCGGGACGTGTAGAGATGAACAATTTTGTTTTCTAAGCTGCTTTTATAGTTTATGATAAATATTTTTCATTTTATATAATCAATGTATCATTGTTTTTACATGAATGTCATCGTTGATTATAGACTATGACTAAAAGGTAAAGCATATACAGTAGAGTGTTGTGTAGTCGATGAATGAAAAAGGTTAACCATATATAATATAAGTAACAAGTAGTCAATTAACAAAAGATTCAGAATACATTCAATCCCACTACACCCCATTACACCTTTCGAAAAAAACTAAAACTAATAGTAAACCATACACCATAATTTTCATGCCCTTTTCTTTTTCTTCAGCCATAGACAACTTATGCTTAAATTGATCCCTCTCAATTTTGACGTCTTTCAACAATCCCTTTAAGTGATTAATCTTGTATTGCGATTCTCTATATAATGTCATTAGAATATCCCTATTTTCTTCGGAATCTCTAAGCCTTTCCAACATTTGAAACTTTGCAATGCCTTAAAATTTTGACACCTCGGAATCGGAGGGAATCCACTTGAAATAAGAGCATCCACCATTATCCTAAAATAACGAGTATAAATTAGTAAATTGAATTATGAGATGAGCACAAATAAATTTTTATTTAAACAAAAACAAACCTTTCCAACCGCACAACTATAGATTTTTTTACCTGGATTCCTATCGGTTTGTGATGTTTTCGACACCATAGGATTACCAAAACGATAAATATAAGAACTTTTGGACGTTTGAGATGACCGCGACATTGTTATTGTTGATTCATAGCTTGAAAGTGATGAATAAATGAACATGGAGGAGTCCAAAAGGGTCCCTTTAATTAATATAGTAGGCTACCAAAATCTGACCGTTGAAAAGTTCTACCCGTTAGAATTGTACTGTTGGAGAAAACTTAAATGGATTATCATTTATTTCAAAGGGTCTCTAAAGAATGTTTATGCCTTCTATAATCGACTGTGCCACATACAGCTTATATACAGATATCAGTGTTGATTATCCTGTATATTGACATATTATCGATTTAGACTAAGGTCGATTAGAGACCATTGATATAGTCTATGATCAACTTACTGAATATATGGACAACTTAAAATAATAGGAAAAAAAGGAGAAATTAAATAAAATAAAATTAGAGTATGTCAATTAGCACCATTAAAACATGGTAAAACAATTTTGATGCATTAATTGTGACTCTCAATCACTTTTGGACGTGATCAAGTGTTATCTACGACACGGTGTAGTCGTAGATCACTAAGATGAAACAAAAAAGGAGAAGAAATATAATAAAATAAAATAAAATAAAATAAAATAAATATTAATCATCCAAGCACTAAAGAACGACTATTTATCATGACAAGAGATTAGACTTATGTGATGACCATAAGGAAGGGTGGTGGTTGTCACTTGTGAGTGTTCAATGGACAAGTAGTGTATGAGAACAAGAAGTCCTTCTCAACAGAGATGCTTGTTCTATGTAATTAGTTGTTACAACCGTTTCCCTCCCCTATACCCATTTGATCGAGTGTCCAATTATTTTATAATATCATATTATGATATTTAGTCACTTTACATTGCGTGAATGATGTTTATTTATTTTATTTTATTTTATTTCTCCTTTTTTTAATCTCACCTCCTTTGAAAATAGACTCAGTTGGTATATTCAGTATATTATAGATAATTAGTTTTATCTATGCCAGACTATATTATTAGTTATGTATCGACCAACTGAGTCTATTTTCAAAGGAGGTGAGATTTAAAGGGGAGAAATAAAATAAAATAAACATCATTCACGCAATGTAAAGTGATTAAATATCATAATATAAGATTACAAAATAATTGGACACTCGATCAAATGAGTATAGGGGATGCAATGGTAGTAACAACCAATTACATAGAACAAGCATCTCTGTTGAGAAGGACTTCTTGTTCTCATACACTACTTGTCCATTGAACACTCATAAGTGACAACCACCGCCCTTCCTTATGGTCATCACATAAGTCTAATCTCTTTTCATTATAAGTAGTCGTTCTTTAGTGCTTGGATGATTAATATTTATTTTATTTTATTTTATTTTATTTCTTCTCCTTTTTATGTCATCTTAGTGATCTACGACTACACTGCCTCTTAGATAACACTTGATCACGTCCAAAAGTGATTGGGAGTCACAATTGGTGCATCAAAATTTTTTACAATATTTTAATGGTGCTAACTGACATACTCTAATTTTATTTTATTTAATTTCTATTTTTTCCCATTATTTTAAGTTGTCCATATATTCAGTAAGTTGATCATAGACTGTCTCAATGGTCTATAATCGACCTTAGTCTAAATCGATAATATGTTAATATACAGGATAATCAACACTGATATCAGTATATAAGTCGTACGTGACACGGTCGATTATAGAATTTGTATTTAGCATAGTCGATTATTTTTTCGTACTGTACTCCAAGTTTAAATAATATTTGGAAATCTTAAAACATGGACTACTGAAGAAACAACAAGAAATCATTATAGATAAATAGAACATCGTGAACACAGAAACTTGAAACTTATTTATAGATATATACATGTTCATTGCATCTATATTTATAATTTTTGGAAAAAAAATCCCTAACAAAAAGTCAAAAATGAAGCTTTCATTTACATGATCTTACCATGAAAGCTTCATCAAGCAACGAACTACATAAAAAATAAAATAAAACTACACTAGGGGGATGAAGGGGGGGTGATGAATTCACAGGGGTTCAGGTTGAGCCTCTCGGCTATGTCTCGAAGAAAACCAGCCATCCGCCGAAGCTCTCTGTCCATCCAATGTTGATCGGCGGCAAGACCCTAAAAAAGGAAATCCAAGTCGCTACGAATCCTAAGCAACTCTATGTTGTTGATGGTTGTCATTGTGGGCATTGGCCTTAGTATTTTATCTCCTCCTAGCCATCTTCTTCTCCTTTAGTCTTTTTCTTAAAAAATTGGGTTTAAAATGGATAAAGGCCTCTTTAAATAGACCAGAGCATGAGAAAGTCGACCAATAGAAGTTGTACACGTATTGATTGAAGTGGAGAAGGCGTGTGAGAATAAGAAATAAAAAGTTGCGGCGGTTGTGGTAGTCGAGTCATTTCAAACCATTGTGTTTCCCATAGTGTAATAATTACATTTAAAGATTCTGTGTATGAGGAAAAGGGTTTCTTTAATAGACTACACGACCATTCGATTATATACTATGTAATTTAGACGATACCCCATAGACCAAACATTGATATATTATATATTTGTCGATTTCATAACTTGGGATGACTGTTTTCAAAATGACACTTTTTTCAATGCGTCATAATTATTTTTAATTCAACATTGTATGAAGAAAAGTGTTTGTTCAATAGACAACCAGGTATGTTTATTATACACTATGTATTGAGTATTTATTCTATAGACCAAACACTGATATATTATATATTATGAGGCTGGTCGATTATTTTAGCCTATAATCTAATTAGTATGTAGTACATAATTTATGAACTGGAATCAATAATGCACAACAAAAAAATTTGATTTAAACTTCAGTTCAGTGGTTTTCAAAACAGAATATACGTTACATATTGTCCAGTGCATTTGAACAAACAAAAAATTAAATACAATGCCAATCATATTATTCTATGTTAAGGCTACATGTTGTTCTCTTATGTCCCGAACTTTTGCACTTAGAGCACTTGTTTCTTTTCTTGTACCTTGAAGGCTCCAACACACCCTTAACGTGTTTCACCTTCCTCCTTCCGAGTTTGGGATCGAAATCGGGTGGAAGAACTTACATTTCTAGATACTCTTGCACCACACTTCACTCCGACTCCAATGGTTCTGCACAAATAGGTTCCAAGTATGCAAGGAGGTATGATTCTTTCAAATATATTTGCGAAGAGTAGTTATAAATGCTACTTTTGTATTCATCCCCATGCTTCAAATGCAACACTGCCATTGCATGAGCGTATGGCAATTTCACCAAGTTGTACTTTCTGCAAGAACATGATCATCTCGAAACATTAACTTTTATGCAATGAACGTAACCAAGCACGGTGAATTCATCGGTGCTTCCATTTATGTTGTTCACATATAATTTATCGCCCTCGGTTATGTTTTCCCTCAAGATCATCCCATCTACGGGAACGAAGGTTGTCTTTGAATTGTCCACCTCCACATACCTCTTCCTGAATATTTCTCCAAACCTATGTTCAATTAAATTGAAAATGGCCGCCACTAGATACTCTCTTTCATCGCGCAATATTGAGTTGAGCAACTCGGCGATGATTGAGGTCATGACATTGAATCAATTACCTGGAAAGTGAGCCCAACTCCACTTTTCAAATCCAGCTTCATGCTCGAGGCAAGATGCTGCGCTGAGGCATCTTTCTTTAAGGTCAATGAAGTTGACATTAAATTCTTCCAACGTGTACGCCTTGGCCTCATGGTAGCACAAATAGAGAGAATCGGAACAATGGTTATTGTTCGAAGATTTTCACCGAGATGCCTTATATAAACACCGTGATGAACAAGTGGATAATGCCTTACGAGGCTGTTGGCTATGCTTACTTGTCTGTCAGAGATAACGCACATCTCTGGTTCATCGACGACAAAGGCCTTAAGCTTCTCGAAGAAGAAGTCCCACAACGTATCATTCTCCTTGTCCACCACACAATACGCTAAGGGATAGATATGATTCTGTGTATCTTAAGCAATAACGGACAACAACACGCCCTCATACTTGCCGGACAAATGCATGATCAACGGCAACGACATTTCTCATGTGTGCATATCCACGGATGGAAGCCCCAAATTCCATAAAGTAGTAAATAAACCTGCCAGACTCCTTATTGACCATGAGGGAATTAATAGACCCAGGGTTGAGGCCGTTGAAAATATATAAAAATGCGGAAAGAACTGGATATCGTGCTCTGGCGTACCTCAAACTATGTTCTTCGCAATGAAGCATGCCATCCAACACTTCCAATGGCCCGGCCTGCAATGTAGCTCCCTAAATACGATCCTCTCGATCTCTTTCTTGCTTGGACCATTGTTGTCGATAAAAAAGTTCAAAATAAGTAAGGAAATGACCTCCACAGTGACATTCTTGTGCTTTTCCGTGACATGATCAATGCCACAAGTATGCTCTCCCACGTATGTGTGGACATGAAACCAACCCGATTCTCCGATAGCACAAGCGCGCACCATCCACCGGAAAGTAGGATCTACGTACCTCACCCTCAAGTATTTCTTACAACTCTTCACTGTTGTGTAATTGAACGGCATTTTCACCGACGCCTGCTTCAACAAAAGATTCAATGTTTTCTTATCCTTGAATGTTTGTCCTACAAAAAGATTGGTGCCGTCCGAGAAAGAGTGGCTTCTTTATGGTTCGAGTTGCCCGTCCTCACCTCCTCCATACTCCTCTTCTTTATAATCTTCACTATTATCCCATTCATCACCACCCATGCTATCGTATTTTGTTGACGTATAATCCACAGTCGGGGTGGGGGTAGGGGTGAGGGTGGGGGTAGGGCTAATGAGAAAGCTTCTTTTCGAGACATGATGTTGGGCGTATTTACACGCCTAAGCACCATAATTTACCCATGTTTCAGCTAAGTTTTGAGGATAAAATATATAATTCTTGCACTTTTAGTCCATTTTCCTTTAAGTGAGCTGACCTATGTGATTAGCATGTTTTCAGGTACTAATGATGAAGATTTCAGCACTTTGTGGACCTGTGGGCAGCAAAGGAAAACTTCACATAAGAGGGAAGGTAGCTTTTGGACTGAAAGTGATGCATGGGAACTTTTTCCCGGGAAAACCCAGTATTTTTAAAGACTTAAGGATGCAGTAGCAACTTATGGACAAGGATGTTATTAAAAACCTTATTGCTGAATTTTTCAGCATGATGATCATCCGATTATTGACAATTCACGTTGAGGATTTTGTACTAGTTTTGAGAACAGAAAACGGCTCACTTGAGCAACGGAGAAAGAAAACACGTTTCATCTCCATAGCCGAGATTTCTCTAAGTTTTGGTATGATGATGATGTCTACTTTGATTTCCATTGTATTCATGAGTACCTAAACTTATCTGTTAGGGTTATGGAAACCTTGTAAGATACTATCTATTACAATGAGTTTGTGAATTCTTGATGTGTTATGCTACTTATATCATTACTCTCTTCATTTTGATTGAATTCTTATGGTTGCAAACATAGAGAATACGCAATTATAGAATTAACTTGTTCGAGAGAAAAGTTACATGTTTGGAAAAGAGAGTGTGACAAGGAAATAGGGTTTCCAACCTCTATTTACACGTTAATGCCTTAACCGGATTAACTTCTTGGAGAATTTGTACCATTTGTTATACACTTTAGGCTCGAGAGAGCTAAAGCAAAATAAATCCTTGATGGTTGAAAAACACTTGGATTTAGAATTATAATACGATTCTCTATAAGTGCATGCATGTCTAAATTCCGCGTTACTCATAGTTAATAGAGAAATAGAACTTATAAGGTGGACATAACCCTAACTTATCAATCTCTGTGATTAAATCTTACTACGCAAATCGTTCCATTGTTACTTTGATAATATTAGTTCACGCCTAAACCAAACCCCCCTTTTTCCTTGGAATTTTCGACCAACAGTCTACTAATAATTGCAACACTTAGTGACCAGAGTATTCCCTGTGGGATTCGACACCCAACCCAGTTGGGTTCTATATTTGGCAGCGACCGCTTACACTTTCTAACGAGAGCTATAATTTGGGCGTATCAAATTTTTGCGCCGTTGCCGGGGAATACGGTTGTCAACTAAGTTTGTGATAATTAATAGACCCTTTGATCAAAGATTCTCGAATTTTACTTTTTGTTTGTTGTTTTTGTTTTGTTCAGGTTTATTGGAGTGCATGCCAAATACACGAAGTTCTGGTCAACCGTTATTACCTATAAATCCTGAACCACATCTTATTGGCAGAATGGATGCGCAACGAAACCTTGAACGGATGGCTGCTCAATAGGAGAAGGAAAGATTAGCTGCATTGGCAGCTGCTCAAGTGCATCAACAGAATATTGATAACCCAGGTCGGGCAACAAATCTTGATGAAAAGGACCTGGGTGATGATGAGTTATTAAATCCAAGGCGTGCTGGTGAGGTGGCAGCACCTATGAACAGGAGAGATCGCCAGGCTAGAATGAGACCTGAACGCCAAGATGTGCAGTCCCCTTTCGATGATGATAACGATGATTTTGATGCGGCTGGTGCCACAGGGGCTATTATTCCTCCACCCTTGGCACCCGGAGCCAAGTTCAATATCACCAGCACCATGATCCAGCTATTTCAACTCAAAGGGTTATTTGGTGGACTTGCAGGCGATGATCCGAATATGCATCTGATCAACTTTATCTCAACATGCAAGTCGTTTGACAATCCAGGAGTTTGACAGAATGCAATTCGACTGCGCTTACTTCCATTGTCTCTATCTGGAGAGGCAACTCTATAGTTGAACGGGCTGACTCCTGACTCTATTACTAATTGGAGGCAACTGAAAGACGCTTTTCTAGAATGATTCTTTCCATCATCCAAGAGAGCACAGTTACGAGATGAGATCAGCAATTTTCGACAGCTTCCAACTGAAGCTCTCCACAAAACATGGGAGAGGTTCAAGAAGAAGCTTATGCGGTGCCCAAATCATCAGATGACCAACATCCACTTGATGGAAATATTATACAGGGCGTTGAACTCGGTGACTAAACCAGTGGTTGATAATGCTGCAGGTGGGTCATTCATGGACCTTACTTTTATTGAGGCTGGTGATATGCTGGATCGTATGACAAAGCAGAGTAGAGCTTGGCATACCAGGGATTCTGAGGTAGCAAGCTCTACTGTATTTACTAGCATGACAACAGAACAGAGGAGAAAAGAAGAGGAACGTGACCAAGATATGGCTCACATGAAAACACAGATGGACCTTCTTACCAAGCATTTATTATCAGGAAAGATAGAAAAGGTCAAGGCTGTTGTATCACAGGGTAGAGATGAATCCGATTATGAGGAGGAAGCGAATTATTTGAATAATCAGGGGGGTTTCCGAGGCAATGCCCAAGGAAACCAAGGTCAGAACTACTATGAAAAATACGGATTCAAGAATAAGACTGACAGGAGTGGTTTGTATGTTCCTCCTGGAAATCGTGAGGCTGCGGCATCTGGCTATGGAAAGATGTCCATGGAAGATATGATGGCTAAGTTGTTGAAAGGAGTAGAGGCAACCAACACGGGAGTAACTGAGGTAAAAAATGATTTGTCCTCAATAAATCAATTGGTTGATTCGCATTCCACTTTAATAAAACAGCTGGAACAACAATTGAGTCAACTATCAGTGGCACTCAATCAAAGAAAAGTTGTTACCTTACCTAGAGACACTGTGCAGAACCCAAGGAATGATGGATCATGTATGGCTATTACTATCAGGAGTGGTAAGGTGTTGGAAAATCCATCCAAAGGCAAGCAGGTGGTTGATATTACAGAAGAGAATGTTATTGAAGAAGATTGTGATGATTCTATTGAAGCTGAAAATCAGAAGGAGAACGTTCATGACACTACACCTAGATGTCACCAGCCTGAAAAGATTGATAATCGGAAGCAAGATAAAAAGGAAGTGGTGGAGAAAACTCTTCCAACTCCACCACCACCTTTGCCTCAAAGACTGAAGAAGAGAGTTGATGACACCAGGTTCAGTAAATTCATGACTATGTAGAAGCAGTTGACTATTAATGTGCCTTTGGTGGAGGCACTGGAGAAGATGCCAGGATACACCAAATTCATGAAGGACCTTTTGACAAAGAAAAAGGCAGCAAGTTATGAACTGGCAGATAATGTTCATCATTGCAGTGCAATTGTCACGAGATCTTTAGTACAGAAAAAGGCGAATCCTGGTGCTTTTACTATTCCTTGCACGGTTGGATCCTTGGATTTTGCTAAAGCATTGTGCGATTTGGGGGCTAGCATCAATTTGATGCCGCTATCTATTTATAAACAGTTGGGGTTGGGCGATCCTACACCAACTAATATGCGGCTCGTGATGGCAGATAGGTCGGTAAAACGACCTGTTGGTATCTTATATGATGTACTGGTTAAGGTTTCTTCCTTCATTTTTCCTGCAGACTTTGTTATTTTGGATTGCGAGGTAGATTCTGAAGTTCCCATAATCTTAGGACACCCTTTCCTCGCAACAGGAAGTGTTCTTATTGATTTACGAGCAAATGAGCTTTTATTTCGGATGAATAACGAAGTGGTCCATTTTGATGTATGCAAATCAATGAAGCAGCCTAAAGATATGAATGTGTTCTCTATAGCTGATGTTTATTATGAGGACGAGAAAGAATTATCTGTAGAGAAGCATCTTAGTGTTGAGCCATTGTCTACTGTACTTTTGAACTTTGAGCATGAGGATGTTTAAGAGTGTGAAGAAACTATTCGTGCTCTAACAGGAATGGGGTCCTATTCTCATGCCCCTAAGAAGTTGGACCTTGACCTTAAGAATCGACCATCACCACCAGCAAAACCATCCATTGAAGAGCCACCAGTGCTAGAATTGAAAGAGCTCCCCAGTCATCTAAAGTATGCGTTCTTGGGAAGTGGGAATACACTTCCGGTTATTGTTGCGGTTGATTTAGGTAAACAGAAAGTAACGGCTCTCATCTCTGTTCTGAAGAGGTACAAG
The DNA here is from genome assembly GCA_030864215.1 of Capsicum pubescens. Lineage (NCBI taxonomy): Eukaryota > Viridiplantae > Streptophyta > Magnoliopsida > Solanales > Solanaceae > Capsicum > Capsicum pubescens. Next base: position 340,849,023 of record CM061544.1, read on the forward strand.
AGAGCCATTGGTTGGACTATTGCTGATATAATTGGTATCCTTCCTGGGATATGTATGCACAAGATTCAGCTCGAGGAAGATTGCGTACCCACCATTGAGCACCAACGTCGTTTGAATCCACCTATGCAAGAGGTGGTGAAGAAAGAAATTATTAAGTGGTTAGATGCAAGGGTGGTGTACCCAATTTCAGAAAGTAAATGGGTGAGTCCAGTGCAATGTGTGCCCAAGAAAGGGGGCATGACAGTAGTCGCAAATGAAAAGAATGAGCTAATTCCACTCAGACCTGTCACAGGGTGGAGAGTGTGCATGGACTACCGGAAGCTGAATTCGTGGACGTTAAAGGATTACGTTCCAATGCCATTCATGGATCAAATGCTTGATCGATTGGTAGGGAAGGGATGGTTCTGTTTCTTAAATGGTTATTCCGGATACAATCAGATTTGCATTGCTCCTGAAGATCAGGAGAAGACTATTTTTACATGCTCGTATGGTACGTTTGCCTTCAAACGAATTCCATTTGGGCTATGTAATGCACCTTCTACTTTCCAGCGATGTATGATATCCATTTTTTCTGATATGGTCGAAGACACCTTGGAGGTGTTTATGGATGACTTTTCTGTTGTAGGTGAGTCATTTGAATCATGCTTGGCAAATCTGAGTATGGCTTTGCAGAGATGTGTTGAATTCAACCTGGTGTTAAATTGGGAGAAGTGTCACTTTATGGTTAAGGAAGGCATTGTTCTTGGGAATAAAGACTCTGAAAGGGGAATTGAGGTTGATCGAGCCAAGATTGAAGTTATCGAGAGATTACCACCTCCAATTTCTGTAAAAGGGGTCCGTAGTTTTCTCGGTCGTGCAGGTTTTTATCGGAGGTTTATTAAAGACTTCTCCAAGATTGCTAGCCCATTATGCAAACATTTGGAGAAGGATGCAAAATTTTACTTTGGTGAAGATTTCTTGAAGGCATTTGAATGCCTCAAAGGAAAGCTAGTAAAAGCTCCTATTATTGTAGGACCTGATTGGTCTCTACCTTTTGAAGTTATGTGTGATGCAAGTGGGGTAGCCTTGGGTGTTGTACTTGATCAGAAAAGAGAAAGGCTATTTCATCCAATCTACTATGCGAGCAAGGCCTTGAATGGAGTACAGAAGAGCTATACCATCACTGAACAAGAGCTTTTAACAATTGTTTATGCTTTTGAAAAGTTCCATGCTTACTTGTTAGGAACCAAAGTAGTAGTTCATACAGATCATGCAGCTCTACGATATCTAATGGCAAAGAAGGATGCTAAGCCAAGGCTAATTAGGTGGGTGTTACTGCTTCAAGAATTTGATTTCGAGGTAAAGGATAGAAAAGGTTGCGAAAACCAAGTAGCTGATCATCTATCTAGACTTGAGAGTGAGCACATAGTGCAACCCGACCTTGATATTGATGATGCATTTCCCGACGAAGAAATCCTAGCCACTATAGTGGAAGACTTACCGTGGTATGCAGACTTTGCGAACTACGTGGTAAGTAAAGTGATTCCTGAGTATCTCTCCTTTCATCAAAAGAAAAAAGTTCATGCATGATGTGAAACACTACTTCTGGGATGAACCGTATCTCTTTCGACGATGTGCTGATGGTATTATTAGGCGATGCATCTCAGATGTGAAGGTGCCTAGCATACTGGAAGCAAGTCATGCTTCCCAAGTTGGGGGTCACCATGCAGGTGATCGAATGGCAAGGAAGGTACTCCAAAGTGGCTATTACTGGCCTTCATTATTCAAGGATGCTTACGATTTTGTGAGAAGATGTGATCAGTGTCAGAGGCAAGGCTCTATCTCGAAGCACCATGAGATGCCCATGTCTAAAATTCTTGAAGTAGAACTATTTGATGTATGGGGTATTGATTTCATGGGCCCATTTGTGAGTTCGTTTGGGATGAAATATCTCCTAGTTGTTGTGGATTATGTATCCAAATGGTTCGAAGTAGTAGCGCTAGCTGATAATGAAGGTAAGCGTGTTGTAGCGTTCTTAAAGAGAAATATCTTCTCTCGTTTTGGGGTACCTCATACCATCATAAGCGATGGAGGTTCACATTTTTGCAACAACCTGTTCAGAGCCGTATTGGTGAAATATGGGGTTAAGCAACACAAGGTAGCTACACCATATCACCCACAAACTAGTGGGCAGGTAGAGGTTTCTAATCGGGAGATCAAGCTAATCCTTGCGAAGACTGTGAATGCCAATAGGAAAGATTGGTCGAAAAAGCTGGATGATGCCTTATGGGCATATAGGACTGCGTTTAAGACACCAATTGGCATGTCACCATATCAACTAGTTTATGGGAAGGCTTGTCACTTGCTAATTGAGCTAGAACATAAAGAACTGTGGGCACTGAAGCGGCTTAACTTGAATTGGGATGATTCTATTAATCTGAGGTTGGAACAGCTGAATGAGATGGATGAATTCCGTCTGCATGCGTATGAAAGAGCAGATCTCTACAAGGAAAAGATGAAAAAGTACCATGATCGGAGGATTGTCCAACGAAACTTTCAGAAGGGTGATTTGGTACTTCTTTTCAACTCCAGACTGAAGCTATTTCCAGGTAAGTTGAAGTCTAAATGGTCTGGTCCATTCAGAATTAGCCAAGTTTACCTATCCGGAGTAGTGGAGTTAGAAAACAATGATGGTGGTGTCTTTAAGGTGAATGGCCAACGAGTGAAGCTATATATCGGAACTACCGATTCGATAAAATGTATAGCCACCTTATATCTCGATGAAGTCTGAGTACTCGAGATAGTTATGTCGTGCCGCGACAATAAATCAAGCGCTACATGGGAGGCAACCCATCATTAGGAGTTTGTTTTGTTAGGATTTTGTTTTTGATAAATAAAAGTTCAAAAAGAAGTGTCGAGCCACGACCAAAACTAAGGCGCTCGGTGGGAGGCAACCCATCCTTCTAATCATTTTTGTTGTTTTTGATTAAGTATAGGTGCAAGATATACAAAGGAGGAGATTAGTCCCAAATTTTGATTTGAAAGTGAGCCATACTAAAGGTGGTAAGTGAGGAATGATGGAGCAAAGGCTATAGGATAGGCATTGCCTATGCCAATCTAGGCAACGAACAAGGCAATGCCTATGCCAATCTAGGCAACGAACAAGGCAATGCCTATGCAAATCTAGGCAACGGACAAGGCAATGCCTATGCCATTGACTATGCTCACTGCCTCACATAGGCAAGGTACAAGGCAAGGCCTATACCAATGTAGGCAATGCTATAGGTGCCGCCTATGCCATTGCCTATGCTCACTGCCTCACATAGGCAATGCCATAGGAGCCGCCTATGCCAATCTAGGCGATAGGAAAGGCGCCGCCTATGCCTATCTAGGCATTGCTAAAGGCGCCGCCTATGCTAAGCATAGGCAAAGCATTAGGCGCCGCCTACTTATTTATTTATTTTTCTCCTAACCCGATTGTACATGGATCAAACCCGACCCATGGCTTAGTCTTTAAATAGAACCTCAACCTTAGAACACAATTCCATTGTTTGCTCAAGATAGGCGACGCCTAAGCTCCCAAATTCTCTCAAAGTTTTTCTTTTTGCTCATCTAATCTTGCAAGTTCATCTTCCGGATCCATCACCACGTAAGTTACTCTTTTATATTCCGTAGTTGTTGCACTACTCCGCTTATAATGGTTTATTAGATTGTGAAGTGGTGTTTGGTGATGAGAATATGGTTGGTTTGTTATGATGCATCTAGTTGAGTGAAAGAATTCGTGTGGGTGTTCTTGACTTTACTCCGACTTGTATTTGATTGGTATTCACTGTCGTATTTTTATGAAGTCAAAATTGTGAAGTTAATGCATAATCTTGAAAGTTGTAAGCTTGAATGTTTGAATGACTCGTTCATCGAAGGTATTGATCATGATTGACCACAAGTATAACATGGTTTGGTTATTTCGATGCAAAAACCTGATAAGATTGCTATGTGGTAGTCTTGTTCAAACATTGCCTTAATCCAATGAAATAAAGTCGGAAAGGATAGTCAAGATTACATGATTATTAACATTGTGCAAACGGATTAAGTGTGGGGTGGTATCATCACGATTTTCTTTTCCGACTATAGTAAATCTTCCATGATGAAACTAACGTAAATTTATTGTGATCTCAGGTAGAATGGCCCCAAAAGGACGACAAGGAAAAGAAAAAGTGTCCACCTCCAAAAAAGGTCAGAAAAGGGCAAGAAAAAATCAGGCTGAGTCCTCCTCTTTGAAAGTGCCTCCACAAACTTTTGGGATAAAGTGGGTCCTAGAGGAGGAAGGAAAAGAGTGGTACAAGAACAACAAAGTAAAAAAATATGTTCACGTGGATTTGATGCAGAAGGAGAGTCTAGCAAAGAGAGAGCCCCACATTTTGGCTAAACTCATGGCACTAAATCTTGATTTCATTTTCCAAGATATGGGGGAATGCAATCTTGATCTAACGCGAGTGTTTTATGCCAATTGGTCCCCAAAGACTACTGGAAGTGAAGTAAAGATTCGGGGCCAAGTCTTGCAACTGAATGCAGAATTCTTCAACTCTTTTCTGGGCCTTCCATCTGTGGATCCATCACCGCTCAAGGAGCTTTATCACAGACCTCCCTACAGGGCCATCAGACATACACTGTGTGGATCAAGGTCAATGGCATGGTGGATTTGGCACAAGGATAATGGTCTCCACAACACCTACCCGTATGCCTCTTTGAATAGGGAAGCTCGCATATGGTTAAGGATAGTCAACTCTTGCTTGATTCCTGGGACACAATATACTAAGATCACACGTGATCGAGTCTGCTTGGTGTACGCTTTGATGATGAATATTCCCATCAACATTGATGTGGTTATACGATCGTCAATGCGCAAGTCTAGGCTGCACAAAAGGTCCCATTTCAGTTTCGGCAACTTGTTGACTGCGATCTTAAGGAAAGAACACATTGAAGAGGAACCCGCGGATCATAAGCTACCACACAACCCAAAGAAGGTTGATCTCACGAAGATTAAAGAGCCAGAAACTGGTCAAGGAATCAACCTCACCACTGCAGAGAGGCATGCTCGAGATGAAAGCTTTTTCCGCCATCTGTATGGCATGACTAGATTTACACTGATAAATGGGGGTCGTGTTCCGACTGATGCAGAGCTTCAGCAGTTGGACTATGATTACTTGCTTAATGAGCATGCGCGGGCCATGTGTGGAGTGGGGGTACATTTTGAGGAACCTCTCGACGATGATCACCGACTGCCAGACTCAAACGTGGAGGACAACTCTGATGACAATGACTCTGATGATGATTCCGACGCAGGGGGTATGACCCCAGACATAGAAGAGGAGTCCGACTAATCAGGTTTTCCTTATTTATTTCCACTGAGGACAGTGTGTCCCGTCTAAGTATGGGGTGCGGGTATATGTCTGCTGCATTGTATTTCTTTGCCTACATTTATTCTTGTTTGTTTGAATTAGTCGTAGTTAGTTAGTCGTAATTAGTTAGTTAGATTTTAGATTTTGCATGAAATTATTCTGATAGACGGCATGGTATATTACAACAAGAGTTTGTGTTAAATCATTACTATTGAGACGCTTAGGCTCTAAGTTGTGACTCACTGTGTGATAAATTATTGTGGTTTCATTCTTTCATCTGTTGGGTCAAGAATCTATAATGCTCCCAATGAAGTTGACCCTGTGCCTTGTGTGTGTGAGGATATTGTATATTCTCTGTTGTCACTGATGCTAGAACTTGCCTGGTGTGTGTGTGAAGCGAAATAAAGATTGTGAGTGTAGGAGATGATTTAGGCATTTCTTTGGCAGCCCTGAAAGTGTTTACCTTCTTTTTACCTACCTTTGTACATTGTCCTAGTGAACCCCCTTTGAGCCTTTAGCTATTTTCTTTGGCAGCCTCATATGTAGCCTAATCCATTTTTTTTTCAAGACCATAATTTGATCCAAACTCCTAAGCGCTTTAAAATTGTAGAATCATGTGGAAAAATGAAAGGAGAATGGTGAAAGTGATGCCTCAGGGTGTATTGGTACTTGAAATTGTTGTGAAAAAGAGTGGCTATTATAGGGATGCTTGCTTAATATATAAAAAAAAAAAAATAGAAAAACAAAAAGATAGTTGTGTTTATGATTGAATAACAAAATGGGTGAAAAGGGGTTGGTAGATGAAAGAGAGGTAGAGTGGTTGTTAAAAGATAGTGTAAATGGCATATTGTAGTGTATTAAAGCGCTTAGGGAACATAGTCACTATTTCTGGCGAAAATAGTCCTACCTGTCCCTTAGCCTACATTACAACCTGTAAAGACCTATTTGATCCTAAACTTAGCAGTCTGATATTAGTAGAGCATTACACTAAGGGCAAGCCTATTGCCATCAGTTGCAATATAAGAATTCTTTGTGAGAGCGAGAGCAAGGAGAGTCTTATACCCATGTTTTGAAAAATGCAAAACTATGAGTGATTATGGGTGATATCTTGTGTGAGCACACATGGTTGATGGTTGTTGGGTAGTTTTATATGTTTCTTTGTGGCTTAACTTGTGGATACGAATTAACCATCCTAATGAGTCTATGTTGGAGGTTGAGTTGTTTCTAGTAGTGATCGAGAAACCTACTCTTTGTTAATGATTGTTGTGCATGTATTGTTGAAAATTTTGTGTTGCTATTGTGAAATTCTAGTTAGGTGTTTGCATGGATGTAATATTTTGTTCGAGGACAAACAAAGCTTTAAGTGTGGGGTGGTGATGTTGGGCGTATTTACACGCCTAAGCACCATAATTTACCCATGTTTCAGCTAAGTTTTGAGGATAAAATATATAATTCTTGCACTTTTAGTCCATTTTCCTTTAAGTGAGCTGACCTATGTGATTAGCATGTTTTTAGGTACTAATGATGAAGATTTCAGCACTTTGTGGACCTGTGGGCAGCAAAGAAAAACTTCACATAAGAGGGAAGGCAGCTTTTGGACTGAAAGTGATGCATGGGAACTTTTTCCCGAGAAAACCCAGTATTTTTAAAGACTTAAGGATGCAGTAGCAACTTATGGACAAGGATGTTATTAAAAACCTTATTGCTGAATTTTTCAGCATGATGATCATCCGATTATTGACAATTCACATTGAGGATTTTGTACTAGTTTTGAGAACAAAAAACGGCTCACTTGAGCAACGGAGAAAGAAAACACGTTTCATCTCCATAGCCAAGACTTCTCTAAGTTTTGGTATGATGATGATGTCTACTTTGATTTCTGTTGTATTCATGAGTAGCTAAACTTATCTGTTAGGGTTATGGAAACCTTGTAAGATACTATCTATTACTATGAGTTTGTGAATTCTTGATGTGTTATGCTACTTATATCATTACTCTCTTCGTTTTGATTGAATTCTTATGGTTGCGAACATAGAGAATACGCCATTATAGCATTAACTTGTTCGAGAGAAAAGTTACATGTTTGGAAAAGAGAGTGTGACAAGGAAATAGGGTTTCCAACCTCTATTTACACATTAATGCCTTAACCGGATTAACTTCTTGGAGAATTTGTACCATTTGTTATACACTTTAGGCTCGAGAGAGCTAAAGCGAAATAAATCCTTGATGGTTGAGAAACACTTGGATTTAGAATTAGAATACGATTCTCTATACGTGCATGCATGTCTAAATTCCGTGTTACTCATAGTTAATAGAGAGGTAGAACTTATAAGGTGGACATAACCCTAACTTATCAATCTCTGTGATTAAATCTTACTACGCAAATCGTTCCATTGTTACTTTGATAATATTAGTTCACGCCTAAACCAAACCCCCCTTTTTCCTTGGAATTTTCGACCAACAGTCTACTAATAATTGCAACACATAGTGACCAGAGTATTCCCTGTGGGATTCTACACCCAACCCAGTTGGGTTCTATATTTGACAGCGACCGCTTACACTTTCTAACGAGAGCTGTAATTTGGGCGTATCAAGACCTTTCAATAACTTTAAACCACAATATAGGTCTGGAGTTATCAGAATCAACGCAAAGAATGTATAATTCTATGTGTCTATCATTCCTTATGAACGTTGGATGGATTTTCCCCTCCCATTCATCAAGTAACTAATTACCACCTCCCTTTGATCACAACTTAATTCATCGCTCTCCATTACACTTTTAACCATATCGTTGTATGAACCATTGTGATGAAGGGCAATGGACACTATCTCCTTAGACGCGGTTTTCCAAACCCAAAATTTAGGAGTCTCCTCCTATTCACCACAAAATATACCACCAACAACCACGTAATCTATAATAGACATAATATACCTCGATAATAGTATTCAATAGACTTGAATAATGGTTTATGCGCCTAGACGTAATAGACTGAGGTCGTCTTCTTCCTAGCTGTTGGCCGTACAGTGCACGATCGACCCTTTTCCGAAGACCACCGAAATAATCAGACGAATTTCAGCATACAAACAACCTAAGGAGTGTTGAAATGTTTCTATTGAGCCAAGAATCGATTTCGAAATGTGGGACTAATTTTTGAGCTTTTTGTATGAAAATGGAAGAAATATTGGAGCTAAAAATAAGCGAAAATGGCTTATAACAATGGAGATACTGTCACTTTTCGATGGATGCCGAAAACTTCGATGAAAATAGGCTGAAAAATGGCCGAAAAATCAAGGAAATGGCGCCAAAATTGGGTGGTTGCTAGTGGACTGGTTGAGAAGCTTTGGATTTTTTTTTTAATTATTTATCCAATATTTATATTTTTGAAGATGAACTAAAGTGTAGTTTTAACAAAATTGGGGCTGAAATAGAGAAAGGGGCTAAAGTGTAGATTTTTTAAGTTAAGTGCTAGAGTTGCATTTTATTTTTGTGGTCCCATAAAAGTGTCTATTTTTTCAATTAAAAAAACTTGGTCTCTAAATGTCAAAAAAGGTTTGGGAAGTGGCCTTTTAGCCAACTCCCCCAGGCCACTGTGTGTTCATTCATTACATTGCTCTTTTCATTCTCTTTCACTAATGGTATCACCCGGGGCTTTTTAACCCATTCCATGGCACGATAGTTACTAGTCAACCGTTTTTAAAGTCTCCCCATTGAATTCTCTTTCGATCTCGGGTTTAAAGAGTGTTCAAGCTTCATCGTTTGGGTTCGGATATAGATCGTAGGCTTGAAAACTCCCCGTTCACTGCCCCGCAAACAGTACATCCATATCCTCTGTCCTCTTTTGTTTTGTGATAAAGTGATGTATGTTTTCTAAAAAAAACAAAAGAGAACTTGTGTGTACTGCAAGATTTTGTTTAGCTATAGCAAACATCATGTTTTAAAGTTAGTTTAGTTAGCTACAGTGAAAACTATGTTTAAATGTTACTGCCGCTTTGTTTGGACTCTGCAAAATCATGTTATTTTCACTATTTTTCTTTTAGAATAAGATAATAACCACATTGAATCAGTTTCTTTTTAGGTTATTAGCTTGTTTGGTGTCTTTAAAGGTGAAATTTGGCATAGATTATGCACTTCTATTTTAAAGAAAATTTGGTCAAGGAAGATGCTTACTTTGCTTGAAAAATGTCATCTTTCTGTAATAAAACTTAAAATATGATTTACACCCCTGCAGCCCTAATCCATATTCCTTATGCATACATATCTTTTGAAGTCTTCGTATGTATGTATTTTTGTTGCCAGGAGTGTTCTGTATATTATTTTCTTAAGAATATCAACATCTCTTTTGAAAGAGATGTTTGCTTAGCTTAGTTTAATACTAAATGTTAGGCAGTCTTTTGTTTATTCCCTAATGGAATGGGCCTTCTTTTTACTTCCTTATTTTGTACTTTACGTGCACATACAAATATGATCAGTTTGCAGGAACATTTTTTGCATGACATACATATTGACCCTTTAAAAAGGGCATAAGTTACATTTCTTTCTCCGTGCTTTTGGTTCGTGGGTTTGTTATAAATTTAAGCTTAATGTATTAAAGGATTAGTTGTGCATAAAGGACATGCGGTTATTTAGCTATTCTAATTAAAGTTATCTAGTTTGAAATTCATGTCTTAGCTTTTGAACATTACATTGTCGTGCGACTTTATTTGGATTTATTTAAGCTGGACCATCGTACTAATTTTTATTTCCTTTTTATTTTTGAATGAACACTTCGGGAGCAAACAACCTTGGTGTCTTAAGGCTAGACTCTTGTATCCGCATGGAGTCTCAGAACGAGACCAACATTATCTTTCATCCGAGAAAGGAGTTATACTCCATAATCTTAAGTCAAACCTGCCAACAGTCTAGTGCCCTTCTCTCTCCCAAGTTTCATTTCTTATTTGTATACACCTATTATTATTTTGCGTCGACACTTTTTTACACATTAATGTTGGAATTTATAACCTGTTTACGTATATTTAGACTAGTACAAGTTTTATTATTATGTAGCAAATGTGGCCATTTTTTCCTTCACCTGCTAGATTTAGAAGTAATTTATATCATCTAAAAATTAAAATTTGGTAGGTAGAAGACACATCCTTTTGAATAGATGGTCGAGTTGTTAGAATCTTTTAACACTTTAATATAGGATAATGACTTTATCTTTAGAATAAAAGTTAGTCTTAACTAATTAGTAGTATTGATTTATTCAAATATAGGTTTTGACGGTAGGCGAATTGGTTACCGTTAAACTTGTCAATCGACTACACTTATTTTAGATATAGTAAATTAATTTTGTTTCAAATAAAGATGACAGCTATGCAATTTGATTTCACGGGACATTCTTAGGATTTTTAACACACAAAAAAAAATATTTTTGCAAAACACATGTCTTTTTTAATAAAACAAAATCTCAAGTCACCATGGATTTAAGAAATTATATATCTTAAAGTTATCTTTTAATAATTCATTTAGTATGGTGTGGTTAATTTTTGTATTCACATTTATTTTATAAAATTGATAAAAGAATGGCAAAAGATCTTTTGTTTAGAGTAAAAAAGAATGAAATTTTTGTAATGTGACTAATCTTTTGTTCAAATGATAATTAGAAATCTTTGTATATAAAAAAAAGTCATTAGAAATAATTACTTTTTTTATATCTTTGAAAAAAAATGATTTGCAATAACTTCTTCGGTAAATCTTTTGAAAATGATTTGAAATACCTTTTTTAACAACAATAAAGTTTGTATCATTTTAAGGACTATAAAGGTTATCTTCAGTAATTTTTGCAAATGAGTGAATTTTTAATATTTTTCATTTTTGTCTTATAAACGATTAACGTATATCATTTTAAATAAAATATGCAATTTTTTAAGTAATATTTTACTTATCTAATCTAAGTTTAGTTGGTTAACCATAGTTAGCGAATTCTTTAGGGTGCCTAATCCCTTCCCTTTAGGATAATTAGAATCCTTACCTAGAATATTAGGTTGCGTAGACCTTAAAATGAATCTTTAATTGCTTTAATCACATAGTTTATAATAGTTGTCCTAATTCACCGTAGAACTAATTAAGTGCCGACTTCTTTTAATTTAATTAGAGGTTTCCAATATGTTGTGCACTATTTTCACCTCGTGTTAAAATGGGGTGTAATAGCTTGGCGACTCCATTGGGGACTCATTAGGTTCTTAACCATAACAAACTTAAGTTAATAATTAAGTCTTTTTATTTTTGTTATTTGTTTCGCGCTAATTGTCTTGTTTTATCATATTTGTATGGCATAAATTATTTATTTGCTATGTTTTGTATAAACTGCTTAGTTGTTTACCGCTTTATAAATTGGCATTCCTTTCATATTTCCTCCACTTCGGAAAATTGACACACACACACATTGTACACACGGATTGTACATTGTACTTTTCCAAAATTCTTTTAAATCACCTACTTTAGAGAGTCACCGCATACGTGGGGTGAGCGGGATTTTTACTGCTGTGGGATCACGTGCCTTCTCATATAGGGAATCCAAGTTTGTGTCCTCCCAAATCATAGAAAAACTTAATATAGGGTGTTGTCACCCTTGATTTAGGTCATGCTTGCATAAGTCATAGGTGGTTTGACCCATGGTGTCATTTCATGAATTTAGAAAACGTCCTTATGTCAAAAGGGTTCACGATCCAATGACGACCTCATATTATGGGCAGAGAGAACGATAAATTGATCCATGTCAAATTTTGGTCAAATTGAGTTTGGAAAATTCTAACTCCAAACTCGAGTAGCGTCATTAATTAAATCTTGAATCAATTTATCGAAATCTCAATTACTATTTGATGCTTAGGCCTACCTCCGGCATAAAGGAGTCACCTGCATACTAGGATGCGTTATTTAATATATTTGTGTTATTTGTTTTATGAATTTTCTTGCTTACGTGGTACTTGACCTAAATGAATTCATTCGACTTGATATTTATTTGCCAAATTTACATTTGTTTGGTCTTTTATGTTCAGAGGAAAATTTAATTTTACATTTATATATCTCTTTATTATCTATTGCATTTTTTTCATATTTTATATCATGACATCTCTTTAAAAGTCTATTAGTGTAACATTTTTGCGCTTAACACATTTTAGATAAGGCCGTCAAATTCTTAATATTTTGATTAAGGTTATCTTCCATTTTCATTTGACAATCTTCTATAGGGTTCACATTCTTTCTTTATTTTTTTTAATGAGTTTAATTCGTCATTATCTTCAATTTTTCCTCGAGCTTTTCAATACTAGTGTCCGCATTTTGTTAAAACTTCATTCTACTCTGTTAACGCGGTCATAATTCTTCGTAAATATCTTTTCTCTCTATTTTTCTACATCATTCATTTCAAATTTTTCCAGACTCATGTCTAAACTCGAACTAATATATTTTCTACCTTCAAAACTCCTCTAAGACCTTTCTTTATGGGTGTAGTCTTCTACGTGTAAAGACGAAATATTTAGCCTGTTAGTTTTATCTTTGTAGTATCTATGCAGTGCCGATCTATAGAGTGAAATTCTTACTCATGCTCTTAAATTCTTTCGACCTTTTATTGGCCTTCAGGCCATTGGTTTCTTCTTAAGTTGGAAGATACCCAAATTTATTTACACAAATCGTCCAATTGCGCTTGACTATATGTTCAACTTTCTTCGCTAATTTGTTTTAGGAAAACAACCCAAGTTTGGTACTTCTTTAAAGTTTCACTCGTTCAATATGCTTGTGTCGTTCCTATCTCGAGATTATAGGAATTGATCTTTCCGCACTTATTTTAAATTCACGCTTTTGCACATAAATCAGTCAAAATTTTTCATCCTCGATAACTTTTAATCCAACGATGTTTAATTAGAATTTTGCATCATTCACAATCCTTTGTCATATCAAAATGTAATCTTCACGCGTTCTTTTCCTTATTAATTATTATCTAGAGCTTATTATCTCGAGCTTATATCCCTAATAAGACTCGATCTATTAGGTTGTTTTTAATCACTTTTGAAAACTCTCTACTTTTAACCTTTTCAATTCAATGCTTACCGAATGTTTCATTTTCCTTCCAAAGGTTGACTTAAGTTCAGCACCAAAGGTAATTCAAGGACGAAATGGCCGACCAAATTACGGTGATTGAGCTTAGTGAGGATGAATTTGACCGAGAAGAACCAGAGTCGAATCAAGATAAAGTTGCTAAGATTGATACAAAAGTGTCACAAATGGAGCAAGCAATTGACAGCATGAAAGAAATGATAATCGACCTTAAGAACTCATTCACTGAAGGCTCAGAAGCATACTCTCTCTTCGGCACTACCACACTTCCCACCTTTGAAGGCTCAGAAGCAACTCTCTCTTTGGCATTGCTGTACCCACTTTTGATTATAATGACCAACTTTTCTCTAACATGAACTCATCCTTTCCAAAAAAGACATTCAATAACTTCGCGGAGACAAGCAAAAGCAGAGCAAATGGTGGAAGACATTTTGACATTAAGACTAATCAAATTTCCTTTACAAATGAGTCTACTTTACCTTTTGAGATGGATTATGGCAATATTCCGATGTATGATGGAGTTGATAGTCCTGTAGACCACCTGAAGGCATATATTGATTGGGTGAGAAATATTGGACAAGAAAATGAATTGAAGATAAGACTCTTTTTTAGCACACTTACAAGTCCAACTTTGATGTGGTATGCAATGCAAGGTTTATTGAAATGGTCTTTTTGTGAAACCTTATCGATGATTTTGTCAGGCAACATGGGTCTTCCATCAGTATTTCTAGAGGAGTTGGTTCGTCTAAAAGGAAATCTACAGAGTTTCCTAGGTTTCCAAAAGGAATAGAACCAAGCTCATCCTTTCCTGCAATTTTTGCAAGCACCTACAATCAAACCTGGAAGAACTCCAGCAATGATTTCCTTGAGCATAACGATTAAATTGTAGAAGGATTCTTTTTTAAAATATGTCATCTAGGATTTATGTAGTAGGATGGTCAGTTTTTTCGATAGCATCTTTTTGGGAACAATTATCCATTGTTATGGACTTAATGGTCAATCCTTTGTACGTTTTTAAATTTTCTTTTATGTAAGTTGAACTATAGTTGACCTGATTTCCTTGGTGGATATGTAGGCAGGCCACATAGGGACTCGGTCATATTAGAATAAGATTTCAACATCTTTTTTTGCATGTAATTGGAACTACATCTGACCTGATTTTCTATCAGACACAGGATACGTAGGCAACCTATATAAGCCACGGTTTCTTTATTATATTTTTATTTTCCCCCTAAAAAATATGAGAGAAGACAACTGGGGTAGAACCTTGGCATGCAATCAAGGCATCATCATCAAAATGTCTTAAAGACTGGGACAGGATTTTGACATGCAAGATGACTCATCATCGTTAGAACGATCTTCAGACTGAGCAAATTTTGAGAAGCATAAGAAACAAGCTAGAGTGAAGTTTTGGTGCTCGACATAAGTCAACCTTTCTTCTGATTACTACTCCAAATTATTCGTTACTTTATAGCCTACTAGCTAAGAAGTCCCTTGATCCACCATTTCCACAACTAAGATCATCTCTTATAGTTTAAACCTCTTACTTAGGCTCATTATGATTCCTCCAAAATTTATCATTATTATTATTATTATACGTATTTCGTATGTACTAACACTTTATTTTTCTATTTAAAATTTCATTTTTTGTTTAGAGATTTCCTGGCATTGAACATTGTCTTGACTGTGAATTTGCATTGAGGACTATACGGTAATGGCAATTAGGTGTGAATCATTTAATACCGGTGTGGGTTTAGTGCAAGTAAAAAATGATGATCTATAATCTGAGAAAAGCACTTGATGAAGAGTTGCGTTTAAGAAATTTCCAAAGCCTAAGGTATGAAGACTTGTGTGTGCACCCGAATGTTGAGCTTCCACCAGGGTATAAGCTACCCAAATTTATCACTTTCATCGGGAAAGGAGATCCTATTGCATACTTAAAGGACTATTGCAGCAGGTTAATTGAAATTGGACATGATGAAGCCATACGAATGATATTATTCATTCATAGTTTATCAGGATTGACACTCGCTAGGTATACCAAGCAGGACTTTAGAAAATCGCACACATGGAAAGATATGGCCCGCAACTTTATAAGGCAATATGAGTTTAATATTAGAAGAAATCTTCACATGACCGACTTGCTCAAAGTAAAGACGATGCTGTATGAATCCTTTCAAGAATATGCCATGCGATGAATTGATCTCAACCTTCATTCAAATTCAAGAAGGCCTATATTATGATAAGTTCTTTAAAGCGTGTCCACGCAGCTTCTCCGATTTGATTCGAATTGGCAAAGAGATAGAAAATGGCATTCAAGAAGGAAAATTTATAGAAGAAACACAAGTCGTCCAATCAAAGACACCGGGAAATTCACAAAATGTAAACCACTCAGCTTTTGTGCATCAATCGCAATGACCACCAGGTCACCAGTCTTTGCAGTATCATGATCTTGTTGACCTTTGCAATTCTCATCTCCAGCCTCTTTGTCAGAAAAAATTTCAGAATAGCTCCCAGTAACAATTTCACCAAGCATAATCTACCTCACAGCCATAGAAAAAGATGAAATCTTTCTCCTTCACTCCTTTAGATCAGCCCTTGGTCGATATATTTGAAAGATTGAGAACTAAAGGATTTCTGTAACCCAAAAAGGAATTCATACCTAAGTATCCATCTCCAAACTTCGATTCATCCAAAAGTTGTGCCTATCATTCAAATAACCAAGGACATGACATTGAATATTGTCTAGCACCAGGATTCAAGATTCAAAGCCTTATTGAGAGTGGCAAGATAAATCTGTAACAAGAGCCTCCAATCAGCAATGGTGATGTCGCAAACAAGGACACACTTTTTGTTAGGGGTGATCCATCGAAATTGGCATCAAGGAACTTGAAGAGAAATCATGCAACAAGTATGGAAGACTGATAAGGACATCGTTTTGCAACTTGAGAATATCATTTTCCTTCCTTTATGAGTAGCTGCTATTTTTTAATTCATTCTCCTTTTTTTTCTTTATAAGTAGCTACTATTTTGTAACTTAGTATCACTCTCCTTTTTCTCCTATATAAGAATCTATTATTTTGAAATCCTTTTCAGACTTTTTTTTTCATGAACTACGTTGGACCTGATTCCTGTTAGCAACGGGATATGTAGGCGCCTATTCTGGGTTCGGTCATAATATTAAAAAAAAATCATTTCTCCTATAGCCAAAACTGAGATAGCTTTGCAAATAGCCTATCTTAATTTTGGCAAAGCAAATGTTTGAGATCACGGGCCATTTTCGCATCATCAAATTGCAGAAATGCCATAACTACAAGAAGTAAAAATTCAAAGTCAAAACTTTGTGGTTCAATGCAAGGCAATCATTTCTTTTTACTAACAAATTTTCTTTGAGTAATGCAGATGCTGATTATTCTTAAAGGATAACACATGCTAACAAAACACAAGAAAAGCAATGCAAAAATGAAGCAAATACAAGGCGATTTAAATTTTAAAATTTACAATTCTCTTTGAGTGTAGGAACTTTCTTGAATGCAAAATTTGTAAAAGAATAAAATTCCAAATTATGGGTGCCACATTATGAATATTCACTAATGTGGTATTGCATCGTTAAAATTTGCTATCGCAAAGGCACCACACTTGAATTATCACTACTACAAAGGCACTGCATAGAGTTTTTACTAGAAAAAAATAGCACCAATCTCTCTGCATTGCATTAATATTTGTAAGTTTGCAAAACATATTGACTCGTCTACCCTAAAACAGGACATAGTGGTTTAGTCTTCCCTCCAATGAGACTATTTATGCACATTGCCTTCAATTAAATATTTATGCTCACTTGTCTTTAATTGAACATATCACAATTTATTAACTATGTATTTACTAGCGTTGCATGCTATCTTTTAAATTTTCTCAAATTATTAGAGAAAACCACACTAAGCTCTCTGAACTGCATTAATATTTGTAAGTTTCCAATACATTACGAGTCTGTCCACTCTAAAATAGGATATGTTGGGTCCATCCATCCTAAAATAGGATTATAGAGTTCGTCCACCCTAAAATAGGATACATTGGGTTTGTCCACCCTAAAATAGGACACATTAAATTCGTCCACCCTAAAATAGGACATATTGGGTTTGTCCACCCTAAAATAGGACACTATGAGTTTGTCCTTTAAAAAGGAAACAATGGGTTTGTCCACCCTAAAATGGGATATGTTAGGTTCGTCCACCCTAAAATAGGATATATGGGTTAGTCTACCCTCCAATAAGACCATTTATGCACGCTTGCCTTCAATTAGATACTTATGCTTACTTGTCTTTATTTGAACATATCGTAATGCCTTAATTATTTATTTACTTTTATCGTTATTATTTTTCGTAATTAGTTACACACTTCATGCTATTTTAAAAATAAAATCTCAAGAATTATTTGAGAAAATCGTACCAAGCTCCCTGCACTGCATTTATATTGTAAGTTTGCCATGCATATTGTGTTCGTTCACCCTGAAATAGGACACGTTGGGTTCGTTCACCCTAAAATAATACACTTTGAATTCATCCACCCTAAAATAGGATATTTTGGGTTCATCCACCCTAGAAAATAGGATACTTTGGGTCGTCCACCCGAAAGTAGGACATTTCTGGATGGTCTGCCCTCTAGTAAGATATTTTATACATATGCTCGCTTTCACTTGAATACTTATGCTTAATTGCCTCTAATTGAACATCTAGAAAATCCCTAATTATTATTTATTTATTTTAATTAAACAAGCACACCATCTTTTGATTTCTTGGAAAATCAAGCTCAATTATTCGTTTGTTTGTTATTAAGCATTGATTTTTCTAATATTTCTACTTAGATAGATGAATTTTACAACCATAGAATTTGGATTTTTTACGTCTAAAATACTACACGTTCAACCAGTCACATCTAGAGAAGTGATGGATGTATTTGTCTCATGATCTTTCTACTTGGAGGGAAGAAAAACTCGTATGCAGAAAAAGAAGACATAACACAACATGAAACTTTATCTTAGCAGTGAACTAGGGCAATTTGTTGGAGAGTCAAGCTCACCAACAATGGTCCAGGTTCTTCTCTTGAATCTTGCTTAACCTACATCTCACTTTTGGGACGCGTAGAAAATTTTACATCAGCCTTTCATTTTTCAATTAACAAAATCTTAAGTCCCGCGTGTTTTCCATCTTTAGCCCCTCTTCTTTGTTTTCTTTATCAATCTTGACACCCAGTTTCATCATAATTCAAGACTGGGATAGTTCTTTTTTTTAAAAGGTAACATTCTTTAGCTATGCATTTACTTCATTTCATCCAATACCTCTATTTTGTTAATCCATAGTTTCAATTTCACTCTAATTCCCTTTACTTTTTATCCTCTTAAGGTTTCATTTTGCTTGACTCCATTTTCAATCTTTTCGAGCCTAACCTCTTAGCTGCCACAGTTGTTCTTATCAATTAGTGATTCTAAGGCACTTTTATAGATTATGGTTTTTAAAGCTCACTCGACCTTCTTCCTTATCATGACTCTTGAACTACATTTGGCCTGATTCTCATGCAACCCGAGATATGTAGGCATCTCATAGAACGGAGTTTGACCGCAATCTCCCTATCATTCTGCATACATATCCTCCTAGATCCTGTCAGCTATGACAAAATTAGGTTACTAGTCAAGTTCTTTGATCAGAAACTCTTTCCTCATTTCCAACCAAAGAGGGACAGTTGTTGACACCCAATTTTATCCCGTCTTTCTTTCAAGTCATCTCTTTGCACTTCTAAATAATTTTTTTAGCTTAAAAAAATATATGTATGATATTCCTACAATTAGGAGTTTATGCAAGTCGTGCCACCATTTGTATTTTTAAACTAAAAGTTATCGACGACATTATTATTATTAGTATTATTATTATTATTATTATTATTATTATTATTATTATTATTATTATTATTATTATTATTATTGTTGTTGTTGTTGTTGTTGTTGTTGTTGTTGTTGTTATTTATTATGATTACAATATTGCTATATTGTGAATTATCATCGCATTTCCTCAATCTTTCGCAAAAGACATTATATTTATTTATTTATTTATCTATTTAATCGAATGAAGTATTTCGGTGACTCTCTTGTTTATAAATATTATCGTTCAATTTTAAATTTATCATGCCACTTTGATCAAATAATTATATTTTAATGTCACATAATTTTTGTCATTTATTCGGATATTTATAATATGTTTTGTTAAAAGTGTTATTTAAACTAATTTAGAAAGCCCAAAGAACATAAGAAAGAAGGTATTTTTAAAGTATAAATAACATAAATACCAACCCTTTTGAAAGTAATTACACTCCCTCCCACATTTTTAATTACTCTACTCTCTCTCCCTATTAATATACATAACATAGCATTCCGGGTATATGTTGGGATTTTTTTAATATGTTTAGGGAGTTAAAAAATTTTATAATATTGAAAATATAAGTTGTGTATTTGTGTAATTTAAATTAGCCCATTTTACAATAATCTTGCAATTTGGCCCAATTTTAAGATCTGACCCATAAAGCCCACCTTTTCTCTCCCCTTCTATCTCAGTGCCACGTGAACGCCACGTTTGCACCACATAAGGTGCCAAATGGGAATAACACACACCAAACACACTTTTGTTGCACTTCTCACATACCCTAGCGCACGCCTGACACCTCATTTGCCACGTGTCTTTGCCCTATTTATTGGTCAAATTCATTTAATTTTCAACTATAGAAAACTTCTAATTTTATCCTCACTTATTTCACCTAAAATACCAATAGTGCCCCCCAAAAAACCTAAAAACTAGCCTAAGTTTTTCTACTCTCAATGAACCACCTCTTTGAACATGCCTCAACATTTTCTTCTCCTCTCCAAGCAAAAATACAGACCCTTTCACCATGGGTAGGATTTGCTACTCCATTTTTGTAATGAATCCTTTATGTCACGTGAAGATCGAGTGGAGACAAATTCCAACATTTGAATGTTGAACGTTCAAAAATTTGAGGAATCCGATTCCCGCTCAAAGGGTAAATTCCAACAAATCTGCTATAAATACTTATATTTGGAAGCTTAAAACAAAGGGGAAAGGAAAAAGAAAAAGGGAGCACGGACGACCTAGCATTTTTTGTAGTTTTTCTCCTCCATGAACAAGCCTTTTAAGCTTCTCTCACTTGCTGAAACATCACCCAAAGGTTACTGTGTGTTCATTCATTACATTGCTCTTTTCTTTCTCTTTCACTAATGGTATCACCCGGGGCTTTTTCACCCGTTGCATGGCACGATAGTTACTAGACTGCCACTTTTAAAGTCTCCCCATTGCATTCTCTTTCGATCTCAGGTTTAAAGAGTGTTCAAGCTTCATCATTTGGGTTCCAGTATAGATCATAGGTTTGAAAACTCCCCTTTCACTTCCCCACAAATGGTACATCCACATCCTCTGCCCTCTTTTGTTTTATGATATAGTATGGTGTGTTTTCTAAAAAAAAAAGACAACTTGTGTGTACTGCAAGATTTTGTTTAGCTATAGCAAACATCATGTTTTAAAGTTAGTTTAGATAGCTACAGTGAAAACTATGTTTGTTTGAACCTTGAAGTTTTGATGAATGACAATATGAATAAAACAAGTTGAATTTGATTCATACACTTGATGATAAGGGAAAGCAAGTTGAGTTGAAAAATGAGTCCTATGTGAAGAAGGAGTTTCACTTCTAAGCATATCCTTAAGAGTCCAATGTGTGGAAGGAGAAAGATTCTGAAAATTGAAGAATTCAAAAGAGTTGGAGTTTTACTACAATACTAAGAAGACAAGAGTTGGAATTGAAGAAGGAGTTTCACTTGAAGTAGAACTCTTTGCAATGAGAGTTCTAATTAAAGTTGGAGTTTGAAATAAAGAATGACTCTTTGGAGAGTTGTGCTTAAATAGAAGATCCAGCAGCCAGAATAATTCACGCACTTAAAAAAGCAGAAAATCTCAATCGATAGATTGACTTTATGAAGTGCTACTCAATCACTGAAGAAACACATTGAAGAGCCTGGTCCTCAGTACAGAATCCAGCTAAAAGTTTTAGCGTTGATTTTTAGAGTTGTTCATTGTGTTTGAGCTATTCATGTAATATTAGTTTCAGTGTGTTATAAACTGAATTACGAGCTAGTCTTCGAGTTGGGGAAAACTCAAAAACTTTGGGAACACATACCTTGGGAAGTGTGTGTAGTTAGGAATTAGAGTTTATAATTCCTGGTTATTGAGTTATAGGGATTAGAGTTTATAATTCCTAGTTGTTGAGTTATAGGAATTAGAGTTTATAATTCCTATTTGTTGGTTACAAGAGTTTTGTAATTAGTCGTTGTTGAGGCTCAGAGTTTTTTAGTGAAGTTGGGGTTTAATCCTATAGAGGTGCAGGTCGTGGTTTTTTACACCTTTTGAGTCGGGTGTTTTCCAAAAAAAAATCATTGTGTTCTTTACTTTCTATTTACTACTTCCTTGAAACACATCAGTGGAACACGTCAGGAAACACGTTCCATTGATAAGCAAAAGTTAGGCGAAAATAAGAAAATTAGTAGGGCACAAATTCTTAACTAGTGGTATCAGAGAGGGTTATCTTGTGATGGCTAACACCTTACGATAAGATCCAAGATGAATTCTACACCACCTACTGGATACTACGAAGGACAAGACATCAATAGGCCTCAGTTGTTCAAGGGACAATACTACTTAGGATGGAAAGAAAGGATGAAAGATTTCCTTCAGGCTGTGGACTACGAACTATGTAATATAATTCTCGATGGACCTCAATACCCCATGAAGAAGGATGTTGAAAAAAAGGAAGTATTAAATGACAAGAACGAGTATGATGAGGCTGACTTTAAGGTTCTTGGAAAGAATGCTAAAGCTAAGTATATTCTTACTTGTGGACTTGGGATAGATAAATACAATAGGATCTCAGGTTGTACCTCCGCAAAATAAATTTGGGATACTCTTGTGGATAGATATGAGAAAAATATGAAGAACTTCAAAAATAAAGAGGGAACCAAGGATAAGTCACTAGCATTAAAGGCGTCTGACAAAGAAGAATTAGATATGGATGATAAAAAGCTTGTCAAGAAGTTTAAAAAACAATTTAAGAAAGACAAGTATCAGAACAAGAAAGGAACAAGTAAAAGGTGTTGTTCCAATGATAAGTCTCAAGGTGGTCGCTTCAAGTGTGAGAAGATAGATCACATGATCAAAGATTGTCCAGTCTGGGAAATAGAATGGAGAAAGGAAATGGCTGAAAATGAATTGAAAGAAAAAAACAAAAAGAGGGAAGAATATACAATGGTAGAAGCTTGGAGATTTGACTCAGATGATGATGAAGTTGATGATGCAGCACTCATGGCTCTTGGAGATTCAGATTTGGAGGAAGAAGATGATGCTTCTGAGGTAAGTATACTTGAACTTAAAGAAAAGTTGCATTGGTTTTCTAAAACAAAACTTATTTCATTGATGAGTGCACTAATTGATAACTTCCAAGAATCAACTTCTGATAGGGATGAGCTATTCAACAGTCTTGCAAGCATCAAATTTGATTTTATTGATTTAGAAGCTTGCAAGAACATCGTCGAATAGGAAAACTGCACTCTCAAGAAACAGGTTGACCAACTTGATTCTTCAAACAATGATCTTAAGTCTGAAGTTCTAAAATTGACACTCTCTGAAAAGGGAAAAAAGGCCATGAGTAAAGATCAAGAAAATGCTGAACTTGAGATAGTTAGATATAAACAAGAATGTAATGATCTAACTGAAAAAATGAATAAGTTGAGTCAAGAAGTTTCTAAACTAAAACTTGATCTTGAAAGGGAAAATAGGTGGACAAACTCCTCAAGAATTATTCACAAATTGGGGGAAAGAAATTACAGTGAAAAGGCAGGATTAGGATTCCACAAAAATTTTGATGTTCCTAAAGATTTATGTTATATTTGTGGTAACCTTGGGCATCCAACCACTGAATGTTCAGTTGTTGCCAAAAGTAGATCTAGCAGTCTAAATCTGGAAAATAAACTATCTCAGACCAAGAAAAGGATAAGTAAACCTGGTCAGAGAAACAGGTCACGTAACCTGTTGCCTGCATGGGCTAGAAGAAATCTGATTCATCCATTTACTCATAATAAAGGACCCAAGCTTGTCTGGGTGCCTAAATTTAACCCCTAATTTGTTTTGTAGGTTAGAGTGAAAGGAGGAAAGAAAAATTTTTACATGGATAAGGCTTGCTCAAGGAATAAGACTAGAAGAAAATAAAGTTTCTTTCACTCACCACATTTAAAAGGGGAATGGATCATTTGAAAGATGGCCAGATTTGTAGTGCTCGTGTAAGGGGGAAGCAAAGGAGGTTTAAAAAAAATGAAAAAAGAGGATGACTGTGAAACTGATGTGCATGCACAGAAACATGTTGTACCACCTGGTTCAACTGTTGTACAGACTAAGGGCATATTGATAGGGGGAACAACAAATCAAGAAATTGATTCATCAATAACACTAACACAAGCTGATGATAATTTTGTTAGTAATTCATAAGAATTGGTGTTGTCACAAGAATCTTGAGATATCTCATGGGAATCAATGTCTTAAGACTATGGTATTTAAATGAAAGTAATTTCACTCTTGAGGGCTATAAAGATGTTGATTATGTGGATTACTTAATTGACTGAAAATGCACCACTATCACTAAGTAGATAGCATTTGAAAAGAATAGGTTAGACTTGGGGATGATTAAAATTGCATGAAATCCCCTCAATGATTGACTAGAATAACCATTTTTATGTTTGATCTTATTATCTAAAAAAGTTATTCTATTCAGTCTTGCACATTTAGTTATGTGTCCCAATTCCAGTTTTTTGACTTTTCTAACCTAATTTTGTATTAAATTGTGCAGAAAAATAGGTACAAGTAAGAAATTATGACCACAAAGTTTTTCTTATCAGGTATGTTCTACACTAACATAAGCATAGGCTGTCTAAGTTGAAACAGTTGAGCATACCTGTTCAATTCCATACAGTTCATCCTCTCATTGTCTAATAAAGCTAATGAATTGATTGACCAAACTTTCTTTGATTCTCTGCAAATGGTTGTGCACAAATATTTTAATTCTACACCAGAAATTCCTTATTCTCTCTCAACCAAAATATCAGTTTTTGGATTATGTATTTGCCAAAGTTGATCATCAATCACATGCAGCATATGTTTCTGAAGAATGAAAAGGAACATGTTCTCCCTTTTAGTTCCTAATTGGCTATTTTTGGGGACTTCTCAGTCCTAGTTCAAATTTGAATTATATAAAAAAAATGGATATTCTTGAACAAATGAATCATGTTGCTCTACCTGTTTCAATAAGGAGGGATAATACTCATTTAAAAAAAAGAAGAGGATTTAGCTGACAAAAATCTGAACTAGAAGCTGCATAAGACAGTCATGAAGTGTAATAAGAGGTTTGTAAGGCGAGGATCATGACTTTGAATTTTGACCTTGATTGATGGAGGGATGAAAATGTTGAAGACATTCGCCAATTGACATAGTTGAAATCACCTCTTCCACCTTCCTCATCAGCTCTTCACTAATTGTATCCTTAGTTATGTCCCATTTTTATACCGTATTCTTTTTTGATTAATGCTCAGTTGTTTTTTTCTGTTCAATACTAGCTTAGGTTTAATGAGGAACATGCTCTGACAGTTAAATAAAATGGTTATCTTTGCTAAATTGACTCATATTTTTGCTCTCTTTAATACATTACTATGTTGGCTAAAGTCTTTGTCTGATTGTTTTGGTGATTGCCCCAGTGGCCATGAATAGCATAACAAATAACTTTGGCTAGTATTTTATTGCATTGAAATGGTTTTCAATGATGCCAAAAGGGTGAAGATGCAATGTTTATAACCCATTGACTAACTTGTTTCATTCTAGTGTTTTAAACTTTAGTTCCAACAGGTGAAGATGTTTGAATGCACAAAGACAAAAGGTTTGTCATCATCAAAAAGGGGGAATTTGTTCGAACCTTGAAGTTTTGATGAATGACACTATGAATTAAAAAAGTTGAATTTGATTCAAACACTTGATGATAAGGGAAAACAAGATGAGTTGAAAAAGGAGTCCTATGTGAAGAAGGAGTTTCACTTCTAAGCATATCCTTAAGAGTCCAGTATGTGGAAGGAGAAAGATTCTGAAAATTGAAGAATTCAAAAGAGTTGGAGTTTTACTACAACACTAAGGAGACAAGAGTTGGAATTGAAGAAGGAGTCTCACTAGAAGTAGAACTCTATGAAATGAGAGTTCTAATTAAAGTTGGAGTTTGAAATAAAGAATGACTCTTTGGAGAGTTGTGCTTAAATAGAAGATGCAACAACCAGAATAATTCACGCACTTAAAAAAACAGAAAATCTCAATCAACAGATTGACTTCACAAAGTGCTACTCAATCACTGAAGAAACACGTTGAAGAACCTGGTCCTCAGTACAGAATCCATCTATGAGTTTTAGCGTTGATTTTTAGAGTTGTTCATTTTGTTTGAGCTATTCATGTAATATTAGTTTCAGTGTGTTATAAACTGAATTAGGAGCTAGTCTTCGAGTTGGGGAAAACTCAGAGACTTTGGGAAATCATACCTTGGGAGGTGTGTGTAGTTAGGAATTAGAGTTTATAATTTCTAGTTTTTGAGTTATAGGGATTAGAGTTTATAATTCCTAGTTGTTGAGTTATAGGAATTAGAGTTTATAATTCCTATTTGTTGGTTACAAGAGTTTTGTAATCATTTGTTGTTGAGGCTCAGAGTTTTTTAGTGAAGTTGGGGTTAAATCCTGTAGAGGTGCAGGTCATGGTTTTCTACACTTTTTGAGCCGGGTGTTTTCCACGTAAAAATCATTGGGTTCATTACTTTCTGTTTACTGCTTCCTTGAAACACGTCAGTGGAACACATCAGGCAACACGTTCCATCGATAAGCAAAAGTTAGGCGAAAATAAGAAAATCAGTAGGGCACGAATTCTTAACAATGTTTAAATGTTACTGCCGCTTAGTTTGAACTCTGCAAAATCATGTTATTTTTTCTAAATTTTTTTAGAATTAGATAACAGCTACATTAAATCAGTTTCTTTTTAGGTTGTTAGCTTGTTTGGTGTCTTTAATGGTCAAATTTGGCATAGATTATGCACTTCTTTTTTTAAGGTAATTTGGTCAAGCTAAGGAAGATGCTTACTTTTCGTGAAAAATGTCATCTTTCTCTAATAAAACTTAAAATATGATTTACACCTCTACAATCTTAATCCGTATCCCATATGCATACATATCTTTTGAAGTCTTCGTATGTATGTATTTTTATTGCCAGGAGTGTTCTGTATATTATTTTCTGAAGAATATCAACATCTCTTTCGAAAGAGATGTTTTCTTAGCTTAGTTTAATACTAAATGTTAGGCAGCCTTTTGTTTATTCCCTAATGGAATGGGCCTTCTTTTTGCTTCCTTATTTTGTACTTTATGTGCACATACAAATATGATCTGTTTGCAGGAACATTTTTGTGCATGACATATATGTTGATCCTTTAAAAAGGGCCTAAGTTACATTTCTTTCTCCGTGCTTTTGGTTCGTGGGTTTGTTATAAATTTAAGCTTAATGTACTAAGGGTTTAGTTGTGCATAAAGGACATGCGGTTATTTAGCTATTCTATTTAAAGTTATCTAGTTTGAAATTTATGTCTCAGATTTTGAACTTTACATTTGTCGTACGACATTATTTGTGTTTATTTAAGATGGACCATCGTACTAATCTTTCTTTCCTTTTTATTTTTGCATGAACACTTCGGGAGCAAACAACCTTGGAGTCTTAAGGCTAGACTCTCGTATCCGCATGGAGTCTCAGAATGAGACCAACATTATCTTTCATCCGAGAAAGGAGTTATACTCCATAATCTTAAATCAAACCCGCCAACAGTCTAGTGCCCTTTCCTCTCCCAAGTTTCATTTCTTATTTGTATACACCTATTATTATTTTGCGTCAACATATTTTTATACATTAATGTTGGAATTTATATCTTGTTTACATATGTTTGGACTAGTACAAGTTTTATTATTATGGTAGCAAATGTGGCCATTTTCTTCACCTAGTAGATTTAGAAGTAATTTATATCATCTAAAAATTAAAATTTGGTAGGTAGAAGACACATCCTTTTGAATAGTTAATCGAGTTGTTAGAATCTTTTAACGCTATAATATAGAATAATGACTTTATCTTTAGAATAAAAGTTAGTCTTAACTAATTAGTAGTATTGATTTATTCAAATATTGGTTTTGACGGTAGGCGAATTGGTTACCATTAAACTTGACAATCGACTACACTTATTTTAGATATAGTAAATTAATTTTGTTTCAAATAAAGATGACAGATATGCAATTTGATTTCACGGGGCATTCTTAGGATTTTTAACACACACACACAAAAAAAATATTTTTGCAAATCACATGTCTTTTTTAATAAAACAAAATTTCAAGTCACCATGGATTTAAGAAATTATATATCTTAAAGTTATCTTTCAATAATTATTTAGTATGGTGTGGTTAATTTTTTGTATTCATATTTATTTTATAAAATTGATAAAAGAATGGCAAAAGATCTTTTGTTTAGAGTAAAAAAGAATGAAATTTTTGTAACGTGATTAATCTTTTGTTCAAATTGATAATTAGAAATCTTTGTATATAAAAAAAGTGATTAGAAATAAAAAAAAAAATTATATCTTTGAAAAAAAATGATTTAAAATAACTTCTTAGGTAAATATTTTTAAAATGATTTGAGATACCTTTTTTTACAACAATAAAGTTTGTATCATCGTAAGGACTATAAAGGTTATCTTCAGTAATTTTCGCAAATGAGTGAATTTTAAATATTTTAAAATTTTGTCTTATAAACGATTAACATATCTCATTTTAAATAAGATATGCAATTTTTTAAGTAATGTTTTACTTATCTAATCTAGGTTTGGTTGGTTAACCGTAGTTAGCGGATTCTTTAGGGGTGCGTAATCCCTTCCCTTTTGGATAATTAGAATCTTTACCTAAAATTTTAGGTTGTGTAGACCTTCAAATGAAGTCTTTAATTGCTTTAATCAAATAGTTTATAATAGGTGTCCTAATTCACCATAGAACTAATTAGGTGCCGACTTCTTTTAATTTTAATCAGAAGTTTCCAATATGTTGTACACTATTTTGACCTCGTGTTAAAATAGGGTGTAACACACATAGCAAGGTACCGAAGTCCCGTGTTGGCAAATCACGGTTTCTAGTATAGAGTCGCCTGAATCGTGCTTTCTTCGGGTAACCATCCAACTCACATTAGTCTAGTTTTAGCTCATTAAAAGAAAACATGCATCATGCTCACAACCTTCTTTTCTTTTTCTTTCAAGGGCAATTTCTCGATGGGGTATCGTCATACCCCCAACTTGCAAGTCATTTATAGCCCACCATTTCACAGCCTTTCACATACCAATCATTCAACACATGCATATTGATTATCAAAACCTTAAAACTTGAGAACAAAAATTATTTTCTTATAAACTAACCCTCAACATTAATTTAACATAATTCTATTGATCAAAAAGAGGCTCTTAAACCATGCTCTCAATAGGGTACAATTCATACCCTACAAGTACATAAACATCATCATGGAATTTAAAGGATTCATAATTCATATTCAAAGCATCCTTCAAGTTCACAACATATGCACACGAATTCATAAGTCAAGATTTTTAAGAAATGTAACCTCATGATCAAATTGTTATCACAATGCACTCCCTTCTTAAAAACGAAAAACCCAAGTTTCAAAATATACATACTTAAATAACATTAAATCTTGTTAAATTCATAAAATCACATTCCCATGAGATTAGGACAGCCCCACATACATTAGATTACTTAGTTTGAAGAATAGGGCTTGAATCTTGACTCGTTTCTTGGAAATCTTGAACTTAAAGATAGAATATTGATCTTTGGGAGGGGAGTTATGGTTATTTTTCTTGATGAATTTAAGTAAGTTTGGGCATATAATTCCCCTAATACATCTTAAGTTGGTTTTAACACGATTTAGGGCCTTGAGGAAAAGTCTAAACTGCCCCTTTGAAATTTAACTATTCAACAGAATCCCCTTTTTGGGGCTCACCGCGACACGATGACATGCTCATCGCAATACCCACCAAAATGCGGTGGAATCACGATGAGTTATTGGAACTTAACTATTGTCAATTTTCACTTCATCGCGACACGACGGACGCCCCATCACTATAGTCACCGCGATGCAGTGCTATCGCGGTGACAGTCTGTTTTCAAATTCCAAATATACCTCAAACCCCATTCGAAAAATCTAAGACTCCCCCGAGACATCTCATTTACACCCCCAAACATGAATCAACTCAACAATCTACGTCTCGGGGTCGGGAAGGTCGATTTAGAATTCATAAGAGTTTAGGAGCTTAAGATATGACTAAGTCCTGAGACACTTAGAAAATTTTCAAGTTGTTAGCTCTTTAAGCATGCTACTTTGTGTGGTGTCAAGTCGAGAATTCTACAGGATATTACATTATCTTTCCTTGGGATCATTCGTCTTGAATGATGGCTCGAAACACAAACAAGCACGATTTCAACCACACTAAGGAAATGATAAAGAGAGTAGTATAAGATTTGTACCTTCTATGTCGTCATCTATGGTCTCAAAAAGGTTAGGGTATCTAGTTTTCATTTCATCTTCTGACTCCCAAGTAGCTTCCTCAACTTTTTGATTCTTCCAAAATACCTTAATCAAATCTAATTCCTTACTCTTTAGCTTTCGAACTTGGCGATCCAAAATGGCAATGGGTTCTTCTTTATATGACAAGGAGTCTTTTACATTGATCTATTCTATAGGTAACACAAACAGAGTGATCTCTAATACACTTTTTCAGCATGGACAAATGGAACACTGGCTGTACAGAAGCTAGACTAGCAGGCAAGTCTAAATCATAGGCAACCCAACCTATCCTCCTCATAATCTGATACAGTCCTATACAACGAGGACTAATCTTCCCTTTCTTCTTGAACCGCATGACTCCTTCATAGGGGAGACCTTTAGGAATACCTAATCATCAACTTTGAATTGTAAATCTCTCTTTCTAACATCGACATTAGACTTCAGACTACTCTGAGCAGTCTTAAGTCATTCCCTAATGGTCTTCACCTTTTTCATTGCCTGATGAGCTAGGTCAAGTCCAAACAACCGAGTTTCACCCAATTTATACCATCCAATTGGTGACCTACATCTTCTCCTATAAAGAACCTCAAAAGGAGCTATCTGAATGCTGGAATGGTATCTATTATTGTAGGTTAATTCTATCAACGATAAATGATCCACCCAACTGCCTTTGAAGTTAATCACACAGGCCCTTTACATACCCTCCAGGGTCTGAAAGGTGCGTTCATCTTGCCCATTGGTCTGAGGGTGGAAAGTGGTACTCAAATTCACTTTGGTGCCTAAACCCTTCTACAAAGATCGCCAAAACTGTAAAGAAAATTGCGTACCTCAGGCAAATATAATGGACACAGGAGTTCCATGAAACCTTGAATGTACAACTTAGCATAGTCATCCCCTGAATAATTTGTCCGCACGCGAAGAAAATAAGAAAACTTGGTCATTCGATCTACAATCACCCAAATGGAATCATATTGGTTCCAGAACTTCGGAAGCCCCATAATGAAGTCCATATTAATCATCTCCCACTTACACATATGTAAATCTATCTCTTAAGTGGTTCCACCTGGTCTCAAATGCTCTACCTTGACTTGTTGGCAATTCAAACACTTAGAAACAAAAT
This sequence comes from Capsicum pubescens, assembly GCA_030864215.1. NCBI lineage: Eukaryota > Viridiplantae > Streptophyta > Magnoliopsida > Solanales > Solanaceae > Capsicum > Capsicum pubescens. The sequence goes on from CM061544.1 coordinate 340,880,384, forward strand.
TAGCAATATCTCTTTTCATATTATTCCACTAATAAATAGTCTTAAGGTTATGATACATTTTTGTGGAGACTGGGTGAATAACATACCTTGAAGTGTGAGCTTCACAAGAATCCTCTCTCGCAATCCATCCATGTTCAGCACATAAATCCTACCCTGATACCTCAAAATCCTATCACTTCCGATTTCAAATGTCATCACCTTCTATTGACCCACATCTTTCTTAATCTACACCAAGATGGGATCCTCAACCTGTTTCTCCTTAACTTCAACACATAAGGTGGATTTAGATATATCATGAACAATTACTCCTCCATCTTCGGAATCTAGAAGCCAAACTCCCAGATTTGTAAGCTGATGAATATTTTTCACCATCTCTGTCTTCCATTTCTCAACATGAGAAAGATTGCCCATTGAAAACCTACTAAGAGTGTCGGCCACCACATTGGAATTTCCCGGATAATAGTGAAGGGTCATGTCATAATACTTTAACAATTCTAACCAAAGCCACTGCCGGAGATTCATCTCTTTCTGCGAGAAAACATACTGCAAACTTTTGTGATCAGTAAATATATCTACATGTACCCCATAAAGATAATGCTGCTAGATCTTAAGTGCAAACACCACAGCTTCTAACACTAAGTCATGAGTGGGATAATTCTTTTCATGCACCTTCAACTACCTAGATGCATAAGCCACCACTTTACCATGCTGCATAAGCACACACCTAAGTTCTACCTGGGATGCATCACAATACATAACAAAACCCTCTATACCCTAAGTAAGAGTCAAAACTGGTGCGGTAGTCAACTTATCTTTTAGTTTCTCAAAACTATTTTCACATGAGTTCGACCATAAGAATTGCACCTTTTTCTGAGTCAATTTTGTAAGGGGAGCAGTATGGAGTAAAATCACTCTATAAATCTTCTGTAATACCCTACCAAACACAGAAAGCTCCGAATATCAGTAGGACTCATAAGTTTAGGCCGGTAACGCCCCGCATTTTTGAGCTAGACATTGAATCATCATCCCTACGTGTGTAAGCTCTAATTCCATGATTTATATTTAGATTCATGTGTCATTATATTTCACCTAGTATATGAAGTAATCATGAGGTGAAAAATACTTATAGAAATGGCCTAGAGCAAAGTTAAGCTAAGAACCTGTAATGCCCCAAATCTGGTACCTGGAACGCTATACGGTGCTCATGACCCCGAAGGACCACAAGCTAACCCATGACTGATATTTGTACCTGTATACTGTATCAAATATTTTATAATGCAGAAACATAAACTGAAAGGCCATAAGGTTCAATACTGAACATGACCTAAATGATATAACATCTGTGTGGGGTAATATAATACCCAAAACAAAACTGAACATACTGAAGTCTGAAACATGATGGTCTAAAAAGCCTCTAACTGACTGAACTATCTGAGTAAGGAGTTGATGGTACATGTCCCCAACTAACTCCAACTAATAAACTAATTAATGAGATAATAGGGAAATAATCATGTCCTCAAAAGATGAGGACTCACTTCTAACTCTATCTCTGGATATCTGGAATCTACTGTTGCTTTGGAGCTCATTTCTTTGAACCTATTCTATAAGACACCATAGCTCAAATGCGTCAGTACTTTAAATGTACTGGTATGCATGTGAGGTAGGCTGAATACATGGGGTTCATATGCATGAACAATAATAATAACTGACTAACTATCATGAGCATGAGAATAGATGCATATGACATAACAACTGATACTAATACTGTGATAACATGATTACTGAATCTGAATATAACTGATAACATAAGTGAATGTATCTAACAGTCTTGAATCTGATAGAACTATTTGTGTTTCGTACTGTATCTGAGTTGAATGTACCTAACAGTCCTGAAATTTGAAGAACTATCTGAGTTCTATTACTGAGACTGATTGACTATATCTGACATTCCTGATTCTGTAACATGAAACTGTGGGAAGTAGTTATCTAACCGACATGCCCCTGATACACCATTATGGCTAGATTGGGGTCCAATCTGTAACCCCAATTGGATGGGTGTCAATACCGTACCACCGGTAAGAACAAGCTATGGGCGACCCTCATCTGATAGTGTCCCCTATACGAGAACGGTGGGGCCCTTATCTGACAGTGCTTATCCACCTCATCAACCCTCATCGAACAAAGTTGATATCTCAACCTATGCTGGCTATATTGTTCTGGAACGCAAGGATGACTTCTAAGAATCACACCCTCATTTGATAATGTGTGTTCCCATCCTTGGGTCTGACAGAATACTACTGATATCTGAAAATAGACTGAGTTCATGAGATCATGGAGATTTCCTGAGTCATAAGACTGTCTGAAGTCTAAGGATTATAGCTTGACTGAGAGTATCGTGAAAACATGACATGGATCTAGGCACACAGCTAATGTTTCGGGTACGAGTACCCCCAGGACTTGATGGAAGGAAACTGACCAAGCATAACTTACTTGAACATATAACTAACATCATAATCCATAATATATTTATAGAAGCATTTCATCAAAACATATGATAGGCATAACTTGTAAATAAATGGGGATTTCATGGTATCATTCTAATTAGGAACTTTTCCTTCATCTAGGCATTTAATCAAACATATTGTAGGCATGGTACATGTAAACATCATTGTACAATAATTAAACATCATGGTTCAATTCTAATTTCATCATTCAAGGGTTTAATCATAGGTTTGCATGAATATATATCTATAATACTTTAACCCACATAGAATTTATCACCCAACATAGAGTAGAATTTATTTTCTCATTATCCACATGAACAAGAGCAGTCCAATCATGAAATTCATAAGAAAATCCATAAACTTGAATTTAGAAAAGGGATTCTTGGGCTTTATGGATGAAAGGAGTCTATGAATGAACACTATTCATACCTTAGTTCGTGATTTCGTGAGGATTGATGGTGAAACCTTCTTGAATTTGAATCCCCAATAGAAACCCTTACTTGTTCATGAGAGAAGCTAGTATATTTTGGATGAAGAATAGCTAAATCACGTGTTATTGGGTTTAAATAAGGGTAGAAAATTAACCATTTTAACCCTTGGATGCGTCTTTTAAAATTGTAAAAAAAAAAATCCGAACTGGACCTTTAGCGTAACGCGGCGCTATCGTGTCGTGTCACTGGATTTTGAAAATTGGGAAATTAAGGGATGGAGCGATACGGGACCATCGCATTGCCACTTCCTTTGTGACCTGGAACTTTAGCGCGATGCGGGGAAAATCGCGTTGAGACACTGGAAACCGGATAATTCTGAATTTGGGCCCTGGCACGATGCGCCATAATCGCGGACCCTTACTGGAATTCTCCAAATGCCATTTCCTCTTGTGGCGCGGCATGCCACTGACTAATATGGCACTGTTTTACGATGGGGATTTGGACGAATCTTATATCTATGGAAAGCTTATTCAATTTTCCACATGACAAAAGTGAAAATCTTGAAAAATTTTCATGGAATAACCATCATTCAATTTATAAGCTAATACTAGACATTCTTGAGATAAAATTATCTAGGAAAAAGTACAGGGTATTACAATATCTCCTCCTTGAGAACATTCTTCCTGGAATAAGACTGACTGAGAGGGGAGAAAAGACAACTAACGTACATACTGAACATGAATAACTGGAACATGATCTCATGACTGACATAACTGACAAACTGAACATATAATATTGAACATGCATATCTGATGCATGTGTAACTGATTCATGAATGCATGACTGAGTTCTCTGAAGAACTAAGTTTCTCACAATAAGAATGCATGTCTGATGCATAATTACATAACTGAACTGATATATGAGTGCATGACTGAATATGCAATGGTACTTGATACCAAGTTTATAATAGGAACATGAGCATGAAACTGCATACCCAGTTTGTGATGAACACTGAAATTAAAACTGAGTAAGCTTAAGGAGAACTGTTACCTTGATCTTGATCTGAGTTGGCAAAGAAGAGGTGATGATACTTGGTACGCATGTCTTCCTCTGCTTCCCAAGTAGCTCCCTCGATGGACTGATTTCGCCAAAGAACCTTAACTAGAGGGACTTCTTTGTTCCTCAATCTACGAGTCTGATAGTCTAAGATTTCGACTGGAATCTCTTCATAAGAGAGAATGTTCTAAACATCAATGCTCTGAATAGGGACTACAACTGATGGGTCACCAATGAAAATCTTAAGCGAAGAGACATGAAAGACTGGATGAACTGAGGCTACATCTAAAGGTAATTCAAGCTCATAGGCTACCTTGCCAAAGCGATTGAAAATCTTAAAGGGACCAACATATCGGGGACTGAGCTTTCCCTTCTTGATGAATCTCTCCACTCCCTTCATAGGAGAGATCTTTAGATAGACATGATCACCAATCTCAAACTCGAGATCTTTTCTACAAACATCTGCATAAGACTTTTGTCGGCTCTGAGTAGCCCAAAGTCTTTATCTAATCAACTGGACTTTTTCTAAGGCGTCGAATACCAAGTCAGGACCTATGACTAAGGCCTCACTAACTTTGAACCAACCAATTGGAGATCTACATCTTGTACCGTAGAGATCTTCGAATGGATCCATCTAAATACTGGAATGATAGTTGTTGTTGTATGCAAACTCAATCAAAGGTAAGTGATCATCTCATCGATTGCATACGCCCTTAGCATATCTTCTAACGTCTGAACGGTCCTTTTTTTTACTATCTGTCTGAGGATGAAAGGATGTACTAAGATGAACTTAGGTACCAAGACCCTTTTGGAATGCTTCCCAGAAATGAGAGGTGAACTGGGTACCTCTGTCTGAGATAATGGAAAACGAAATACCATGCAAACAAACCAACTCCTTGATGTAGAGTTTGGCGTAATCCTTGGCTGAATAAGAGGTATAAACTGGAAGAAAATGAGCTGATTTGGTCATTCTATATACAATGACCCAGACTAAATCATACTGATGACGAGTTCAAGGCAAACCCGTCACGAAGTCCATGTTCACAACTTCCCACTTCCAAGTAGGAATACTAAACTCCTACATGGACCCACTAGGATTTTGCTGCTCTATCTTAATCTGCTGACATGTAGAGCACTTAGCCATAAACTATGCAATGTCTCTCTTCGTCCCACTCCACTAATAGATTTCTCACAAGTCGCGGTACATTTTTATGGCCCCTGGATGAATAGAGTAGTGCGCACCATGCGCTTCTACAAGAATTTGCTGCCTTAAGTCATCTACACCTGGAACACAGAGACGACCCTAACAACGAAAGACACCATCTCCCCCTTGGGAGAAAACCTCTACTTTTTGATCCTGGACTGAATCTTTTAACTTAACAAGGTTGGGATCTCTATCTTACTTTTCTTTCACCTCTGAAACTAGAGATGATTCTGAACTACTCTGAAGCCATATATCACCCTCTTCTATATCGACTAAGAGAACACCTAGTCTAGCAAGCTGATGGACTTCCTAAGCTAACTTCTTCTTACTATCCTCAGCATAAGAAACACTACCCATGGATAGTCTACTGAGAGCATCAGCCACTACGTTGGTCTTGCCCGGATAATAAAGCACACTCATGTCATAATCTTTCAAGATCTCTAACCACCTTGTCTGACAAAGATTGAGATATTTCTGAGAAAAGACATACTGAAGACTTTTATGATCAGTGAACACATCTACATGAACACCATATAGATAATGCCTCCAAATCTTTAAGGCAAAGACTACAGATGCTAACTCAAGATCATGAGTAGGATAATTCCTCTTATGGGGCTTAAGATGTCTAGAGGCATAGGATATGACCTTACCATGCTACATGAGGACACAACCCAAACCTACTCTGGATGCATCACAATACACTACAAAACCATCTGGACCATCCAGAAGAGCTAATACTGGAGCTGAAGTGAGTTGAGTCTTCAACTCCTAAAAACTCTTATCGCAAGGATCTGACCACTGAAACTTGACTTCTTCTGAGTCAATCTGGACATAGGGGATGCAATAGAAGAAAATCCCCCAACAAACTGTCTGTAATAGCCATCCAAACCCAAGAAACTCCTGATATCTGATGGAGATACAGGGCGAGGCTAGTTTTTTACTACTTCGATCTTTCAAGGATCCACTCTAATTCCATCACCAGAAATGATATGACCAAGGAATGCTACTGACCTTAGAAAAAATTTGCACTTACTAAATTTGGCGAATAGTTGATGATTTCTGAGAGTCTGAAGTACTGTTCTGAGATGTTCTGAATGATCACGCTCACTGTGGGAATAGACCAGAATATCATCTATGAAGACTATGACGAATATGTCCAAGTACTTCTTGAACACACGGTTCATTAAGTCCATAAAAGTTGCTGGGGCATTGGTAAGATCAAAGGACATAACTAAGAATTTGAAATGACCATACCGAGTATGGAAAGCTATTTTTGGAATGTCACATTCTCTAACTCTGAGATGATGATAGCCGAATCTAAGGTCTATCTTAGAGAAATAACTGACACCCTAAAGTTGATCAAACAAGTCATCGATTCTGGAAAGAGGATACTTGTTCTTGACTATGACCTTATTGAGTTAACGGTAGTCTATACACATCCTAAGAGAACTATTTTTCTTGCGTACGAATAATAATGGAGCGCCCCATAGGGAAATGCTGGGCCTGATGAATCCCTTATCTAAGAAATCCTTGAATTGTTGTTTTAGTTCTCTGAGTTTTATTGGTGCCATTCTGTATGGCGGACTATATATAGGTTGAGTATCTGGAAGAAAATCGATGTCGAAGTCTATTTCCCTTTTAGAAGGAATTCCTGGAAGATCTTCAGGAATGACATCTAAATATTCACCTACAACTAGAACTGATTTAAGATTGGGTGTTTCGGAATGAGTGTCCTTAACTCTAACAAGATGATAGACATATCCTTTAGATATCATTTCCCAAGCCTGAAGGTAGGAAACAAGATGACCTCTAAAAGCTAAAGTACTACCCTTCCACTCAAGGACGAGTTCACTTGGAAACTGAAACTGAACTATTCTATTTTTGCAGTTAATTGTGGCATAGCAGGAATGAAATCACTCCATGCCGAGAATGATATCAAAATCATTCATCTCTAATTTGACTAAGTCTGATGAAGTGACTTTCTGAAATATCATAATCGGGCAGTTCCTGTATACCCACCGGGCTATGATGGTTTTACCCACTGGGGTAGAGACTGAAAAGGGTTCTACTAGGATTTCGGGACTGATTCTGAAATCTCTTGCTATATAGAGAGTAACAAAAGACAAATAAGCTCCTAGATCTATCAAAGCATAATCATGCACATGAAAGATCTGTAACGTACCAGTAACTACATCAGGAGAATTTTCCTGATCGTGTCGAGACTGAAGAGCATAGAGATGATTTGGGTGTTGCCCACTAGTAGCACTAGTGGTGGCACCCTGCTGATTTAGGAAATTGGATTGAGCCTGAGCAGAGATAACTATGATAACCTAACTGAGGGCAGTCTCTAACTCTATGGCCTGGCTTGCCACAACTAAAATAGACATCGCTACCAGCTCTGCAAGCACCCTTGTGGTTATTACCACAAGTCTAACAAAGGGGATTAGTTCGGGCATTGTTAACACTGCCCTGAGACTTAGAGCCTGGCGCTATATCTCTGTTACCCTCCCTGAACTTAGGAACTAGAGCACTGGCTGAAGAAGGGGCTGGAACTGATGACTTAAGACAAAACTGGAAACGGTTTCCTCCTTCTGATTAAGGCTAAGCGAAGTTGAAACTACCTATCTTCGCTCTTTTATTCTTCTTTTCCCTCTTCTTAATCGTCTGCTCCTCTATCCGCTGAGCATGAGTCATAAGCCTGGCTAAAGTTAAGTCACTATTTAGCATGGCAGATCAATACTCATTTACCACGCTATCATTTACCCCTAAAGCAAACTTACTCATCTTGGCTCTGTTGTCTGCAACCACATGAGGGGCATATTTGGCTAATTGAGTAAACTTAAGAGAATACTCTTTCACCATCATATTGCCTTGCCTGAGGTTGATGAATTCTATCACCTTAGCTTCTCTAAGCTCTTGGGGAAAGAATATGTCTAAGAACACAGTGAAAAACTCCTCCCACTGTATAGGACCTACATCATCTGACCTCTCTGACTTCAACTATTTGAACCAAGTATGAGCCATATCCTACAACTGATATACAGCTAGCTTAGCACTCTTAATAATAGTCACCCCCATGATATCTGTCACCTTCTGAAACTAATCAATGAATTCCTAAGGGTCCTCATCTACCTTATACTGGAGGAAGGATGGAGGATTCATTTGGATGAAGTCCTGAATCCTAGCTGCGGCTGAATTGGCCACTGGGTTGGCCGAAATGACTACTGGTCGTTCATTTTGAGCGGCAACTGACTGAGCAAGAGTAGTGAATATGGCCCTGAACTCAGCAAAATAAACATAATCGCCCAAAAGATCTTCGGGCTGAGGGGCTGACTGATTTCCGTTTCTTCTTTTAGGAGGCATGTTCTGCAGAAGAAAGGGGGAAACAGATTAGACAGAGAGATTGACTTGAGATTATGCTCAATGGAATGACATGAATACTAAAATAAGGGAAACTATTCCTAAAACATCTTATAGCCTCTTGCACATAAATGTGGCGCGCAACACATCCATGTACAAGACTCTACTAGATGCGGCTTTCAGACTTCCTAGGATTTTTTTTAACCTTAGGCTTTGATACCAAGTTTGTAACGCCCCAAATCTGGTACCCAGAATACTTCACGATGCTCATGACCCCGAAGGACCACAAGCTAACCTATGACTGATATTTATACCTGTATACTGCATAAAATACTTTATAATATGGAAACATGAAATAAAAGGCCATAAGGTTTAATACTGAACATTATCTGAATGATATAACATCTGTGTGGGGTAATAGAATACCCAAAACAAAAATGAACATACTGAAGTTTGAAACATGATAGTCTACAAAGCCTCTAACTGACTAAACTATCTGAGTAAGGAGTTAATGGGACATGTCCCCAACTAAATCAAACTAATAAATAGATTAATAAGATAATAGGGAAATAATCATGTCATCGAAAGATAAGGACTCACTTCTAACTCTATCTATGGATATCTGGAATCTGTTGTTGCTCTAGAGCTCGTGTCTATGAACTTATGGTATAAGACACCATAGCACAAAAGCGTTAGTACTTTGAATGTACTAGTATGCATGTGAGGTAGACTGAATGCATGGGGTCCATATGCATAAAAAATAATAATAACTGACTAAGTATCATGAGTATGAGAATATATGCATGAGACATAACAACTGACACTAATACTGTGATAACATGATTACTGAATCTAAATATAACTGATAACATGAGTGACTGTATCTGACAGTCCTGAATCTGATGGAACTATCTGAGTTCAGTACTGTATCTGACAGTCCTGAAATCTGAAGAACTATCTGAGTTTTATTACTGAGACTAATTGACTATATCTGACAGTCCTGATTTTGTAACCTGAAACTATGGACAGTAGTTATCTAACCGATATGCCCCTGATATGCTATTATGGCTGAGTTGGGGTCCAATCTGAAACCCAATTGGAAGGGTGTCAATATCTTGCCACCGGTAAGGACAAGATATGGGTGACCCTCATCTGATAGTGTCCCATATACGAGAATGGTGGTCCCCTTATTTGAAAGTGCTTATCCACCTTATCAACCCTCATCGAGCAGTATTGATGTCTCAACCTATGTTGGCTACATAGTTCTGGAATGCAAGGATGACTTCTAGGAATCACACCCTCATCTGATAGTGTGTGTGTTCCCATCCTTGGGTTCACTCGGTGCGTATTTCCTACTCCCATATGAATAGACTCTGAATATGATTTACTAAACTGGACCCGGGCAGAGTTACTGAATTCCGTTGACTGATAGAATACTATTGATATCTGACAAATGACTGAGTTCATGAGATCATGGAGATTTCCTGAGTCAAAGACTTTCTGAAGTCTAAGGATCATGCTTGACTAAGAGTATCATGAAAACATGACATGGCTCTAGGCATACAGCTAATGTTTCAGGTACGAGTACCCCCAGGACTCGATGGAAGGAAACTGACCAAGCATAACTTACTTGAACATATAACTAACATCATAATCCATAATACATTTATAGAAGCATTTCATCAAAACATGTGATAGGCAAAACTTGTACATACATGGGGATTTCATGGTATCATGCTAGTTAGGCACTTTTCCTTCATCTAGGCATTTAATCAAACATATTGTAGGCATGGTACATGTAAACATCATTGTACAATAATTAAACATCATGGTTCAATTTAAATTTCATTATTCAAGGGTTTAGTCATAGGTTTGCATGAATCTATATCTAAAATAATTTAACACACATATAATTTATCACCCAACATGGAGTAGAATTTATTTTTTCATTATCCACGTGAACAAGAGCAGCCCAATCATGAAATTCTTATGAAAATCCATAAACTTGAATTTAGAAAAAGGATTCTTGGGTTTTATGTATGAAAGGAGTCCATGAATAAACACTATGCATACCTTAGTTTGTGATTTCATGAGGATTTACGGTGAAACCTTCTTGAATTCGAATCCCCAATAGAAACTCTAGCTTGTTCTTGAGAGAAACTTGAGAGAAACTAGTATATTTTGGGTGAAGAATAGCTAAATCACATGTCATTGGGTTTAAATAGGGGTCAAAAATTTACCCTTTTAACCCTTGGATGTGTCTTTTAAAATTGTAAAAAGAAAATCCCGAACTGGAACTTTAGCACGACGCGGCGCTATCGCGCCGTGTCACTAGATTTTAACAATTGGTAAATTGAGGGATGGCACGATGCGCCATAATCACGGACTATTATTGTGATTTTCAAAATTCCATTTCCTCTTGTGGCGCGGTGTACCACTGCCTAATATGGCGCTATTTTACGATGGGAACTTAAAATAGTCGTAACTTCTGACCCGGTTATCGGATTTAGGGGAATCTTTATCGATGGAAAGCTTATTGAATTTCCTGCATGAAAAAAGTGAAAATCTTTAAAATTTCTCATGGAATAACCATCATTTAATTTAGAAGCTAATACTAGACATTCTTGAGATAAAATTAGCAAGGAAAAGTATGGGGTATTACAGAACCTCTCATTCATCATAAATTGGATATTCAATTCTACAAGAGTCTACTTTGAATGGTTATAACTTTTGATAGACATAGAATTTTGCTGCTCAAGACCCACCAAATTGTATATAATTGAATTAGCTTTCAAACGATATCAATTTTGCCAAAGTCTGATAACCGAGCGAAAAGGTATGACATTTTCCATGTGAGGCAGTAAGCCGATACGATCTTGACGTGTCACATCGACTACGCCCCGATACGAAACCTGATGTGAATTTAAAGTTGTTTTACACATTATTTCAGTTCCTAATATGTCTAGGGGCATTTTGATCACTTTCCCTCACCCAAAATTCATCTATAACATAGAATTTCAGCCCCAAGAAGCCAAAATTTCCTATTATTCACTCTTCCTCATAAAATCAAAACCATAACTCCTTTCCCCAAAGATCAAGAACTCATCTCTAGGATCAAGAATTCCAAGAAAACTAATTAAGATTCGGATTTCATTCCTCGAACTATGAAATCTAAAACTACATGGGTTGGTTTAAACACTTCAAATATTGTTTAAAGTTTAGAAATCATGAATTTACAAGATGGATTTGGAATTTACATTTCAATTGTGCATTATGAACTCTTAAATGGAATTACTGTTTTGGTCTTGAGGCCTTTTCCCCCAAACTGATTTGTAATCTTATATATGTATATATATGTTTAAAGTTGATAATTGAATTGAGAGCAGGACCATTTCCACTCTCTCTCATGTTTCAACACCTTCTTGATTCTAGAATGTTAAGAGTTAAAGAAATTATTTAGAAGCATGGTATCAATGCTATTGACTATTGTTGAATAATTCAAGATTGATTTTTAATTGATGATAGGGGGTTCTTCATGATAATAAATGTTGAGTATATATATAATGAAATAGTTTGCATGATTTGTCGAAATACACGACCACGACACGTTTGTTTGAAATTGTTTAAAAGGTGAGAATCTTTGCATGGATTTGACTTATGCTTTGAAATATGAATCATCTTATACTTGTCTAAATGCTTTGGTGGTCTGAACATTTTTTTTAAATGATAGAATTTTGCATGATATAATATGGCTCAAAAAATACGACTTGCAAGTCTTGGTGTGATAATACCAATATAGATAATGCAATGGTAATTTAGAAGAGAACAGAATGCAGATTTTCATTCAGATTTTGAACTTAGAACTATGCATGTTCAGAAAAGGTTAAAAATAGGCATAATGAGATGTTAGGTGGTTACCCGAAGAAGGCACGAGTTCAGAAAATTCATTGCCTCAAATTGTGTTTTGCCGATCTGGGTTATTATGTCCCCTAGAGGGATTATACGCTGGCCTAGTGCCCTGAGGCATATCAGAATTAGAAACTCGAACTCTTGTGGCAAACTTGGGTTGGGGGATTGGCCTCCGAGTTAAGGGCGGACTCCATAAAGACCATGGTGTCGTAGAATTGTAGGGTGTACCACCTAACTAAAAAGTAATACAAAGAATAGAACTGCATTGACAAGAATGTTTTATGATTATCAAAGATTTGCTTATTTATTTTTAAAATATATCATGCATGATGTTTCATGAGTTGCTCTCATCTATTTTATATATATAAATACATTATTTTGAATTGCTCTGCGTACCAGTACAATTGTATTGACCCCTTATATTTCAAGGTTTGAGGCTGTGTATAGAGGTCCTGCTAAGCCATAGAGTTATTCATACAAAAGTGTGGAGTTGTTGAGTCTTCTTTATTTCAGAAGGCCTATTTCTTTCCAGATACTTGTTACTTACTTTGGTTTAAGTCCATTGGGGGCCTTGTCCCAGATTTCATATAGATGTCATTTTTAGTTGTTAGAGATTTCGTATACTAGCGTCAGGTGTTTTGAATGTTTCATAAACTCATTGTTTTTGTATTGTTTAGTTAAAGAAAAAAATATTGACCATGTTTTCGTCTTGATTTATATTTTTGCATCTTTTCTTTATTATATGAATGTTGTGCATGATTACCAGATATAGAAGGGCGCCCAGGCATCCATGGTTCGGGATGCCCTTCACGGCTAGGGCCTCGGCTTGGGTCGTGACAAACTTTGTATCAAATCATGGTTCATGGTCCCAGGGTATCTGTGAAATGGTGTCTCGTAGAGTCTTGCTTATGGGTGTATTGTGCACCGCACATATAATTAGGAGGCTACCGGGCATTTAGGAGTTGTTTTTTATTCTTTCATACTCTAGATCATGTTATAGCTTCTTCCATAAGAAAGTTATTCAAATTCCTTCCTTATTCTAATTTTATGGGCCATTCTCCATTGTCGAGGAGATACAAGTCTAAGAGTCTAGCACCCCCTAATGATGTGGTTCTCTCTGATTGAGTTATCCATAAAGTTATGAGATAGAACTAGGACTTAAGAGGAGTCCATTAGTGTTTCAAGGTGTATTGATTTGAGTGTATGCCTTTATTCTGATGAAATCATGCTTTCCAGCCTGAGGTACAAGGTCTATTCAGTCCCTTTCAAAATTCTTATTGTAGATGTCTTCCATAAGGGTAATGGTGTGTAGCAGAATATTGGAAATATATTTCCACCCGAGGAGTAGTATATGTTAAAGTGTCATGATCTATTGGTAGTAGGATGGTCCACAAGTTAGTTGTATGAAGTCACAAGTTTAGAAGTTTGAGTAGGGGCAATTTTTTGCATAAAGAAGATGGTTTTCATTGCATAACCCTTGATTGAGGAATGGGTTGCCTTTTTATAGTAAGTGACTAATGTTGTAGTAATATTTGTAGATTGTATGGTAGTCTGTGAAGTAAGTAGCTAGCTACGATTATTAGTTATAAAAAATAGGGAAGGAGGCTAGAGTGGATGGTGATCATTGTTATATGAATCCCTTATAGGTTGTGAATGGAAAGGGTTACAATAGCAAATAAGTATAGACACATTGCGGTATATAGAATTTCGAAGGTAGTTGTGATGTATGCATGGGTAAATAACTATGATGTGAGAAAGTGCAATATATTGATAAGATTGTAATAGGTTATATTATAAGACTTAGACCGTCTAATATTAGTTAGTAATTTTACCCACCACCCCTTGATTTTTCTTTATCTAGTAGTTGTAAACTAGTACTTCATGTAAGAAGGTATGTAGTTGATGTTGAGTTGTAATGGTGATGTCATGGAAGGGTTGTGGTAATAGGTAGTAGTTAAGTGAAGTGAAATATTTGGGTTGATTTCCCAATTTGATGGACTGGTAGGATATGTGGCATGTTTTACAGGTGGTACATCATTGATGATAGACAATAGACTTGAACTTTAGATATGGAATGTAGTGGCGAGAATAGTAGCTTGAGATTGATAATGCATGTTTTGTGGGAATAAATAAGTTGGTTTGGTGTAGTGTTTGAAATAGCCTAGGTTGGAGACTTGCAGAATAAAAGTGGACAATTGTGATATGTATATGGTCATGAGGGCTAGTGTTAGAAAAAATAAATGATGAATTATGGTTGAATCATTAAGTGGATAAGAATGTGAGTATATAGGAATAAGTTGAACCCTGAGGTAGCATGTCGTTAGATAAGGTGTGATGTGTATAAGTTTTTTGTGTACCTAGATTTAATTCTTGAATCTTGTAGTATGGAGAAGTCTGGGAAGTTATTGTACGTTGCTCCTTAGAGTTGAATTGAGGAAAAAAAAATAGGTAGGCAATGTGAGCCTTGGGTATGGTTTTACAAATTTTTGTTAAGTTGCAAGTTATGTGATTTTAGATGTAATGCGAGTATTCTAAGGAATTGAAGATAGAGTATTAAGTGTTCAAAAGTGTGGGTATCTATACCCATGATAATGGTAGTCATAAGATGATGACCTTGGGGGTTAGAGGAAATTTTGATTTGTGTCCCTGGGAGGGGATGTCCTAGAAAATAATTTAGTGTCTTTATATTAGAGATTAATGAGAGGAGTTTGGGCTCATGTGTATACTGATACCCCTTTTATGATAAAGAGTATGGATGCATACGCTCATGAGAGTGGGGGTTGTAGAGTGATGGCTATAGAGACTAGCGGAAGTTAAAAGTAGCATTTACAGAAAAGCAAGGCCTTCAGGGTATAGTTCTTCAGGGAGAGTTTAAAGTTTAGTATGTGGTGATTCCTCTTTTATGTTTAGAGTTGTGGCTATAGATTTGATAAGGGGATATGTCCATAAATCTAGGATTGTGACTTTGATCTAAGGGGGAGATGGGTAATAAGTTAGTTCTTGAATTTTTCTTAATGCGGCAAGTTGCGGGGAAGAGTCATGATAAATCTATTCCTACTCAAGCATACTCCTTCTACTTCTATTTCAGAGATTATTCTGCTAATGTCCTACGTCATGTGTTCAAGTCATGTATGTGCCTATGGTTTGAGTTCTCTATAGACTTATGTTTATGATCTGATCTCCAAACTAGAAGTAATTATGTCTCTCAGTAATCTAGTATTACATGTATTCAAACCATATGTTATGTTGCTCGTGATCCAAATTTATGTCTCTCAGCATGCTTGGTCCTAAGGAAATATATTTATATATGTCACTGATTCATCCTATGTCAGGTTTAGCCAAAGTGATAAAGTTTTGGTGGAAAAATCTCAGTTCCCTAAATGAGGAGAAATTGCTTGAAGCAGAAATCTTTGTCTTTGTTGTAATGTAATACCCAGTAGCGTTCACGACTTAATACCACTCTTGGTTGCACGTATGGAGAACTGACAACCTAAAAATTTTCTTTACCTAATTGTTAAAAGACAGTCATATTTATGAGCTCTTACTTTTCAGGATTTTTAAATTAATCTTCCCGACCCCAAATCATAGATTTTTTAGTTTATTTATGTTCAGGGATGTAAAGGGGATGTTTTAGATTTTTCAGACAACGTTAGAGATGAGTTTGGATGTTGGAAACAGTAGCCCAATGCAAAGTCAACGCACAGTGTCGATATCACATCAATGAAGCAGTGGCCCACTGCGATGTCAAAGCATCGTATCGGTTGGCGCATTGGGTGCCCAGTTTGTCTTACTGACTTTAGGGTCCAGGAGGGTAATTCAATCATTTTATCTTGATATGTGCACCAATGTTTTCTCACTGTTCTTTATCCTAAGAATTCATACGATATTGTGTTTCTTTAGAACGACTCTCTACCTATGATCCAGACACTTGAGATATGAAGCACTTCAGGTCTATTTTATCATATCTTTAGTTCTAGTCCCATCTTGATGTAGGTCAATAGGTATGGGTCATAATTGAGTAGTGTTTTGTTTTCATTCATGACATTTATTCTCGGGTCCCTTAATGATCCTCCGTATGATAGAATGATGGTGGCTGTGGAAGCGTGGTGATGTATTAGGTAGGGAAGTAGATGTTCTTGAAGGTGAAATTTATGTGATTCTCGAGTTAAGGTTATAGGTGAAAGGGAAAAGAAGAAGATGAACTTTTGTTGTGTGAAATAGCTAAGGAGGAGGGATGAGGCGAAAATAATTGTGGGAGTGGTTGAAATTGTTGGTCTTACTGGGGAGATCCATGTAGTGGGTGTAGTAATGATTAGGCTTGAACATTGTGATTGATACAAACACAAACCTATGTTCTATGTGGTTAGTACTCTCTTAATTAAATCCCGAGGGTGTTTGATGGTACTTATAAGGTAAAGAAGTATTCTTAAGGGGATGTATAGAACAGGTCTCCGTAGCTCAAGTTAGCACTTCTTAACTCCTAGTTAGGCTTAAACATAGCATTACTAAGTAGTGAGATGTGGTTATATTTATGATATGAGAATTGTAGATAGAAAGGACGAAATATGTTATTTAATGTTGGGTCATAGCTGAGTGGTGCTTTTAAGCTAAATCTATTTGTTGTATCCTAAGGGGTGGAGAATTCTTCTATCCCGATCTTCCGCGAAATCTTAGTCCATGATTAGTACCAATACAAATGAGGTCTATAATCATCAAATAAATCCATGCCTTAGTTGTGATGATTATGGTGCACAGAAATCATGTGCAAGATCATCCCTATGTAAAGTCCCCATTATCCCATGTTTCGTTCTTACACATTTTACTCGGGGTTATCACGAAACTCGTTTGATGCTTTTGTATGTTTTGTTGAGGAAAATTATTCAATATGAGATTACGTTATTTATCTACCCTTTTAGATCCTCAAAGGTCCCTACTTATCATTCAGGGAGGAATGATCCCAAGGGGGAGATAATGTAATGCCCCGCATTTTCGAGCTAGAAATTGAATCATCGTCCCTACTTTTGTAAGCTCTAATTCCATGATATATACTTAGATTCATATGTCATGATCTTTTGCCTAGTATAAGAAGTGATCATGAGGTGAAAAATGTTCATAGAATTGTCCTAGAGCAAAGTTAAGCTAAGAACCTCTCATTCATCCAAAATTGGATATTCGATTCTGCAAGGGTCTACTTTGAACGTGTATAACTTTTGATAGACATAGAATTTTGCATCTTAAGACCCACCAAATTATGGATAATTGAATTAAATTTCCAAATATATAAAGTTTTGCAAAATCTGATAACTGAGCGAAAAGTTATGGTATTTTCTGTGTGAGGCCATAAGCCGACGCGTCGCGTTGACTGCGCCTTGACATGAAACCTAACGCAAATTTAAAGTTGTTTTACGTATTATTTCAGTTCCTAATGGCTCTAGGGGAATTTTGGTCACTTTCCCTCAGCCAAAATCCATCTATAACATAAAATTTCAACCCCAAGAATACAAAATTGCCTATTATTCACTCCTCCTCTCAAAATCAAAGCCCTAACTCCTTCCCCCAAAGATCAAGAACTCATCTCTAGGATCAAGAATTCCAAGAAAACTGATTAAGATTCGAATTCCATTCCTCGAACTAAGAAATCTAAGGTATGTGGGATTTTTCTAAAACTACAAGGGCTGGTTTACACACTTCGAATATGGTTTAAAGTTTAGAAATCATGAATTTACAAAAGGGATTTGGAATTTACATTTCAATTGTGCATTATGAACTCTTAAATGGAATTACCTTTTCCCCCAAACTGATTTGTAATCTTATATATGTATATATATGTCTAAATGTGATAATTGAATTGAGAGCATGACCATTTATGCTGCCTCTCATGTTGCAACTCCTTCTTGATTCTAGAATGTTATGAGTTAAATAATGTTATTTAGAAGCATGGTATCAATGCTATTGACTATTGTTGAATAATATAAGACTAATGTTTAATTGATGAGAGGGGGTTCTTCATGATGATAAATGTTGAGTATATATATAATGAAAGAATTTGCATGATTTGTCGAAATACATGACCACCACATGTTTGTTTGAAATTGTTTAAAAGGATGAGAATCTTTGCATGGTTTTGACTTATGCTTTGAAATATGAATCCTCTTATACTTGTCTAAATGCTTTGGTGATCTGAATTTTTTTTTTAAATGAGAGAATCTTGCATGATTTAATATGGCTCAGAAAATATGACTTGCAAGTCTTGGTATGACGATATCAATATAGACAATGCCATGGTAATTCAGAACTGAACAAAATGCATATTTTTATTCAGATTTTGAACTTAGAACTATGCATGTTCAGAAAATGTTAAAAATGGGCATAAAGAGATCTTAGGTGGTTACCCGAAGAAGGCACGAGTTCAGAAAAGTCATTACCCGAAGTTGTGTTTTGCTGATACGGATTATTATGTCCCCCAGAGGGATTATACGTTGGCCTAGTGCCCTGTGGCGTATCAAAATCAAAAACTCGAACTCTTGTAGCAAACTTGGTTTGGGGACTTGGCCGTCGAGTTAAGGGCTTGACTCCATATAGCCCATGGGGTTGTAGAATTGTAGGGTGTACCACCTAACTTAGAAGTAATACAAAGAATAGAACTGTATTGACAAGAATGTTTTATGATTATCAAAGATTTACCTATGTATTTTTAAACTATATCATGCATGATGTTTTATGAGTTTCTCTCATCTATTTTATATATATAAATACATTATTTTGGATTGATCTGCGTACCAGTACAATTGTATTGACCTTCTATATTTCAGGGTCTGAGGCTCAGTCTAGAGGTCATGCTAAGCCATAGAGTTATTTAGACAGAAGTGTGCAGTTGGTGAGTCTCCTTTGTTCCGGAAGGCCTATTTCTTTCCACATACTTGTTACTTACTTTAGTTTAGGTCCACTGGGGGCCTTGTCCTAGATTTTAGAAAGATGTCATTTTCAGTTGTTAGAGATTTCGCAGACTAGTGTCAGGTGTTTTGAATGTTTCATAAACTCATTGTTTTTGTATTGTTCAGTTAAAGAAAAAGATAGTGACCATGTTTCCGTCTCTACTTATATTTCTGCATCTTTTCTTTATTATATGAATGTTGTACATGATTACCAGATATAGAAGGGCGCTCGGGCCTCCATGATTCGGGATACCCGTCACGGCTAGAGCCCCATCTTGGGTCGTGACAGGGCCATTTTCTCACTGCCTCAATCTTTTAGGGGTCACCCTTGATCCTCTCAGTAGAAACAAAGTTCCCCAGGAAAGCAATAGCACTAAGCCAGAATTCATATTTAGAAAAATTTGCATATTACTCATGATCTTTAAGGGTCTGAAGGATGATTTGGAGGTGATTGGCATGATCCTCCTCATTCTTAGAATAAACCAAGATGTCGTCAATAAAGACTATGACGAACAGATCCAAAAAATAAAGAAACACCCTATTCATTAGGTCCATAAAAGTTGTAGGGGCATTAGTCCGTCCAAAGGACATGACTAAGAATTCATAATGGCCATACCGGGTTCGCAAAACCGTTTTGGGAATATCAACCTCCCTAACCTTCAACTGATGGTACCCTGAATGAAAGTCTATCTTGGAGAAACATTTGGCACCCTAAAGTTGGTCAAATAGATCATCAATTCTTGGAAGAGGGTATTTATTCTTAATAGTGACCTTATTGAGTTAACGGTAGTCTATACACATATGGAGGGAACCGTCTTTCTTACGCACGAAGATCACCAGAGCACCCAAGGAGAAACACTTGGATGAATAAAGCCTTTATCAAGGAGGTATTTTAACTACTCTTTCAACTCTTTTAGTTCTATAGGATCCATTCTGTATGGAAGAATAAAGATATGATGAGTGTCCAGCAATAAATCAATACCAAAATCTATCTCCCTGTTAGGTGGTATCCCTGAGAGTTCATCTGGGAAAACTTCTAGGAATTCATTTACTATAGAGACAGACTGATGGGAAGGACTTTCAGTATTGGAATCTTTGACCCAAATAAGGTGATACAAACAATCCTTAGATATAAGTTTGTGGGCTCTGAGATAAGATATGAACTCCCCCCTAGGTGCTAAACCATACCCCTCCTACTCTAACACTGGTTCATTTGGAAAGGAGAAAGTGACTTTTTGGGTCCTATAGTTTAGTGTGGCATAACACGAATGGAGCCCATCTATCCCCAATATAGCATCAATGTCAATATTATCAAGCTCTAAAAAGTCTACCACAAGATCACGATTACAAATGGACACAACACAATTTTGATACACCCTTCTTGCCACAATAGAGTCACCAACAGGGTGGAAATAAAGAAAGGTTTTGGAATAATTTCAGGCTCAAACCCAAAACTGACTGCCACATACAGGATCACATAAGACAACATAGACCCTGGGTCAAGCAACATATATACATTACGGGAAAATATTTGCAATGTACCCGTGACTATATTTGGCGAAGCCTCTGCATCCTAGCGGTTAGATAAGGCATATGACCGGTTGCGACCACCAGCAGCAGCTGAAGTAGTGCCCTTAGGAGGAGGGGCTGTGGAGGCATCTTAGGACTTAGCTCCCCCTGTATTCCCTTCAGCTGACGGGCAATCCCTATGAATGTGGCCCATTTGGCGGCAGGAGTGGCAATTTTGTCTCTCAACATAACATTTGCCTGGATAGTTCCTCTCACAAATACTACAGTGAGGGAACAATCTAGAAGGCTGAGTCATGCTCCCCTGGGACTAGGTAACTGCATTTTCCAACCATTGTTAGACTGGGGGTTAAAGAACCACTGATCAATTGGAGGTCTGGGCGCTGGGGTGCTAGCTGAACACTGAGCATTACTCTAGAATTTTTTTCTTCAACCATTTGTTGCCCCAATTATTACCACCATGGTATTGACTGTTATTCTAGTATTTAGGTCTAGCTCTCTTAGCTTGCCTGTCCTTCTCCCTCATCTCAGCCTGCCTTTTTTCTACTCTTCGACCTACTGTTTATGAACGGACAACCTGGAGAAATCCATGTTTCTATTCAGCATTGCTCCCTTGAATTCCAACACCAGATCATCCGAGACACTGGATGCAAATTACCTCATCCGAGCTCTTATGTTACCCACCAATTTTGGAGCATACCTAGAAAGTTGGGTGAACTTCAATGTATACTCCTTAACACTCATTTTCCTTGCTTCAAATTCATAAATTCTTCATCTTTTGACTCCCTCAATTCCCAGGGAAAGAAACGGTCTAGGAAATCTTCCACAAACTCAGCCCACATAGAAGGCTCAGCATCACTACCCTTCGAATCCTCCCATTCATTATACCACTGATTGGCCACATCCTTCAACTGATAGGCTGCCAACTCAACCTCTTCAACCTCATTCTCATGTATAACTCTAAAAAATTTCTCCAATTCATCAATGAACCTTTAGGGGTACTCCTCAACCATTTTACTGGCAAACATAAGTGGGTTCAGTCACATGAATTGACCAATCCATGTAACCTTAGATAAACCATACACATAACCCACATCTTCAGATCGACGGGTATGAGAGGCCACCAGCTGGGCAATCATATGGATGGACTATCGGAACTCAGCATTCATAACTTCTCTCTAAGGTGGCTGAGGATGGTTAACATCATTCCATGGAGCCCGAGATGAACTAGTCAAAACTGGAGGAACCCTCGGAGTATCAAAAAACTCTGGGGTACATGCTCTTTTATAGGTCCTCATCCCATGAGTAGGATAGATATCCTCAGCTTGGTTGTTTTGTTCATTGGTTCTACGAGGAGGCATGATCAATTTCTGAAATATAGGGAATCATAGATTAGAGGACATTCAAACTCTATAGCACGGACCAAATCATGAAAGAAAGAGAAATATTCCTAAATGCCTAGTAGCTTCCTCTTTATAAGTGTTGCGTGCTACACACCCATAAAACAAACTCTACCCGACCCAATTTTGCAAACACCCTAAGAGCCGGAACCATGCACTGATATGAAGCTTGTCATAACCCGAGCCTAGTCCCTAGACGTGACAAGCATCCCAAACCATAAAGGCCCAGATGCCTATCTCTATCTGGCAATCATGCACACCAATCACATATTAGAAGGAAATACGGAAAATATAATAGGATGGAAACATGGTCAAAATCTTAATTCAGCTGAATAATATGAAATTAGGTCTATAACATTCAAAACACCTGACACCTGTCTAATCTCTAATGATATAAAAATCAATGTCTATCTAAAATTTGGGATAAAGCCCCCAGACGAACCATAAAATAAAGTGAAATGAAAAAGTCTAATAGCCAGGCCTTTCAGAATAGAGAAGGCTCACTAACTGCAAGTCTTGGACACCCCAATCTATTGCTTAATGGGACTCCAGGACTGTGACTCAGATCCTGATATATAAGAGTCAATACAGATGTACTGGTATGCATAGCAATCCAAAAACAAAATATATTTTTATGCAACATAGGTGAGAGCTTTTATAAAAAGGGTATCACAAAATCATTTGAAAACACATGGGCATAGTATGATGAGTTTCAAACACATTTCTTTCCTTTGTAACTAAATTTACTTCAGCACTATTGAGCTAGATGGTACATCCTACAAGTTCATGTTTTCATAGACTGCCAAATCTCGGTTTGTCGCCAAGATTGGAGTACTAGTAAGGTGAGGACACACAAGATCACAAAGCAGGGTGTCAAAATCTCCAATCAAGTCAATATTTCATGATTTGGTAGACGATCACAAAGTAAGGATCCTAACCATAGTCCCAAATTGGGACGACATAATACAAGGTACACAAGATCGTATAGCAGGGTACTAAAGTCCCGTGTCAGCAAATCACAGTTTTAAGCCTAGAATATCCTGACTCGTGCGTTCTTTAGGTAACCATCCAACTCACATTAGTCTAGTTTTAGCTCATTAAAAGAAAATATCCATCATGCTCACAACCTTTTTTCTTTTTCTTTCAAGGGAAATTTCTCAATAAGGTATCATCATACCCTCAACTTGGAAGTCATTTATAGCCCACCATTTCACAACCTTTCGCATACCAATCATTCAACACATGCATATTGATTATCAAAACCTTAAAACTTGAGAAAAAACTCATTTGTTTATAAACTAGCCCTCAACATTAGTTTAACACAATTATATTGATCAAAAGAGGCTCTTAAACTATGCTCTCAATATGGTACAATTCGTACCATACAAGTAGATAAACATTATCATGAAATTAAAAGGATTCATAATTAATATTCAAAACCATCCTTCAAGTTCAAAATATATACAAATTCATAAGTCAAGATTTTTAAGAAAAGTAACCTCATGATCAAATTGCTATCACAATGCACGACCTTCTTAAAAATGAAAACCCATGTTTCAACATATACATGCTTAAATAACTTTAAAGCTTTTTAAAATTCATAAAAACACATTCCCATGAGATTAGGACAGCCCCACGTACCTTAGGTTACTTAGTTTGAAGAATAGTGCTCGTATCTTGACTCGTTTCTTGGAAATCTTGAACTTAAAGATGGAATCTTTATTATTGGGAAGGGAGTTAGGGTTATTGTTCTTGATGAGTTTGAGTAAGTTTGGGAATATAATGACCCTATGACGTTTTAAGTTGTTGTCAACACAATTTGGGGCCTTGGGGAAAAGTTTAAACTGCCGCTTCAAAATTTAACTATTCAGAAAAATCCCTTTTTTGGGTCTCACCGCAATGCGATGACATGCTCATCGCGATACCCACCGCGATGCGGTGGAATAACGATGAGTTACTGGAACTTAACTATTGTTGATTTGTACTTCACTACGATGCAATGGAGGCCCCATCGCTATAGTCACCGCAACGCAGTGCTATCATGGTGACATTCTATTTTTAAATTCCAAACACACCTCAAAACACATTCAAAAAATCTGAGACTCCCCCAATACATCTCTTTTACACCCCTGAACATGAATCAACTCAACAATCTACGTCTCGAGGTCGGAAGGTCAATTTTGAATTCATAAGAGTTTAGGAGCTTAAGATATGACTAAGTCCTGAGACACTTAGAAAATTTTTAGGCTTTTAGCTCTTTAAGCATGCTACTACGTGTGGTATCAAGTCGAGAATGCTATGGGATGTTACACATCCCCTCCATGATATTACTACTAAACCTCAGAATCTACTACATACCTTCTCACATGTTGTACTAGTTTACAACACCTAGAGAAAAGAAAATCAAGGTGGTAAAGTCACATAATAATAATAGTCGATCTTAATCCTATTATATAACCCATTACGATATTATTAGCCTATTCTACTTTCTCAAATTAAATCTACTTACCCATCATACATTTAGACTACTTTCAAAACCTCATAAACATCACTAAGTTTTTCCCTAAGTTAGTCTATACTTATGAATTATTGGCTAATTTACCCCTTTCTATTCCCAACCTATAAATGATTTCTACAACCACCATAACTATCCATTATGAACTCCTTCCCTATTTTGAATAAACAACAATCATAGCCAATAACTTCCTCCACAGACTACCATACAATCTACAAATCTTGCTACTATATCAGTCAATCTCTCTAAAAGGGAAACTCACCTCTCAATCAAAGGTATAAAACTAAAACTAACTTCTTTACGCAAAAGTCACCCTCAGTCTAACTTCTAAACTTGTGACTTAATATCACTAACTTTTGAACCATTATACAATCAATAGGTTATAATACCTTAACATATACTACTACTCAAGTGGAAATACTACTCTAACATTCTGCCATATATCTTTTCCCTTAAGCATGACATCTACAACAAAGATTCTAAAAGGGCGTGAATACACTCCTTACCCTAAGCTCAAATGCATGATTGAATTAGATAGGGGGTTTATACTACAATCAACACACTTTGAAGCACTAACAGACTCCTCTTAAGTCCTTGTGATATATGATAACTTTATGGATAACTCAATCATAAAGGACCTCATCGTTAAGAATCTAAACTCTTGAACTTGTATCGCCTCAACTATGAGGAATGGCCTATAAAATTAGAGCAAGGAAGGAATTTAGATAACTTTTGAATGGACAGTAGTATAGCACGAACTAGAATATAAAAGAAAGGAAAACATCTCCTAAATGCCCGATAGCCTCTTGATTATAAGTGTGGTGCACAACACACCCATAAGAGAGACTCTTCTAGACATAGACACCCTGGGAATATGAACCATGCTCTGATACTAAGATTGTCACAACTCAAATCGAGGCCCTGGATGGGTTGGCCATCCTAAACCACAAAGGTCTGAGAGACCCCTTAGAATATTATCATAAGTATAATCTATACATAAATCAAAGTGTGAAAATATAATAAAATTAAGGAAACCTAAAAAAATTAAATTATGTCAATAATATTATGACAATACAATAACCAAATGTCGTCTATGAATCCTCTACTAAATACTAAGTGTCTTGGCCGGGATAAGGCCCCCGGATGGACCATAAACTAAAATAAGTTCAACATATGAATAAGTTCTTTACGAAGATGGATGGCTTACGAACTTTTTCATTATCCCAAATGTTCTACTGATATAATGAAGCACAGGACTATGCCTCAAAAACTGTACTATAGGGGGTCAATATGTAGAACAACCCAAAATAACATATATTTCATGTAACATAATTGAGAGCATTATGAAAATAATTTAGCATAATATATATGGGCATAATTTAAAAAATTTCCATTCATTCATGTAAAACATTGACTCAACTCTTTGCTTTAGTTCTGAGCTAGATGGTACACCCTACATTTCTAAAATCCCATGGGCTATGTGAAATCTACTCTTGACTCGACGGCCAAACCCCCAACCCAAGTTTACCGCAACAGTTGGGGTTCTATAATAAAATAAGGTATGCCTCCTTACTGACATGCCATGTTATGAAAAAGTATGCCTCCTTACATATATACATATCATGAAAAAAATATACCTCCTTATTGACATACATATTATGAAACCCACATCGGCAAAATATGGTTTCCGACAATGAGTTATCATAACTCATGCCTTATTTGGGTAACCATCTAACTCTCTTCAAGCCCATTTTCAGCCTCTTAAAACCATTCTTCATATTTAAAACATTATTTTGTTTCATGATAAGGGAATTTAGTGGTAGGTATCATCATACCTAGACTTGCAATCTATATTATATCAATTCATATCATATCATGTCCATAGCCCTTTTCATTTAAAAGCAAATTAATGACCACCAAAATATTGCATATCACATGAGAGTTTTTATTTCAAAAGCATATAAAAATCTATGCAAAACACTCTCTTTAAAAGACACTAACACATGATGGTCAATTCTTTCATCAATCACATGCAATTCCTTATTAGGAACCATAAGCATTTAGAATTCTAATTACCTCTTTGAAAACATGTAAAGTAACCATGCATAATAGATAAAGAGACAATTAAAATTCAAGAGTTCTTCTCATTTGTAAAATAGCTCCAATATTAGTTATACATAAACATCATGATCAAAAAGGGGGACTTATAATACATTTCACCATTCATACCATGTTAAGATAATAAATTTCATCATGCAAGGGGTATTTCAGATATCATGCTCTTAAATCCCTTTTCAAAACTCATAACATATCTAAACATGACTACAATTCAAGTTCATGTAAAAAACCTCTATTAATTTCATAATTTCATCAAACATGGGTTCATGATGCATGCTCTTCAAATGATTTCCAAAAACCCTTTACATATACATAATTAATTTCTTTAAAAATTGTTAAAATGATAAAATTACTCCCATGAGACTTAGGATAGTCCCACATACCTTGATAACAACGAAAACATTGAGTAATTTGACCATTGGAACTTAAAATACTCAACCCTAGGTGGTTTCTCCTCTCTTGCTCATGGAGAGATGATTTGAGGATTTTGAGAGGTGAAATACATGTTTTAAGACCCTAAATTTGTTGATAATAAGTTGGGTACGGTTTAGGAATGATAAAAGACCTTAATACCCTTAAAATAACTCAAGATGGAACAACTTTTGACGCTAGGGAGAGGTTTTGCATTGCAAGGCCATAGCAAACCACTGGGTTTGTGGCGCATAGCCATAGAAAACCCATTCCAGTGGCTTTGCATGATTCCTTTGCGATACGGGCCTAACACGGACCCTGGACAGTGTCTTACTGAAACACTCATAACTTTTAACTCCGAACTCGTATTGACGAATGTCATTTATGTTGGAAAAAGGACTCGAAGAGATTTAATTTTATATATATAATGGTACACATAAATCCTGATATTATAACATTAATAGTCATTGGAATTTTACCCAAGAAAAATCATCAAGTAAAACTCAACCGGTAAGAAAGTGCTCAACTTAACTTTTAGCTAGGAGACTTTTATGATGTATAATCATCTCCAAAGATCTTATCACACTAAAACATTGTTATTCACCCTAGTATATAAATAAAAATCATTAATTTCAGGTCTATATACATGGGAATGATGGTTCAAACTCTAGCCTGAAAATGCCGGATGTTACACTCGACCAATGAGAAATATTCTAGGTTTTCCCCTCCCATTTTCTTCATATATATATATATATATATATATAGAATATTATGGTGGAGAAAAAACTAGCTTTTGCACAACTAAAATTTGTCATCTTCTTGCAAAGCCATCACAAAGTTCTATCAAGACAAAAAGCTCTAACAAGCAAAGGACTAGTTTGCTACAACAGAATATGTTTTAAGGTCTAGGTTATTGAGTCCTTGTACTATGATCTAACATTGTAAACATAATCTTCTTTTGAGAAGTTTGTATAGGTATTTTATTTTATTTTTATGTAAGATGTGGGCTAGAGTTAGCCATTGTAGTGTTGTCATCTAGAGTTAGATGACTTGAAGATAGAGTAAGCTTGTTGGTTCAGTTAGATATAGCTGGATTTGGTGCAGTAGAGTTATTTCCCTTTTCTCTTGTTAGTATAGTCATTACTAGGAGAAGAATGATTAGGATTTTTAATCCTTATTGTCATGCAGTCTGCATTCAAGATTGCTTGAATATTAGTAGCACTTTGGAAGTCCTGGAAGTAGTTCATTATTTTTCTCCCTTGAGAAAGGAGTTTCCATATAAAAATTGTTGTGTTCCTTGTCTAATCATTTTACGTATTGCTTTGTTAAGATTCTTTCTATATTCATCTGTTTGGGACCAGGCCCCAAAGTAGAAGGGCAACTCGTGTATTTCATTAAATATCCTCTTGTCCCTCTCATTCTAGTTTAAATTTTTCTTTTGTCTTTCTCAATTAGTTTTGACATCCCAAAGTTAGATATCCTAGCATTGAAATGTTGAGCTAGAAGGATGTTTTGTGGTTTGATAGCCAAATGAATTATATTTTGGCTACATTCAGCATGAAGATAAGCTAATCCTTTTGAAATATCTATTATTATCCTTCGCCTTTTATGCCATGTAAGCTCATTCTATTGATTCTTATTATAAATCCACCTATGTAGTGATCCATTTACCATCTGTTCATAGATCAGAAGTCTTTATCTCTTTTCAGCAAAAAATCGGTTGAGTTTTACCATATTAACGTGGTGAATGTCATCGACTATCTTCACTTCTATTAGGAATGACTCCATCATATGACCTAGACCATCTAGATGGTTCACAACTTTTTTTGTGCCATTACTCACTGTTCTTTCATATACAATGCCAAATCCTCCTTCCCCAAGATTTCTGCAGAAATCTTTTGTTATTATTTTTAACTCATTATAAGTTAACCTAGTTAGCATTCCCGGTAATATTGGTTCGAGATACACAAAATCCTTAACCTGTCCTGAATATCGTGTCCTTTGTTTTATAAGAACAAGTCAAGAAGTGATACTTATAATTATACCAAAGAAAGATTCAAGAGTCGATCATATTATCACCATGTGTGATCTTGATTTTTTCTCTTTGAGAAATGGTTGGAGACCGATTCTACACTTTTGAAGAATTCTGCACCTTGAAAAATATTCTCTTGTGTATTCCGTCCTTGTTGTCTATAAGAGAAAATACCTCATTGAGTAATAGATAGCTCCCACTTCTTGCCCCATCCCAATCATATCTGAAGACAACGGCTTTGCATGAATAGTTTCTCAGGCAGGTGCTTTCGGAGTCTTCCAGCTTTATCCCCTCAAACCGTAATGTGATCGATGTTAGTTCAGGATCAAACTCAAATGTGAATTATGTGGTATTCCTGAGATCTATGAAATTATGATACTGTAAAGATTTGCAATTAATGGATGTCGGCTATGAACATCCAACATCTTTTTCTTCTTATCTAATGTCCTGAAAAAATCTGCCTCTAGCGGACAACTACATTGCCCGTTATGTATGCAAATGTCATATCCTCCACGCACCATTGGGTACCCATAATTCCCTATTTATGGAATGGAAAGATCAGATGTGTCATTCCAGTCAAGTATTTTCTTATCGCATTGGTATACCTGTAAATGTCCATCAGGACCAAGCTTCATGATTTAAGCTGGTGATGTAGGAGGTTGTAGCAGAACAGTGTGTTACCATCAAAACTGAAGTAAGTACTATCCAAATTACTTGAATCATAATAAAACTGAGATGGATGACACTCAAGGTAAGTGGCCCAGTTTCCATTTATTTAGTTACAGAAAGCAAGCCTTGACTCTGATTGGTTGCTAAATGCTTGCTTTGAGCTCTCTGTCTGACACCAAACTCTGCCCTGGGAAAAAGAATCTGTAGAATGATCAAAAGATTGCCAAATTGTAAAATTAGATTCATCAAAGAGCACGAGATTTCCCATTTATGTCAAATTTAAGCCTGAAATAGATTTACGTCAAGACCAAGTTACCATATTGACCTAGTTGCAGGTTGCATTAGTTTTCACCGGATGGTCTCGATTGGCATACCAAACTAACCGGGAATCCATTAACTTTCACTCATTAGAGGAGGTGTCAGGGAATGCAAAGATGATATCGAGAAGGCATTCGACACTTTGGTCACTGCACTAGAAGCCACAAAAGTGATACTTAGTTCCATCATTTACACTTAGAAGGATGGGTGTCAAGCGAGATAAGCCATATGTGGAATCTGCATCAAATGAAAATAGTTTGTTGCTCCAAGAAGTGTAAATTCCAGCAGTAGGATTCAACAGCCTGGAATTTAGGTACCACAAAATCTGGGATGAATCAAATCTAGATGACAAAAGGTGGAGATTAATGATGAGTATGATAGGAAAATATAAGATCTTCTCTGCAAGCCTTGCTTTTGAAATAAAATAAGTAAATTTCCAAAAATTTGGTCCATATTTTCTAGCTCCTCCCTCTGTGTTATTCTAATGCTTGCTGCTCTGTCTATTTCTTGGAATGTGTCTCTTTGGTCAATATAAGAGAGCTTCCTTAAAAGGGGTGGAATTGGTTGCTCCTCAAATCAAGGACCCAGAAGAAAACATACATCAAGAACTAGAAAGATGAACAATAAGAGTACGAGGAAAGATAAATAGAAGACACACGAGTTTTACGTGAAAACTCCTTGTTCAAGGGAGAAAAAACCATGTCCCACCTCTACAATCTCTAAGATCCACTATATTCAATCAAACTTCTTGAATACAGACTCCAAGGATTAACCTCCTACTCCTTTGTCTCCTAACAATAACTCTATTACAAGAAAACATAAGCAATAGTTCTACTGCTTTAATCTCCAGCTAACTATAGCTTGATGAATTACCTAACTCTAGATGATTACAAGAGATCTGAGTTACACTACAACACCTACAACAGTCATAATCAAGTGTAGGTAAGAATTTAGAATAGTATACAAAGACTCATCTACAACAAAGAAGTAAAAAGACAACCCGATGAGCAATCAATTCCTTGTTGCAAGAGGAGTCTTTGATTCAGCTTCGAAAGGATATTTTTGTGAAAATATGGAAGCATTGGTTTTCTTGTTGAGGAAAATGAGAAATATGTATTATAACACAAGAAAACCTAGGAGATATCCCATTGGTTGAGGCAAAAAGATGGCAACAGCTTTTCCACCAACTTTTGTACTATATTCCAGCTATGACAGTAGACTGTGATAGCAAAAAGTGAGCCCAACTTTCTCCTTAAGTGGTAACAGCTTTGTCATTTAAAAAACTCCAAGAAATAAGTCCCAATCTATGAGTTTTTCAATCATTAAAACAAAGGACTTAAAAATTTCCCCCTCTTTGATGATAACAAACCCATGCAAGCAACCAGCATCTTCAAGCAACTTCTACTCAACAACCCAAGCAATAGCCTTTGCTAACCCCAATTTTCCTAACCAATTCCCCTATTACTGATGCCTATAAGTGTATAAGAATCATACACCTTATTACCCATGTCTATAAGAATAAGTTTCTCCTGAGTGACAGAACTCCTATCTTGATCAACACAAACCACATATTATGTAATATTACAACCCAGTTGTAATTACACCCCATCCTACATCTATTAGATAAATGCAAATGCAGAATACAAATCAAAACTTCCCTCTTTTAGGATCATCAAAGAAATAAAGCAGTAACTAGGCATAGAGAAGCACATATGTTAACTCATGGCCATTGAGGCTATATTGGCATGAGCAGGAAAGAGTGGATAAGGAGAAAGGTAAATAGAATCAAGACATCACTTGTATGGATCAGAGAAAAATATCAAACACTATTCAGATAGAGGCCCAAAATAAGAGGAAGCAGCACTGACAAGGGTACAGTTGCAATTTTTCTTAAACACTATCTTAGAATTTAAATATTTAGAGAACTACGATTCAGTCATAGAGATGGAAAAGACCCAAAACATAATTTTTTTGGTATGTGTAATACAAGCTTTTTATCAAGGATATTCCCCAAAAAATGAAGAATACAATTCTTGGTGGAAAATGTATGGCATTTCTGCTGGCACATAAGAATGCAGCCTCTAATTCTAAATAGAGTAAGAGATTAAACCTGAATAGGTACCTAGTCCCTACATGATGATCTTAGTACACAGGGTACACAACACTTGAGCTATTTTTGTTGTTTCTCCTTATCTTTTCTTCACTATTATAGGTGTATATCTGCAAGAGATATGAGACTTAGTTAGACATAGATAAGTCATCTAGCCAGGATCCTTGTTTACTAAGTCATAGCCATTATAGGAGGATGAATAAGTACAACGTACATTTATCTAGGTCTCATAAACCCCATCCTGGACCTGTTTCTTTCAAAGGGTTCTCTACCAAGTGCTTTGGTGAAAATATCAGCAATTTGGTCTTTGGTGTTGTAAAATACCATTTTGATCAGACCTTTTTCAATATTATCTCTCAGGAAGTGATGCCTGATATTAATATGTTGTGTCCTTTTGTGGTGAACTAGATTCTTTGCCATGTTGATTGCACTAGTGTTGTCGCAATACAATGGAACACAATTTGAGAGAATGCCACAGTCTTCAAGTTATTTCTTAATCCATAGAAGTTGTACACAACATGATGCATTTGCAACATATTCTGCTTCAGCAGTAGAGAGTGCCACTGAGTTCTATTTCTTAGTACCCCAGGAATCAGAGATAACCCTAGGAAATGAGCCATCTCAAAAGTAATTTTTCTATCTACCAAGAACCAAACATAATCAACATCAACATAGACTATCAATTCAAAGTTGTCCCTGATAGATTAGAAGAGGACTAAATTAGGATTCTCTTTCAAATATCTCAGGATTCTCTCAGCAGCTTTCAAGTGAGATTTCTTTGGGCTTTAAAGAAGACTTTGTTTGTTTTCCTTTTGTGCATGCATCACATACCTTGGAACTGACAAATTTTACATTTGGAAAAACTCCAACCAAATCATTCTTGACCAGTTTATTTAATAATTTATAGCTAACATAACCAAGTGTAATACCCTGCACATTTGGGCTAAAGTTTGAACCTTCTTTTCTACGCGTATAGACCTAAACTTAATGATTCTTTGTTAATATATGTGTGATGATCAATACTATAGTGTGTGAATAACTTTGAATATGAATTGAGGTCACAAAAATCTCCAAACTCAAAGACGAGTTGAAAATTCATCTATCGATTAAGTTTTGATGAATGACTAAACTTTGGTAAATTTCCATCATCCATAACTTCTTATATATGATGAGTTAGAGGTCCTATTATATATCAAATGAAAGGTTCCAACGTCACCGGTTTTGCCTTAATCTAATATTGGAGTAAAAAATTATGCCCATTTTTCAGAGAGGTGTCAGTCTGCCGAATTACGATGGCCATACTGACGGACCGTCAAGCCAGTGATGACCCATCAAATTAGGCTGTCAACTTGAATCATTGAAGATTTCTTGGAGCATTAAAGATTTCTTGGAGCATTAAAGACTTGAGGATTCACAGTTGTGGACACTTAATAGCTCACAGTTTTTGGGCCATCTTCATTGAGGGAATTTTGGTCACTTCACTTTACCCAAAATACACTCCATGGCTAACCCTCTCATTAAGGGTAGTGTATTCATTTGTCTTATTTTGTAATGTAATATATATAGAACAAGATAGGCTTTTTAGGACTTAGTTGTTTATTGACGTAAGGCAAACTCTCTCTCTAGTGTGAGGAGTGTAACACCCCTTAGTTTTTAGGCTTGGAAAATCCACCAATCCATAACTAGGGCTTCCCAAGTGTGGATATCACTTGTGTTTTATCGTTGACTTGATGCATTGGTGCTTAGAGGAGGTAACGTCCCTCTTGTGTCAACGTTAGAGTTAGGTTTGTGTCATAGGTAGAGTTAAGGGTCGTATCACAATTCTTGGGTTCTTAATATTGTCTCTTCATTTGGTCTAACTATCTATCTTGTATTGTAGTTGTAAGTTTCAGATTTCTTGTTGTTGTTAGTGTAACCCATGACTTTTTTGTTGATGTAATATTGTTGTTCTCATATTTTGTTGATAATTAGTTTGTGGATCGCTGGAAATTAGGTGTTAAATACCACAATACTTTGTGTTCTTGTTATTGAGGGAATTTTGGTCACTTCGCTTTGCCTAAAATGCACTCTATGGACACCCCTCTCATTAAGGCTAGTGTAGTTATTTGTCTTCTTTCATAATGTAATATAAATAGAGAAAGATAAGGTTTTAAGGACTTAGTTTTTTATTAATGTAAGACAAACTCTCTCTCTCTAGTGTGAGCAGTGTAACACCCCTTAGTTGTAGGGCTTGAAAAATCCACCAATCCGTAACTAGGGCTGCACAAGTGTGGATATCATTTGTGTTGCATTATTGGCTTGATACGTTGGTGTTTAGAGGAGGTAATGTCCCTCTTGTGTCAATGTTAGAGTTAGGTTGGTGTCATGGGTAGTGTTAAGGGTCCAAGAGTCTCACAATTCTCGGGTTCTTAAGATTGTCCCTTCATTTGGTCTAACTATCTATCTTGTATCTTGTTTTAGTTTCAATTTTCCTTGTCCTATTGTT
Organism: Capsicum pubescens; assembly: GCA_030864215.1. Classification (NCBI taxonomy): domain Eukaryota; kingdom Viridiplantae; phylum Streptophyta; class Magnoliopsida; order Solanales; family Solanaceae; genus Capsicum; species Capsicum pubescens. The sequence goes on from CM061544.1 coordinate 340,915,368, forward strand.
GAACCCATGGGGGTCTTGTTGTTGTAACATAATTGTTCTTCATTTTATTATTGTAATATAGTTTTGCATTGTTGGCTAAAATGGGTGTTAAACACCTTGTTATATCGTGTTCTTGTTGTTGTTCTTGAATCCGAGAGTGGTCACCATTTTGGTCCTTGGTTCTCTTGAACTTGTGGACTATTTTTTGGTGTATGTTTGGACTGTTTTGATCCAATTTCGTGTCTCTCATTGTTGTCTTGTATCAATCCTTAAGTTCAAGATTTTCAAGAAAGAAATCAAGATTTGAATTTCCATCCTTCAACCTAAGTAATCTAAGGTACGTGGGTTTTTTCTAAACTACATGGGCATGGTGAAAACATTTTTTTATAATGTTCAAATATTGGGAAATCATGTATTTACAAAAGGGTTTTGAATTTACATTGACAATTATGCATTGTGAACCTTATTGATGATAATGTTTTGGTCTTGAGTCCTTCCCCTAAATTTTTTTTTTGTTCATATATATGTATGTATGCATTTGAAGTTTGAAAGTGAATTGAGAGCATGAATATTTTCACTCCCTCTCGTGTTATGATACTTCTTGCTATTCATATATTGTGAATTGATAAAACTTCACATTTAGAAGCCTAGTATAAATGTTCTTGGCTATTGTTAAAATATTTTAGAATGGTTGTGAATTGAAGAGAGGGTGTTTTTACTTGTTGATAAATGTTAAAGATGTCTATAGAAATAATTGCATGATTTACTACAAAGTAAGTGCCCACCCCATGTTTAAGGATTGAAAGAGAAAATCATTGCATAGGTTTTCATGTATGTTGAAATACAAACTCTCTTATACTATTTAAATGATTTGGTGGTCCAAACATCTTGTTTTGAATGAAAGTACTGTAACATGATATTTTATGGCTTAGAGATATGACTTGCGAGTCTTGATATGATGATACCAAACAGATAAATGCCATAACAGATTCAGAATAGACTAAAATACAGATTTTACACAGATTTTGAATTCAGAAAGATGCATGTTTAGAAATTGCAAAAAATGGGCTTAAAGAGAGTAAATGGTTACCCGAATAAAGTACGAGTTGAAAGACTCAATGCTAGAAATCATGATTTATCGACACGGGATTATGGTACCCTGCTTTGTGATCTTGTGTACCTTGATTCATGTTGTCCCAAATTGGGACTATGGTTAGGATCCCTGCTTTATGATATTTTGCTCTACCATTACATGTTTATTTGATTGGGGATTTTGGCACCCTGTTGTTTGATCTTGTGTGTCCCCTTTATAGATACTCCAATCCTTGCGGCAAACTTGGATTGGGGGCTTGGCCGCTGAGTCAAGGGCGGATTCCATATATCCCGTAGAATTATAGATTGTAGGGTGTACCATCTAGCTCAGAAGTAAAATAAAAAGGGGGTCATGGTTTCAAATAAATGTTTTAAAGTCTTTGAAGAATGCCCATGTGTTTTCATATATCATATGTAAAATATTTCATAAATTGCTCTCACTTATGTTATATATAAATACATTATTTTGGATTGCTCTGCGTACCAGTACATCTGTATTGACCCCCTATATTTTAGGATCTGAGACACAGTCTCGGGGTCTCGCTAAGCAATAGATTGGATTGTCCGAAGTTTGCAGTTGGTGAGTCATCCTTATTTCGTAAGGACTTGTTGATTTGACATTGATATTTCATTTTTTTCTATGATCCGACTGGGGACCTTGTACCAGTATTCAAATAGTAGTGTTTTTGAGTTTTTATAGATTTCACAGACTAGTGTCAGGTGTTTTTGAATATTTTATGCACTCATTTTCATATTGTTCAGCTGAAGCAAAAGAATTACCTTGTTTCCGTCTTTCCGTATTTTCCTTACAGTATATGAATTATGTATATGATTACCAGTTAGAGAAGGTCTCTCAGGCCTTCAAAATTTGGGATTTCTATCGCGGCCAGGGCCTCAATTTGGGTCAATACAAACTTGGTATCAGAGCACGGTTCATGGTCCCAGGGTGTCTGTGAAATCGTGCCTAGTAAAATCTTTCTTCGAGGTGTGTTGTACACCATATTTATAATCAAGAGGCTACATGGAATTTATGAGTTGTTTCTAATTCTTTCATACTCTAGTTCGTGCTATAGCATCGTCCAAAAGAAAGTTATCCAAATTCCTTCTTTGTTCTAATTTCATGGACCATGCCTTATTATCGAGGTGATACTGTAACACCCCATACTTTCAGACTTGAACGTAAATTGTTATTTCTACTTGTACATATTCCAAAAACCATAAATCTGTTGTGAATATAGTGTTTTAATCAACTATGTGGTGTATAAATCTAGTTGAGCATGAATTGAGATCATAGAGGTCCCCTAACTCAAGGACAAGTTGAAAGCTTTTCCATCGATTGAGTTTTAGTAAGCGTCAAAACTTGGGTCAACTTCAATCAGTCATTACACTTTGTATATATTGAATTAGAGTACCTACTATATATAAAATGAAGGCCTTCGAATTATCTTTCCAACTATACCAATTTCGCAAAAATCCGACACCCGAGGAAGAAGTTATGTCTTTGCAAAGTGGAGTGTGTCGTGCAGCATAAGGTGTACAACGCACACCCTAACTTATGCAATAAGGTGTGCGACACACAACCTAATGTGTGCAATAAAGAGTGCTCCACACAACCTATATTATGAGATAAGGTGTGTGTCGCATACATTACTACTCAAGTGACTTAAACACTCCATTTTGGGGGCAAAATGGTCCTTTTCCCACCCTTATTTAGCCATAAACACGAAATTCAGTCCCCAAATACCCCAAAATACACCTTTATTAATCAAAATTGCTCAATAACTCTCCTTAGGGTTTCAAAATAAAAACCCAAGCAACTCAACATTCAACCGTGGGTTTTTGAAACTAATTGCATATTTGGAATCCCAAGAACGTAGGCTTCAAGAAACACCTATCATCTTATCATATAGAGGTACGTGGGGTTATCTCAAAAATATCATGGGCTTAAAAATTCATGTTTTAAAAATGGGGGTTTTGAAATTATGAATATAACCCCATTTTAAACATTTTATGATATTAATTTGGTCTTTAGGCCTATTTCCGAAGTGATTTGACATATTATATATGTATATGCATGTGTTTCGAAAAGGTGTTAATTTGAGAGCATGAATTATATGGAATCCCTCTCTTGATGTGAATTTGTTTTAAATGTTCATATGATGTAAATTGATTGAAAGCATCTTGAAAAGCATGACATGAAATATTTTGAGAATTGATATGATTTTGACTTGAAAATGAGAGGTCTATTTGTGTTGAAACATGTTGAATACAATGGTTGAATGAGAAGAATGATGTGATATTGATGGCTTGCAAGTCGGGTATGATGATACCCTACAGAATATGATATGTGATTGAATCAGATAAAATTTGAATACATTGATTTTACATGAGATAGGTGGATGCCCGAAGAAGGTGTTTGAGTGTAAGGGCTCATCGCTGGAAACCGTGTTTGCCGACATGGGAATTTGGTACCCTACTTTGTGATCTTGCGTACCTGACTTTATGCCATTCCCAAGTTGGGACAATGGTTAGGAGCCCTACTTTGTGATCCTTTGCACTACCATTGGGTTGAGACACCCCGCTGTGTGATCTTGTGTGTCTTCCCCTCACTTATACTCTAATCTCGGCGGTGATCGAGGTTTAATAGTTGGTGTAAATGTGACAGAGATAGATATTTATTTCAGTCATGTAGTAGAGATTTCGCATACGTTATAGAGATGTTGTGTTGAGATTGTGGGACATTATTCCCCGTTATTGATTTCATATGATTCTTGACCATGTTTTTGTAATATTGTTTATCTTCCACATTTTTTATCATATGAGTTATGTGCATGATTATCAGACAAATAGGGGTGTTTCGGGCCTTCATGGTTAGGAATACTTGTCACGGCCAGGGCCCCAGTTCGGGTCGTGACAAACTTGGCATCAAAGCACAGTTCATGGTCCTATCTGCAAAATTGCATCGGGTAGAGTCTTGTTTATGGGTGTGTAGCACACCACACTTATAAGCAGGAGGCTACTAGGCGTTTAGGAATGTCTCTCTTTCTTCATGTTCCAGTTCGTGCAATAGAGTCAAAATATTCTTCTTTCATACTGTCATTCGTGTTATGGTGTCGCCTATATGAAGGTAAAGTCATCCCAAATTCTTTCCTTACTCTGATATTCTCAGACATGTCCCATTATTGGGGTGATTCAAGTGCAAAAATTTAAGAATCTACATGATGTAGTCCTTTCCGATTGAGCCATATAAGATTTTAAAAATTATGCAAAGACTCGAGAGGAGTCTGTTAGTGCTTCAATATGTTTTGATTCTGATGTAAACATTGATCCTGATGGAATCGTGCTTTCTAGCTTAAGGTATTAAGTGCATCTAGTACCTCTCAAAAATCTTGATACAGATGTGGATGATGTATAGCAGAATGTTGGAACTGTATTTCCACCCGAATAGTAGCATAAGTTAAAGTGTTGTTGTCATGACCTATCGGTAATGAAATTAGACCAATAAGTTAGTGATGTGAAGTCACAAAGTTAGAAGTCAGAGTGAGGGTGATTTTTTATGTAAATGAATATTTCAGTTGAATAACCGATATTTGAGGATGATATACCCCTTTATAGTGATAAACTAATGTGGTAGCTAGTAGCACGTGTGGATGGTATGGTAGTCCATGGGGGAAGTATTTTACTCAGATTTTTATTTATACAGAGTAAGATGTGTATTCTTAGACCATTAAATATTATGTGTCAATTTCCTATCTCTTGTAATATGTAATCTTGTTATCACGGTGTTTTTGAAAAAAAAATAAAAAAAAAATTTAAGGTCTAGTGAAGCCGTGTGGGGCTCTTTCGATTCAATAGCATAGTTTCCTTGTTATTCATCTCATTTTTTGGTTCAAAAATACAAAATCAGAGTCTAGTGAAGCCGTGTGCGGCCTATTTTGATTCACTAGCAACTTGCTGTCCAACTTGTTGTTCTTTTGTTGGTTTAATATATGTATGGCTGAATCTGTTTGCATGAGATTGAGTTGGTAAAGAGGTGATTCGTCCTTCTGAGTTAGTTTAGTATAAGGTAGAGAAGGAGTTATTAGTCAGGGTGATTTGTTGGTTTCTTGAATGTGAAAAATGGCTATATTAGCGAGTAAGTTATGATTATAGACTCATGGTTGTTTGAGGAATTTGAAGGCAGTCTAAATGTATGCTTGAGTAAGTAAGTATGAGGTGAGAAATTTGCATAAGTAGATAAGATCGTATGGGGTTATAATATCAGATTAAGGTTGATCATATCTATTATGTGACCTTACCCCTTGACTTTTTTCGTTGGTAGTTGTAAACTAGTACTACTTATGAGAAGGTATGTAGCAAATTATGAGGTATTTGGATAGAATGTTCCAATTTGATGGATTAGTATATTATGTTGAACTCGTTATTGGTGGTAGACGATTGACGCTAAACTATAGGCTTGAATTCAAGTGTAGAATGTGGTGGTAAAAATAGTGGCATGAGATTAATGATGTATGTTTTGAATTTAGTAGGTTTGATGTGTTGAAATAGTTCGTGCTAATGAGTTATGATAAGGAAGACCGTAAGGTCAAGATGGATTATTGTGGTTATGAAGTTCTAGTGTACTAGTGTTTCTTGATGTTTATTTCATGGTTTCCAAATGAGAATCACGCGTAAGGTTGGGTTGAAAATTCATGTTTAGCACTAGACCTTAAGTTTTGAACAGTTGAAGTCCATGAAGGTGGATGTGATGATTTCTTGGTTAATGATGCTAGTTATATGGTAATGGAAGTGGTCTAATAGGCTTGAACAGAGTATGAAATGGCTTAAGATTAAGTTGATTCGTAATGAAGTATAATGTTGTAGGTATGGTGTGTAAGTATTCCTAAGGCGATATGGAGTTGTGGCATTTCTCTAAGACTATCACATATTGCGTGTGACTAGTGGTACCGTTGAGTTGCTAGTTGGATTTAGACTAGTTAGATGGTATATGGTGTTCTAGATAGCCAAGTTAAGGAGCCTTGATTGATAGTGTGAGCCTATTGATGTGATCTCGATTCTCATGGTAGAGAGATATAAGTTTGGAGTAGCAATATTGGTATGCTAGGATGGAAGTGGTATGGTTCATCAAAGGCTTGGTGATATCCATGTTAAGTGTTAGAATCTAAGTTTTAGTTTTGAAAGTTGAACCGATAGAAATAAGTGTGCAAGCATTATACTATGACTATTCGGGCTATCGAAATATAAAGTGTATCTCAGAAGGTAGTATTAGCAGTGGGCTTTCCACTTTCATGTGTGGGATTTCAGGTTAAGTTCTATTAATTTTGTGTATTGTCATATTTCAGACCCCAGAGTGCAGTGAGTGCAGTTAAGTTTAAAGTGTAGTAAGGGATCTCCCAAACTTAAGATGATGGCTTAAAGCCAAGGGGGAGATGATAGAACGAATAACCAAGTCAGGCTCTTAGATTCTAGTAGTGATGTAATGACAACATAGAACGTCAGAAAGTGAGAGTGAGACTCAACCCATTCCTATCTCAGTATTTTTCAGTGATCCCAATACATACTCATACCTTACATGTCAGTTCGATAATCGTAGTTCATGATCATGCTTGTGATAGCGAATTATGTACTCTTCCAGTTCTCAAATGAAGAGTTCCAGTTCATTCAGTAGTTGGCATTACATTCCATATATTACAAACACCAAATTTAGGTCATGCAGCTCATGAAATATATGTTTGCACCCTATAGTATGCTCAGTCTCCATAACTCATGTTTTACGCCAAATGATTGGTGAGATTCATCTTATAGCCATGAACACCCTAAATTTAGAGTGCTTTGATAAATCCCGAATGTTGATTTTCTATTCCTCATGCCTTAGTTAAGTGTTAAGTTTCATATAATACCCTTCTATGTTTCAAAATCTTATGTTTTAGCCTTTTGTGACTCCTTCTTATGTGAGGATGGTTGTGAGGAGTAAATTTTTTCCTGTTGATAAAAAGCATAGTATGCTTGTTTTAGATAAGGCCTTAAGTGTAAAGTAAGTTTGGGGCCAAATCTTTGATATATGTGATGGCTAGTGAGAATTTGTGTGTGTATGTTCTTGGGGTAGCGCGTGGGAGTTATATTGATAGTGGTTTAGAGAATATGTGAAGTATGTCCTTATGGGTGTTTGCCTTGGAGGTCATATGTGGTTATAAAGATAGGCTTGAATGACATATTGGGATTTAAGTGGAGGGACACAATATACTCTAGTAAATCCATAGTAAGAGTTCAGAGCTAGTCATTGAAGTGGTAAGGCACGTTATGCTTAGGGTGTGATCTCTAAAGAGGATACAGAAGACTGAATCATATGGTTTAGACTAGTATCGTGGTGTGGCAGGTTGTATTTTGTGATTTAAAATTAGGCTTGATCACCGTGAAAGGATTTAAGCTACTTTAGACGCTAGTAGAAAGATTTATAAGGATTATAACTTGAATCAATGAGTATGGTAATTAAGGAGAATAGTAAGTTAAGGGATACTCGAGAAGTGTGCTAAGCTTGAAAGTAAGAAGTCGCATTGACTAAGGCCTGGTAATTCTATCCTGATTTATGAGTTATATGTCTATATTCCAGACTGCAGAATAGTGTAAATGTTGTGATTTCCTCAGTTGGATGTCTCGTGTAATCCATACCTAAGATTTGTGGCTCCCTATTACTGCTAGAACTTCTTTAGAGAGAGTATTGAAGAGATACTCCAGATTGAGTATAAGTTTCCAGTATAGTTCAGTCTATGTGGCCAGCAAATCAGTTTAGCAGTCAGATTCGCATGACTTGTTTTCTCGTCTCTTTATTTAATCATGCTACCCAAAATCTCATATATGTTACTATTCCAAGGTAGAGTATACTAGTATTTGCGAGTATAGCTCAATTCATGCGTCATGTACTAGATTCAGATTCCAGATGTTCAGATATGATTAAATTTGTCGGTGCCTAGTGCATCGCCTCAGTTTTCTGGGCATCTTAGTGAATTGAGCATTCATAGAGGGACATAGGGTCCCAAGGGGGAGATACCCCATTCAGTTGCATGCATAGATTCTTATTACAAGATCCGCACCAATTATCATTGAGTATTCAGTCATACGTTCATATGTCAGTTCAGTCAGATATACACGCATTAGAAATGCATGTCCAATAGAAAAAGTTCAGCTTATCAGTGTATTCAGTTCTGCATTCATGAGAACAACTCGGTAACAAATCCATGCATCAGGTATGCATGTTCATTATGAGAACTTAGCTTATGAGTAGCTTCAGTCGTGTATTCCATGCATCAGATATGCATGTCCGATATAAGAATTCAGAATATCAGTAGTTCCAGCCATATGGTCATGTTTTAGATCAGTGTATTCTTTATTAGAGGACATGTCGTGTCAGTGTTATTCCATACCTTTAAGGCTTCAATAAGTTCCTACCCATCATTCGAGGATGAATGATCCCAAAGGGGAGATACTGTAACACCCCATACTTTCAGACTTGAACGTAAATTGTTATTTCTACTTGTACACATTCCAAAAACCATAAATCTATTGTGAATATAGTGTTTTAATCAACTATGTGGTGTATAAATCTAGTTGAGCATGAATTGAGATAATAGAGGTCCCCTAACTCAAGGACGAGTTGAAAGATTTTCCATTGATTGAGTTTTAGTAAGCGTCAAAACTTGGGTCAAATTCAATCGTTCATTACTCTTTGTAAATATTGAATTAGAGTGTCTACTATATATTAAATGAAAAGCCTTCGAATTATCTTTCCAACTATACCAAATTCGCAAAAATCCGACACCCGAGGAAGAAGTTATGGCTTTGTAAAGTGGAGTGTGTCGTGCAGCATAAAGTGTGCGACGCACACCCTAACTTATGCCATAAGGTGTGCGACAAACAACCTAATGTGTGCGATAAAGAGTGTGCCGCACAACCAATATTATGCGATAAGGTGTACGCTGCATACATTACTACTCAAGTGACTTAAACACTCCATTTTTGGGGCAAAATGGTCCTTTTCCCACCCTTATTTAGCCATAAACATGAAATTCAGTCCCCAAATACCCCAAAATACTCCTTCATTCATCAATATTGCTCAAGAACTCTCCTTAGGGTTTCAAAATAAAAAACCAAGCAACTCAAGATTCAACCATGAGTTTTTGAAACTAATTGCATATTTGGAATCTCCAGAACATAGGCTTTAAGAAACACCTATCATCTTCGCATATAGAGGTACGTGAGGTTATCTCAAAAATCTCATGGGCTTAAAAATTCTTGTTTTAAAAATGGGGGTTTCGAAATTATGAATATAATCTCGTTTTAAATATTTTATGATATTGATTTGGTCTTTAGGCCTATTTTCGAAGTGATTTGACATATTATATATGTATATGCATGTGTTTCAAAAAGGAGTTAATTTGAGAGCATGAATTATATGGAATCTCTCTCTTGATGTGAATTTTTTTTAAATATTCATATGATGTAAATTGATTGAAAGCATCTTGAAAAGCATGACATGAAATGTTTTGAGAATTGATATGATTTTGACTTGAAAATGAGAGGGCTATTTGTGTTGAAACATGTTGAATACAATGGCTGAATGAGAAGAATGATGTGATATTGATGGCTTGCCAGTCGGGTATGATAATACCCTACAGAATATGATATGTGATTGAATCAGATGAAATTTGAATACATTGATTTTACATGAGATAGGTGGATTCTCGAAGAAGGCGTTTGAGTGTAAGGGCTCATCACTGGAAACCGTGTTTTCCGACATGGGAATTTGGTACCCTGCTTTGGGATCTTGCGTACCTGACTTTATGTCATTCCCAAGTTGGGACTATGGTTAGGAGCCCTGCTTTGTGATCTTTTGCACTACCATTGGGTCGAGATACCCTTCTGTGTGATCTTGTGTCTCTTCCCCTCACTTATACTCTAATCTCGGTGGCAACCGAGGTTTGAAAATTGGTGTAAATGTGACATGTAGGGTATTCACCTAGCTCAGCTGCATTACATTATTGTTGAAAACAATTACATTACGCCCATGTGTTTTCAAATGATTTGATATGAAACTGCTTTATAATGGCTCTCAACTATATTTTGTAAAAATATTATGTTTTGTTTTGATATCTCTGCGTACTAGTACTTTTGTATTGGCCCCCTTCCCTCCCATGTTCGGAGACACAGTCTAGGGGTCTAGAAAATCAGTAGATTCCTCAGACAGATTTGCAGAGTCACTTGGTGAGCCTTCTATATTTCGGAAGGCCTGATATCTGGCAGTTTCACTTATCATTTATTAGTTTTGGGTATACTGGGGGCCTTGTCCTAGTTTTCAGATAGATATTTATTTCAATCATGTAGTAGAGATTTCCCAGATGTTATAGAGATGTTGTGCTGAGATTGTGGGACATTATTCCCCGTTATTGATTTCATGTGATTCTTGACCATGTTTCCGTAATATTGTTTATCTTCAGCATTTCTTTTATCATATGAGTTATCTGCATGATTTTTAGACAAATAGGGGTGTTTCGGGCCTTCATGGTTCGGAATGCTCGTCACTGCCAAGGCCCCAGTTTGGGTCGTGACAGCTACAAGCCTAAGGGTCTAGCTCTCCTAGGAAAGTAATTCTCTCTGATTGAGTTATCCATAAATGTTATGAGATAGAACAAGGAATTAAGAGGATTCCATTAGTTCTTCAAGGTGTATTGATTCGAGTATATACCTTTATCCTTATAAAATCGTGCTTTTCAGCCTAAGGTATAAAGTGTATGAAGTCCCCTTTCAAAATTCTTGTTGTAGATGTCATGCATAAGGGTAATGGTGTGTAGCAGAATATTGGAAGTGTATTTCCACTCGAGTAGTAGTATATGTTAAAGTGTCATGACCTATTAGTAGTGAGATTGGACAAGAAGTTAGTGATATGAAGTCATAAGGTTATAAGTCAGAGTGAGGGTGACTTTTGTGTAAATAAATAGTTTTAGTTGTATAACCGTTGTTTGATGGATGGTTTCCTATTTTATAGTGATAGACTAATATGGTAGCAATATTTGTAGATTGTATGGTAGTCTGTGAAGGAAGTGATAGGATATGATTATTATTTATTCAAAATAGGGAAGGATTTCAGAATGGATAGTTATGGTGGTTGTAAAAATTATTTATAGGTTGTGAATGGAAAGGGGTAGATTAGTTAATAAGTTATGGGTAGAAATTCATTGTTGTACATGGAATGTTGAAGGTAGTGGTGATGTATGCATGGGTAAGTAAATATGATGTGAGGGAGTGGAATATGTTGATAAGATCATAATGGGTTATAATATAAGATTATGATCGACTATCCCTATTATGACTTTACCCCCCTTTGATTGCCTTTACTTTAGTAGTTGTAAACGAGTACTCTTTGTGAGAAGATATGTAATAGATTTTGAGGTGTAGTAGTAATATCGTGGAGGGGGCGCGATTGTAGGTAGTAGTTAAATGAAATAAAGTATTTTGAGTTGATTTACCAATTTGATGGACTCGTATAGTATGTGGCATGCTTCGTTAGTGGTACATGATTGACATTAGACTGTAACCTTGAACGTTAGATGTGAAGTGTGGTGATAATAATAGTAGCTTAAGACTAATGATGTGTATTTTGTGGGAATGAACTTGTAGGCTTGATTTGAGGTGTGCAATATCCTAGGTTGGAAACTTGTGAGATAATGAGTGGTCAATTGTGATGTATATGTATACATGACAACAATAGTAAAACGATGAATTGTAGTTGAATCATTAAGTGGATAAGAACGCGAGTGTATAGGAATAAGTTGAACCCTGAGGTAGCATGTTGTTAGATAAGGCAGCATATGTACGAGTGTCACACATACCTAGATTTCGTTCTTGAATCTTGTATTATTGAGAAGCCTGGGAAGTTTTTGTATGGTGTTCTTTAGATTTGAACTGAGGATATATAGGTAGGCAATGCGCGTCTTTGGTATAGTTTTACAAATTTTGTTAAGTTGTAAGTTGTGTGATTAGAGGTGTAATACTAGTATTCTAAGGAATTAAAGGTGGAGTGTTAAGTGTTTAGAAGAGTTGGTGTCTATGTCCATGATAATGTTAGTCATAAGTTGATGACTTTGGGAGTTAGAAGAATTTACGATGAGTGTCCCTGGAGGGGAATGTCCTAGAAAGAATTTAGTGTCCTTATAAAAAAATTATGAAGGGGAGTTTGTGTTCATGTGTATATTGATAACCCCCATTGTGATAAGGAGTGTGGATGCATACTCTCATGAGAGTGGGAGTTGTAGAGTGATGGCAATAGAGGCTAGCGAAAGTTAAGAGTAGAATTTTCGGAAAGTGAGGCCTTCAGAGTATAGTTCATCGGGGAAAGTTTAAAGTTTAAGTGTATGGTGATTTCTCTTTTGTGTTGAGAGTTGTGACTATAGATTTTGATGTGAGGTTATGTCCGCAAGTCTAGGAGTGTGACATTGATCTAAGGGGGAGATGATGGATTAAAGTAGTTCCCAAATTTGGGGAGATGATGGATTAAAGTAGTTCCCAAATTTGGGGAGATGATGGATTAAAGTAGTTCCCAAATTTTCTTGTAGTGTCAAGTTTCAAGTAAGAATCATGATATATATATTCCTATTAAATCAAGCTCCTCCTACTTCAATTTGAATGGACATCTACCAATGTCTTATGTATTCATGTCTTGTCTATGCCTAAGGTTTGAGATCTCTATGTAACTTATGTCATTTCCTGACCTCCAAACAAGAAGAACTAATGTCCTTCAGTGATCCAATATTCCAAGTATCCAAGCCATATGTTATGTTGCTCATGATCCAAATCTATGACTCACAGCATGCTTGGTCCTAAGAAAATATGTTCCTATATGTCACAGAATCATTTTATGCCAGGATTAACCAAGGTGATAAAGTTTATGCTAACTTATGGAAAAAAATTCAGTTCTTTAAATAAGGAGAAATCACTTCAAGTGGAAATCCTTGTCTTAATTGTTAACTACATAAATTCTAGCTTTATGCTATATAGCTCAGAATATGTGCACCCATGTTTCTCACTGTGGTCCGTCCAAGAAAATCATGTAGTGTTGTGTTTAGGCCAAATGACTCTTTACGTATGATCCAAACACTTGATATATGAAGCACTTCGTGTCTATTCTATCATATTTTCACCCCATGTCCCTCCTTGAGTAGTGCAATAAGTATAAGTTATGGTTTGATATGTGTTACTTCCATTCATGATGCTTATGCTCGGGTCCCTCAATGACCTTCCATATGTTAGTGTAATGGTTGTTGTAAACGCATAGTAGTGTGTTAGGTGGGGGAGTAGATGTTCTTGAAGGTGAAAAAAAACTGATGTGATTCTGGAGCTAAGGTTATAGGTGAAAGGAAAAAGAAGGAGATGAACTTTTGTCATGTGAAATATCTAAGAAGGAGAAATATGGCAAAAATATTTGTGAGAGTGATTGAAATTGTTGGTCTTAGTGGGGAGATCCACGTAGTGGTGTAGTAATGATTAGGCTTGAATGTTATGATTGTTGAAAATAAAAACCAATGTGTTGTATGGTTAGTACTCCTTAATTTAGAACTTGAGTGTGTTTGACAATAGTGATAAGGTGAAGTAAATCTTCTTAAAGGGATGTAGAATATAGAGTCCCATAGCTTAAACTAGCGCCTTTTTTCTCTGAGTTAGGCTTCAACATAGAAGTATTATATAGTGGGACTCAAACTCGTGTGGTTAGATATGTATTGGGAGAATTGTAAGTTGGAAATGATTAGGCATGCAATTTATTGTTTTGTGGCGTACACAAGTAGTGTCTCTAAGTTTAAGTCTTTTCATTGTATATTGTAAAGTGGAGAATGTTTCTATTCTTATGTCCTGCGAGAATATCATCTCATGTCTTGTGCCAATCTAAATTAGGCTGAGGATTCTTAGGAAAATTCATGTCTTACAATTTTTGATCATGTGCCATAAAACACATGCCAAGAGCATGTCGACGTTAAGTTTCGTTATCTCATGTTTTGTGCTTATACGTTTCCCTAGGGGTTATCATGAAGCTCGTTGGCTGCCTTCGCATATTTGGTTGAGTAAAAATATTCAATACGATGTTACATTATTTATTCTACACTTTTAGAGCTTCAAAAAGTCCCTACCCATAATTCGGGGACGAATGATCCCAAGGAAGAGATAATGTAACACCCCGCACTTTTGGGGTAAAGTTTGAACCATCCTTTCTACGTGTATAGATCCAAACACAATGATTCTTTGATAATATATGTGTGATGATCAATCCTATAGTGTGTGAATACCTTTTAATATGAATTGATGTCACAAAAATCGCCAAACTCAAAGACGAGTTGAAAACTCTTCTATCGATTAAGTTTTGATGAACGTCTAAACTTGAGTCAACTTTCATCGACCATAAACATTTGTGTATAATGAGTTAGAGGTCCTATTATATATCAAACGAAAGGACTTTGAGTCTTCTTTCCAATGCCATCGATTTTCCTTAATTCGATAGCGGAGTAAAAAGTTTTGCCCATTTTCTAGAGAGGTGTCGGTCCTCCAAATTTTGATGGCCAGACTGACAGACCGTCAAGCCAGTGATATCCCGTCAAGTTAGGCCATCAAATTGAAAAAACAAGATCGTTTTTTGGTCATAAATTGATGGTTGGAGTGATGGATTTTGTCCAGACTGACGGTCCGTCAACCAAATCGCCAGTTGAGGCCGAGTTGCTCAAACGCGCCATTTTTAAATGGGTATTTTGGTACTTTCCCATCTCAAACTCCTTCTACACGAATATAAATCGTACCGTAAGAGTTATAATACATATTCCATTAGTTTTCAATATCTCAAATCCTCTACTCTCAAGAACAAGAGAAATTAGGGTTTCCATCAAAGATGAAGAATCAATCCTTAAGTTCAAGATTTCCAATAAACGAATCAAGATTTAGATTTCTATCCTTCAGCCTAAGTAATCAAAGGTACGTGAGGTTTTCCTAAACTACATGGGCATGGTGAAAATATTTTTTTATAATGTTTGAATATTGGGAAATCATGTATTTACAAAAGGGTTTTGAATGTACATTGACAATTATGCATTGTGAACTCTATTGATGATAATGTTTTGGTCTTGAGGCCTTCCCTTAAATTTGATTTTTTGTTCATATATATGTGTGTATGTATTTAAAGTTTGAAAGTTTATTAAGAGCATGAATATTTTCACTCCCTCTCGTGTTATGATACTTCTTGATATTCACATGGTGTGAATTGATAAAACTTCACATTTAGAAGCCTGGTATAAATGTTCTTGGCTATTGTTAAATGATTTGAGAATGGTTGTGAATTGAAGAGAGGGTGTTTTTACTTGTTGATAAATGTTAAAGATGTATACTGAAAGAATTGCATGATTTACTACAAAGTGTAATACCCCTCAAAATTCTAAGCTTAACTCTGTCCGTTAAATCTTGAAAAGAGGTCCCAAATTTAGAATCTCCTAGCTAAGTATTCAAACTTAGTGCTATTTTAGCCTTTGAAAGTTTGTGTTCTTATATCATGACCTTTAAGTCCATAAACTTTTGATATTTAAGTTAATCCATGATCAGAAAGGTCAATAGGGGTTCCTAGACGAGTTTTAGATTTTTCGGACCTCGTTTAGACCACGTTTGGAATCCCAAAATAGTGGACCAATATGATCTTGGAGCATTGTGTTGCCTATCGCATTGGTAAATATTGTTCCAGGACTTCCATTCAAAAGTACTAAGGCTTGGCGCGATTATGGCGCGATGCGTCGGGTATCGCGTCGATGGCATCGACGCGCTGCGTCGACCAGTGCGGTCGGCACCTAGATTCAGTCATTAAAACAATCGCGACCCCAGGGTTATTTTAGTTTTTTACCCACCCTTATATATTTCTAAAACAAGAGATTCAGCCCTTAATTCACCAAAATACATTGTTTTCTCTCAAAATCCCTCAAGAACAAGCTTAGGATTTTCAATTGAGGATCCAAATTCAAGGGAATTCCACTGTTAATCTTCAAGAAGCTTCTAGTTAAGGGATGTTAGATGTTGATTCTTGGGTCCCTTCCACCCAAGAAGTTCAAGAATCCTTTTCCAAATTCAAAGATTTGATATTTTTGAGTTTTCATGATTTATGTGAATTGAAAATTGAAGTTCATGTGTTGTTGAGTTACTATTTCATGTTCTAGGATACAAATGCTAAGGTTTGATCCTAATATGTGATGACTTATGTGACTTTCATGATAAACCCTTCAAGATGCAAGATTGATTGATGTATCCATGATAATTAGGTGTAGAAATTGTTGTATAATCAAAGCATGCTCCCCGTATGTTTGATAAAATGCTTATGTGAAAGAAATAGAGATATTATAGCATGTTAACAAGAAATCCTGAATTGTATATAAGTTAATGCATGCCAAGTGTTTGTTGAAAAGCCTTTTTGAATGAATTATGAGATGTTGTATGCATCCCTATACATGTGCAAGATTAAGACTTCCAAGTGCTTGAAGAGATGCTTCGTTGATTGTATTGTGAACGCTAGTCCATTGTCTTATTATTCAAGAATTGGCATGTCTTGTATTATGTATTCTATCAAGTCTTGGGGCTATTTAATACCCAACAATTTAGCTATGTGCCTAGAGCCAGTATCAATTATAGTACTCTCGGTCATGTCACGATCGGTAGAACTCAGTCAGTTACATGACTTAGGAAAATTCAATAAGCTCAGTATCGTTCCAAGTCCAATTCAATATTCAGTTTAGACCTCAGTAATATAAAAATATTCAGTGCAGAACCCAATAGCCTTTAGTCAGTTAACAGAATTCAGCATTATTCCATCAGTCAACGGAACTCAGCAAACTCAGTCTAGTTCAGTTAATCAGTATGATCAGAAACCAATTCAGTTCAGTCCAGTCTAAGAATCAATTCAGAGTCTATTCAGTTGGGAGTAGGATTCTGCACCGAACAAGGGCAGGGATAATGGCTTCCCCGTTAGTTCGGTAGAGTCGTTAGTAGCAGTCTTTATACTCAAGAACTGCGTAGGTAGTGCAGGATGAGGATTTACCCATCAGACTAAGGCTAGGATACCTACTAGGAGTCACCCATTAGATTAGGCTTGACTTCTTGTTTAGGGTCACCTGTTAGACAGGTTTGACCATAGAAGTGTCTTTACCCGTGGCACGGTACTAACACCCTTACAGATGGGGTTACAAGTTAGACACCACTATTTTAGATTCGGGGCATGTCGATTAGATGACTACCTCCCACAGTCTTTGTTTCAGTCTCAGTATTCAGAATAGAACTCAGATCAATATTACGGAAATCAATACTGTTAGATACAGTCACTTAAGCTTGTAAAGAACTTAGAAAGTGACATAGATGCAGAGATCACCCACTAGATAGTCTTGATCTCATATTTCAGTTAATCATTCTCATTATCAGTAGATTCAAAGGTCACCTACTAGCTAGGCCTGATCTCAGCTTCAGTCAATCAGTATCAGTATTAGTAGATCTAGAGATTACCCGCTAGGTAGGCTGGATCTCAGGTATCAGTATTAGTATACTCAGTTATCAGAAGTCCAGTTATTAGAATTCAGTATTCAGTGTTACTATGATTTCAGTTATAGTTTATGCACTCATGCATGTATCCTCATTCAGTAGTGTCATGTTATCCAGTTAGTATTGTTCATGCATGTAAACCCTTGTATTCAACCTTACCTCATCTTGCGTACCAGTACATTCTCATGTACTGATGCATACTTTTATCTTATGATATGGTGTCTTATACCATAGGTTCAGAAGCACGAGATCCAGATCACTCTTAGCAAGTCAGATTCAGCCAGCAACAGTATACTTAGCAGTGAGTCCTCATCATTCGAGGATGTTCCTTATTTAATTATTGCATTAGGTTTAGCATTTTAGTAGATAGAGTTAGTGGGGGGATTGTCCCATCACCTCCACAATTCATACAGTTTAGAGGTTTTTCAGACTAAATGTTTAGACAAACTAGAGTATTTTTAAACAGTTATTTTAATTTTGGTATTGTTAAACATTGTTCGGTTTTATTTCAGATATTCAAACCTTATGGTAAGTTTTCTCCAGATTTCTGTATTTATTTCAGTATGTTATTCAGTGCTCAGTTATAGATATCAGTCAAGGGTTAACTTATAATCCTTCAGGATTATGAGAATAGTGTAGCGTTCGGGGTACCAGACTCAGGACGTTACAAACTTGGTATCTGATCCTAAGGTTCAACAGTATCCTAGGAAGTCTAAAAAGCCGCAGCTAGTAGAGTCTTGTGCATGGGTGTGTTGCGCGCCACATTTATGTACAGGAGGCTATAAGTTGTTTTAGGAACAATTTCCCTTCTTTCAGTATTTATGTCATGCGAGTTTGCATGAGCTCAAGTTAAATCTCAGTCTAATCCATTTCTTCCTTCCGTTAGCAGAATATGCCTCCTCGCAGAGCTAATGCCCATAGGAATAATAACCAGCCACCTCAGCCCGCAGATCCTTTGAATGAGAATGTGTCATATGTAGAGTTTTGGGTAGCTTTTCAGGCGCTATCCCAAGCTGTGAAAACTAATATTCAAGGTAACCGTTAGGCTGCAGCCCCACCTCAGTAAGATGGGGATTTAGCCACAGCCAGAATCAGAGATTTTATGAGAATGAACTCTCCAGAATTCTTTACGTCATAGGTAGGTGAGGACCCACAGCTTTATCTTGATGAGGTAAAGAAGATCACCCAAGTTATGCATGTTTCTGGAGAAGGAAGTATAGAGTTGGCATCCTATAGGTCGAAGGATGTTGCTCATTATTGGGTAGTGATGCGGAAGAATAGTAGAGGGGAGAATGTTGCTCCCATAACTTGGAAGGTATTTCAGGATGTGTTCTTAGATAAGTTTTTTCCACTTGAGATGAGATAAGCTAAGGTGGAAGAGTTCATAAACCTGAGGCAGGGCTCTATGTCTGTAAAGGAGTATTGCCTCAAGTTCAATCAGTTGTCTAAGTATGTCCCTGAGCAGATGGCTAACCCTAGGTCAAGAATGAGTAAGTTTGTGACTGGTCTGTCTAGGTTGGTGGTTAAGGAGTGTAGGGTTTCTATTCTCAATAAAGACATGCATCTTTGTAGATTGATGATACACACTCAACAGATTGAGGAAGAAAAAGCTAAGGAAAGAGACAGGGTAAGTAAAAAAGCCAGACCAGGTAGTTTTAGTTTTTCTCAGCCAGGGTCACATGGTGGTAACCGTTCTCAGCATAGTCAAAAGCTTTTAGTCTCAGCTTTATCTTCAGCTATTGCACCAGTACCAAAGCTCCAAAATGACAGTCATGATAGAGCGTCGGGCTCCAAAACCCAGGAAAGTGTGAGAAATGATCGTACCTCTCTGCTTTGTGAAGAATGTGGTAAGAATCACCTAGGTATATGTAGAGAAGGAAGTGAGGTATGTTTTGTATGTGGAAATCCAGGCCACAGGTTGTGGGAGTGTAGAGTAATGGCTCAGAGGGGTAGAGATTTGCATCAGCAGGGCACTACTTCCAGTACCACTAGTGGTCAGTGTCAGAATAGATTTTATGCACTCCAGACTTGCCATGATCAAGAAGTTTCCCTAACATAGATTCAGGTACGTTATAAGTCCTTCATCTTCATGATATACATTGTTACATCCTTTTCTCCCATTTGAGCTTAAGTTTTTAGCATGAGTTAGTTAGTAAATCCAGCAATTAAGTTTAGCAGTTAGGCAGTCAAATTCGTATAATTTGTTTTCACATCTTTCCATCTAATCATACTATCCAAAAACCCAGAAATGTAACTATTCCAAGATAGAATATCCTAGTAGTTGCGAGTTTAGCTCAGTTCATGAACAATGCATTAGTTTCAGATCCCAGATGTCCAGTCAAGACTTAGTTTATTGGTGCCTTGTGCATCACCTCAATTTTTCCCAGTATCTCAGTAAAGTAGGTGTTCGTAGAGGGACATAGTGTTCCAAGGGGGAGATACCCTATATTTCCCCAATGCTTTCATGTCCTTAAACCTATTCAGTTGCATGTTCAGATATTCCTTACAAAGTTAGTACTAGTTATCATTGTATATTCAGTCATGCATTCATGAGTCAATTCAGTCATGTATTCCATGCATTAGATACGAATGCTCAGTATAATAACTCAGTCAAGAATTCATGCATCAGTTATGTATGTTCAGTATGAAATTTTAGTATATCAGTAGTTCCAGTCATATAGACATGTTTAAGATGTTCATGTCAAGTAAGTAAGTTCAGTCTATCAGAAATCTCAGCTTAATCAGTCCCATTCGAGGACTAATGTTCCCAAGGGGGAGATATTGTAAGATCTCACAAAATTCTAAGCTTAACTCAGTCTGTTAAAGCTTGAAAAATGGTCCCAAATTTAGAATCTCCTAGCTAAGTATTCAAACTTAGTGCTATTTTAGCCTTTGAAAGTTTTTGTTCTAATTTCATGACCTTTACGTCCATAAACTTTTAATATTCAACTTAATCCATGATCAGAAAGGTCAATAGGGGTTCCCAAACGAGTTTCAGATTTTTCGGACCTCGTTTAGACCATGTTTGGAATTCCAAAATAGTGGACCAACGTGATCTTGGCGCGCCGCGTCTCCTATCACATTACTAAATATTATTCCAGGACTGGCAGTCAAAAGTACTGAGGCTTGGCATGACGCATCGGGTATCGCGTCAATGCCATCGACGTGTTGCGTCGACCAGTGCGTCGGCATCCAATTTCAGTTATTAAAATAGTTATGACCCCAGGGTTATTTCATTCTTTTTTCCACCCTTATATAAGCCTATAACACGAGATTCATCCCTTAATTCCCCAAAATACATTGTTTTCTCTCAAAATCCCGCAAGAACAAGCTTAGGGTTTTCAATTGAGGATCCAAATTCAAGGGAATTCCACCATTAATCTTCAAGAAGCTTCTAGTTAAAGTATGTTAGATATTGATTCTTGGGTTCCTTCCACCCAAGAAGTTCAAGAATCCTTTTCTAAATTCAAAGATTTGATATTTAAGAGTTTTCATTATTTATGAGAATTGAAAATTAAAGTTCATGTGTTGTTGAGTTATTAATTCATGTTCTAGGCTACAAGTGCTAAGGTTTGATCCTAATATGTGATGACTTATATGACCTTCATTATAAACCCTTCAAAATGCAAGATTGATTGATGTATCCATGATAATTAGGTGTAGAAATTATTGTATAACCAAAGCATGCTCCCCATATGTTTGATAAAATACATATGTGAAAGAAATAGAGACATTATAGCATGTTGACAAGAAATCCCTAATTATGTATAAGTTAATGCATGTCAAGTGTTTATTGAAAGGCTTTAGTAAATGAATTATGTGATGTCTTATTCATCCCTATACATGTGCAAGATTAAGACTTCCATGTGCTTGAAAAGATGCTTCGTTGATTGTATTGTGAATGATAGTACATTGTCTTATTATTCAAGAGTTGCTATGTCTTGTATTATGTATGATATCGAGTCCTGGGGGTATTTAATACCCAAAAATTTAGTTGTGTTCCTAGAGCCAGTGTCAGTTATAGTACTCTCAGTCATGTCACGATCAGTAGAACTCAGTCAGTTACATGACTTAGGAAAATTCAATAAGCTCAGTATCATTCCAAGTCCAGTTCAGTATTCAGTTTAGACCTCAATAATAGTCAAATATTCAGTTCATAACGTAATAGCATTCAGTCAGTTAACAGAATTCAGCAGTATTCCATCAGTCAATGGAACTCAGTGAATTCAGTCTAGTTCAGTTAATCAGTATGATCAAAAAACAATTTAGTTCAGTCCAGTACAGTCTAAGAATCAGTTTAGAGTCTATTCAGTTGGGAGTAGGATTCAGCACCGAGCGAGGGCAGGGATGACGGCTTCCTCCTTAGTTAGGCAGAGTCGTTAGTAGTAGTATATTTACTCCATAACTACGTAGACAACACAAGATGAGGAGTTACCCATTAGACTAAGGCTTGGCTACCTCCTAGGAGTCACCCATTAGATTAGGATTGACTTCCTATTTAGGGTCGTCCATTAGAAAGTCTTGACCATAGAAGTGTCGTCACCCGTGGCACGGTACTAACACTTTTCTAGCTGGGGTTACAGGTTGGACCCCACTAGTCCAAATTCAGGGCATATCGGTTAGATGACTACCTCCCACAGTCTTAGTTTAAGTCTTAGAATTTAGAATAAACTCAGATCAGTATTACAAAAATCAAGACTGTTAGATACAGTCACTCAAGATTATAAAGAACTTAGAAAGTTCCATAGATGCAGATATCACCCACTAGATAGGCTTGATCTTAGATTTTAGTCAATTATTCTCATTATCAGTAGATTCAGAGGTCACCTGCTAGATAGGCCTGATCTTAGCTTCAGTTAATCAGTATCAGTATTAGTAGATCCAGAGAATACCCACTAGGTAGGCCGGATCTCAGGTATCAGTACTAGTAGACTGAGTTATCAGAAGTCAAGTTATTAGAATTCAATATTCAGTGTTACTACAATTTCAGCTATAGTTTATGCACTCATGCATGTATCCTCATTCATTTGTCTCATGTTATCCAGTCAGTATTATTCATGCATATAAACCCGTGCATTTAGCCTTACCTCATCTAGCGTACCAGTACATTCTCATGTACTGATGCATACTCTTCTCTTGTGCTATGGTGTGTTATTCCATAGGTTCAAAAGCATGGGATCCAAAGCACCCTTAGCAGGTCAGATTCAGCCAGCAGCAGTAGAGTTAGCAGTGAGTCCTCATCATTCGAGGATGGTCTTTATTTTATTATTGCATTAGGTTTAGAATTTTAATAGATGGAGTTAGTTGGGGAATCATCCCATTAACTCCACAATTCAGATAGTTTAGAGGTTTTTCAGACTAAATATTCAGACAGAGTAGAGTATTTTTAGATATTTGAACCTTATAGCAAGTTTCCTCCAGTTTTCCGCATTTATTTTAGTGTGTTATTTAGTGCTCAGTTACAGATATCAGTCAAGGTTTAACCTATGAACCTTTGGGATTATGAGCACCGTGTAGCGTCTGGGGTACTAGACTCGGGGCATTACAGTATATGACCACCCCATATTTAAGGATTGAAAGAGAAAATCATTGCATAAGTTTTCATGTATATTGAAATACAAACTCTCTTGTACTGTTTGAATGATTTGTTCATCCAAACAATTTGTTTTGAATGAAAGTACTATAACATGATATTTTATGTCTTAGTGATATGACTTGAAAATCTTTGTATGATGATACCAAATAGATTAATGTCATAGCAGATTCAGAACAGACTAAAATACAGATTTTACTCAGATTTTGAATTCAGAAAGATGCATGTTTAGAAAAGATTAAAAATGAGATTAAAGAGAGTTAGATGGTTACCGGAAGAAAGTACGAGTTGAAAGACTCAATGCAAGAAACTGTGATTTGCCGACACGGGATTATGGTACCCTACTTTGTGATCTTGTGTACCTTGATTCATGTTGTCCCAAATTGGGACTATGGTTAGGAGCCCTGCTTTGTGATCTTGTTCACTTCCATGAAATATTGATTTGATTGTGGATTTTGGCACCTTACTGTGTGATCTTGCGTGTCACCCCTATAGATACTCCAATCCTTGCGGCAAACTTCGATTGAGGGCTTGGCCTCCGAGTCAAGGGTGGATTCCATATAGCCTATGAAATTATAGATGTAGGGTATACCATTTAGCCTAGAAGTAAAATAAAGAGTGGGTCATGGTTTCAAAGAAATGTTTCAGTCTTTAAAGAATGCCCATGTGTTTTCATATATCATATGTAAAATGGTTCATAAATTGCTCTCACTTATGTTATATATAAATACATTTTTTTGGATTTCTCTGTGTACCAGTACATCTATATTGACCCTTTATATATCAGGATCTGAGACACAGTCCTGGGGTCCTGCTAAGCAGTAGATTGGGTTGTCCGAAGTTTGCAGTTTGTAAGTCTCCCTTATTTCGAAAGGACTTGTTGATTTGACATTGATATTTTATTTTGGTTTATGATCCGACTGGGGGCCTTATCTCAGTATTCAGAAATTAGTGTTTTTGAGTTGTTAAAGATTTCGCAGAATAGTGTTAGGTGTTTTTGAATATTTTATGAACTCATTTTCATATTTTCCAGCTGAAGTAAAAGAATGACCATGTTTCCATCTTTTCATGTTTTTCTGTATTTTCCTTACAGTATATGAATTGTGTATATGATTTCCAGTTAGAGAAGGTCTCTCTGAACATCACGGTTTAGGATGTCCATCGCGGCCAGGGCCTCTATTCGGGTGGTGACACCAAGCCTCCTATGCCATGTATCAAAAACATCTTCTTGTATATTGAGACATGTCATGTCTTTGGAACTTAAGTCAGCTAGATACATATTCTTGTTTCTCTAGGTTGTTAACACTTCTTTACCATCCTTGACCTTAATCACACTATATTTCTCTGACTTGAACATGACTCTATTTCCTTTATCACAGATTTGAGCCACACTCAGAAGGCTGAACTTAAGTCCATCAACAAAATGGACATTATTTATTGCCTCATTCAAATTGTTCCTAATTTTCCTAATTCCAACAGTGTATCCTTTGTTACCATCACCAATGGAAACACTACCTCCTTCATGTACCTTAAGAGAGAGGAAGTTTTTTATTTTGCCAGTCATATGACTTGAACATCCACTATTTATGATCCAGTGGTGGCTGTTTCCTTTAGCTTTGACCTGCAAGTGATAATCAGTGATCAATTTTGGGAACCCATTTAAACTTGAGCTCCCAGTGAGGTGTTAATAGAGATATTAGATTTTTTCTTGTCCATCCAGGTAGAGTTACGCTTCTCCCCTTCTTAGTGGTAAACTCTTTC
The DNA here is from genome assembly GCA_030864215.1 of Capsicum pubescens. NCBI lineage: Eukaryota > Viridiplantae > Streptophyta > Magnoliopsida > Solanales > Solanaceae > Capsicum > Capsicum pubescens. The sequence goes on from CM061544.1 coordinate 340,940,389, forward strand.
ATCTCCTTAAAAGTAGCAGCTTTAACAGGAAGTGAATCCTTAGTGTGCCCATTCTTTCAACAGTGAAAGCATAACAAATTTGTCCTGACTGAGACATACTTGCTAAAAGGATTATAAGTTGGGTAAACACTATGGAAACTAATCCCCTTTTTTCAGTTTGAACCTTAACTGCCAAGTCCAGACAAAGTCTTAGATAAGGTGGTCCACTCCAAAGCTTTATTAAGCTCAACCTTAATGCAACGAGGTTTCTTTCCAGTTCAACACTCCTCTCCAGTGAGACAGTTATTTTTTTATTTGTTACGTTCAGTTTTTCTTCTAGATCAAGCTGTACTTGAGACTTTTCCTCTTTCATTTTTGAGTTAACTCTAGAAGCTTCATTTAGTTTCTCATTAAGAGACTCATTTACAACAGATAGTGATTGACAGGTAGCCTAAAGTTCAGTTAATAGCACATCCTATCAACCACTTCTTCTTCACTTTTTTCAAAATTTATCTTAAAATACTCCTTTATATCTAGTAATATCATTCACAGTATCAAGCAATACAATATAAAGGAATTTTAACTTAACAATATAGTAATTTTGAGATTTTCCTTGATGTCTAGAAGTGTTACCTTATCATCTTTATCTTTATCAGAGTTTTTCATCAAGGAAAAGAGGGAGTCATATACTTGTGTATCATCCTCCATCACCATCATGGAGACATCTTCATGCTATTTTGACTCATCAGTATCAAAAAAGAGTCACTCGGGGCAGCTATGACTTGCATAACCATTCTATCTGCTTCAGTTTTTCTGTTATACTTGTCCTGAACCTGTTTCCTGCCTCCTTCCTTTGTAGTCGCTTCTATGCATAGGACAGTCTCTGATGTAGTAGTGTCCAGGCTTTCCACACTTGTGACATGTAGCATTTTTCTTTCTATTAGTAGTGTATCTATTGGATTCTCCTTTCCTGGGAAAGACTCTAGATTTCTTCAAGGCCTTGATAACTTACTCAGCAATGTAAGAAGTCTTTTAATCCTCAGTACTCAAGATTTCATTAGCAACCTTCAAACCCAGATTCTTTTCTACCTTGGGCTCATCTTTTAACTTCCCAAATTTCTTCAACATTTCATATGTTTTGGGATTCCAACAAGCTTATCCATATCTATTTTATTCAGATCCTTGGCCTTAGTGATTGCATTTACTTTGCTCTCCCACCTTTTTGGAAGAATACCTAAGAATTGTCTGACCTGCTTATGGGTTAGAATATCCTCACCTAGACAATATAGCTCGTTAGTGACTGCAGTGAATCTTGTGTGCATTTCTTGAATAGACTCTTCATCCTTCATAGTGAAGGCCTTATATTGATTTGCCAGTATGTCTGCTTTGGACTGTTTCACCTGAGTGGTTCCTCCATGGCCTGTCTAAAGACAATCCCAGATCTCCTTAGCAGTTTGACAGGTAGAAATCTCGTTATACTCATCAGGTCCATTGCCACACACAAGTATCTTCTTTGTGTTATAGTTTTTCTCTATATTCTTTCGATCTGCATCATTAAATTCTTTCTTGGTCTTGGGAACTTGTGAAGCTGTATCACCAATCTTCACTACCCTTGTAGGAACAAAAGGGTCATCCTCTATGACATCCCAAAGATCTGAATATTTTTCCATGATAAAGTCATGTATCATTGTCTTCCACTACCCATAATATTCATCATTAAATCTTGAAGGTCTGGTGGTAGATTGGTCTTCTTCTAGATTTGGAGAAGTAGCCATTTTTTCAAGATCCTTCCAAGGTGTTAGCCTTTTAATGAAAGACCGACTCTAATACCAAATAAAAGGGGTGGAGTGGGTTGCTCCTCAACTCAGGGACCAGTTCCTAGATGAACACACACAACAAGAACTAGAAAGATGAACAATAAAAGTACGAGGAAATATAAATAGCAGACACACGAGTTTTACGTGGAAACTCCTTGCTTAAAGAAGAAAAAAAAATGACCTGCCTCCAGATTTCTAAGATCCATTATATTCAAGAAAACTTCTTGAATACAGACTCCATGGATTAACCTCTTAATCCTTTGTCTCCTATCAATAACTCTAGTACAAGAAAACACAAGCAATAGCTCTACTGCTTCAACCTCCAGCTAACTCTAAATGGACACAACACACTAACTCTAGCTTGATGAATCACCTAAATGATTACAAGAGATTTGAGTTACACCACAACATCTACAATAATCATAAACAAGCATAGGCAAAAATTTAGAATAATTTACAAAGACTCGTCTACAAAAAAGAAGTAAAAATACAACTCGATGAGCAATCAGTTCCTTGTTGCAAGAGGAGTCTTTGATTCAGCTTCAAAAGGATATTTTTTGTGAAAATATGGAAGGGTTGATTTTTTTGTTGAGGAAGATGAGCAATATGTAGTATGACACAAGAAAACCTAGGAGAGATTCCATTGGTTGAGGCAAAAAGGTGGCAACAGCTTTTCCACCAACTTTTGTACTATGTGTCAGTTGTGACAGTTGACTGTGACAGCGACAGGTGATCCCAAGATGTTTCCTAAGTGGTAATAGCTTTGTCATCACAAAAACTCTAGGAAACAGGTCCCAAATTATGAGTTTGTCAATCATCAAAACTAAGGAATTAACATGCCTCACTATTTTTTTCTTATTCTCCATGTGATATTTTATCTACTTTTTCATGCATTTTATATTCACCAAAAATAGAATGTATATCTGGATATACCCTCTCACACATGAACCATGAATATGATATAAAATACATTATTTGTTTCACCTTCCAATAGCGTTTTTATATTAAAACTAGTGGGAAAACAGTGGTGTCTTCCTTTTTCCTCCTATTATTATATTTTAAAATGGTTCTTTATTCTTACAAGTTCCAGGTTGCTTCTTCAGAAGTATAAGATAATGAAATAGAAAAAGGAGATAATAGAAAGTGAGGAGACCATCTAGTAAGTCAAAAAATTTCATTAACAGCAGGTCGGTGAGAGGCAACTGCTATTTGGTAAGAGTACTCACACAGTGCAACATTAATTCCACGATCTATTATGTAACCTTATGCAGGATGATTTTGGAATTGCTTTTTTGGTTCTTGTTTGACAAGGTACTTTTCCGTATTCCATTTGGTGTCCAGCACTTTCGGGCCAGACTGCTCTGAATTCGTGAAGGAAAAGTAGCTTCATTCCTAGGGTTCGAAGTTGGCTCTAATTAAAAATGGAAAAGTATTTACCATTCCACTGTGATCTTTTATGGTGTCTTCTTTATTTTATTTAGAGGTACAAAAATTATGGAATAAATTTTATATAAGTACAAAACTAAATTAATTATGAATTGGTTCAATACTAAAAAAAATATGTATCTTTTCGTTGACAATTTGGTGTTTGGAGACAGAGAGACGTAATAAAAAAAGGGTTAAATTACAAACACTTAGTAGGGGTTTGGGTAGAAAAATGTGTATATTTGAAACACAGTTATTGGGTAATCTTAGCGGAACAATAGATTGGTTAACTAAGCCTTTGGTGAGGGTTTGATTGCCCAATTTATAATTTTTCCCTACTCTAATTTTTTTATAGATTAGAAGTTATTTTTGACTTTCTTTTAACTTGAGAAAGAAAGTAGAAGTTTGTGAATGGAAAACTAGCTAATCCACTTGAAAAACTGTTCAAATCACTTTTTCAAACTTGAAACTCATATCCAACGATCTTTTCAAAAAAAAATAGTCTAGTATAAAATTTAATGTCCAAACGGTCTCTAATAATGTGAAAGGTTTTCACAATTGATGTATGGGAAAAAGCTCAATATGCCATGGAATTTAACAAAGTGGTCTATTTATGCCACTCGTTAAAAGTTGGACATAAACATCACTGTTGTGGATCCTTTTTGATAGCATATCGCAATAAAGCTTACTGGACACTACCGGTTGAATTCCTTAATTGAATATATCAATGATTAAAACATACAATATTATATTTCCCTTTGTATACGAATGGAGGAGCTCCTGAGCTACATGATAGTACATGAAGCTCAAAAATCTAATGCTGAAGTTACTGAATATTACATTCATGAATTGTAAGATCATACACGATATGAAGTTATGCTAGAATTGCGATATTGCAATAGTTGACATGTGACCAACTATAAATTGGTTCTTTTGATGGCTAAAATAATCTTAAGCTTGTTGTTTACCTTGGTCCAGATAATACTGAAGGCAATATTGAACTGATGGTGGCTTCACTCTGTTGGTTGCCAGCTCCAACCTCAGGTAGGCTTGTGAAATCGTAAACCAAGTTGGTTTCAACACACACCAAACCTTCAAATACCTTAACCACCACTGTCATGGAGGGCCTCTTGGTGAAATCACCTTGTAGACACCATGCAGCGAGGCTCATCATTTCTATCACAGCTTCTTTATGGATCTGCCTATCCTCATTGTTCTTGTCGATCATATCCATGAGCTGCTTATGTTCCGCTTTTCTCTTAAAAATACTTACCAAATGGACTGTTAGAACAATAATGATAATTCTAAAAGAAATTCAAAATAAAACTTGCTTGGCTTAGAGGCACGATAATAAGCTTCTTGAAGATAGTTGGAGTCTCTCCCACGAGCAAACGGAAGAACTCGTGGCAACTCTATCTTCGGGATTCAACTAAGCCACAAAACAAGTAGCATTCAAGAATGTTGCTCTTCTATTCTTGAATTGGTGATTTCACCATTTGATCAATGTCTCTCAAGTGTTTTTCAAGAGGAAAGTAGTTTTGAGTGCTTTTTCTTTTCAAAACAAAAGAAACACTATTTATAGGGTAAAATTTTCATGCAAATGAAAAGTATTAATTAAGCAATAGTTAATAGGTTCATGAACAAAGATTATCTTTCTTTCAAGTTTCAAGAACCTAAAACGTAAATGAATTTACAATTGTTAATGCATTTGTAACTCAAAATGCATTTGTTTCAATTGTAATTTCACATTCATTTTCTTTGTAACTCAAAATCCATTTGTTTCAATATTAATTGAAACATAAAAAACTTTTAACCGATGCACTTGTTCCAAAAAATTGATTGAAACATAAACTTCAGTAATAACAATCCCCCACTTGTTTCAAGAAACTTTATCTTTAAGAAAAAAAATTCTTTTGAGACATTAATCTAGCAACATGCATCAATAATGGTGTCTTTTGGACTTGAACCATTATCTAGTGAAGACTTTCTAAATCATTGGCTACTTAGTGAACAAATCTTGAACTAAGTGGTTCATTGAATGAAGTAGAAAAATACTCCATGCATATTGCTATGTTCCAGTGAAAATCAAAATCCCTTGACACCTTACGGTCATGTGTCCCGAATCCTTTTAGCTAAGTGCTTTAAGATTTTTCTGTTAAAATCTTATTGAAGTGGCCTCCACTTCGCACTTAGTGTTGTGAATTCATCAAGAGTAACTTTTCATACTCCGATTAAGTAGTCTATGAACTTCATTAAGAGAAATTAATCTCATCCTCCTTTACAACAAAGTATCAGTAAATCTATCAAGAGTGTTCCTACACACTCCAACCGAAATCGGTGTATAGACTTAATAAGATAATATGATCTCATTCTTTTCTTTTGTAGGAATACTGTCAAATCTATCAAGAGTGTTATTATTTACTCCAACCTATATCGGTCTTATAGATTTATCAAGAGAAAAAATCTCAACTTATGCACATCTACTCACTCTCTAAGGAAAAAGAAAATTTTATTGATGTGCTTCACAATTGTAACTTTACTTGTTTTTCCCTTTGAACCTAAGATTACATCATTAGGTAGGGTTACCATAAAGTACAATCAACCTACAACAGGTTTTATTTTCATCCCATTACAAGTTTGTACCACGAATTTTTTGTCTAACCCTTTAGACAAAGGATCTACTAAATTGAGTTTGGACTTCACATATTGAAGAGATATTATGCCATCCTCCAATAATATTCTCACATAATTATGTTTGAGACGAACTTGTATTGACTTGCCATTTTAACAATCACTTGAAGCCTGAAATATAGCAGGTTTATTATCACAATATATAGTTAAAAGTGGTATTGGTTTACCCCATAATAAAATATCTATCAGAATACTCCGCAGCCAATCAGTTTCTTCTCCAGCAGAAGACATAGCGATAAATTCTGACTCCATGGTTGAGTGAGTAATACATTTCTGCTTCTTTGATCTCCAAGATATTATTGTTGCATCCAAAGTTAAAATCCAAGCAGTAATAGATTTAGAGTCATTCAGATCAGAATTCCAAATAGCATCACTATAGCCTTCATGAACTACTGGAAAGGTAGAATAATGTAGTCCAACATTAATTGTACCCTTCAGATACCTTAAAACATAAATTAAGGTATTTTAATGCTCAAATCCACAGCTACCAGTAAACTTGCTCAAAGTTTTTACTGCATAACCAATATCTGGCTAGTTTGATGCTAGGATCAAATGGTGTAGGAGCAGGCTTGTCGTCAAAATGACCAAACCTCTTTAGAACCTTCTCAATATAACTTGATTGAGTAAGAGTCAAATCACTTGCCGATCTTACAATTTTGATGCCTAAAATTACATCAGCTTCTCCAAGATCTTTCATTTCAAACTGAGAAGCAAGAAAACATTTTATTTCTTTAACTCTTTCGATATCATTTCCAAAGATCAACATGTCATCTACATAAAGACATATTATAACACCAAAAGTTTCTTGAAATTTACTAAATATGCAGATATCTCCACCATTGATTAAGTAGCCATTAGAAATCATAACTTTTCTAAATTTATCATGCCATTGATTTGGAGCTTGTTTTAATCCATAAAGAGATGTAAGAAGTTTACAAACTTTACGTTCTTGACCAGGATTGACAAATCCTTCTGGTTGTGTCATGTAGACTTCTTCGTCTAGATCTCCATTCAGGAATGCAGTTTTCACATCCATCTGATGAATCACAAGACCATGAACTGCTAGACCAATCAAGAGACGAATAGAGGTCACCCGAGCTACAGGTGCAAAAGTATCAAAATAATCAATATATTTCAATTGAGTAAAGCCTTTAGCTACCAAACGGGATTTGTACTTATCTAAAGTGCCATCGGATTTTATTTTCTTCCTAAAAATTCATCGGCAACCAATTGGTTTACATCCAGCAGGAAGATCTGACAATATCCATGTATTATTAGATAATATAGAATGCATTTCATCATCAATGGATTCACGCCAAAATGGAGCATCATGTGAAGACATAGCTTCAGCATAACTTTCAAGATCCTTTTCAACCAAATAAGCTTGAAAATCAGGTCCAAAGTCTTTTGATTTGGCTGATCTTGAACTATGTCTTGGTTGACTTTCTTCCAATGTCTCAACTATTTTACTTTTAAGAGGAGAAATAGAAGAACTTGAATCTTGTTCAAAAGAATCTTTTTTCTTGGGATATATATGCTCAAAAAAGTTAGCAGGTAAAGATTCAATAATTGTGTGAGGACTTGGGGTCTCAAAATTTAAAAATCTATAAGCCTTACTGGTTTGTGAATAACCAATAAATACACAATCTACTCCTCTATAGTCAATCTTGGTTAAATGTTGATTTGGTAATCGAACATGAGCCAAGCAACCCCATACTTTAAAATAATTTATATTTGATTTTTGATTATTCCAAAGTTCATATGGAAATGCATCATGATTTCTGGAAGTAATTCTATTTAAAATATGACATGTTGAAAGCAAGGCTTCAGTCCACAAATTTTCAGATATACCAGATCCATAAAGCATAGAATTAACCATTTCTATGAAAGTCTTATTTTTTCTTTCTGCTACACCATTTTGTTGTGGTGTATAGGACATGTTCAATTATTTTTCAATGCTTTCTCTCTCACAAAAATCAATGAAATCTTCCTTTAAGTACTCTCCACCTCTATCAGACCTAATTGACTTAATTTTCACACTTAATTTATTTTCAACTTCTGCTTTATATGTTTTGAAAGTCTCAAATGTTTCATCTTTTATTTTCAATGGAAAGACATAAGTATATCTTGAATAGTCATCAATAAAAGTGATAAAATACCTTTTTCCATGACGTGACAAATAATTCATCTCATAAATATCAGTATAGATTAATTGCAAAAGTGTGGAAGTCCTTTCAACTGTCTTAAAGGGCTTCTTCGTAATCTTGCATTTACTACAAGTAAGACACTTAGTAGTATGATTCTTTCCACAATCTTTGAGTAATCCATTATTCACCATAAGTTGAATGGATCTAAAATTCACATGTCCCAGACGTTTATTCCATAAGTCCAGAGACTCTACAAGATAAGCAGAAATATTTTTATTTTCAATATTGAGTTTAAACATTCCATTTGCAACATAACCTTTTTCGACAAACATGCCATTTTTAGATAAAATAACCTTATCTTCCTCAAAAATCATTTTAAAACCATGCTTCGAAAGAAGCGTACCTGACACCAAGTTCTTTCTAATATCAGGAACATGCAATACGTCCATCAATGTAACTATCTTTCCGAAAGTAAACTTCAGTTCAACAGTTCCTTTTTCCACAACTTTAGTAGAGGAGGAGTTTTCCATATATACAATTTTACCGGCCCCCACTAATTCATAAGTCTTGAAAGAATATCGGTTACCTGATATGTGACGAGTTGCACCGGCATCTATCCACCATTCCACTTGATCTTCCGCTATAAATGTTTTTGTGACCATTGCCACAAGATCATCTTTTTTATTTTTATTTATTTTTCTTTCTTCTTTTTGGCTTTGAGAATTCTACAATCACGCGCATAGTGACCAACTTTGTGACTAATGATAGCATTCACCAGATTTAAAATTGGCACCATTACTCTTGAAATTTGTAGTCTTCTTTGCCTTTGAAAAAATCTTATTTTCTGGTTCCTTCTTGTTTTATTTTTCTTCAACCATATAAGCTTTCATGACAGGTTCCTCCAAACTATTATTATCGTGTCATCGTGTCTCTTGTTCAATTTGCAAGTGTTGCAATAATTGTTCAAGAGTCAAATCTTTCTTTTTGTGTAAGAGTTTGCTTCGGTACTCTTTCCAAGATGGAGGAAGTTTTGATACAATAGCAACACATGAAAGTTTTCATCAAAAGCAATTTCAGATATAGCAATTTTATTAGCTATAAGTTGGAATTCTTGTACTTGTTCAGTGATTGACTTGTCATCAATCATTTTGAACTCCATATAATTTGAAATGAGAAATTTCTTAGAACTCGCCTCTTCTGCTAAATAAATAGCTTGAAGAGTGTCCCATATCTCTTTAGCATATTTGCATTTAATATAATATTGATCATAATATTTGCTGGACATTCCTCCAAGAATATAATTCTTGCACAAATAATCATCATATTGTCATTTGGCAATATGTTCTTTAATCAAAGTAGCCTCGTCAGATGCTACCTCAGAACTAGGAGCATTAGGACAAGGTTCTTCAAGAACATATGCCAACTTTAATCTTCTTAAAAAGAATTCCATCTTTCCACGCCATCTAGGAAAGTCTTTGCCATCAAATTTTTCAAAATTAGAATTAGGCAAAGATGGAATACAATTTGATACAAGAAATTCAAAATAAAACTTTTTTGGCTTAGAGGCACGATAATAAGCTTCTTGAAGATAGTTGGAGTCTCTCCCACGAGCAAACGAAAGAACTAGTGACAACTCTATCTTCGGGATTCAACTAAGCCACAAAATAAGTAGCATTCAAGAATGTTGCTCTTCAATTCTTGAATTGGTGATTTCACCATTTGATCAATGTCTCTCAAGTGTTTTTCAAGGGGAAAGTAGTTTTGAGTGCTTTTTCTTTTCCAAACAAAAGAAACACTATTTATAGGGTAAAATTTTCATGCCAGTGAAAAGTATTAATTAAGCAATAGTTAATAGGTTCATGAACAAATATTATCTTTCTTTCAAGTTTCAAGAACCTAAAACGTAAGTGAAATTACAATTGTTAATGCATTTGTAACTCAAGATGCATTTGTTTCAATTGTAATTTCACATTCATTTTCTTTGTAACTCAAAATGCATTTGTTTCAATATTAATTGAAACATAAAAAAACTTTTAACCGATGCACTTGTTCCAAAAAATTGATTGAAACATAAACTTCAGTAATAACATGGACATCGTCATCAGCTTGGGACCGATCCAAATTCTTCCTCCCACACAAGAGCTCCAAGAGCACAATCCCAAAGGCATACACATCAACTTTCTCAGTGATTTCTGACCTCAACCATTCAGGGGCTAATTATCCTGGTGTTCCTCTCATTCTAGTAACCACTCTGCTTTTGTCTTTCTCAATTAGTTTCGAAAATCCAAAATCAGATATCTTAGCATTAAAATTTTGATCTAATAGGATGTTCTGTGGTTTAATATCCAAATGAATTATCTTCTGGTTGCATTCATCATGAAGATAAGCTAACCCTTTGGCAATATCTGATATTATCCTTTGTCTTATATGCCATGTAAGCCCATTTTTTTGCTTTCCATGCATAATCCACCTATCCAATGATCCATTAAACATGTACTTATACACTAGAAGCCTTTAGCTTTTCTCGGCGCAGAATCCTATGGGTTTTACCAAATTGACATGGTGAATGCTACCAACTATCTTTACTTCTGTTAAGAATAGATCCTTTATTTGACCTAGGCCATCCAGATGCTCCATTTCTATTTTGGTACCATTACTCAGTTTTCCTTCATATACAAAGCCAAATCCTCCTTCCCCGAGCTTTCTGCTGAAATCTTCAGTAGTTATTTTCAATTCATTGTAAGAGAATCGGGTTAGGATTCCGGGTAAGAGTGGTGCAAGATCCATATAATCCACATCCTAGCTGGATCCTGTCCTCTTTTTAGAAAGAAAAGAGATAGCTGAGAGAATCAAAATTATCCCGAACAAAGCAGCAAAAATAGATCCTATTTTTACTTTGAAAGACTTTGTTTTCTGGCTAGGGAAAATGACTGGTGACTTTGAGGTACTCTTCACCTTAAGAAATACTGTTGTGTCCACTTTGTCCTCATTGTCTACAAGGGAGAAGACTTTATTCAGCAACATACAAGGGAGAAAACTTCATTCAGAAACAAACAGCTTCCTCTTCGAGGGCCATCTTGATTATATCTGAAAACAACAGCTTTGCAGGAACAGTTATTCAGACATGCCCTTTTGCAATCTTCTAACTTTTCCCCTCAACCCAAAATATTCTCGATCTTAGTGCATGTTTGAAGTCCAATACAAAATATTGTTGGGTTCGAATCCGAGATGGCGTCATGCGTAAGCTATTAGTTTGCAAACCATGAGATGATAATTCAGACGAAACATAAAACAAGACTAAATGATTTGGACAAACGGCCTACATATTAAAAATAAAATTGAAAAACCTAAAACCTATTGGAGAAATCTCCTCCTAAACAAAAAAATTTTAAAGACTACATTGTAGATGTTATTGTGTTATGGTATGAGAAGAGAATTGTTCTATTTATAGAGTTACAAAACTCTTCTTCTAAAAAAAATAAACCTAATGGAAATCTAATAGGAAAGAGATTTTTTCCTACTAGGAAACCTTTTCTACTAATAAATGCTTTCCGAAGTAAAACACAATTATTGTAGAAACCTTTTCTACTAAGAAATGCTTTCCGAAGTAAAACACAATTATTGTAGAATCCAAGTAAGGTAAGAAATTCAGGACAAATCCTAACAAATCTCCCCTTGGCCTGAATTTTCTAGCAAAATTGATCATCATCTTTTTCTTCGTGTAATCTTCATCACTTGATATAATATTCATAACTGCTTCTTGCCATGGTTAAATTTAAAGTTTAAAATATTATGGGTTAAAAATGGTTTAAAAAATATATTATTTTTATTTTAAAGATGCACCAACAGTAATGTTGAAAATATGCTTAAGCTCCTTCTCCACATGTAGCTAGAAAAAATCTCATTATCGTCAAACTGTTGCAGCTTGATTTTTTTAAACCACTTTGAACCTGTTTAATCTCGCCTCACCACACCATTGCACCATTGAAACATAAGCTTTGATACCACTCTTGTTGAGTTCGAAATCGAGATGGCGTCATGCAGAAGCTATTAGTTTGCAAACCATGAGACGATAATTCATACGACACATAAAACAATACTAAAAAACTATATTATTGATATGTTTTGGCCAAACCGCCTGCATATTAAAAATAAAATTGAAAAACCTAAAATCTATTAGGATAAATCTCACCCTAAACAAAAATTCTTTAAAGACTACATTGTGGATTCTATTGTGTTATGGTATGAGAAGATAATTGTTCTATTTATAGAGTTACAAAACTCTTCTTCTAAGAAAAAATAAACCTAATAGAAATCTAATAGGAAAGAGATCTTTTCCTACTAGGAAACCTTTTCTACAAAGAAATCATTTCTGAAGTAAAACACAATTATTGTAGAATCCAAGTAAGGTAAGAAATTTAGGACAAATCCTAATTACAAATATGTGGTATTCTTGAGCTCAAGGAGTCTATGATGTTGTGGAGACTCGCAAGAAATGGACGTCAGCTCCATATATCCAAGATCTGGTTTCCTATCATTAGATGGCATGAAGAAGTTTCCTTCAGCTGGACAAGTGCATTACCCGCCATTTGTACAAATGCTATATCTTCCACATACCATTGTGTTGGGTTCAAAATTGAGAGGGCGTCATGCGGAAGCTATTAGTTTGTAAACCATAAGACGATAAATCAGACGACAAAAAAAAAATACTAAAAGACATATTATTGATATGATTTAGCCGATTAACCTACATATTAAAAAAACTAATATTATTGAAAAGCATGAAAACTATGGGAGAATTCTCTCCCTAAAAAAGTCTCTTTAATAACTACATTGTGGATGCTATTGTGTTATTGTATGAGAAGGGGTCTTTCTATTTATAGATGTCCAAAACATTTCCTCCAAGAAAAAGGTTAGCCAAATATGAAAAAGTTTTATATTTTCCTTTCAGGAAAAGTAAAAGTAATTATGGTATTACTTTTATTTTCCTTTAAAGAAAAGTATAACTTAATTTTGGTAAGGAAATCAGGGCAAAAACTCTAACAAATCTCCCCTTTTTTACTTGATTTTCTTGACTTGATCCACCTTCTTCATGTCATATGCATAATTTTGGTTCTTCACCTAATCTTCATCACTGATGCTTGACATGCTTAAAAATAAAGCTTTTGGATTAAAAATATATGAGCCCTTTAGGGTTAAAATATATAAGCCTTTTATAGAGTTAAAAGTGAGCTTTATTTTCATATATATGTAACAGCAGGATTGTTGAAAATATAATTGACAATAGTCTCCACATGTTGCTTTTGTATATATATCTTTATTATCGCCAAACTGATTGCAACTTGATTTTGAAGCTGTTTTGAACCTATTTAATCTCATTTCACCAAACCATTGGACCTTTGAACCATAGGCTCTGATATCACTAGTTGAGTTCGAAATCGAGAGGGCATCAAGCGGAAGCTTTTAGTTTACAAACCATAAGACGATAAATCGGACGATAAAAAAAATATAATACTAAAAGACATCATTGATATGATTTGGCCAATTGGCCTACATATTAAAAAAAACTAATATTATTAAAAAGCATGAAAACTATGGGAGAAGTCTCACCCCAAAAAAGACTCTTTAATAACTACATTGTGGATGCTATTGTGTTATTGTATGAGAAGGGGTCTTTCTATTTATAGATGTCCAAAACTTTTTCTCCAAGAAAAAAGTTAGTCAAATATGAAAAAGTTTTATATTTTCCTTTCAGAAAAAAGTAAAAGTAATTATGGTATTACTTTTATTTTCCTTCCAAGAAAAGTATAACTTAATTTTGGTAAGGAAATCAAGGCAAAAACTCTAACAAATTGGGTACCTACAGTTCTCCAGATGTGGAGAAAAAATGTCATCTACTTCTTTCCAATTAGTGGTATCTCATTGGTGTACCCTTAAATGTCCATCTGGTTCAAGTTTTATGAATTGAGTTGTTGGTCCAGGAGGGTATCGTAAAACATTAATGGTTTGACCATCAAAACGGAAATAACGACTATATGGATAAAAAAAATTTGAAGCATAGTAATACTGAGGTGGATCAGAATCTATGTAAGTGGGGGGAGTTGGCTAAAAAGCCACTTCCCAAACCTTTTTTGACATTTAGACATCAACTTTTTTTAATTGAAAAAATATACACTTTAATGGAACCACAAAAAATAAATCCAACCCTACCATACAACTTATAAAATATACACTTTAGCCCCTTTCTCATTTCAGCCCCAATTTTTTTAAAACTACACTTTAGTCCATGTCCAAAAATATAAGTATTGGATAATTAATTTTAAAAAAAATATCCCAAAGCTTCTCAACCAATCCACTACCAACCACCCAATTTTGGCACCATTTTCTCGATTTTCCGACCATTTTTCAGTCGTTTTTCATCGAATTTTCCAGCATCCATTGAAAAGTGACATTATCTCCATTGTTTTAAGACATTTTTGCTTATTTTTAGCTCCAATTTTTCTTCCATTTTCATACAAAAAGCTTGAAAATCAGTCCCACATTTTGAAATCGATTCTTCGCTCAATAACAACATTCCAACACTCCTTAGGTTGTTTGTAAGCTGAAATTCGTCGGATTATTTCGGTGGTCGTCGGAAAAGGGTTGATCATGCACTGTACAGCCAGCAGCTAAGAAGAAGACGACTTCAGTCTATTAAGTCTAGGCGCATAAACCACTATTTAAGTCTATTAAATACTATTATCGAGGATATCATGTCTATTATAGATTACGTGGTTGGTGGTGGTATATTTTCTAGGGAATGGGAGGATACTCCTAAATGTTGGGTTTGGAAAACCGCATCTAAGGAGATAGTGTCCATTGCCCTTCATCGCAATGGTTCATACGACGATATAGTTAAAAGCGTAATGGAGAGCGGTGAATTAAGTTGAGATCAAAGTGAGGTGGTAATTAGTTACTTGATGAACGGAAGGGGGAAAATCCATCCAACACTCATAAGGAATGATAGACACATAGAATTATACATGATTTGCATTGATTCAGATAACTCCAGGCCTATATTGCGGGTTAAAGTTGTTGGAAGGTCCTGCAAAAAAGCTTTTACCTCAGCCCCACCCCTGGCAGTGGATGATACGTCAACAAAATATGATTGCATGGGTGGTGATGAATGGGATAATAGTGAAGATTATGAAGAAGAGGAGTGTGGAGGAGGTGAGGATAGATAGTTCGGACCACAAGGAAACCATCTTTCTCGGACGGCATAATCATTGTGTAGGACAAACATTCAAGGATAAGAATGTTTATGTAATTTTAAGTAAGAAAAGATTGAAGAAATACTAGACTGTGTGAATTATTTATTATTTATTATATACTAACGCCATTATAGATTTCTACACATGATAGATAGATTATCAATTTTTTGAGAAGTCAATTATTCACCAATTCGTGGGTTTATGATCAACTATTTGAATATATAGACAAGTTAGAATAATGACCAAAAATAGAAATTAAATTAAATTAAATTAAAGTATAAAAATTAACACCTTTCAAACATTGTAAAACAATTTAGATACATTAATTGTGATACCAAATTACTTTTGAAAATAATCAAGTGATATTTAAGGCATGCTATAGTCATAAATCGGTCAGATGAAACTAAAAAGGAAATAAATAAAATAAAATAAAATAAAATAAAATAAAATATATATAAGCACCATCCAAACAATGCAAAATAACTAGATATCATCAAATTAGATTAGACGCATCTAATGAGCATAAGGAAGAGTGATGGTTGTAACTTGTGGGTGTGTGGGACAAGTAGTGTTTGAGAAAAAGTAATCATTCTCAATGCAGACGTTTGTTCTGAATAATTGGTTGTTACTACCATCACTCTTCCTTATACTCATTTGATCGAGTGTTTAATTATTTTGTACTCTCATATGATGATATTTAGCCATTTTTTATTGCTTGAATGATGTTTATTTATTTTAATTTATTTTATTTTATTTCTCTCTTTTTAGTCTCGTCTTACTTGTCAATAGAATTAGATGATTGAAACTAGACCTATAAAGATATCGTGCATATATTATATATAAATGTATGCATATATACTTGACTAAATTAACAGTCATGTATCAACCAATTGAGTCTAGTGGAAAGTAAGACGAGACTAAAAAGGGGAGAAATAAAATAAAATAAATTAATATCATTCAAACAATGAAAAGTGACTAAATATCATCATATGAGAGTACAAAATAATTGAACACTAGATCAAATGAGTATAAGAAAGAGAAATTATAGTAACAATCAATTACTCATAACAAACGTCTGCATTGAGAAGGACTACTTATTCTCAAATACTATTTATCTCATGAAGACCCACAAGTAACAACCATCACTCTTATTAATACTCATTGGACACGTCTAATCTTATTTGATGAGATCTGTAATACCCCATATTTTCGAGCTAGAATGCGAACTGTCATTCCTACATGCGTAAGATCTAATTTCATGTTTTATATTTAAATTCATGTGTCATGATCCTTCTCCTAGTGTATGAAGTAATTATGAGGTGAAAAACGTTCATAAAAATCACTTGGAGCAAAGTTGAGCTAAGAGTCATTCATTCATCCAAAGTTTGATATTCGATTCTACAAGAGTCTACGTTGAACATATATAACTTTCGATACACAGAGAATTTTTCATCTCAAGACCCACCTAATTATAAATAATTGAACTATTTTTCCAACGATACCAATTTTCCCAAAATCCAATAATCGAGCAAAAAGTTATGGCATTTTTAGTATGAGGCAGTAAACAGATACGATCTTGATGCATCGCGTTGACTGCGTCCCGACACAAAACCTGAAGTGAATCCAAAGTTGTTTTACGCGTTATTTAAATTCCTAAAGGGTCTTGGGGCACTTTAGTCATATCCCCTCACCGAAATTCCGTCCCTAAACATCCTTAAACATTATTAGGTCACAAGTAATGTTTCAACTCTCTAAGATCCCTAATTCATCTTTCAAGAACCCAAGAGGAGAAAACAACTAGAGTTTGGGCAATCAAGCTTAAAGGTCAAATCTTTTCGAAATTTCTTCATGATTCTTCACAATTAAGATATGTGGGACTACTCTAAAAACTTGGGCATAAGTTTAAATATTTTATCAAGATTAAAGATCTCCAATTATGATTTATAATGAAGTATTCGATATTATTTTTGAAAGTTATGCATCATGGAACTATTTTGATGAAAATATATATGTTGTCTTGAACCACTTTTCATGGAAATTGAATTATAACTATATACATATATGATTTACTGTATTTTGTTAGATAGATTGAGAGTGTGAGTATGAATTCCCTCTCTTGTTGCAAACTAAAGTTTATATTACCATTGTGAATGATTTGAAATGCATGCCTTAAGATTTGAGAGTGATTTTGTTTGACATGGTTTATATATGATGAGAGTGAGTTTCTTTTTATAACTACATTCTTACTTTAAAGGGAAAGAATTGTATATGATTGAATAAATTGACATAACCACCATATGTTTTTAATCTTGCAAAGAGAGGATAAATGCTTAAGTGTCCTGAGATTTCAAAAAGATGACTCTATTGTGATTTTATGAATCTTGGGTGATCATGTGCATATTTTGAATATGATAGGCTATGAATTTGATATGATATTGATTTGCAAGTCAGAGTATGACGATACCTGCTGATTACATGCCCTTAATGGAAAGAGTTTTGAATGTTTTAAAAATATGAACATGTCTACTTTAAAGAACTAAAAATTGGGCTCAAGAGAGCTAGTAGGTTACAAAAAGAAGGCGTTTGAGTGTAAGGGCTCAGTGCAGGAAATCGTAGTTACCGATGTGGGTCTTATGATATTGTATCCTATATGAAAGGATAATAAAAGTTATTAGGATATCTCACATGGGGGATTCCTGTGGTGTGCTCACATGGTGGGTATCACCATCTCCAAATCCTGGAGGCTACTTGGATTGGAGGCTCAACCGCCAAGTTAAGGATGGGTTCCACATAGCCCATGGAATTTCAAATTTGTAGGGTGTACCGACTAGCTCATAAGAATAACAAAGAGTAAGTAAAGATTTTCAAGAATTGATTTGAAATTTATTAAACATGCCCATGTATTTTTACTTATATAATGTACATTGTTATTACGATATGCTCTCATCTATTTTGTATAAAAACATGTTATTTTGAGTTGTTTCACATACCAGTACATCTGTATTGACCCCCTATATTTCAGGGTCTGAGGCTTAGTCCAGGGGTCCCGCTAAGCCGTAGATTTTGTCAGACAGAAGTGTGCAGTTGGTGAGAGTCCCTTATTTCAGAAGGCCTTTTTTTATATAATTGTAATTTCATTTTGGGTTTGGTCCGACTGAGGACCTTTTCCCAATTTTTAGATAGATGTTGATTTTGTTTCTCAGTAAAGATTTCGCAGACGTGCATTAGATAGTTTAAGTTTTATTGGATATATGTCTGTATTGTTCATTTGAATTAAAAGCATGACCATGTTTTTATTTTGTTATGTTTTCCGCACTTTCTTATTATATATGAATTGTGTATATGATTGCCAGTTAGAGAATGGCTCTTGGGCCTTCATGGTTTGGGATGCTCGTCACGGCAAGGGCCTCGGCTCGAGTCGTGACAAACTTGGTATCAAAGCATGGTTCATGGTCCCAGGGTGTCTGCAAAATCGTCTTTAGTAGAGTCTTGCTTATGGGTGTGTTGTGCACCACACTTATATTCAAGAGGCTACCAGGCATTTAGGAGTTGTTTCTTATTCTTTCATACTCTAGTTCGTGCTATAGCGCCATCCATAAGAAAGATATGTAGATTTCTTCCTTGTTCAAATTTCATGGGCCATACCTCATTGTCGAGGTTATACAAGTCCAAGAGTCTAGATCTCCCAACGATGTGGTTCTCTCTGATTAAGTTATCCATAAAGTTATGATATAGCACAAGGACTTGAGAGGATTCCATTGATGCTTCAAAGTGTATCTATTTGAGTGTATACCTTTATTTTGATGAAATCATTCTTTTCAGTCCACTTTCAAAATTCTTGTTATAGATATCATGCATAAGGTGGTGTGTAGCAAAATATTGGAACTATATTTCCACCCAACTAGTAATATATGTTAAAGTGTCATCATCTATTGGTAGTGAGATGGTCCAGAAGTTGGTGATATGAAGTCACAAGGTTAGCAGTCAGAGTGAGGGTGACTTGTGCATAAACTAGTAGTTTTCGTTGTTTAACCCTTGGATTGAGAGATGGTTTTCCATTTTATAGTGATAGACTAATGTGGTAGAAATAAATATAGATCGTATGGTAGTCAGTGAAGGAAGTGACTGGATATGATTATTATTTGTTCAAAATAGAGAAGGAGCTCAAAGTGGATAGTTATGGTGGTTGTAGAAATCATTTATAAGTGGTAAATGGAAGGGGTAGATTAGTTAATAAGTTGTAAGTAGAGATCGACTCATTAGTGTTTATTGAATTTTGAAGATCATTGTGTTGTATGATTAGGTAAGTAAGTATGATGTGAGGAATTAGAATATGTTGATAAGATTGAAATGGGTTACATTATAAGATTAAGATCGACTAATCTTGTCATGTGACTTTACCCCCTTTGGTGGTCTCTTTTTTAGTAGTAGTAAACTAGTACTTCATGTGAGAAGGTATGTAGTGGATTTTAAATCGTAATAGTGATGTCATGGAGGGGTTGTGATTGTAGGTAGTAGTGAAGTGAAGTAAAATATTTAGGTTGATTTCCTAACTTGATGGACTAGTGTAGTATGCGGTATGCTTTACAAGTGGTATTTAGTTGAGGATAGACAACATGCTTGAACTTTAGATGTTGAGTGTAGTGGTGAGAATAGTAGCTCGAGATTGATGATGCATGTTTTGTGGGAATTAATTAGTAGGCTTGATGTGATGTGTGAAATGGCCTAGGTTGGCAATTTGTGAAAAAAGGAGTGGATAAATGGTGATATATATATACTGGAGGACTAGTGTTAAAAATAATGAATTGTGGTTGAGTCATCAAGATGATAAGAGTATATCCATATAAGAATAAGTTGAACCCCTGGTAGCAGGTTGCTAAAAAAAGTTTTATGTGTATAAGTGTTTTGTGTACCTAGATTTAATTCTTGAATCTTGTAGTATGGAGAAGTATGGGAAGTTGTTGTATGGTGCTCTTTAGAGTTGAATTGAGGAAAAATAGGTAGGCAATATGCGCCCTTGGTATAGTCTTACAGATTTTGTAAAGTTATAGGTTATGTGATTAGAGGTGTAATAATAGTATTCTAAGGAATTGAAGATTGAGCGTTAAGTGTTTAGAAGCATGGGTGTCTATGCCTATGAAAATACTAGTCGTAAGTTAATGACTTTAGGATTTAGAAGAAATTACGATAAGTGTCCCTGAAAGGGGATGTCCTCAAAAATAATTTAGTGTCTTTGTATTATAGATTAATGAGAGGAGTTTGTGTTCATGTATATACTGGTACCCTTTTTTTTATAAGGGGTGTGTATGCGTGCACTCATGAGATTGGGAGTTGTAGAGTGATAGCTATAGAGGCTAGCGGAAGTTAAGAATAGCATTTACAGAAAAACAAGGCCTTCAGAGTATAGTTCTTCAGCGAGATTTTAGAGCTTAAGTGTGTGGTGATGTCTCTTTTATGTTGAGAGTTGTGTCTATAGATTTTGATGTGGGGATATGTCCGTAAGTCTAGGATTGTGACTTTGATCTAAGGAGGAGATGGTGAATTAAGGTAGTTCCTGAATATTCTCAGCATGGCAAGTTGTAGGGAGAAACTATGATAAACCTATTTCTACTCAAGCATAATCATCCTACTTCAATTTAGGAGAGTATCCTGCTATTGTCTTATGGCATCTGTTCAAGTCATGCCTATGCTTATGGTTCGAGTTCTCTATGGACTTATGTTTATGATCTGATCTCCAAAACTAGAAGCAATAATGTCTCTCAATAATCCATTCCTTCATGTATTCAAGCCATATATTATGTTGTTCGTCATCCATGAAAATCTATGTCTCTCAGCATGCTTGGTCTTAAGGAAATATGTTTCTATATGTCACTGATTCATCCTATGTCGGGTTTAGACAAAGTGATAAAGTTTATGCAAACTCATGGCAAATCCCAGTTCTTTAAATGAGGAACAATGGCTTCAAACGGAAATCTTTGTCTTAGTTGTAATGTAACACACCCATAGCATTCTCAAATCAATACCACTCTTGGTTGCATGTATACAGAGCTGACAGCCTAAAAAATTTTCTAATTGGTAAAAGACTTAGTTATATTTATGAGCTCTTAACTTCCATGATTTTTAAATTGATCTTCCTGACCTCGAGACGTAGATTTTTGAGTTGATTCATGATCAAGGGTGAAAAAGGGGTGTCTCAGGAAAGTTTTGAATTTTTCAGACAACGTTTTAGGCATGTTTGGATGACCACAACAGTGGGCCAATGTGATGTCGACGCATCACGCCAGGAATCGCATCGATAGGGACCGACACAGCGCGGCGCATAATATGTCGGGTGCCTAGTTTATCTTACTGGGTCCAGGAGGGTAATTCAGTCTCTTTCCCTTGTTTTATCTTAAAATGTGCACCAATGTTTTCTCACTGTTCTCTATCCTAAGAATTCATGTTGTATTGTGTTTTTTTGAATGACTCTCTACTTATGACCCAGACATTTGATATATGAAGAACTTCGTATCTATTTTATCATATCTTCATTTCATGTCTCTCCTTGAGTAGTGCAATAAGTATAAGTTCTGGCCTAATAGTATTACTTCCATTCATGACATTTATGTTCGGGTCCCTCTATGACCCTCCGTATATTAGTATGATGGTAGTTGTGGAAGCATGGTGATGTTTTAGGTAGGGGAATAGATGTTCTTGAAGGTGAAAAAAATTGACGTGATTCTTGAGCTAAGGTTATAGATGAAAGGGAAAAGAAGGAGAGGAATTTTTTTTGTGTGTGTGAAATAGATAAGAAGGAGAAATATGGCGAAAATAATTGTGAGAGTAATAGCAATTGTTGGTCTTGGTGGGCAAATCCATGAAGTTGGTGTAGTAATGATTAGGCTTGAACGTTGTGATTGATGAAAATAAAAATCTATGTGCTATGTGGTTAGTACCCTCTTAATTAAGACCCAAGGGTGTTTGATGATATTTATAAGGTGAAGAAATATTCTTAAGGGGATGTATAGTATAGGGTCCTGTAGCTTAAGTTACCACCTTGTCACTCCGAGTTCGGCTTCAACATAAAAGAACTTTGCATTGGGACTGAAACTCTTGTGGTTAGATGTGTGATGGGATAATTATAAGTAGAAAAGTGTAAAGTATGCTATTTAATTATTTCGGGAGTAGACGATTAGTGTCCATAAGTTTAAGTCTATTCTTTGTACCTTGCGAGGTGGAGAATGCTTCTAAATCTTATATCCCATGAAAACCTTATTTCATGATTGGTACCGATGTAAGTTAGTCCTGTTATCACCAAATAAACCCCTGCCTTGTGTTGTAAAGATTATGATTCATAAAACTCGTGTGCAAGATCATCCCTATGTAAAGTCTCATTATCTCATGTTTCGTGCCTTTACATTTCACTAGAGATTATCATAAAGCTCGTCTGATGTCGTTACATATTTTGTTAAGGAAACATGTTCAATGCGAGGTTTCGTTCTTTATTTTACACTTTTACAACTTTAACAAGTCCCTACCCATCATTCGGGGACGAATGATTCCAAAGGGGAGATAATGTAACAACCCGCATTATCGAGTGAACCGTCATTCCTACATGCGTAAGCTCTAATTCCATGGTTTATATTTAAATTCATGTGTCATGATCCTTCTCTTAGTGTATGAAGTGATTATGAGGTGAAAAGTGTTCATAAGAATCACTTGGAGCAAAGTTGAGCTAAGAGTCATTCATTCATCCAAAGTTTGATATTCGATTCTATAAGGGTCTACTTTGAACGTGTATAACATTTGATACACATAGAATTTTTCAGCTCAAGATCCACAAAATTGTAGATAATTGAACTAGCTTTCCAACGATACTAATTTCGCTAAAATTTGATAACCGAAAGAAAAGTTATGGCATTTTCCGTATGAGGCAGTAAGCCAATGCGATCTTGACGTGTCGTGTCGACTGCGCCCCGACACGAAACCTGACGCGAATCCAAAGTTGTTTTATGCATTATTTCAATTCCTAAAGGGTCTAGGGGCACTTTAGTCATATCCCATCACCGAAATTCCGTCCCTAAACATCCTTAAACAATATTAGGTCACAAATAATGTTTCAACTCTCTAAGATCCCTAATTCATCTTTCAAGAACCCAAGAGGAGAAAACAACTAGGATTTGGGAAATCAAGCTTAAAGGTCAAATCTTTTCAAAATTTCTTCGTGATTCTTCGGAATTAAGGTATGTGGGACTTCCCCAAAAACCTTGGGCATAAGTTTAAATGTTTTATCAAGATTAAAGATCCCCAATTATGATTTATAATGAAGTATTCAATATTATTTTTGAAAGTTATGCATCATGGGACTGTTTTGATGAAAATATATGTTGTCTTGAATCACTTTTCATGGAAATTGAATTATAACTATAGATTTACTATATTTTGTAAGATTGATTGAGAGCATGAGTATGAATTCCCTCTCTTGTTGCGAACTAAAGTTTATATTACTATTGTGAATGATTTGAAATGCATGCCTTAAGATTTGAAAGTGATTTTGTTTGACATGGTTTATATATGATGAGAGTGAGTTTCTTGTTATAACTACATTCTTGCTTTAAAGGGAACGAATTGCATATGATTGAATAAATTGACATGACCACCACATGTTTTGAATCTTGCAAAGAGAGGATAAATGCTTAAGTGTCTTGATATTTCAAAGTGATGACTCTTTGTGATATTATGAATCTTGAGTGGTCATGTGCATGTTTTGAATATGATAGGTTGTGAATTTGATATGATATTGACTTGCAAGTCAGGGTATGACGATACCCGGTGATTACATGCCCTTAATGGAAAGATTTTTGAATGTTTTGAAAATATGAACATGTCTACTTTAAAGAACTAAAAGTTGGGATTAAGAGAGCTAGTAGGTTACCCAAAGAAGGCGTTTGAGTGTAAGGGCTCATCGCTGGAAACCGTAGTTGTCAATGCGGGTCTTATGATATTGTATCCTACATGGGAGGATAATAAAAGTGATTAGGACATCTCACATGTAGGGATTCCTGTTGTGTGCTCACATGAGGGGTATCACCATCTCCAAATCCTGGCGGCTACTTGGATTGGAGGCTCGGCCGTCGAGTTAAGGGAGGGTTACACATAGCCAGTGGAATTTCAAATTTATAGGGTGTACTGACTAGCTCAGAAGAATAACAAAGAGTGAGTCAAGATTATCAAGAATTGATTTGAAATTTATTAAACCTGCCCATGTATTTTTACTTATATAATGTAAACTGTTATTACGATATGCTCTCATCTATTTTGTATAAAAACATGTTATTTTGAGTTTTTTCACATACCAGTACATCTGTATTGACCCCCTATATTTCAGGGTCTGAGGCTCAGTCCAGGTGTCCCGCTAAGCCATAGATTTTGTCTGACAGAAGTGTGCAGTTGGTAAGCCTCCCTTATTTTGGAAGGCATGTTTTCATATAATTGTTATTTCATTATGGGTTTGGTCCGACTGGGGGCCTTGTCCCATTTTTCAAATAGATGTTGATTTTCGTTCTCAGTAAAGATTTCGCAGATGTGTATTTGATGGTTTGATTTTTATTGGATTTATGTTTGTATTGTTCATTTGAATTAAAAGCCTTTCCATGTTTCCATTTTGTTATGTATTCCGCACTTCCTTATTGTATATGAATTGTGTATATGATTGCCATTTAGAGAAGGGCTCTCGGGCCTTCATGGTTTGGGATGCTCATCAAGGCAAGGGCCTCGGCTAGGGTCGTGACAATATCTAGTTGTTTTGCATTGCTTGATTGGTTCTTATTTATTCTATTTTATTTTATTTCTTTCATTTTTAGTCTCATCTCACCGATTTACGACTATACCATGCCTTAAATATCACTTGATCATGTTCAAAAGTGATTTGTTGTCACAATTGATATATTTAAATTGTTTTACAATGTTTGTAAGGTGTTAATTATCATATTTTAATTTAATTTAATTTCTCTTTTTTGTCATTATTTTAACTTGTCCATATATTCAGATTGTTGATCTTTGACCTATGAGTAGGCGAATAATCGACTTCTCAAAAAATTGATAATCTATCTATCATGTGTAGAAATTAATAACGGGGTCAGTATATAATAAATAATTTGCATAGTATAGTATTTCTTCAATCCTTTTTTACTTCGTCAATTTTAAGAAGGTTCAATTATGTCTTGTTTAAAATTACAACTCTTCCAGGCATACAATGATAGAGTCTATAGTAAACCTTGATAATCGATTATAGAAGACATAAATATTCTGTAGACCTTTTCCAACGGTCACATTTTTGGCAACCCTACTATATAAATGACATGACTTTTTTGAGTTCCTTCATGTTCATTTATTCACCCTTTTATCATTTTGATTCAACAATATCAATGTCTCTCTTTCTCATTTGAAACACTCCTTAGCTTGTTCCAAAGCTTTAATCCGTTGCATAATTTCGGTGGTCGTCGGAAAAGCGATATCAAGTACTGTATGAAAATCAAGCAAGAAAAAGACGACTACAGTCTATTAAGTCTAAGATCATAAATGAATTTGTTCTCATTGTCCAGATTTATGGCACACTAACCGATGAAATTTATAAGAAAAATACCATACAATCGGCAAGGACAGTCATAATCCATCAACAATCAAACAAATATCAATTTAAAAGCATAGATTTTCAGTAAAATTAAGTTCCATTTTTTAAAAAGATTTCAAATTTTTCTATCCAATCCAAACAAATACCTAATCAACAGAGAGGTCTATTAACAGAAAAACATTTGAATTTCTTGACACATTAACCGATTAAATTCGCGAAAAAAGTTCACCATGTAATCGACAAGGACAATCATAATCCATCAACAATCTTAACTATCAACTTAAAAACACAAATTTTCAATAAAATCAAGTTTCATTTTTTAAAAAGATTTCAGTTTTTGTTCATCTAAACCAAACAAATATCTAATCAACCGAACGGTCAATTAACAGAACAACATCCAAATTTTTTGGCACATTAACTAATTAAATTCGTAAAAAAAATTACCATGTAATTGACAAGGACAACCATAATCCATCAACAATCAAACAAATATCAACTTAAAAACACAGATTTTTAGTAAATTCAAGTTTATTTTTTAAAAAGATTTCAATTTTTTTCATCCAAACCAAACAAATACCTAATCAACCGAACGGTCTATTAACAAAGTAACATCCGAATTTCTTGGCATATTAGCCGACTAAATTCGTGAAAAAATTTCACCATGCAATCGTCAAGAAAAATCATAATTCATCAACAATCAAATAATTAACAACTTAAAAACAAAAAAAAACAGTAAAATCAATCTCTTTTTTCAAAAAAAAAATTCTCCCAAATCAATTCAATTACCACAAACTAAAATTGAAAAAAAGCAAAAAAAAAACATCAATATGGAGCACAAATTACGCGGGAGATGAAGAGAAATTATTTAAAATGAAAGATGAAAAATCTTAGAGCTTTAGAGAAGATAAAAATGGAAAATGAAAGTTGGGGGAAGAGGAAAGAGAAATGGCCATGGTTTTGTGAGTGGAAGTGAGGAGAGAGAGAAAAAAATTTGGTATTTAATATAAAAGTGGGGTTAAAAAGTATTTAATAAATACATAAGGGGTGAAAAAAGGTTTTTTTTTAACACTTTATCCCACACTCCCACAAAATCCTAAAAAATTAGGTCAAACCAAAAAGGGTGTCTATTTTCCAAAATAAGTTTTCATTGTGGCCTTTTACCTAAATCTTAGTGGTCAGCCTTCCATTGAGAATAGCAAGAGAGAGAAAACCTTGACTCATATTAGATGCTGAAACTCTTTCTATTAGCTTCCGCTCAGAAATCAACTTCTGTCCAGGGAGCAAAGAATCTGTTGGATGATCAAAAGATTGCCAAATTATGTGATTGGTGTTATCAAAGAGCATGAGATTCCCTATTTATGTCAACTTTAATCCATAAACAGATTTGTCAGTAGTATTAGTGGACCAAAAAATGTAACAAATCAGTGCAACTTACTGTCTTATTTAGTTTACTGCATTTACTAGGTCAAAATAATTACTAGGTGAGGTTTGTTCACCTTATAAAGTGGCCCGGAAGTTAGTAATTTTAGGAGTAAGTTAGGTGGAATAAAACGTTAAATTTAGGAGTTATATTTGTAGTAGGAGTCTATATATACAGAGTAAAATTGCTCTGTTTTCTTTTGTAATTTCAGTCGCCATATTTTTTATTCAAGAAAAAGCTTTCGGTTGTTTTATTTTCCTTCACTGTTCTTGTTCTATAACTTCTCCTGCTCAATACTTTTGTTATATGGTATCAGAGCAAGGTTGAAGGGAGTAATTCTTTTTTCTTTTCTATCTTCTTGTCTATTAGTTTACTCTGTTGGAGAAGTTTGAAAAGTGTGAAGAGAAAGCTTTTGTCGTTTGTAGCAATGGAGGCCTCAAACGGGGGAAATACTTAATATGAAATAGAAAAAACTTGTAGGCACTAACTATAAGTATTGGAGAATATGTATGGAAGCATACCTTCAAGGTCAGGATCTTTGGGATTTAATTGTAGGAACTGATTCAATAATCCCAGCCAATACTCCTGAGAATGCCGAATCACGAAGGAAATAGAAGATTAAGTGCGGAAAAGCACTCTTTGTTTTGAGGACTTCTATCAGAAAGGAGTTTATTGATCATGTTCGTGATGTTGTCTCTCCAAAAAAAGTTTGGGACACGCTTGAAAGGTTGTTTACCAAGACAAATACAGCAAGGTTGCAACTATTGGAGAATGAGTTGGCAATGTAACAACAGGGAGGTATGTCTATCCCAGATTACTTTTTACGAGTTAAAAGTACCTGTACTGAAATTTCAGAGATTGATCCGAAGAGAAGATTAGTGAGTCACGCCTACAACGCTATCTTATTCATCGATTGAAAAAGGAATATGGTCCTTTTGTCACTTTCATTCAAGGATGGACACAACAACCATCTGTTGAGGAATTGGAGAACATGCTTTCTAATCAAGAAGCTTTAACTAAAAAAATGGCTAAGAATCTTGAAACTGATGATCTTCTATTTTCTAAAGAGAAGTCGAACAAGAAGAATACATCAACTTGAAACAAAAATAAAGAAGAAGAAACAACCATGGAAAAAGGTGGAAATTCACATAATAACAAGTGCTACAGATGTGGGGAAATTAGGCACATCAAGAAAAACTGTCGAGTAAAACTTTCTAAAGCCAATATTGCGTGCACCAATGACGGAGATAAGGAAATGAAATGGGAACAATATTTTAGCATTAAAGATGTTGAACAAAATTTAGCACAAGATTTTATCAATTATGCTAACAACAATAAGAGGAAAGAGTGGATCGTTGATTCAGGGTGCTCTCATCATGTCACTGGAGATGATTCTATATTCTCGAAGATGCGACAACATCATTGTAACACCTCGATTTTCTGAACCGGAATGCTACATAGTGCTCATAATCCAGAGGGACCACAAGCTAACCAATGACTGATACATGTACCTGTACAATACATAACATACATGTAATATACGGAAAACATAAACAATAGACCATAAGGTTTAACTGAAATAATTATAACAGCCATATGGGTGAAAAATACCCAAGATAACTGAAGTCTAAATCAAAAATAAACTAATTCTGAACTGTATCTGAAAGCCTCGAATTACTGACTGAATAAGGAGTTGAAGGAACATGTCTCTAACTAACTCCGTAAACTGAAAACTAACTGAAATAAAAAATGAATCAAATCATATCGTCCTCGAATGAAGAGAACTCACAGCAACTCTGTATACTGGAATGCGAATGCTACTGCTGGACTGGAACTCGTGTCTCTGAACCTATGTTGTAATATGAAAAGAAAGCATCATAGCGCAAATGCGTCAGTACAACTGGAGTACTGAGTATACGAGTGAGGTAGGCTAAATGAAAAGGGTTTACATGCATGAGCAATGCTAACTAACCGACTAATATGAATGTGACAGTGCAAACATACATACATAATAACTGGAAATGTAAATACGTAATAGTGGATCTGTACGCTAATACATAATTTACTGATTTCTGACATGACTGAAACTATGATTTTGTCAACATGGGTGACTGTTTCTAACAGTCCTGGGTCTGACGAAACTATCTGAGTTCCGTACTATAACTGAATTTGATTGTATCTGGTAGTCCTGGTATACTAATATTTGAAGAACTATCTGAGTTCTTTACTGAGACTGAGCCTGAAACTGTGGGAGGTAGTTGTTTAACCGACATGCACTAATAATGCATATTGCTAAGTTGGGGTCCAATCTCTGCCCCGACTAGAGGGGTGTCAATACCGCGCCACTGGTAAGGACAGTTGTGAGTGACCCTCATCTGGCAGGTACACAAATGAGAATGGTGGGAACCCTAAACTGATAGTTTAAGCCACCTTATCAACCCTAGTCTGACAGGTTAAGATGTCTCAACCTATGCTGGCTACGTAGTTTTCGAACACAAGGATGACTGCTAAGAATCACACCCTAAACTGGCAGGTGAGTTCCTATCCTTGGGTTCACTCGGTGCTAACTTATACTCCCATATGAAGAGACTGAACATGATTTAACTGACTGTACATGGACTGAGTAACTGACTTTCGTTGACTGATGGAATAGCACTACTATCTGAGATTTTACTGAGATCATGAGATTTCGGAGGTTTCCTAAGTCACATGACTGACTGAGTTCTATTGATCATGGATTGACTGAGATTATCAAGATAACGTGACTTGGCTCTAGGCATACAACTATATTTTTTTAGTACGAATACCCCCAGGACTCGATGGAAGGAAACTGACACACATGACTTGACTTGATTACAAGATTGGAGTTCACAATTCATAATATCATAAGTAGGGGATAATATACCACATGTAGTTTTCAACATCTTGTGCATGGTAGGGAGTGCATGGGATATATATCATGTACATATTGTATCACTTCATTATCATAAATGCTTCATACCACAATAATAGCAAAAAAACAATGACATGGAAATCCTATTGAATTATATAATTAACATGGACTTGTCATGTAGATAATATGGGACCATGTAAAAATGAAATTTCTAGCATTCTGAGCATTTTATCAAACACCTTGCATGCATTCTTTAAGGCATAGGTGTGTTCATGAATTGCACCATATTAAACTACCCAAATTCATGGGTTCTAACTACATGATCATAACCTTCATGAAAATTCATCCAAATTACTACTCTATAGCACAAACAACAACCACCAACATGAATACAATAATATCACCACAAAACATTTGTGATTTGGTATTTAAAGATTGATTCTTGAACTCCACGGACTAAAGGAATCCGTGGATGAACACTACGCATACCCGACTCAGGGTCCTTGACGTTTTTGAACTTGAAGGGTTTGAAATCCATTGATTATTGAAGAGGATTGGGTCTTGTCCTTGGGGATTAAATTCAGAGAAAAACCCTAGTTTTTTTTTGTTTGTGAAATAATAATGAGCAAAATGGCTGAATTTGGACTCATCTGGGTATATAGGCGAGTGGTAAGTGACCAAAATACCCCTATTAAAATGACCTGGAAATAAACAAAATGTGGCATGTGATGGTACGACTGACGGTCCATCATACACTTTATGGTCCTTCACTTAGCCCGTCAGACGTGGGCCAAAAATGGGGTTCACTGGATAAGAGTTGACGGCCTGGATGACGGTCCGTCACAACTTTGACCGTCCGTCAACTCTTCCGTTAGTCCTTATCCAGTACGTGGCTCAAATGCCTTGGCTGTGACGATCAAAGTGGCGGTCCGTCACTTATATGGCGGTCTCCATCAACTTGACCATCATACCTGGGTGTTTCTGATAGTTCCGAGTAAAACGTCCATAACTTCCTCGTCTGATATCGGATTTGGACAAAATTGGTACTGTTGGAAAGCTAACTTAATTTACCACGTGATATAAAGTGAAAAACTCAAAAATATCACATGTACAAAGATAGTTTTGCATTTCAAAGTAAGTCCTAGCATTCTTGAGATGATTTTTAGCTAGGAAAAAGGCACGGGTATTATAATATATCCCCCTTGAGAACATTCGTCCTCGAATGGAACTGACTGAGAGGGGAAAAAATAATCTAAACATGAGTAGATGGAACATGATCTTATGACTGACAAACTGAATGCATTATACTGAACATGTATATCTGATGCACGTGTAACTGATTCATGAATGCATGACTGAGGTTCTCGCAATGAGAATGCATATCTGATGCACGATTATTTACTGTACTGATACATGTATGCATGACTGAATATGAAATAGTACTTGATACCAAATTTTTGATGGAACATGAACATGAAATGAAATATCAAGTTGTATTGAATGTTGAACGTGAAACTGAATAAGCTTAAGGAGGACTGTTACCTTGAGCTTGATCCGGGTTGGCGGAGAAAAAGTAAGGGTACTTGGTACGCATGTCTGCTTCTTCTTCCCAAGTAACTCCCTCAACAGACTGATTTTTCCAAAGAACTTTGACTAGAGGGACTTCTTTGTTACTCAGCCTACGAATCTGATTGTCTAAAATTTCAACTGAAGTCTCTTCATAAGAGAGGTTGTCCTAAACATAAATTTTCTGAATAGGGACTACAACTGTTGGGTCACCTATGTACTTCTTGATCAAGGAGACATGGAAGACCGGATGAACTGAGGCTAGATTTGAAGGCAATTCTAGCTCATAAGCTACCTTGCCGAAGCGACTGAGAATCCTAAATGGACCGATATAGCGGGGACTGAGTTTCCCTTTCTTGCCGAACCTCTTCACTCCCTTCATGGGAGAGATTTTGAGATAGACATAGTCATTGACCTCAAACTCAAAATCCTTTCTACGAACATCTACATAAGACTTCTGTCGGCTCTAAGCAGCCCAAAGTCTCTCTCTGATCAACTGAACTTTCTCTAAGGCATCGAATACCAAGTCAAGACCGATAATTGAGGCCTCACTAACTTTGAACCAACCGACTGGAGATCTACACCTCCTACCATAGAGAGCTTCTAATGGAGCCATTTGAATACTGGAATGATAACTATTGTTGTATGCAAACTCAATCAGAGGAAAGTGGTCAACCCAACTTCCCTTGAAATCAACTTCACACGCCCTTAGCATATCTTCAAGGGTATGAATGTTCCTCTCTTCTTGACCATCTGTCTGAGGATAAAAGGCCGTAATGAGATGAACTTAGGTACCAAGACCCCTTTGGAACGCTTTTCAAAAGTGAGAGGTGAATTGTGTACCTCTGTCTGAGATGATAGATAATGGAACACCGTGTAATCTGACCAACTCCCTGATATAGAGTTTGGCATAATCCTCGGCATAAGAGGTACGAACTGGAAGAAAATAAGCTAACTTGGTCATTCTGTCTACAATGACCCAAACCTAATCATGTTGATGATGATTTCGAGGCAAACCCATCACGAAATCCATGTTCACTTCTTTCCACTTCCAAGTAGGAATGGTGAACTTCTACATGGACCCACTAGGTTTCTGATGCTCTATCTTAACCTGCTGATATGTAGAGCACTTAGCCACAAACTCTTCAACATCTCTTTTCATCCCACTCCACCAATAGATCTCCCAAAAATCGCGGTACATCTTAGTATCCCCTGGATGAATGGAGTATCATGCACCATGCGTCTCTGCAAGAATTTTTTGCCTCAATTCATCTACACTTGGAACACAGAGATGACCCTGACAATGAAGAGAACCATCTCCCCCTTAGGAGAAATCCTCTACTTTCTGATTCTGGACTGACTCTTTTAGCTTGACAAGGCTAGGATCCCTGTCTTTCTTTTCTTTCACCTAGGAAACTAGAGATGACTCTAAACTACTCTGAACAAATACACCACCCTCCAAAGAATCGACTAAGCAAAGACCTAGTCTGGTGAGCTAATGGATTTCCTGAGCTATTTTCTTCTTGTTGTCCTCGATGTGAGAAACACTATCCATAGAGAGTCTACTGAGAGCATCGGCCACAACATTGGCCTTGCCCGGATGGTAAAGGACACTCATGTCATAATCTTTCAAAAACTCTAACCATTTTCTTTGACGAAGATTTAGATCTTTCTGAGAAAAGACATAGTGGAGACTCTTATGATCTGTGAAGACATCTACATGAACTCCGTATAGATAATGCCTCCAAATATTTAGGGCAAATACTACGGATGCTAACTCAAGTTCATGAGTAGGATAAGTCTTCTCATGGGGCTTTATCTGTCTGGAGACGTAGGCTATGACCTTACCATTATGCATGAGGACACAACCTAAACCCACTATGGACGCATCACAATAGACTACAAAACCGTCTGAACCATCTGGAAGAGTTAGAACTGGGGATGAGGTGAGTCGACTCTTCAACTCTTGAAAACTCTTCTCGCAAGAATCTGACCGCTGAAACTTAACCTTTTTCTAAGTCAATCTGGACATAGGATATGTAATAGAAGAAAATCCCTCGACAAAGCATCTGTAATAGATAGCCAAACCCAAGAAACTTTTGATATTTGATGGAGAGACAGGGTGAGGCCAGTTTCTTACTGCTTCAGTCTTCTGAGGATCTACTCTAATGCCATCACTGGAAACAATATGGTCAATGAATGCTACCGATCTTAGCCAATATTTGCAATTACTGAACTTGGCAAACAACTGATGATCTTTGAGAGTCTGAAGAACAATTCTGAGATAGTCTGAATGATCACGCTTTGTGCGAGAATAGACCAGAATATCATCTATAAAGGTTATGACGAACATGTCCAAGTACTGCTTGAACACCCAGTTCATCAAGTCTATGAAAGTGCAGGGTCATTGGTAAGACCAAAGGACATAACTAGAAATTCAAAGTGACCATACCGAGTACGGAAAGCTGTCTTTGGGGTGTCACATCCTCTAACTCTGAGATGATGATAGCCTAATCTGAGGTCTATCTTGGAGAAATAACTGGCACCCTGAAGTTGGTCAAACAAGTCATCTATCCTAGGAAGAGAATACTTATTCTTGACCGTAACTTTGTTAAGCTGACGGTAATCGATACACATCCTGAGAGAGCCGTCTTTCTTGCGCACGAATAAGACTGGTGCACCCCATGGGGATACACTGGGCTTGATGAATCCCTTATTTAAGAGATCCCTCAACTGATCTTTCAGTTCCTTGAGTTCTGCTAGTGCCATTCTATATGGTGGAATATAAATAGGCTGAGTATCTCAGAGAAGGTCTATGCCAAAGTCTATTTCCCTTTCAGGATGAATTCCTAGAAGATCTTGGGAAACACGTCTGAATATTCATTAACCACTGGGAATGATTCAAAACTAGGAGATTCGAAACTGGAATCTTTAATATGCATGAGATGATACACGCACCCCTTAGAAATCATTTTTTTTGCTCGAAGGTAGGAAATAAGCTGACCCTTGAAAGATGAAGTACTACCCTTCCATTCTAGGATGGGCTTATTCGGGAACTGAAAAAGAACTATGTTGTTTTTGCAGTTGACTGTGGCATAGCAGGAATGAAGCCAATCCATGCTGAGAATAACATCAAAATCAGTCATCTCTAACTCGACTAAATTTGTTGATGTGGATTTCTGAAATATCATAACCGAGCAGTTCCTGTATACCCGCCAAGCTATGATGGTTTTACCCACTAGGGTAGAGACTGAAAAGGGCTCTGCTAAAATTTTGGGACTGATTCTGAAATTGCCTGCTATGTAAGGGGTAACAAAAGAAAAGGATGCACCTGGGTCTAGCAAAGCATAAACATGAACATGGAAAATCTGTAATGTACCAGTAACAACATCAGGAGAATTTTCCTGATCCTGTCGAGTCTGGAGAGCATAGAGTCTGCTTGGGCGTTTCCCACTAGTAGCACTGAAAGTGGTACCCTGCTGGTTCGGGCGACTGGACTGAGCTGTGGAATGATTTTGCTGACCCTGATAACTGGATTGAGGACAATCTCTGACTCTGTGGCCTGTCTTACCACAACCGAAACAAACATCACTACCAGCTTTGCAAACACCCTGGTGGTTCTTACCATAAGTTTGACATAGGAAATTAGTTCGGGCATTGCTGATACTGCCCTGAGATTTAGAGTTGGGTGCTCCATATCTGAATTTAGGAGCTGGAGCACTGGTTGAAGAATGAACTGGAGCTGATGACTTGGGACGAAATTAGGAGTGATTTGCTCCCTCTGATTTGGGCTGAGCAAAATTGAAACTACCTAATCTTGCTCTCTTATTCAGCCTCTCCCTAGCAAAAACCTTTTGCTTTTCTATTTGCTGAGCATGGGCTATGAGACTGTCTAAAGTCATATCACTGTTCAGCATCGCAGATCTATACTCATTTACCACGCTATCATTCACTCCTTTCACGAACTTACTCATCTTATCCATGTTGTCTGCAACCACATGAGGGGCATATCTGGCTAGCTGAGTAAATCTAAGAGAATACTCCCTAACCATCATATTTCCCTGCCTGAGGTTGATAAACTCAAGAACTTTGGCCTCCCTCAGCTCTTGGGGAAAGAATTTGTCTAAGAAAGCCGTGACAAATTCCTCCCACTCTATAGGACCTGGATCCTCTAATTCTCAGACTTCCACTGTTTGTACCAAGTGTGAGAAACATCTTGTAACTGGTATGCGGCTAACTCAGTGCTTTGAATAGAAGTAACTCCCATGATGTCAATGACCTTTTGGACTTGGTCAATGAATTCCTGAGGGTCTTCATCAGACTTAGACCCAAAGAAAGATGGAGGGTTCATTCGGGTGAAGTCCCGAATCCTAGCTGCGGCTGAGTTGGCCACTGGATTGGCCGAAATAACTGGTGGCCGTTCATTCTGGGAAGCCACGGACTGAGCAAGTATGGTGAATACAGCTCTAAACTCCGCATGAGTAATATGCTCGCCCAAAGGGTCTTCGGGCTAAGGAACTGACTGGTTTCTTCTCTTTGGATGCATATTCTAAAATAAGAGAAGAACGGATTAGAATGAGAGCTTAACTTGAGATTATGCTCACTAGCACGACATGAATGTTGAACAAAGGAAAACTATTCCTAAAACATCTCATAGCCTCATGTACATAAATGTGGCGCGCAACACACCCATGCATAAGACTCTACTAGATGCGGCTTTCAGACTTCCTAGGACTCTATTGAACCTTAGGCTCTGATACCAAGTTTGTAACACCCCTATTTTCTAAGCCGGAATGCTACATGGTGCTCATGACCCCGAGGGACCACAAGATAACCCATAACTGATATATGTACCTATACACTGCATAACATACATGTAATATGAGGAAAACATAAACAATAGACCATAAGGTTAAACGGAAATAATTATAACATCCATATGGGTGAAAAATACCCAAGATAACTGAAGGCTGAATCAAAACTGAACTAAATCTGAACTGTATCTGAAAGCCTCAAAGTAGTAACTAAATAAGGAGTTGAAGGAACGTATCTCCAACTAACTCCGTAAACTGAAAACTAACTGAAATAATAAATGAATCGAATCATATCGTCCTCGAATAAAGAGGACTCACTGTAGCTCTGTATACTGGAATGCAAATGCTACTGCTGGTCTGGAACTCGTGTCTCTGAACCTATAGTGTAACATGAAAAGAAAGCACCATAGCACAAATGCATCAGTAAAACTAGAGTATTGAGTATACGAGTGAGGTAGGCTAAATGAAAAGGGATTACATGCATGAACAATGCTAACTGACCGACTAATATAAATGTGAGAGTGCAAACATACACACATAATAACTGGAAACGTAAATACATAATAGTGGATCCGTACGCTAATATGTGATTTACTGATTTCTGACATGACTGAAACTATGGTTCTGTCAACATGGGTGACTGTGTCTGACAGTCGTGGGTCTGACGGAACTATCTGAGTTCTGTACTATAACTGAATTTGACCGTATTTGGCAGTCCTGGTATACTGATATCCGAAGAACTATCTGAGTTCTTTTACTAATACTGAGTCTAAAACTGTGGGAGGTAGTTGTTTAACCGGCATGCCCCAATAATACATATAGCTACGTTGGGGTCCAATCTCTGCCCCGACTGGAGGGGTGTCAGTACCACACCACTGGTAAGGACAGTTGTGAGTGACCCTCATCTGGCAGGTACTCAAATGAGAATGGTGAGAACCCTAAACTGACAGGTTAAGCCACCTCATCAACCCTAGTCTGACATATTAAGATGTCTCAACCTACGCTGGCTACGTAGTTCTGGAACACAAGGATGACTACTAAGAATCACGCCCTAAACTGGAAAGTGAGTTCCTATCCTTGAGTTCACTTGGTGCTAAATTCTACTCCCATCTGAAGAGACTGAACATGATTTAACTAACTGTACATGGACTGAGTAACTGATTTTCGTGGACTGACGGAATAGCACTACTATCTGAGATTTTACTGAGATCATAAGATTTCGGAGGTTTCCTGAGTCACATGACTGACTGAGTTCTATAGATCATGGATTGACTGAGAATATTGGGATAACGTGACTTGGCTCTAGGCACACAACTATATTTTTCGGGTACAAATACCCCCAGGACTCGATGGAAGGAAACTGACACACATGACATGACTTGATCATAAGATTAGAGTTCACAATTCATAATATCATAAGTAGGGGATAATATACCACATGTAGTTTTCAACATCTTGTGCATGGTAGGGAGTGCATGGGATATATATCATGTACATATTGTATCACTTCATTATCATAAATGCTTCATACCACAACAATAGCAACAAAATAATGACATGGAATTCCTATTGAATTATATAATTAACATGAACTTTTCATGTAGATAATATGGGACCATGTAAACATGAAATTTCTAGCATTCTAAGCATTTTATCAAACACATTGCATGCATTCTTTAAGGCATAGGTATGTTCATGAATTGCACCATATTAAACTACCCAAATTCATGGGTTCTAACTACATAATCATAACCTTCATGAAAATTCATCAAATTACTACTCTATAGCACAAACAACAACCACCAATATGAATACAATCATATCACCACAATAAATTTATGATTTGGAATTTAAAGATTGATTCTTGAACTCCACGGACGAAAGGAATCCGTGGATGAACACTACGCTTACCTGACTCAGGGTTTTTGATATTTTTGAACTTGAAGGGTTTGAAATCCTTTTATTCTTGATAAGGATTGGGTCTTGTTCTTGGGGATTAAATTCAGAGAGAAACCCTAGTTTTTTTTGTTTCTGGAAATATAATGAGCAAAATGGCTTAATTCGGACTCATCTGGGTATATAGGCGAGTGGTAAGTGACAAAAATACAACTTTTACAATAACCTAGAAATAAACTAAACGTGGCGTGTGACGTTCCAACTGACGGTCGGTCAGACACTTGACGGTCCATCACTTAGCCCGTCAGACGTGGGCCAGAAATGGGGTTCACTAGATAAGAGCTGACGGCCTGGATGATGGTCCGTCATAACTTTGACGGTCCGTCAACTCGTCCATCAGTCTTTATCTAGTACGTGGCTCAACTTCCTTGGTTGTGACGGTCAAAGTGGAGGTCCGTCACTTATGTGGTAGTCTCCGTCAACTTGGTCGTCATACTTGGGCGTTTCCGACAGTTTCGAGTAAAACGTCCATAACTTCCTCGTCTGATGTTGGATTTGGACAAAATTGGTACCGTTGGAAAGCTAACTCAATTTACCACATGATAGAAAGTGAAAATCTCAAAAATACCATGTTTACAAAGATAGTTTTGCATTTCAAAGTAAGTCTTAGCATCCTTGAGATGATTTCTAGATAGAAAAAAGGCACGGGTTTTACAATCATGGAGATCGAGTCATTATCACAGCAGATAACTTGACATATCCAGTAGCAAAAGAAGGAGTTGTGACAATTGAGGTTGCTGATGATAAATCCAAAAGTATCAATTTGCAGGATGTTTATCATGTTCCAGGTTTGAAGAAAAATCTAGACTCTGTTCCTCAAATTATTGATTCTGGAAAATATGTATTGTTTGGTCCTACTGATGTGAAGGTTCTTGAAAATGTAAAAGAAATATCTACTGATATTATTTTTACTGGTAAGAGGAAAGGTTCTTTGTTTGTTATGTCAACAGGTGAAGCTTATGTAAAGAAAATAAGCCAAACTGATAGTGCCGCAATTTGGCACTCTTGGTTGGGTCATGTAGGATACCAAATGTTGCAGCAGATTTCTTCTAGAAAGTTGGTAGATGGGATGCCAACTTTTAAGAATGTATTCGAAGACGTGATTTGTCAAGGCTGCCAATATGGAAAATCTCATTGTCTTCCTTTCAAAAGATCATCAAATCGGAGAAACGTGTTGTTTGAATTGGTTCATACAGACTTAATAGGACCAAAAAGAACACTAAGTTATAGTGGACATCTCTATGTTATGGTGTTGGTGGATGATCACTCTAGGTTCACTTGGGTAAAATTTCTGAAAGAGAAGAGCGAAGCATTATCCAAGTTTGTGGAGTTCAAAAGTATTGTTGCAAATGAGTTCGGGAAGAAGATAAAATGTCTTCGTAGTGATAATGGTGGAGAATATATGTCAGATGACTTCTTCCAATACTATCATGACAACAGAATTCTTCATCAAATGACTTGTCCAGATACTCCTCGACAGAATGGAGTTGCAGAAAGAAAGTTTGCTTATCTTACTTTAGTTTGTCTTTCATGGCTGCATGACAAGAATCTTCCTCGAGAGCTTTGGGCAGAAGCTATTCAATGTAGATTCCATGTGACAAATAGGCTGCCTCCTTGGCCAGGTACACAGAAATCGCCTTTTGAACTTTTATATAGTCAGAAGCCAAATGTGAACTATTTTTGGGTTTTTGGTTCTACTTGTTATGTTCATGTTCCCAAAACTAATAGAACCAAACTTGATTCGAAAGAAAGAAACTGTGTATTTGTTGGTTATGATTCTTATAGGAAGGGCTGGAGATGCATGGATCCAAAGACAAACAGGTTTACCATTTCTAGAGACGTGGTATTTGATGAAACGTCATCTTTGTTTTCTTCTCAAAATCTTGTTGTTTTGGGTGATGATCAAGATAATATGGAGTTAGTAGTTCCTAAAGTAAATGTGCTATCACCTTGTAGTGAAGAGGGAGAAAGTGTATCTCCAAATCAGAATATTTCAGAAGTTGCATCTCCAAGTCAGAACATTTCAAGGGAAGGAAACGGTGAACAACAAGCAGCAAGAAGTCCAACAAGGGAGAAAAAGCAACCAGACTACCTCAAAGATTATGAGATCAAACTTAAAAGTTATTTCGGGACCTCGTGTTTCTTTACAGAAGCACTAACTACGGAAGAACCATTAAGTTATGAAGAAGCAAAGGGTTGTCCACATTGGGAAAGAGCGATGCAAGATGAGATTGACACTTTAGACAATAATTGAACTTGGGAATTGGTACCCAAACCAGAAAAATGCAATCCAGTCACTTGCAAATGGGTATTTCTCTTGAAGAAAAAATCTGATGGTACCATTGATAGGTTTAAAGCTCGTCTAGTTGCTCGTGGATTTTCTAAAAACTATGGATTGGATTATGAGGAGACATTTAGTCCGGTAGCGTAGATGGTGACAGTAAGGTCACTTATTTTGCTAGCTGCTTTCAAAAGTTGGAAACTATGGCATCTTGAGGTAAAGAATGCATTTCTTTACGGAGAGTTGGATCGAGTAGTATTTATGGAGCAACCTCATGGCTTTGTCTCTAAGAAGTTTCCAAGTCATGTTTTTCGTTTGAAGAAAGCTCTATATGGCCTCAAGCAAGCACCAAGATCTTGGTATGGTAAAGTTGCTCAATACCTTATCTTTGTGGTTTTAGAGTATCTGATTCAGATTCTAGTTTATTTATAAAATTAGAATCAAATGCATATCTCCTGATATTATTATACGTTGATGATATGATGATAACTGGAGATAATGAATTAGAAATTTCTAATCTAACAAAAAACTTGTCTATTCGTTTTGAGATGAAAAAATTAGGGCAAATTGGATGTTTTCTTGATCTGGAAGTGAAAAAATAAGATCGAGGCTACTTTATTTCTCAGAAAGGTTATGCGGAGAGTCTCTTAGAATGTTTCATCATGGGGGAGTCGAAAGAAAAGGCTACTCCAATGTAGCCAAATCTCAAGTTGAAGAAGGATGAAGGCGAGGCTTTGAAGGATGCGATAAAGTTCCGACAACTAGTTGGAAGTTTGATTTATCTGACTATCACAAGGCCAGAAATATCTTACTCTGTTGGTATCGTTTCTCACTTTATGCAAAATCCAACAACTTCTCACTTAAATGCTGCAAAGAGGATTTTGCACTATGTGAAAGGATCTCTTAGTCATGGACTTTGGTATAAGAGGTGTGATACTTTTTTATTGAGTGGATTTACTGATACAAATTGGGCAGGTGATACACATGATCATCGCTCGACTTCAGGTTACTGTTTAGTACTGGGTTAGCAGTGGTGTCTTGGTGCAGCAAGAAGCAAGATGTTGTTTCTTTGTCTACCACTGAAGCTGAATATATTGCAGCAACCATCGCTTCACAAGAGTGCATTTGGTTGAAAAGGCTAATCAATGATATGTACCAGAAAGTAGACTATGTTGTGCAAATCAAGTGTGACAACGAAAGTGTCATCAAACTTGCGTCAAATCCAGTTTTTCATGCTCGAACGAAGCATATTGAGATCCGCCATCACTTTGTTCATGAGAAAATATTAAGTAAAGAGATTGAACTGACAACTGTTTGCACCAACGCTCAAGTTGCGGATATATTCACTAAAGCTTTGGAGATGTCTAAGTTTCAATACTTTCGAGATGCTCTGGGAGTAGCTCATCGTGAGCTTGCACTAAGGGAGAGTGTAAAAAATTAGTGCAACTTACTGTCTTATTTAGTTTACTGCATTTACCAGGTCAAAATAATTACTAGGTGAGGTTTGTTCACCTTATAAAGTGGCCCGGAAATTAGTAATTTTAGGAGTAAGTTAGGTGGAATAAAATGTTAAATTTAGGAATTATATTTGTAGTAGGAGTCTATATATACAGAGTAAAGTTGCTTTG
The DNA here is from genome assembly GCA_030864215.1 of Capsicum pubescens. NCBI lineage: Eukaryota > Viridiplantae > Streptophyta > Magnoliopsida > Solanales > Solanaceae > Capsicum > Capsicum pubescens. The sequence goes on from CM061544.1 coordinate 340,982,868, forward strand.
CTTTCTCTTGTAATTTCAGTCGCCATATTTTCTATTCAAGAAAAAACTTTCGACTGTTTTATTTTCTTTCACTGTTCTTGTTCTATAACTTCTCCTGGTCAATACTTTTGTTATAAAAAAAAGTGCCATCAGAGTCTACCAAGACCAAGTTACCATCTTTCCCTAGTAGCAAGGTTGCATTGGTTTTCACGGGATGGTTTCTGTTAGCAGACCAAACTAATCGAGCAGAGATGAACCAACCCTCCAGTGATGCAGAGTTATTGTGGGACAAGTGGACACCAAGAAAGCAATCGGTGGCATGGCCTTTGCAGTAGAAGCCACAGAGGAATTTTGTGGCGTCATTTCCTACCTGAAGGATTGGTGTCACAGTCTCACCAGAGAAATCAATAGGGCGATTGATCCACAAAGTGGAAAGTCTGGCAGTAGAATTCAAAGGTCTGTCATATAATGACAAATACTTTTGGGAAAATGCAAACTGAGACAACAAGCGGAAATAAATGAAGCGAAGGACGGGAAAATTCAGTCTCTGCTCAGCAATCATTGCTTTCTAAACAAAACTAAACCTAATAGAAGAATGTATGAAACCTAGAGAATTGTTGCGTCTTTTCTTGAAGAAAGAAAACCATAACCAAATTTCCTAAGTGGTATTTCTATTTGTAATCAGCTTCATTTAAAGTTTCTTTTTGAATGGGTCTCCGTAATAACTAGTAAAGTTATTGCCATGTTATCAGATGGGTTAGCGTGATATCCTCTTGCAGGAATGCAGGTGAGTCTGCATACAATGGACCCTTGTGGTCCGATCCTTCTTTGGACCACGCGAAATGCAGGAGCTTAATGCACGGGCTTCCTTGGGTCTCCCCTTTTCGATCTTTGCCTAGTCAATTCAAAGAGGAGCATCACAAATAGACTTCCACATTATGCTATCATTTTCCAAGTTAATTTCCTTATTTGGGAAATTTCCTCCTCATTACGTGTGAGTCTTCCATAAAGAACCATTCCCAAATTCCAAGTTAATAATTGCTCACCATATAGTCAGATCTAATTAATATACAAAGACTTTCAATCAGGCAGATCTTAGCTTCCCATTGGTTAAGTGAGAAGTTTAATTTGGAAAACATTTCCTTTTGACTTGAAGCGTTAATGATTTGCAAAATTGGGTATAAGCGATTCTTGTATCTCTAAAACATTCTTCACTGCAAACTTATGAACCACTGAATTATGCTAACCTCTATATGTAAAATACAGTTTGGTTTAACACTTGATATTTAGCTCAAAGAGTAGGTATCACGGAATATTTTGCAATGGGAGAGTCACAACGAATAAAAGTTGTGTGACCCTCCATTAGTTTTTTTACACATAAGTTGTGGACCCCTACCTTTTTAATTTTATAGTGAAAGCAATGAATAAGAGAAAGAAAATATATTTAGCTAAATATAAAAAATTGAAAATAGAAATTGAATAAATTATTTTAGGTAAATATAAAAAATAAAAAAGAGCAGAATTATATGGCTCTTGTCTGATGCAATAACGTGTACGGTAAAATTATGATTTCATAAAAGTCCACGTAAATTTTCTATCGTTATTTGAGATAAAAAAACACATCAAATTTATGTATTGATCCTATTTTTTAATACATATTCCATTCGTTTAAATTTATGATTTCTTTTTAAAATTTAAAAAAAGACATACTTTCATATTTAGTACAATAACATTTCTCATGAAATCTCACAAATGAGATTTGGGGAAGGTAGAGCGTATGCAGATTTTATCAAAAGGGGTCCTTTATTTTTTATTTTATTAATAATTTATTTATAAAATAATATATAATTTGTTGCTCCCAATTAATAATTTTTAACAACACAAATTTTCGGGTTATAAGATATTATATTTTATCTCAATCCAAAATTCTTTATTTTTTTAAATATGTACCGAGTCAAAACTTTCACATAAATTAAAATATATAAAATAATATTTCAATGTTTTAGATTTTTAGAAAAATAAGTATTTAACATTTTACGGATAAAAATGTAAATTCTATTGGAAAACAAACTCAAAACTGCTTTTAAAGTCAAACATTAATTTTTAAACATAAATGAAAAAAATTATTCTGAAAAAAAAAAATACTCACATTTGTTGGTGGTGACTCTTCTATTGTAAAATTTTCCTTGGTATCGCCTTTATGATATCATTTACTTCAATTTTAACGAAGATATCCAAGTTGTGTGCCAGCCAACAATTTCCAACAAATTAAACTTACATTTAGGAAACTGAGATGATGTTGGAGATAAATAAAAGGCACAATATATAAATTTGACCTTTCACTTGGCCTCAGATCATATCTATGACCTCTAACTTTGAGTTTGTACAAGTAGACACTTAAATTTGTATAAAGTTGAATAAGTAGACACATATGTCATATGTGGCGTCCTACATGACCAACTCTTGTCCTACAAGTATTATGTCACATAGGACATGTGTATTTACTTGTTCAACTTTATTCAAGTTTAAATATCTACTTGTGCACATCCAAAGTTAAAGGTTATAGATGTGATTTGAGCACAAGTTAAAGGGCATATTTATGTGTTATGCCTAAATAAAAAGAAGGATGCAGAAAAATTGAGTTAATAACCCAAATGGTTACTCAACTTATAATTTTTCTCTCAGAAAGTCAGTACTCAACTTTGATAAAAGTCACTTAACTGTGAATTTTTTTCTCACAAAGCTACTCAACTATGATTGTCTTACTTACAAAATCACTCAAGCTATTTAATTAATTTTTTTTCATTAAAATTTGCTAACATCTAATTTTTATTTAAAACAAAAAATTTAAAAAATAAAAAGAATTTTCATTAAAACAATCAATTTAATGACCGGTCCATATACAAAATTCATTTAAATGATTTAAATGAATATTTTTTTATTTCTTAGAATTTTGGTTTTACGATTATTTTGCAATTTTTCTTGCCCAATGATTACCCTATACTAAGTATATATAGTCATACAGATCATCAATTAATATTCAAAAATCAAAATCATTTGATTATACAATTTTTGCTACTAATTTTAAGTCGTTGCAATGTATATATTATAATGTTACTAATGCTTAATAACATTTGCTAATGTTTTATTTCATATCATTTTAGTTTAAAATCTATAGCGTTCCCTTTTATCAACTTATTAAGAATAGAATTTACTGTATTTATTTGATGCATGTATATATTATACAAGTGGTAATACAAAAAATTGCATTATGATTGAAAAATTAATTCAGGAAATACGTATCACGTTGAAAGTTAATTAAATCTAATCATTTAAATAAATATGATTATGAAAATCTTAAAATTTTAGTATTAACATTATAAGTGAATTGAAATATAATATTTAGAATATTTTAAAATTTCAGAGGGTTAAATATAAAGTAAACATGAAAATATATCATTCTATGGTTCAGATAATTTTTGTTTTTTTAGAATTTTGGTTGTAAATAAAATTTGAAGTTAACAAATTTTAATGAAAATATTAATTAAATTGGTTGAGTGACTTTGCAAGTAAAACACCTTTAGTTAAGTGATTTTTGAAGTAACAATCAAAGTTGCGTGACTTTCTAAGAGAAGAATCCTTAATTGAGTAACTTTCGAGAGAAAAGTCATAAGTTGAGTGATCATTTGCGTTATTAACTCCACGAAAATGCGGTCACTTTTCTGTTATCATTCCTTCGGAAGTCAAAGCTAATAAAAATATTTGAAATCGGATTAATTGCTTTTTCCTCTTCTTCTTCTTTTCTTTCACTTCTTATCAGCATTTGTGTTGGAGAGGACCAATAAAGGGGACAAAGTGTGTCCTTGAACACTAGATCTCCTAATTAATGGCCGAGCTGAATCAATTATTTTTTGTTATATTACTGTTATTGTGTTTTTCTTGGATATGAATCTTGGTAATTATTAAATTATCATATTAAATATAAAGTTATCACCATTTCACTCAATAATTGAGCCTGTTAAGCCCACATCAATGGGATGAGGAAAAGTTGGACTACTTATATTATTGGACTTGATTAATCCTCCTTTCATGAACTATTTTTTGATGTTGAATCAGACGCAAGATCCATTTCTCTATAGCCTAATGGATGATTTTATTTTTAAAGTAACTAGTTTAATCCATGTGTCTCGCACGTGTAACATTTGATTATTGAAAATTAAATGATTTAATTTGTTGTGGGGCTTTTAACGAAATGCAAAAAGTTTAAATTATTTTTCAAAATTCCTTCACATTTTAATATAATAATATAAACATAAATATATATTTTAGTGTAAGCACATATATATTTTACCAGAAATTTAAAGTGGTTGATGATTAATCACTTTTGCGTTTTTCATGCGGTACGTCTTTTCCTTTGCTGTCAGAGGCTAAGAGAAACGCAACAATTTGAACCATGTATTGTGATACGATATTTTTGTTATTTAATTTTTTTTTATTTTTAAAATCAAATCTTTACAAAATCATTGATTACATTCTTATTACTTACTTAAAATTTTAAAAAATTTGACACTTCTTAAATTTATCTTATTCTAACGCTTTTATATTTATTTCTAAGAATTTTAAATCTTTTTAAATCAAAATTAGTTGATTTAGAATTCTTAAACTAATAGAAAAAATATTAATTGTCAAAAAATTAGTTATTCTCATAAAAATAGTCATTTAATTATTAGTTTTCATATTAGTTAATTATTTTTCCACTTTAACTATAATAGTAGAAAATTTTAACTGAATATTTAAGGATAAAAATAAAATAATGATAAAAAAAAAATGTGTAGAAAAGATAGTATGAAAGCTCATCATATATCTAGGAATTTGACTTTCTATACATTTAGGAGTCACAAAATAAATTATACTTTAGGATTTTATAGAAAGAAAAAAGGGAAAAAAAAAAACGTAAACAACAACTAAAACAAGAAAAGTTTCCATATATATAGGAGTTTGAGTTTCCACATAATTAGGGGTCCATCAAAAAATTAAAAAATTAAAAAATTAAAATTAGATTGTACATTTTCTACCCAAATAAAAAAATGCTTTTTAATATCTAATATTCAAAGATTTTATCATAAATATATTTAATTAATTTTGTCTAAAATATTAGAAAAAATAGTGAAAAGACGATTTTGTCTAAACCAAACACTTTTAATAGAGTACAAAAAATTCAAATACATATAGATATAGACGTAAATATTGATTATAGATAGATGTTGATGTAGATAGATTATAGATAATTGTATAAATCCAAGTTAATCCAATTGATCCAAGCAGGCTCATTGGAGTTCAACCTTGGCCAAGTCCTAGCTTTGATAGAATCAAGCCGAACCCGAGCCAAACTTTGACAAAGGCTAAATTTATTGAAAATATTAAATGTTAATGATCACTGGTTATTTGTAATCAATATATCTAAGTTCTATACAAAAACCAACAAATTACCAGTCTTATAAATCTAAACTGTATTCATTTTAATACTGCATATTCAATTATCCCATCGTAGTGTAGGGAAGGGCATTATGAGAGCACTGTCGCAGAAAATATGCCAAACTTTGTTTTATCTCAGTATTCGGGTAGACCGTGATCATGATGTTCTTGTCAGATTTGGTCTTGATTTTCCTTAAATCCATTAGTATTGAACTGTTGATCGATATCGTTTTTGAGTTACCACTAGTTATTTGTAAAGATATCTTAGTTCTGTACAATCTAAAGATATCGGCAGTCCTAATGTAACAACTTTCTACACTTGAAAAATCATTTGTTGGCAAGATTTTATTCATGAATAAACTTCACCCCATGTAAATAGGCTGATTTATTCCCTTGAATATCAGGGCTTAAAATACACAATATTATATCTCCTGCAGGCCCCATATGAATTGAAGAGCCGCTACATGATAGTACATGAAGCTCAAAAAATCTAATGCAACGTTACTGAATATTACATTCATGAATTGTAATCTCATACACCATAAGAAGTTATGCTAGAATTAGAAATATTGTTTACCTCGGTCCCAATAAAATTGATAGCAATTTTGAGCTGATAGTGGCTTCCCTCTGTTAGTTGCCTGCCCCAACCTTAGGTACATTACTGAAATTATAATCTAAGTTGGTTTCAACAGTCACCAAACCTTCTAGTGCCTTAACCACCAATGACATGGAAGGTCTCTTGGCGAAATCACCCTGTAGACACCATGCAGCAAGGCTCATCATTTCTGTCACTGCTTCTCTGTGGAGCTACATATCCTCATTTCTGTCCAGAATATCCATGAGCTGCTCTTTTTCCGCTTTTCTCGTGAAAACACTAAGCAAATGGACATCTTCTTCATCAGCATGGGACCAATCCAAATTCTTTCGTCCACAGAGAATTTCCAAGAGAACAATTCCAAAAGCATACACATCAACTTTCTCAGTGATTACTGAACTCAACCATTCAGGGGCTAAATACCCCGGCGTTCCTCTCATTCTAGTCACAATTTTGCTTTTGTCTTTTTCAATTAATTTCGACAACCCAAAATCAGATAACTTCGCATTGAAATTTTGATCTAGAAGGATGTTTTGTGGTTTGATGTCCCAATGAATTATCTTTTGGCTGCAATCCTCATGTAGATAAGCCAAACCTTTCGCAACATCTGATATTATCCTTTGCCTTGTATTCCATGTAAGCCCATTTTCTTGCTTTTCATGTTTAATCCACCTATCCAACGATCCATTTACCATGTACTCATAGATTAGAAGCCTGTGGCTTTTCTCGGCACAAAATCCAATGAGTTTTACCAGATTAATATGGTGAATTCCACCGACTGTTTTTACTTCTGTTAAGAATGATTCTTTTAATTGACCTAGACCATCCAGATGCTTCACAGCTATTTTGGTGCCATTCCTCAGTGTTCCTTCATAAACAGAGACAAATCCTCCTTTCCCAAGCTGTCTACTGAAATCTTCTGTAATTATTTTCAGCTCATCGTAAGAGAATCGAGTTGGAATTCCCGGTAAGATTGGCTCAAGATCGCAAAAATCACCAGCCTTGCTTTTCTGCAACCTCTTTTTGAAAATAGCAGAGAAAACTTAGAAAATAAAAATTATTCCAATCAAAGTAGATCCTATTATAACTTTGAAAGGCTGTCTTCTGTCTAGGGGAAATGACCGGTGCATTTGAGGAATTCTGCACCTTAAGAAAAACTGTACTGCTACTTATGGAGTCCGTGAGAGAGAAGACTTCATTCAGTAACAAACAGCCCCCTCCTTGATTCACACCAAAATTCTGTTCAAAAATAGCAGCTTTGAAAGAACAGTTACTGTAACACCCCACATTTTCGAGCTAGAAAGCGAACCGTCATTCCTACGTGCGTAAGCTCTAATTCTACGGTTTATATTTAGATTCATGTGTCATGATCTTTCGCTTAGTATATGAATTGATTATGAGGTGAAAAATGTTCACAAAAATGGCCTAGAGCAAAGTTAAGGTAAGAACCTTTCATTCATCAAAAATTGGATAGTCGATTCTACAAGGGTCTACTTTAAACATTTATAACTTTTGATACACATAAAAATTTTCAGATCAAGACCCACCAAATTGTAGATAATTGAATTAACTTTCCAAAGATACCAATTTCGCCTAAAACCGATAACCGAGCGAAAAGTTATGGCATTTTCCGTGTGAGGCAATAAACCAATGCAATCTTGACGCGTCGCGTCAACTGCGCCCCGACACGAAACCTGACGCGAATTTAAAGCTTTTTTACGCATTATTTCAGTTTCTAATGGGTCTAGAGGCATTGTGGTCACTTCCCCTCACCTAAAATCGGTCTATAAGATAGAGTTTCAGCCTCAAGAAGCCAAAATTGCCTATTATTCACTCTTTCTCTCAAAAATCAAAACCCTAACTCATCCCTAAAGATCAAGAACTCATTCCTAAGATAAAAAATTTCAAGGAACGGATCAAGATCCGAGTTTCATCTTTCAAATCTTATAATCTAAGGTACGTGAGGTTTTCCTAAAACTACATGGGCTTATTAAATTCCTCTTAATTATGTTGAAGGTTTAGAAATCATGAACTTGCAAAAATAAAGAGGGTTTGGATTTACAACTAGAATCATGTTTTTGAAGCCCTTGATAATATTGTTTTGGTCTTTAGGCCTTTCCTTGAAAGTGATTTAACTAGTATTGTAACGCCCCGAATCTGCTACCTGGAACGCTACACGGTGCTCATGACCCCGAAGGATCACAAGCTAACCCATGACTGATATTTGTACTGTATAAATGCGAAAACAAAGGCTGAAAGGTCATAAGATTCAAAACTGAGACATAATATCTGATAAAATATAACATCTGGGTGGGGTATGAAATACCCAAAACAACTGAAATAAACTGTCTGAACATGATAATTTGAAAAGCCTCTAACTGTCTGAATAAGGAGTTGATGGGACACGTCCCCAACTAACTCCATCTACTGAAAGCTAAACTGAATTAATGAAAGAACTAATAATATCCTCCTCGAATGATGAGGACTCACTGCTAAATCTGGCTGTTACTGATGCTCTGGAGCTCGTGCTTCTGAATCTATGGTATAAAACACCATAGCGCAAATATGTTAGTATGATTGAATGTACTGATATGCATATGAGATAGACTGAATGCAAAAGGTTCACAAGCATGAACTATACTAACTGATTGGATAACATGAACGTGAGAGTGTATGCATGAATACATAATAACTGTAATTGAGTTCGTGGTAACATGAATACTGAGCCTGAGTACTGATAACATGAGATACTAATAACTGTATAATTGAAATAACTGATACTGAGCGACTGCATCTGACAGTCTAGGTTCTGATGAAACTAGTTGAGTTCCATACTGTTCTGAGTTGACTGTATATAACCGTCCTAAAATCTGAAAAACTATCTGAGTTCTATTATTGAGACTGGAACTGAAACAGTAACTGTGGGAAGTAGTCATCTAACTGACATGCCCCAAATAATGCATTATAGCTGAGTTGGGGTCCAATCTGTAACCCTAATTGGAAGGATGTCAATACCGTGCCACTGGTAAGGACAATCTATGAGTAACCCTTATATAACAAGTAACTCTAGTGAGAACGGTGGGAACCCTCATATAACAGGTTAAGCCACCTCATCTAGCCTTTTATAACAGGCTATGCTGTCTCAACCTATGTCTGGCTACGTAGTTCAGGAATGCAAGGATTGCTTCTAGGAATCACACCCTCATATAACAGGTGAGTTCCCATCCTTGGGTTCACTCAGTGTTAATTCCTACTCCCATCTAGATAGCCACTGAACATGATTAACTGAACTGGACTAGACTGATTTCATTAAATTCCGAGGACTGGTGGAATGCTATTGAGATCTGATAACTGTCTGAGATTTTTGAAATTACCGAATTACTGAGATTTACTGAAATTTCTGAGATTACTAGACTGATACTAAATTCACTGTGTTTTCCTGAGTCACATGACTAACTGAGTTCTAGGGATCATGGCTTGACTGCGAGTATCGTGAAAACATGACACTGGCTCTAGGCACATAGCTAAATTATCGGGTACCAGTACCCCCAGGACTCAATAGCATAAGAGTAATTCATGGCATGAATTCTAAAGCACAATAATGGCTACACATATATCTACAACCCATTGACTAAGGCACTTCATCAAACACTTGACATGCATGAACTTGTATATGAATGGAGATTTCACATTATCATACTAGTATGACACTCTTCCTTCATATAGGCACTTAATCAAACATATGAGGAGCATGTTTTGGTTATACAATCACCAACACATTTAATAATCATGGATACATCAATCAACTTGTAAATTGAAGGGTTTATCATGAATATCGCGTAATTTATCACATATTGGAATCAATTCTTGTAATTAATAGTCTATAACATGAAATGAAACCAAACAACAACATAAACATCAATTTTCAATTCAATCAAATCATGAACATTCATAAATATACAAATCTTGGATTTTGAAAAGAGATTCTTGAGCTTCATGGGTGAAAGAGACCCATGAATCAACACATGACATACCTGAGTTAATGAATTTGGAAGGATTGATGGAGAGTTCTTGTGATTTGACCCTTGAATTTGAGAGCTAGGGTTTCTAGGCTTGAGAGAGAGAAACTCAATTTGGGGAAAATAGAGTGAATAATGATATCCTTAGGCCATGTAGCGTTAAATTTTGTGTTTAAGGCTGAACTAAAATCATGGAAAAAGACTCATTTAACCCTGGACACGTCTTTTAATTTTTGTGAAAAATTCCCGACCTGGACCCCTGGCGCGACGCGGTGCTATCGCGGCGTGTCACTGGAATTTGACAACGGAGAAATTAGATGATGGCGCGACACGGGGCTATCACGGAGAATCACTGAAATTTGAAAATTGGGATTTGGGAGCCCTCCGCGATGCGGTGAAATTGCAGAGTCTTACTAAAAATTTATAAATATCATTTTGGCTTATGGCGCAACGCGTCATTGACTGAGATGACGGTGTTTTACGATTGAAACTTTAAATCGCTATAACTTCTTACCCGATTATCGGATTTAGGCGAATTTGATATTGATGGAAAGCTTATTGAATTTCTCACATGACAAAAAGTGAAAATTTTGAAAATACCACATGTATAAAAGTGGATTCATCTTTAAAATAAGTCTTTGACATTTTTGGGGACGAATTTAAGCTACGTGGAAGTACGGGGTATTACAAGTATATATGTATGTATAGGGGTGGCAATTTCAGGCCATATTTGTGAAATGAGTTTATTTAATTCATATTTATTGAGTTGGATCACTCATTTTAAATGGGTAAATATGGACTTCAACTCATTTTAAAAGCTCATACAAATATGAACAAAATGGGTAAAATATGAGTATCCATTTAAACGCAGTGACCACCCACCTATGCTTAAAATTTAGTTTTTTTTTCTTTTCCATTTTTTTTTTAATTTTTTCTTTAATTTTATTTTTTTCTTTTTCATTTTTTTCATTTTTTTCTTTTTCTTTTTTACTCGTTTCTTATATTTTCTTTTTTCTTTTTGTTTTTTTCATCTATTTTTTTTGTTTTTATTTCTTTTTCCTTTGCATTCTCTTTTTTTATTTTCGTTTCCCCCTTTTCATTCTTGTTTCGTCATTTTTTTCATTTTTCTTCTTTTTTGTATTTTTCTCATCATTTTTATTGTCATTGCATTTTATATTTTATATATTTTGTATACTTTATAGTTATTTGTATCATACTATATATTTTAAATAAATTTATTATTTATATTTGAATAGTTTAGTCATGGATATGTACAATTTATCATTTGTATTTATATACAAACAAGTATATGGATTAATTGTATTTGCTTGAGACTAAAATGTATAACTATACAATGTATCATTAGCATTTGTATATCAAATTTATTATTTATATTTATATATAAACAAGTATCAATTGTATGCGTATGGTTCAAGCTGTATAAATATGTATCATTTGATACAAATGTGATATTTATATTTGTATAATTTAGCAATTGTATTTGTGTAATTTATCATTTATATTTGTATTGTTCAATTTATATCAATAATACAAGTGATATTGTCAACTACGAATGCAAATACAAAAAAATGAAATAAATTCAATTATAAATACAGATATAATATACGGTCAACTTACGAATTCAGATATAAAATAGTCCTTTAAAAATACAAGTTCATCAATGAAAATAGAATACAAATACAATTACAAGAAAAATGAAATCACAAAATTCAAATATAATGTGCAGTCAATGATAAATTATAAATTCAAAACAGTTCTTTAAAATACAAGTGCGAATTATATAAATTATATATGATGGTGCAAACTATAAAATACAAATACAAGTTTGAAGTATAAAAAACAAATACAAATACAATTGTATTAAGAAATACAAAATTATAAATGTTGGACGAATATAAATCAATATGCGATTATGGTATTTTCGTTATCATAAAAAAAATTTAAAAACGAATTTTTTTTTTTAAAAAAAATAGAAAAAGATCAAAAAAAAAAATGAAGAAAGTGAACTACAAGTTAGAGATAGAAGAGAGAGAGAAATAAGCGTAAAGAAAGAATTGTAGAAAAAAAGAATATAAAAATACAAAAAAAGCAAAAAGCAAAAAGCAAAAAGCAAAAAAGAATGAAGAATGAGAAAAGGAAAAAGAAAAAAAAATGATGGTGAATACAAAAATGGGTATGGGGGGAGGGTGAGGTAGTGAATAAAAAAGTCAAGTTGATATGCATACACAAATTTTAAGTTTTTATTTTTAAGAGTTAAAAGTGGGTAGCAACCATTTTTACCCAATTCATATTTGACCAAATTCATATTTACCCATATATTATATGGGTGGATTACATCCAAACCATTCAAAGCTCAATCCATCAAAATTCGATCCGATCTGTCCATTTACCACCCCTATGTATGTATGTGTTGAAGTCTTAAAATGTGAATTGAGAGCATGAATTATTGAATCTCCCTCCCCCCCCCCCCCCCATTGTATTACTACTTGATTTGCAAGTTATGAATTACTAAATTGCATGATTTAAAGAATGAATCAAGAGTCTTATTATTTTATATGAATTTTATGATGATTGAGAATTGGAGAGAGGGATATAATCATGATTTAAATGCTAAATATAATAATTGAAGGAATTTCAGGAATGTTTTGAGAAATTGACCACCACTTGTTGGAATTGTTGAAAAGATGAGAATCTTTGCATGGTTTTGACTTATGTTTAGAAATATGAATTCTCTCATAATTGTCTTAATGTTTTGGTGGCCTGAACATTGTTTTAAATGAAAGAATTATGCATGATATTTTTATGACTCAGAATTATGACTTGCAAGTCTTGGTATGACGATACCAAAATAGATAATGCCATAACAGACACAGAATGAAATAGAAATCAGATTTCTACGCATTGAATCCAGAAAGATGCATGTTCAGAAAAGGCTAAAATTGGGCATAAAGAGACATTAGGTGGTTCCTCGAAAAAGGCTTGAGTTCAGATAACTCATTGCCCGGAATCGTGTTTTGCCGATACGGGTTATTATGTCCCCTAGAGGGATTTTACGCTACTTAGTGCCCTGTGGTGTATCAGATTCAGACACTCCAACCCTTGCGGTAAACTAGGGTTGGGGGCTTCCCCGCCGAGTCAATGGCGGATTCCATATAGCCCGTGAAATATCAGACTTATAGAAAAATTCCACCTAACTAAGTAATACAAAAAATAGAATTGCATTGATCAGAATGTTTTATGATTTTCAAAGAATTGCCCATGTATTTTTGACCTATATCATGCATGATGCTTCATGACTTGCTCTCATCTATTATATATATATAAATGTATTATTTTGGATTGCTCTGTGTACTAGTACTTTTGTATTGACCCCCTACATTTCAGGGTCTGAAACTCAGTCCAAGGGTCCCACTAAACCGTAGAAGTGTCAGATAGCAGTGTGCAGTTGGTGAGCCTTCTTTCTTTTAGAAGGCCTGTTCTAGAGCATTGTTATTACATTTTGTTTTGGGTCTGATGGGGGCCTTGTCCTAGTTTTGTTTCAGACTTATGTTGGATCTTGTAATGTTAGAGATTTCGCAGACGGGTATCATATGTCTAGAATATTCAGAACTTCTTTCAAATTGTTCAAGTTTATGAGTTTGACTATGGTACCGTCTTGTATTGTTTTCCGCAAATTTTCTTATATTATATGAATATTGTGCATGATTACCAAATTTAGAAGAGCGCTGGGTCTTCATGGTTCGGAATGCTCGTTACGGCCAGGGCTCCGACTCGGGTTGTGACAGTTACTCAGACATGCCCTTTTGCAATCTTCCATTGTTTTCCCCTCAAGCCAAAATATGCTCGAGCTTAGTTCCTGCTTGAACTGAAATGCAAAATATGCAGTATTCTTGAGCTCTACAAGACTACGATACTGCGAAGTCACAAGAAATGGGCATCACTTCTGTGCATCCGAGATCTGGCTTCCTCTCCGAAAAGGGCCTGAAGAAGTTACCTTCAACTGGACAAGTACATTGTTCATTATCTGTACATATGCTGTATCTTCCACACACCATTGGGTAGTAACACTTACCCCGTGTAAAAATGTCATCTACCTCCTTCCAATTAACTCTGAATAAATTGTTTTCAAGGTTGCCCAATTGGTATACACGTAAATGTCCATCATGCTCAAGCTTTATGAATTGACCTGTCGATGTAGGAGGGTATTGTAAAGCAGTAAGGGTTTTACCATCAAAACTGTAATAACGACTATCGGGATCATCTGAAGACGTAGAAATATTGAGGTGGATCAGAAGCCACGTAAGTGGCCAGGTGTCCATTTAAAATAGTAAGAGATAATAAACCTTGACTCGAATTGTCTGCTGAATCACTTGCTGTGAGCTTCTGCCCAGAAACCAAGCTCTGCCCCGGAACCAAACAATCTGTTGGATGATCAAAAGACTGCCAAATTACACGCTTTCTCTTATCAAAGAGCACGAGATTTCCCATTTCTGTCAAGTTTAAGCCTGAAACAGATTTGCCAGCTGTATTATATATTTGGCCTCATCGGTGCTGTTGTAGAATACTAAGGAGACACCAAGAAAGCACTCTGAGTGATCAAAATTGCAAGAGAAGCTATGGAGGAAACGTAGTGTCACGACCCGATAGTAGCGGATGTAGAGTAGAAGGTGTGAGTTCCCGGAAACCCACACTTGCTACCGTAAGACTTAAAATTACATAGAAAAATCGTCAAAAGTTATAAATATTAATAGGTGGGAACCCATAACTAGAGTGGCAGGAAAGGAATTCTGGATCCGCCTCTGCGACCTGACCCGAGGCCCTGGCTGCAACGGACATCCCGAACCAAAAAGGCTCGTAAGGGCCACTTAGCCCATCCACAAGTGATATTGTCCGCTCTGGGCCCAGGCCGGTCCAACTTTAAAATACGTCACTAAGGAATAAAGTTTTTTTACTTATATACCCAGCATCCCTCTTGTGCTTTGCCGATGTGGGACTCCTTTCTAAGTTGAGGTGTTACACGTAGTAGGCTGGCATTTCCTTCCAGAAGGATGGGTGTGTAGTTAAGGATGCGTCTATTGTAACTACTCCCAATGGATGGCCTGTTGATCCACAAAGTGGGAACGCCGGCAATGAAATTCCAAATACTGACATTTAGATTCTCTGAAGGTTGGGATATAGCGAACAGAGAAAAACAGAAGAATAGGCAAATGAAGAAAAGGATAGGAAAATATTGTCTCTGTCCGGCAATCATTGCTTTCCGAACCAAACCAAGGCTAATAGAAATATTATATGGAATCTGGATTGTTTCTCTAGTTGCTACTCCTTGTGTTCTTCTTCTTATAACGGCTGCAATCGTCCTTTTTGCGTCTACGCACCTTCTTTTTGTGTATTATGTATAAGTAAAGAAAGGAAACCATAACCAAATTCCAGACTTGATACAAAATGAGCTGTGTGGCCACTTTCATTTTCCGAAGCTTCTGTTGACTTGTACTTTCCAGCAACAGTTTGATTTGACTGCTTCAGGCTTCAGCTATTAAGTTTTTACCACTGAATTGATTATATTTTAGAAATTGCTGGTTCAAAATGTATGTACTATTATTTTAAAGGCATAATACATAAATATGATCTTAAATTTGAAATTAAATTACAACTTTGACAGTGCACAAATATGACCTTTAACTATTCAAAACTGTACAAATATGACCTCCGATCCTATGTGGCAAAACGCGTGTTCAACACGCAAAATTGGGCGCATCCAGCTTAAAATCTAAGGGCATAATACGTAAATATAACCCTAAACTTGACACCAAATTTATAACTTTGACCTTAAACTTTGATAGTTCACAAATATGACCTTTAACTATTCAAAACTGTACAAATATGACCTTTAAATGACTTTTCACTATTTTTTTTTTATTTTTTGCTCAAAGATGAAAATAACATCTAATTTCTTTTGTCATTGCGAAAAAAAAAGAAATATTGAAGATTTATTAATTAGGTGGGTCAACTTCATTCGAAAAAATCGCATGAATATGTATATATATTATAAAGCAAAGGACGAATTTATGTTATATAATATATCTAAATATAATTTATTTAAATATTAAATTAAAGATGAAACTATACTAATAATAAAAAAATTTATAGTTTTAATAAAATGTTATTAAAATAACTTTATTAAGGATAGTAGTAGTAGTATATTAAATTAACATTATCAAATTAACGTTATTAAAATGTTAGTATTAAATTAACATTATCAAAATGTTATTAAATTAATGCACGGGCGGACCTACCTGGTTGTCATGGGGTTCACCCGAACCCCTCGGTAAAAAGATTACGTTGTATATATAAGGTAGAAAATCTATATTTATGTACGTATATTAATGTTGAACCACATGAAACAAGACACTTAGATAGCCTAGTGTTGTTATTTGCTCTTCTTGGGCGCTGCCTTCAGCCTACTGCGCAGGTTCGATCCCTGCTTGTGGCTTTTTTTTTTAATAAAAAAAAAAGTTAGGTGCTGCTACTATAGAAATAAATAAAATAATAATAATAAATATCAACCATTTTGTAAGTAATTACACCCTCTCCCACTTTTTTAATTACTTTACCCTCTCTCCCTATTAATATACATAACATAGTCGACATATACATAATATTCTGTGTATATGATGAGATTTTCGTAATATATTTAGGGAGTTGAGATTTTTTGTAATATTGGAAACATAAGTTGTGTATTTGTGTAACTTTTAGTAATAATAATAATAATAATAATAAAAACGATGCTGTTTTAACACAAAAAATAAAACTTTGACAGTGCACAAATATGACTTTTAACTATTCAAAACTGCACAAATATGACCTCCCTCCAAGTCAGCTCTTTTAATGATGTGGCATCGTGTGATTGGATGAACTTTCCATGTAGGCGCGAGTGAAACTCACGATGGGGGTGCAAAATCGGAGGTCATATTTGTTCAGATTTTGAATAGTTAAAGATCCTATTTGTGCACTATCAAAGTTTAAGGTCAAAATTATAATTTGATGTCAAATTTAGGGTCATATTTATGTATTATGCCTATTTTAAAAGTTACCAATCTTTTACATATATATCCATAGTCCGTGTTAAAAATATTGAAATCGGTTCAACTTCAACCCGGTCATTTAAGTCTATTAATTTTCCAAGTGCTGTTACTTTCCTAACGTCTGTTCCTGTAACATTCACTCAAATGTTAGCATGTGCAACAATCCACAAGCAGATAATCAGGAAACATTTATATGAAAATGGCTTTTGTTTTATTTTAATAGTAAAAATAGCGATTGTATTTGCTTAACGACCATTTTGATCATTTTCTCTATGAAGAGATTCCAAGTAGTTGGATAATATGCAGTAAATAATGTTACAATTTGTTATTAACAATTGGATAGCAATTAATTTGTACTTCTTGGAACTTTCCTCCTCAATGAGTTTAGGTCAAGTCTTCTATTAGTGGGACCGGCAGAAAGTTATTGTTCAACTATACTGAATATCTAATTAATAGAGTATAGGATCAAAATCATCCATTATCTTTACTTTAGACACAAAATAATATATATTATTTTAACTGGTGCACTAATAGTCCTTTTTGTTTAAAAAGTGAGTGCATTTTTAGTCATCACCCTAGCACTGTGAATTTTTTTAACAACAGCCTCTTTACGTTCATATCAAGTAAACACGATTACCATTAGGCAAGAGAAATCAATGCAAAAACATATCAAATAAGCCTTGAGGCATCGACGCTGCATTAACAATTCAGACTTCTCTGTATTACTGCATCAACAATTGTTTCAATCTATTAATTTCATGGTCTGATAAGACTCATGAAGATAAAAGATGACGTCAACTTCTATGTTAGGTGATGCTAGATTCTTTAGCAAGTTAGTAGAGGTTGGTTAGAATTTTCATCAGCATCGAAGATTTTGGCTAAGAGAAGCTTTATACGCTGCAACTCAGGCTCTTAGACTACAAAATCTTCCGATTTAACTTCTTTGAGGTGATTAAATGTCACATTTATGAAACGTTCCACTTGAACAGATTCTGGGATAGGAACATCATCATAAAAGTAGATTTTACTGATGGATTAGTCAATGATATTTTACTTTTGTTTCAGTTGCTTGCTCTGTCGTTAACGTGTCATTTTTGGGTCGTAACTATCATGCAGCGTGAAGCCACTGAAACTGCTCAAGTTACGAGTTATCAACTCTGTTAAGCTGATGTTGGTAATTGCTTCCTTATACTGCTTATGGTGTGCAACCCAAATATACTTGGTTCGTCCTCGTCAGCCAGCTGTTGGTAAAGAGGCTGATCTCGGAGTTCTTGTGTTTATGGGAATATATTTTTTCCTCCCTCATTGACTGTGCATTCAGTCCATGAACTCATGAGAACCCCAAGAGCTTATGCCCTTATGACTAAATAAAAATCATAGTGACTAGTGACACAGAAAAACTCAAGGCTCAAATTAATTCAAGCCCTTGTCAGCAACATTTTGCAGGTGAGGTTTTTTTGGAGGGAAAAAAATAGTGTGATAGAAAGGTAATTGGCTGATGTTAAAAAAAATTAACAGTGTTGGGGTGATGACTAAAAATACACCACTTTTTAAATAAAAAGGACTATTAGTGCACCAGTTGAAAAAATATGTATTATTTTATATCTAAAGTAAAGATAATGTATGATTTTGACCTTTACTCTAATTAATATACGACTGACTTTCAATCACAATGGTCTCTTCTTCCCTCCTCTTTGCTTCGTATGATATTATCAAGGGTCCGCCTTTAATATTTCTATCAAAATCAGCCACTTGATTGGACTTATATAATTGGAGGCCCTCAATTCTGACTTCTTTATTCCCATTAAATATATGAATAACGACTTCTTTATCTCCATCTTTTTTCCCTCCTTTTGGATCTTTGCCTAGTCAGTACGAAAGGGACATAACGAAAATCTTCTACCTTATGCTATCATTTTTCAACTTTATCTTTTTCTTTGTCATATGTTCAATTGTAATTCAGTTTCTTTTAGCTTGGGTCTCATTTTTCAATCAGTAATGGGTATCACATTTAATTTCTTCCCTCTGATGGTGTCATTGTCCAAACTTCTGTCGACTTCCAACACTTTTTCAGCAGCTGATTGATCTGACCATAACAAACGACGTCTAATTTATTTACCAAAATTCAACAAGTCATGTTCATA
Organism: Capsicum pubescens; assembly: GCA_030864215.1. NCBI lineage: Eukaryota > Viridiplantae > Streptophyta > Magnoliopsida > Solanales > Solanaceae > Capsicum > Capsicum pubescens. The sequence continues at coordinate 341,002,183 of CM061544.1, forward strand.
GATTCCGTTTACAAGTAAAGCCTGAATATGATTATTAGTTTCAATTTTCAGGAGCTTTGTAAAACCAATATATATAATGAAGTTCCAAATCCATTAGTTTGATGCCTTATGATTCACAAAACAAGGTGTAAGTGAATCTTGAATTTCAAAATACTATTGACTGCAAATTATGAACTGCTAGAAAATGTTCAACTCCGTGGAATGAAAGTTATAGGAGGTTGTTTCATCTGCTTAATTATCATGAACATGACGACTTTTTATTCAATCGCTATAATTAACTGTGGATATAACTTTTGAGAAAATTTTTGGATTCGTATTTGTTAATATCTATGCTTGCTGTTTCACTTTACTTGTATATGCACCTTCTCTCTGTTCATTTAACAACAAAATTCCCCAGTGTATGTCTTTTTTTCAAAATTTACCCAATCTTTCCACTAGCGGACTTGTAATGACCCTTCAAGTAATTTTCCATATTTATGCTTATGTTCACAATTGGAGCTTCTCCACAACTTCCCCAAGTCATTTATGACTTGCTCAGACTGACGGTTCGATTACCAGACAGTTCATTTAGTTTTTAGAGTCAATTCCCTGTTTTAAGTCTGCGTTAGTATCAAATGGCCAGTGAGTGAAAACTTCAGTGAAACGATCTCGGATGCGAATTTCGACGGTACCAATAGATTCAGAATATTAAATTTAATCTAGGTAGACCTTTGGTTTGGGTTCCAATGCACTCGAGCTCCTTTCGACCTATTGGTCGGAAAGTTAGAAAATGAAATCTGGGTGTGGGACCCACATTTGATTGAAATGACATCGGACTGAAAATCCAACTTCATCATCGCGTCTGAAATGTCGATTTTAGGCTAGTGGAACCCTTGATTTAGGTCCCAAGGCTTCCAAACTTATTTTGGGCTATTTAGCGTATTTTATGAAAAATAGAGCTATAGGTGTGGGCCCCACTTTTTGTCGAAACAATCTTGTATGAAAGTTTTGATGATTTCAATGGATTTGAAATGTATTTTACACTTAAGTTTCACTATCGGATCATTTTATTTGGGTTCCAAATGAGTTCTGAGGGTTAAAAATGATTTTTTGACTTTGCCGTCACGAGGATACCACGTCTCTTCGCCGAAGGGGTCTATAAATAGACCCAAGGTTGCGAATTTGGGGATTTTCTCTTCTTCTTTGAGAGCCTAAAATTCTAAATGGGTATAATAACTCAAAATTGAGTCTTGTGGGTGTCTAGTGATCTTGGTAATCATCAATTATCATGATTTTCACCCGGATTAAGGTAAGATTTTATCATATTATTGATAAATTTTTGTTTTTTGACCCAAAACCCCAGATTCACTTAGGGATTGATTTTATCCCAAAGATTGCTTGTTTTTCACCCATTTTTGTGGGTTTTGATTCGTTGTTCATGTATGAACGTCGGGTTGACTTTGGAACATATTTTTCGTACGAAGGATCCACTTGGATTTTTTGGTGTCATTTTTAGACCGAACTACAAGTGCAATATGGGTATTGTTAGACTCGTATTGATGAGTAGATTATGATTTTGATAGTGTAATGGCATTTTGGGATTGTGAAGTGAAGATGCGTGGTGGTGCATGATGTGAGGTTTTGTGGTTCGTCCTTGAGTTAGGCTTCTGTCTACTTTTCTTCATAGATGATGTGTGATATATATTGTGTATGAATATGAATGTTAGGCTTATTATGATTAGGATAACTTGACCTTGATTGTTGATGTTTGAAGATTAGATAAGAGCTTTGGACACGTAAAATGACATGTTTATAATCCTTTTGAATCCTATTGCTTTCCTATTTGATACAAGAATAATGGCCACCTTAGCTTTCGCCGATATCATTCAAAGTTACTATGTGAAGAATCAAGCTTTGGTCGCATGGAGGGCACATGATTATACTTGGAGGGGATGTTTTGAGCCTACCATTGATCAAACCCAAGTGTGAAAGATTGCTTGGAGAATTGAAGACTTAAGGACTCTCGGGTTTGGACCACCTTTGTTGGTTCACGGTTTTGGTTCCCTTTATTAAGGGCATTTTGGTCACTTATCTTTGTCCATGTGACACTCCATGACCATCCCTCCTCATTAAGGGCATTGGAGTCATTTTGTGTTCATTTTATAATAGATTATAAATAGGCTCCTTTAGTCTTATTTTCATTAGTTCATGAAAGATGAAAGATTGAAACACTTGAAATCCTCTCTCTTGAGAATAGACCACCTTAGTATAGTCTTAGTTAGGACTTGAAAAAGTCATCCTTAGTATAGGGCTTGGAAAAACTAATATTGTTCTTTGCTTGGAAACAGTGGATCTTGAGGTGAGTCGATTACCTTGGCGGTCACCGTAAGAGTGTGGTTTTGATTATTACATTCATTAGGGGTTAATGTTGAAATATACTTGGTTCTTAATCTTGTAATAATCTTGGTCTCATTATCTATCCTTTCATTATTTTGCAAATCCATGTGTTTTTGTGTTTGTCATCTTGTTTCCCTTTGTGTTGCTTGTTCTTCTCACATTTTGTGGACTGTTTTGGACTCTTGGTTGACTGATTTGTATCATTTGGTATCAAAGACATCATTGAATTTGTTCCAACAAAATCATTCTTGGGCTTGTTAGTTGAAAAAAAAAAAGTATTGAAAAACCAAAAATCTCAAAAAAAGAAATCTGTCCCGTTTTTGTGTTTAGCTGAAATTTGAGACTTAGATTTAGGAGATTTTAGTGTGTTTTGTTTTTTTCTAGTGTTAGGTTCTTGTTCCCTAACACTAAGTGAGTCTAGATCTTGGATTTGAGCTTAATCCGGGTGGTTTTGAGTTGTTCACCATTGTTGAGTTTAAGGTTGAAGAAACTAGTAAGGTGAAGCTCGAAATTGGAAGGGTTGTTGTTGATATTGTGGTTTGAAAATGCATGGTTTTGTTGTGGAGTTTAACGTGAGCAAAAGAAATCCAAAATCATTCAATTTGGAGTTCATTTGGTTTAGTTTCAATATTTTGAGTGTTCTTGTTGTTCTTCATGTTCATCATTCATTGTTGAACAAGAACATTCAATAGGTGTGGTTTGATCTTAAATAGTGGAGAAAAGAGTGTAGTCTTTTGTTAGTCTTGAAACACATCCCAAAGAACATACAAAAGAAAAAGGTACAATAGGACTTTCAAAAAGACTCATTACCAAAAGAGAGTAAGGGCACATACCAAGACAAACAAAAGAGGAAAGGAGACAAAGGCTTTCAAAAATGTATCTTGCCAAAAAGGTGCAAGGAAAGTCAAAAGTCTTTTGAATTAATTTGAAAAAGGCTCTAAGTCTTGTGCTTTCCCTTCTTTTAGCTGATTTTTCACTCTACCAAATTAAAAATTTGACCAATCCAAATTGCAAACTGCCATGTCACCAAACTACCACATCTTCTAAGTGCCACGTCATCAACGTTCCAAAAAACCTTGAAGCTCAAATTTCAGATTTTAAAGTTTCTTTTCTTTGTTTCGTTAGTTTCATTTCTTGATTCTAGTATTAATTAGCAACTAGTAATCACCTACTAGATTGTGAATTAGTTTTTGTATCCGTTTTTATCGTGCCTCCATTATTTGTGTGCTTTTCTCATTTTTAATTCGTCATAACTTTTTGTTTCAAGTTCGTAAGTAGAATTTTTTGTTTTGTGTCTTGAGTCGATCAAACAAGAATCTATTCCGGCCGCTAAGTAGAATTAACATCTTATTGACTACCAGAGTATAAGCAACTTTTAATTTTCGCTGCTCCAATTGTAAGAATCACAAAGGTGGGTGTATATGAGTGTTGGTGAGGAGCTTTTACTACTAATCTTGTTTGTTTATTGTGTAGGTACAAAGGTGATATAAGAGGAACATGTCTTCGATAGCTGGGGATTATTGTGACTACAACATGGGAGACTATGATTGTAGTGAGGGGTTTTATGGCTATGAAGTTGAGGGAGATTGTGGAGGTTATGAAAATAGCCATGATAAAAACTTGGGCAGATTTGAAAGTTACTGTTTTGAGGGAGAAAATGAGGTGAATGAAGTGCCTAGTGCTTATGGTAACTTTGGAGATGATGTAGGACCTCATGATGGATCTTATGATGATGTTGGGGCATGTGAGGAGTCTTACACTTCTTACTCCTAACCTAGATTTGGTGTTAGGTACGACCCTTTCATTCACAAAGTTTATGAGAGCTATGATGAGAGTACACGTGAGGAGTATGAAGATTCATATTCTCCACCTTGTAGTACTTCTTATCAAAGTCGATATAGTGTGAATGGTTATACTAGCTATAGTGGAGGTTGTCCAATGAGAAGAAGAGGGTATGTATCTCCAAAACTGAGGGGTACTCATATGCTTAATAATGTTGATCCGAGAAGAAGTGTACACTCCAGAAAGGTGACCATTTTTGGGATACCGGGCTGCCTCGTTGTGTTAAATGATAGGTACTATAGAAACTACATCATTCCATCCATGGTTGACTACTTGGGGTTGTTTTGTGAGCCTTTACTTATTCCATACTTCTTGGATGGGTTCAAGGTTACCGAGAGGGTCAAAATTGTCTTTTCCCACTATGAATACCATGAGGAGGTGTGGTGCAATATTCTTCCCTTGGCCTACGGTCATGTATACTTAGGTGCCAATTGGTTTGCAAGGCATTAAGTTCCTAACGTGCAAAATTGGCCTAATATTATGAGAGATCAATGAGGGAATCACCTCATGACTTACTTGCTTCCCAAGCCGCAAAGAGTGCCTACCTACTCCAATCCAAATTATTATGAGAGACAAAAGATTGAGATGAGTAAGGGAGTGCAAGGTGGTAATTCGAGAGTGGAAAAATGAGAGGTTGTGTGGAGCAAAGTGAGGGGATTACCACCAAACCGTGCTAACATTGGTTGTCCTTTTATTTCTAAGGACATTTGTGTAGGTACCAACATGGCAAGCGAAGGCAAACAATGCCGAAAGAAAGTTTCTATCCAAGCTTGTGGAGAACCTTCACACCATGACAAAGAAGAATGTACTCAAGGACTTCAAGATAAAATAGCTAAATCTTACACTTTTGTGCATGTGAATGATAATTGTGTGGCTAGTAGCCCATTGAGTGTGAGTTGTAGCTTGCCTGTATGTGAGTCTATTATTTCTTTGCCACTTGATGATGATGTACATGTTGTGAATATGTATACACTAGTTGATCCTATTGATGACCGAATTGACTCTTCTTGTTAGATTGATTTATGTCCACCTAGTGTTGAAACTATTGTGTTGAATGAAAGTACATTATCTTGTGAAATTTGTGTTGATCAACTTATTTGAGAAAATTTCCCACTACTTGAGGATGTGTATGACGTGATTAATGACCCTCAAGTGTGTGATGATGTTGAAAATGTTGATCAAAGGAATAGGAGTGAACCCATGAGCTTGCCCTTTGATTCTAATATTTGCTTGGATCATAGGGATAATCATGTGCTTGAGACATCTTTAAAACTTGATAATGAACTTTTAGAGAGTGAACTTACTTGTTCCAAATCTGCCCGTGGGATAGATCATGCTCTCTTTAGGTATAATGTCTTGTTTAAAGATGATATAAACACTCCTAATGAACCTAGTGGTGAAAATGATGGTATAGCTTGCTTTGGAAGCTATAGACGATATTCTAACCCACTATGGTGCGACAACATTCCTCCTAAAGATGGAAATCTCTTTTTGAAAAATGAGAGTACTCTTAAGGGTAAAGAATGTGTAGTCCTTCTTGAAAACCTGAGGGCAAAGGTGCCATTGACTCCTTGGGGTAACGTTCCTAAATGTGCATCCTTGTTTGACACACTTGTGCCTAAATTGCATGAATTCCAACTTGTGGATGCCAAGTTGTCTAGTTGTTTGAAGGAAAGAATGTGTATGTGTTTAAATTCTTATTCTTCACCTGTGAATTCCTTTGCACGTGATTCTTTCCTATACTACCTCGTTGCCTATGATGATGTCCATGCTAGTTTTGGATTTGTTTTATGTCGATGTAGGAAGTTTGTTGGTCTGTCCATGTGTGTGTATGATAATGCTATATGGATTTTATGGACTTTAGAAACAATCGAAACACCCCCCTTGGTGTGGTCTTTTGACGAGATAAAGAAGCAATGGTGTCTTATGGCTCATAAGATGAAGGAAGTTCTACCTTGTGGATTATTTGATGCCATTGGGACCTATGTAGTTTGTTTATCTCTTGGTAATTCCCATAACCAAATCCTTTGTGCACCTTTTATTGATCTTTTAATATTTAATTCAAAGGATCCTTGGTTATACTACAAATATGTGCAACCTTGGCATGTTGAGATGATTTATTGTGCTAACCCTAACCCTTATGCCATGAGGAGTTTGTATTTGTTCTCCCTCTCTTCATTTTTGCAAGGTTTGGATTCGAGGTCGAATCCTTTTCAAGAAGGGGAGGATGATACGATAATAATGGCCACCTTAGCTTTCGCCTACATCATTCAAAGTAACTATGTGAAGAATCAAGCTTTGGTCACATAGAGGGCACGAGATTATACTTGGAGGGGACGTTTTGAGCCTACCATTGATCAAACCCGAGTGTGGAAGTTTTCTTGGAGAATTGAAGACTTAAGGACTCTCGGGTTTGGACCACCTTTGTTGGTTCACGGTTTTGGTTCCCTTTATTAAGGGAATTTTGGTCACTTATCTTTGTCCATATGACACTCTATGACCGTCCCTCCTCATTAAGGGCATTGGAGTCATTTTGTGTTCATTTTGCAATAGATTATAAATAGGCTCCTTTAGTCTTATTTTCATTAGTTTATGAAAGATGAAAGATTGAAACACTTGAAATCATCTCTCTTGAGAGTAGACCACCTTATTATAGTCTTAGTTAGGACTTGGAAAAGTCATCCTTAGTAAAGGGCTTGGAAAAACCAATATTGTTCTTTGCTTGGAAACAGTGGATCTTGAGGTAAGTCGATTACCTTGGTGGTCACCGTAAGAGTGTGGTTTTGATTATTACATTCATTAGGAGTTAATGTTGAAATATACTTGGTTCTTAATCTTGCAATAATCTTTGTTTCACTATCTATCCTTTCATTATTTTGCAAATCCGTGTGTTTTTGTGTTTGTCATCTTGTTTCCCTTTCTATTGCTTATTCTTGTCACATTTTGTGGAATGTTTTGGACTCTTGGTGGACTGATTTGTATCACCATTCTAGTTTAGATTTGTGGAATCGTGGTTATGATGTAAACCTATGTTTGGGTTGTGGTTTTATCACTTGAAGCATGATTTATATATTTGACATATTTGGACTAGTGTGGTAGTCTTGAAACCATAGTTTAGATAGAGTTGACTTGATGTAACACCCCTCACTTTTGGGATAAAGTTAAACCATCTTTCCTACGTTTATAGACGCGAACTGTAGTACCCCGTACATTCTTATCTTGATTCAACTTTTAGTTGCGTGCTTAAGAGACTTAAGGATTGAAATTTTCACTAAGTGTTGGGGACTTATTCCTATTTTAAGCCTCTTAGCAACAGCGATTTTAAATTTGGTCTTCCTGGCCCCGAGACATAGTTTTTTGAGTCAATTCCTGTTCTGGGGTGTAAGGGGCAGGTCTCGGAGAAGTTTTGGATTTTTTAGATGAGGATTGGGACGCGTTTAGATTTTGATTCTAGCAGCTCATCGCGGTGCCTACAACGATGGAGCACCTACTTGTACCGCCCCAAAAATCTATCCAGAGACGTCACACAATGTTTAGAACCACAAGTGATCCCAAGCTAACACATGGACTAGCATACTGTTAAGCAACTGATTAAATACGTATGAATTAACTGAGTTTACTGTGCAGAAACATAATAGTGATGGAATCTATTAAAATATAATACTGATACAATTTTACATTTTGATAAAGTCTGAAAAGAGGGACTGAAATTACATGACTGACTCTAATTGACATCTGTGAAGCCTCTACTATACTGACTATAGATAGCTAGGACGCGACCCCAACTACCACTAATCAATACATAGGAGTTAGAAAGTAAACAACATAAATAATATCTAACTGAAGTCCCCGAAGTAGGAGGACTCATCATCTGCAAACTGTCTGAATATGGTATGCGTGCTACAACTCGTACCGACATTATGAGATAATGTAGCAAATAGACATATATGTGGATCAGTACTTTGAGGATGCACTGAGTAAATGGGGGTGAAATGCAATAAGTAAACAATATCATCACAATTTATAAAAATCATGCATGCTAAATGTAAATGACTCACATAGGCTTGAGTAATGTGAAAACTTAGGATCATAAATCATGAACAATAAAACATATAATACAAATCTTGTGAGCCATTACATTAAGTTCCAAAATCTATTCTTTCTAAAAACTACTACATTATCTTGTCAAAGTAAGGGAAATACTTCATCTCAAGACTATAAGAATCTTAAAAACCACAACTTTCAAATCATATGCTTTTATCTTAAGGATTTAAATCAATAGACTGTTTTAAGAGTAGGGGACTTCTTTTGGTAGGTTCTTATAACCGACATAAACTATGTGAGCATTCATTGAGTCCAACGTCTTACCCATGTTGGGGAGAACTGTTCTACCCTTGCCATCGGAATAGAACCTTTATCTTAAGTGATCACAATCTAAGTCATCCACGTAGAAGTGGAAATAATCTTAATCCTATGGTGGCACATAGTTTTGGGGCATGAATCCTTGGTAATATACCTATTTTGGTGCTAAACACTACTACCATTTTTATGCTTAAGATCTTAGGAAAACCACTTCAAAATAGCACAAGGGTTTACAAGAAAACAAATTATGTTCTTTCTTTTCTTTAAATCTCAACTCATATGACCAATGCGGATTCTTTATCTTAGCTTAGTACCAAAAGGTCAAATCTTTATAAAAAAAAGAAATAATCTTATTATAGGGTGCTCATAGCACAAACAAATCTTTAAATAGCAATCTTTAGTTAGGGTTTAATGACCCATACATCAAACTCATGTTAAAACATCATAATATTCATGCATGGTAATGTAAACATTTATAAATCAACTTAAAATCTAGAAATTTCTGCAATACGCATGAATATAAGAACATAGACATGCAATTCAACTTCTAAACCCCTTGAAATCCCATAATCTTATAAATAACAATATTGGGTATAAACCCTAACTTCAATTTAATGGGAAATCATATAAAATTCAGTAAGTTTGTAATTAAAATAAGTTTTGGGAACAAGTATTAAAGGATTATCCTTGTTGAAAACCCCCACAAACCTTAATTGATGATCTTAGATGAGAAAGCTTGAATCTTGAATTCTTATGATGCTTTTGAAGACGAGTCCTTGAATTGAAAATTCTTAATCTTGAACTATCTAGAAGAATTAATGAGGAAAATTGGATTTCTTGGAGAGTAAGTTTGAGCTTTAGGGTTTTCGCTTGAAAGAGAACCATGAATAAGTTTGACTTGAATTCCTATTTGTGTTCTTGAATATTGTTTTTTGAAGAAGATAACTCAAATTGATGTTCTTGGGAATGTTCTCGAATGATTTTCTTGAACTTCTGGGAATAGAAAGCTTAATTCTTGATTGTTTTCTTAAATAGAAGGTGGTGGAATGGATGAATCTTGAAGATAATTGTTTAGGGTTTGTTCTTGGGAGTAAAGTAGGATAATGAAGGCAAAATAATGCCCAATGACGGCTAAACATTGCTATATTACGACCTGGGTTTAGGGGGAAAAAGACCCCATTGCCCCTCATTCATTTAAAGCAAAAATTCATAACCCTATCCCGATTTTTCTCTTTGCCGCAACGCGGTACCATCGCGGCAATTTACTGCCTCACACGAAAATGGCTATAACTTTCCGCTCGGGTGGAGGATTTAGGCGAAATTGGTATAGTTGGAAAGGTAATTCAATTATATACAATTTGGTAGGTCTTAATATGGAAGATTCTACATACATCAAAAGTTATACACATTTAAAGTAGACCCTTGTAGAATCAATGCCAAATATTGGATGAATCTAATGTTCTAAGCTCCACTTGGCTCTAAGTGACATCTATGAACATTATTCACCTAATAAGAACTTCACATGCTTAGGATTAAATTTATGACATAAGAATTCGAATTATGGATCAAGAGTACGACAATTACACCTTCATCGCGATGCGGCAAAATCACGTCAAGCTATTGAAAAAGGATGAGTGGGAACTGGAAGTTCTCCACGATGCGGAGTTATTGAGGTGCGCCTTTGGAATGCCATTTTTTCCATCTCCGCGATGTGCCACCATCGCATTTGCTAAATGAAATTTGACAATTGGGAAATTGGACCTCTCCGTGATGCGGAGAAATCGCGGAGGTCCACTAGATTTTGACAAATGAGAAATTGGACTCACCGGTATGCAAGCTAATCACGGTGGTTCACTGGGATGTGACAATTAGGAATTATCCATTCACCACGATGCGGTGACCGCCCAGGTGGCACACGATCAATACTAAAACGCCCTAAATTCTCTACCGAGTATCAGATTTTGACGAAATTAGTATTGATGGAAAACTTATCAATTTCCCACACAATGAAAGGTCTAAATCTAGAAAATTCTGTATGAAATAAATGTTATTCATGTTTGAAGCCCACTCTTAACATTCTAGGAACGAATTTTAAGCTAGAAAAAATGCGGGGTATTACAATATCTTCCCCTTGGGAACATTCATCCTCGAATGTGGATAAATAAGATGAAAATACTGAGGAATCTAAGGTTATAAGCTATCATGCACAATTGAAATTAACTGAATAACTGAATTTTAAATATAATGAGCTACTGAACTGATCTGCGAGTGCATGAATTCTAAAGAAAATAGCTATATGGATGAGATAGAAACGAGAACATCAACTTATGAGTAACCATTACTTTAGGCTGGTTTCTGATTTATTGAGAAAAAAAATGAGAGGTTTATGACACCGATACAAGAATATTCACAGATATGGACTTATAAGGGTGCATGTTGGTCTCAAGACTTGGTGTGTGCAATTTAAGTGTAGAAGAGGCCCAAAACACACCAAAATCAGCCCATAACTTACACTTTATGGGCAGCCCACTCTTTGAAGGCCTTTTTGGTCATTTTAACTTATATCTTGTAATAGTTATATAATGAACAATGTAGAGTTTTATTTACTTATATTATTATGAATGTTGAAGTGAGAAACACTTGAAAAACAAAAAGTTCTCTCTTCTCTTGATGAGGTAAAACCGAAACTAGGAGACAACAATAGGGTGGATTCTCTTTGTTGTTGCTTGCTTGGAAACATTGATGCTAGAGAGGTGGATTCCGATCTTGTGTCTTTGTAAGAGATAGGTTTATTGTTCTGTGTAGTGTTAAGGGTCCAATAGTTACCATTCTTGGGTTCTTAACATTATACCTTTATGCGGTCTATCTATCTATCTATCCTTTTCCTTTTGTAATCTTGTATCCATTTTGTCTCTTGTATTGTGAAGCCGTTTTTGTTGTTGTTGTTGTTCTCATTGTAGTTTAATATTGTGTTGTTAACATAGTTTGTTGTTGGCTTCAAAGGTGTCAAACACCTAGTAATATTGTCCTTCTTGTAATGCATTCTTGAATCCGAGAGTGGTCTCCAAAAGGGTCCTCGGTTCTTTGAATTAGTGGACTGTTTTTGGAGTGTGTTTGGACTGTTTTGAGCCAATTTCATGTCTTTCAAGTTTTTACCGTATCAGAAATGAAAACTCAGGGTATTACAACATCTCCCCCTTGGGATCGTTTCTTCCCAAATGATATTGATTTGGTTGAAATACTAAAAAAAGACTGAGATGATACACAGGATACTTACAAACTGAATCACGACTAAATGCTCACACCCAAATAGGGTATTTCTTCAACTCTATTTTAGGAAGTTCTAACGATATTAGGGAGTAAAGGACTCCAGGCATGATCTGAACAAGACATCTGAATAAGAAATTACAACATTACCCCAAATCTATAGCATGGAACATAGACCTATGAATCATAAGTCAGGATAGAAGTACTAAGCCTTAAGCAATGCAACTTCTTACTTTAAAGCTTAGCAATACTTTCACAAATACTCTCTTAACTATACTATCCCCTTAAATACCATAATCACTTGATTTAACTTATAATCTTCATGAGGTATTGATAAATCCGTCTACTAAAGTCTAAACTGAACTAAATCCTCTCATCACGGCTAGGCCTAACTCGAAATCACAAGGTACTGTACATAACACCATAACACTAGTTTGAACCATGGATTTAATACCCCAAGCATGGTCATAACTACTAACTCTAGGAAGATTCTTCTTATCGCTTTAACAACTAAATTCAACCACTTACTAGAAATTCATTAGTGCACAACACGCCTATCCCCTTATATGCCAACATGACCTTCAAGCCTATCTTCATAACCACATATGCGCTTATAAACAAATACTCATAAGAGAATCTTTCTCATATTCTCTAATACCTCTATAAATAACAACTTCCATGCACTATTCAATTCTTAGGAAGACACATATAAAATATTCCCAACTAACCAAGTCATAAACAAAAAGCTTCACCACAATAATCCTTCATTTATAGACCTACATAAAACAAGCATACAACAATCTTCCCAAACATAACACATTTACTTTCTCCCATCTACATAAGTATTCATCATCACTACTAGAATTTGGAAGTCTGACCTTGTTACTTACTCTATCATCTCTTCCTTAGCTTTAATCCATCACTCTAAGTCTGTGGAACTCTTTGCTATACTCTAAAATGAACTACACTCATTGCACTCTGGAGTCTGTAACACGATAATACACGTAAATAATAAACTTACTCTGAAAGACTACACCTAAAAGTGTAAAACCCACTTCCAATACTTTCTTCCGAGGTACAACTCTATCTTTCTATAGCCCCAGTAGTCATCATATAATATCTTGAACACTTACTAACTTAGAATCTTCATGAGTATCACTACATCCCGAGTTCACACCATCTTGAGATTCAACTCTTATTTCTATTCACTCAATCTTCAAAGTTTTAAACTTATATTCTAACACTTAACACAGATATCTTCAACCTTTATTAAACCATACTTCTTTCGTCATAGCCTACTAATATCACATCTCTAAACTTATATTTATAAACCTTGAGAATCAAGATCAAACCAAGGCTCAACATCATCTATCCATAACCTCTTAACTTAGCTATTAAGAATATCATATACTATATAACTAGTCTCCTTCCTCTTAACAACTCAACTGTACTACTAACCGCACATAACACGTAATAACCTTGGAAAATAATGCAACCCCATATCACCTTGGGCACAGTTTGTTCATCATACATACAACATCATACATAATTACGAATTGAAATGGACTCAACTCTTGTATATACTATTCAAGCCTACTAGATCACTTCCATATAACTAACATCACTAACCAAGAAATCATCACATCCACCTTGATGACCATCAACTATTCAAACTCAATGTCTAGTGCTAAACATGAGTAACAACCCAACCTCATATACTATACTATTCTCACTGGGAAGCTATAAAATAAAACATCAAGAAAAACTATCCCACTAGAATCTCATAACAACAATAATCGATCATAATCATATGGCCTATCTTATTTATAATCCATTAACACATCCTTATTCTACACATCATTACTATTTATCCTTATACACATCTAAATTACTATCATAGCTCAATAAGTTTCAGCTAAACTCCTTTTTCCAACCTCAAGGGAAGCCTAAATTAATGCTACTAAACCTCCAAACACTTCATTAATACCCTATACTTTTCAAACACAATAAATTCCATCAATGACTTCTTCCGTACTTTAAGCAAACAATAGCTCACCTTAACTAATAACTTCTTCTTCACCCTCCACTAAACTAACACACAAGGACATATCACCTGAACATATACCTCTATACTTTCTATCAATCACCATTCCTACTTTTCTTGTCACTACTCTTCTATACCCATACTTCCAACTATAATAAGGTTTTACTATTCATAAATCATAACACTAAAGTTCATAATATCCCTCAAATGCACACTATATTTAACAGTCTAGGTTTATACTATCTCCTCTCATGAGCATTACCTGAATTAAAAAGGTTAATGGGAAATCTGAATACATATCTAATTCTTTCTCAACTGAACAACTCATAAGGATGAGAGCATAAAATATCAACTTGAGGGACTTATAACACACTAGAGAGCTCCTCTCAAGCCCTTTGTATGACTTTTGAAATTTCTGCTAGTAAATCTTAGAGCATTATTTGGAGAGAAATTGAAACTTTTTAATTATGTTATCTCAAGAATAAGTCATAGATGAAGAAATTTGGGGAAACACATGAGTAGATAGGAATTTTTGAGAGAACAACTTTACTGCACGATCTAGAGCATGAAAGGAGGGAAACTTTTCTTAAATAACTTGTAGCCTCTCAAAGAAAAGTATAGATGTCTCCGTACCGTTTCACAAGAATCTACTAGACATGGCTTCATAGACACACTAGGACACGTGAACCTTATTCTCTAATACCAAGTTTGTAATGACCCAAAAATCTATCCCGAGACGTCACACGGTGCTTAGGACCACAAGTGATACCAAGCTAACCCATGAACTAGCATACTATTAATCAACTAATTAAATACGTATGAAATAACTGAGTTTACAGTGCGGAAATATAATAGTGATGGAATCTATAAAAATATAATACTGATACAATTTTACATTTTGATAAAGTCTGAAAAGAGGGACTAAAATTACATGACTGACCCTAACCAACATCTGTGAAGCCTCTACTATACTGACTATAGATAGCTAGGATGCGACCCCAACTACCACTAATCAATACATATGAGTAAGAAATAAAATAAAATAAATAATATCTAACTGAAGTCCCCGAAGTAGGAGGACTCATCATCTGCAAACTGTCTGAATATGGTATGCGTGCTACAACTCGTACCGACATTATGAGATAATGTAGCAAATAGACATATATGTGGATCAGTATTTTGAGGGTGTACTGAGTATATGGGGGTGAAATGAAATAAGTAAACAATATCATCGCAATTTATAAAAATCATGTATGCTAAATATAAATGACACACATAGGCTTGAGTAATCTGAAAACTGAGGATCATAAATCATGAACAATAAAGCATATAATATAAATCTTGTGAGCCATTAAATTCAGTTCCAAAATTTGTTCTTTCTGAAAACTGCTAAATTATCTTGTCAACTGTAAGGGAAATACTTCATCTCAAGACTTTAAGAATCTTAAAAACCATATTTTTCAAAACATATGCTTTTATCTTATGGCTTTAAACCAATAGACTGTTTTAAGAGTAGGGTACTTCTTTTGGGAGTTTTTTCTAACTGACATAAACCATGTGTGTATTCATAGAGTCAAAGGTCTTACCCACGTTGGGGAGAGCTGTTCTACCCTTGCCATTGAAATAGAACCTTTATCTTAAGTGATCATAATCTTAGTCATCCACGTAGAAGTAGAAATAATCTTAATCCTACATTGGCCCGTAGTTCCGGGGCATGAAATATTGGTAACATACTCATCTTGGTGCTAAATACTACTCCCATTCTTATGCTCAGAATCTTAGGAAAATTATTTTAAAATAGCACAAGGGTTTACAAGAAAACCAATTATGCTCTTTCTTTTCTTTAAATATCAAGTCATATGAACAATGTGGATTCTTTATCTTAGCTTAGGACCAAAAGGTCAAATATTTATATAAAAAAAGAATAATCTTATGATAGGGTGCTCATAGCACAAACAAATCTTGAAGTAACAATATTTAGTTAGGGCTTAATTACCCATGCATCAAACTCATGTTAAAACATCATAATAATCATGCTTGGTAATGTAAACATTTATAAATCAACTTAAAATCTGGAAATTTCTGCAATACACATGAAAATATGAACAAAGACATGAAATTCAACTTCTAAATCCCTTGAAATCTCATAATCTTATAAATAGCAATATTGGGTATAAACCTAACTTTAATTTCATGGGAAATCACATAAAATTCAGTAAATTTGTAATTAAAATAAGTTTTGGGCACAAGGATTAAAGGATTATCCTTGTTGAAAACTCCCACATACCTTAATTGATGATCTTAGATGAGATAGCTTAAATCTTGAATTCCTATGATGCTTTTTAAGATGAGTTATTGGAGTTATTAAATTGAAAATTCTTAATATTGAACTATCTTGGAGAATTGATGAGGAAATAGGATTTCTTGGAGAGTAAATTTGAGCTTTAGGGTTTTCTTTTGAAAGAGAATTGATGAATAAGTTTGACTTGAATTCCTATTTGTGTTCTTCAATATTGTTTCTCAAAGAAGATAACTCAAATTGATGTTCTTGGAAATGTTCTTGAATGATTTTCTTGAACTTCTTAGAATAGAAAGCTTAATTCTTGATTGTTTTCTTGAATAGAAGGTGGTGGAATGGATGAATCCTGAAGAGAATTGTTTAGGATTTGTTCTTGGGAGTAAAGTAGCATAATGGTTGTAAAATAATGCCCCAATGACGGATAAATATTTCTATATTATGACTTGGGTTGAGAGGGGTGGGGGAGACCCCATTGCCCCTCATTCGTTTAAATCAAAAATTCGTAACCCGTATCCCAATTTTGCCCTTTCCATGATGCGGTACCATCTTGGCAGCATACTGCCTCACACGAAATGGCTATAGCTTTTTGCTCGGGTGGAGGATTAAGGAAAAATTTATATAGTTGGAAAGGTAATTAAATTATCTACAATTTGGTGGGGCTTGAGATGAAGATTCTACATACATCAAAAGTTATACACGTTTAAAGTAGACCCTTGTAGAATTGAATGCCAAATTTCAGACGAATCTAATGTTCTTAGCTACACTTTTCTCTAAGTTACTTCTATGAATATTATTAACCTAATAAGAACTTCACATTCTTAGGATTAAATTCATGACATAAGCGTTCGAAATATGGATCAAGAGTACGACAATTACACCTTCACCGCGACGCGGTGAAATCGCGTTAAGCTACTGGAAAAGGCCAAGTGGGAACTGAAAGTTCTCCGCGATACTGAGGTATCGTGGTGATCCTTTGGTATGCCAATTTTTCCATCTCAGCGATGCGCCACCATCACACTGGCTTACTAGAATTCGACAATTGGGAAATTGGACCTCTTCGCGACGCGGGAAAATCGCTGAGGTCTATAGGATTTTGATAAATGGGAATTTGGACTCCACCGATACTTGAGCTTATCGTAGTAGTTCATTGGAATTTTATAATTAGGAATTCACCCTTCATTGTGACACGGTGACTGCCCAGGTGGCACATGGTCAACACTAAAAATGCCCTAACTTCTCAATCGAGTATCGAATTTTGGCGAAATTAGTATTGATGAAAAGCTTATTCATTTTCCCACACAATTTAAGGTCTAAATCTAGAAAATTCTTTATGAAATAAATTTTATTTATTTTTAAGCTCACTCTTAACATTCTAGGAATGAATTTTAAGCTAGAAAAAATGTAGGGTATTACAATATCTCCCCCTTGGGAATATTCTTCCTTGAATGTGGATAATTAAGCTAAAAATATTGAGGAATTTGAGGTTATAAGATATCATGTACAACTAAAATAAACTGAATAACTGAATCTTAAACATAATGAGCTACTGAACTAAGCTGGGAGTGAATGAATTCTCAAGAAAATTGCTATATGGCTGAGATAGAAATAAGAGCGTCAACTTATGAGTAATCATTACTTTAGTCTGAATATGATTTCATGAGAAAAATAATGAGAGGTTTATGATACGAGAACTCAGGGTATTACACTACTGCATCACGGCGAGCCACCAAAATGCAAGTTAGTTTTGGGTTTAAATGCATGAGGGGCAATTGTGTCCTTTTCCATAAATTCTATTCATCTAATCATGATTAATAACGTAGTTAGGGCACAAAATTTCTCATTCTCCAATTTATTCTTAAACAAAACCCTTCCCTCTTCCCTAGAGACAAGAATTCAAGCCTTTCAAGTTCATAATTTTCAAGAAAAGTGTTGAAGATTAGGGTTCCACTCTTCAAACTAAATAAACCTAAGGTGCATGGGGCTATCCTAAATCTCATGGGCATAGTTTTTTTTATGACTTTTACAATATTTAAAGTTATATATGTATATATATGTAATGAATTTTGAGAAATTGTTTTAAGTGCATGCATCATAGACCCAATTCAATGAAAGTATGTAATTGTCATGGTTTTTTTTTTTATAAGATTGATTTATATTCTTGTTCATATATGATTTTAGTTCAAAAAAGTGATTTATGAATGTGATTTGTGAAATTTCCTTCCCCATGATGAAATTATGTGGTCTTTGCATGGCATGAATTGTGAATTATTTTGAGAGCATGACTTAAGAGCCCCTTTTTGATAATGAGATTTATGTATAACTAATGTTGGGGCTAGTTTATGAATGATGGAAATTCTTGAGTTTAAATTCCTCTTTAACCATTATGCATTGTCGTTTGCACATTTTTAAAAGGGGCATTTCTTATGCTAAAGGATTTTGTGTCTTAACTAAAAGTAATACATGTGTTGAATAAATGAATTAACCACCACATGTTAAAGTCTTGCTAATAGAGTGTTGTGCATCAGTCTTCATATGCTTTTGATAATAAGAACTCTCTTGTGATTTGATAAATCTTTTGGTGGTCATTTACATGTTTTGAATGAGAAGGGCTGTGGATTTGATATGATATGAATGACTTACAAGTCTAGGTATGACGATACCCGGTGATGTTATGCCCTTAACAAAAGAATTATTGAATGTTTGAAAAGCATGATGTTTTTAAAGAACTAGAATTTGTCTTAAAGAGAGTTCGATGGTTACCTGAAGAAGGCTTGAGTTCAGATAACTCATAGTCCAAAATTGTGTTTTGATGATGCGGAACGTATGATATGCTATCCTACATGGAAGGATAATCAGGACCTCTCACATGGGGGACTCCCACGATATGCTCACATAGGGGGGGGGGGAGGTTATACTGATTTTATGAACTATAGTCCTTGCGGAAAACTTGGATTGGGGGCTTGGCCGTCGTGTTAAGGTCGGATTCCATATAACCCGTAGGATCGTTGAAATATAGGGTCTACCATCTAGCTCAGATGTAATACAAAGAGTTGAGTCATGATTTCTAGAAGATATTTTGAAGATCAATAAATTATGCTATTGTATTTTTAATTATTTTATGCTGACATATTTTATTGAAATGCTCTCACTGATGTTATATAAAAATATATTTCATTTTGGATTATTCTACGTACTAGTACCTCTATGTATTGATCCCCTTATATTTAAGGTTTTGAGGTATAGTCTCATTGTCCATCACCTCAATAAAACACTTGGTATTTGATAGAATTGGTGACCCATCCATCTTTCGGACGACATTCATTAATAGGTTGAGTTTTCAGTATATGGTCCATCCGGGGGCTTGTACCGGTCTAGATAGTTCGTTTTTATTAGAGGCTTCATAGAAGAGAGTTGAGTATTATATTTTCCTAATATTCTTGGCACAGTTTGAATTATAATAAATCTCCATTGAAGATTATTATATCTTCTGCTCTTTGATTTATGTATGGATTATTCTTATGATTACATGCTAAGGGGTCTCTCGGGCCTTCATGGTTTGGGATGCCTGTGCAGTCAGGGCCCCATCTTGGGTCATGACAAGCTTGGATTTAGAGCCCGATTCATGGTCCCATGGTGTCTATGAAGTTGTGTCTAGTAGAGTCTTTCTTATGGGTGTATTGTGCACCACACTTATAATTACGAGGATACCAGGCATTTATGAGTTGTTTCTTATTCTTTCATACTCTAGTACATGCTATAGCTTCGTCCATACAAAAGTTATCTAAATTCTTTCCTTACTCTAATATTATTAGATATGTCTTATTGTCGAGGCAATTCAAGCGCAAAGACATAGGATCTGAACAATGCAGTCCTTTCTGATTGAGTTGCCCATAAAGTTATGTGATAGCAGAAGGACTTGAGAGGAGTCCATTAGTGCTTCAAGGTGTATTGATTCAAGTGTATAGCTTTATCCTGATGAAATTATGCTTTTTAGCCCGAGGTATAAAGTGTATTCAGTACCCTTTAAAAAATTCTTATTGCAGATGTCAATCTTAAGGGTAATAAGATGTAGCGAATATTGGAATAATATTTCCACCCTAGTAGTAGTATATGTTAAAGTGTTATAACCTATTGGTAGTGAGATGGTCCTTAAAATGATGTTATGAAGTCACAAGGTTAGAAGTTAGAGTGACGGTGACTTTTGCTTAAATAAGTAGTTTTAGTTATGTAACCCTTGACTGGGGAGTGGTTTGCTCTTTTATGGTGATCGACTAATATTGTAGAAAGATTTGTTGATTGTAGGGTAGTCTGGGAAGGAAATGATTGGCTTTGATTATTGTTTATTCATTAGGTAAGGAGCTCTTAGTGGATAGTTATAGAAATCATTTATAGGTTGTGAATGGAAAGGGGTAGATTAGTTAATAAGTTATGGGAAGAGACTCATCGGTGTATATGGAACTTGAAAGTAGTAGAGATGTATTCATGGGTAAGTAAATATCATGCGAAAACGTACAATATGTTGATAAGATCATAATGGGTTATATTATAAGATTAAGATCGACAATCCTTGTTATGTTATTTTACCCTCTTGATTGTCTTTTCTCTAGTAGTTGTAAACTAGTATGACATATGATAAGGTGTGTGGGAGGTTCTAAGGTGTACTAGTAGTGTTGTGGAGAGAATGAACTTATGGGCCATAGTTAAGTGAAATAAGAGACT
This sequence comes from Capsicum pubescens, assembly GCA_030864215.1. Lineage (NCBI taxonomy): Eukaryota > Viridiplantae > Streptophyta > Magnoliopsida > Solanales > Solanaceae > Capsicum > Capsicum pubescens. The sequence goes on from CM061544.1 coordinate 341,023,092, forward strand.
TAGGTTGATCTTTTTATTCGATTGATTAGTATAGTATATGGCATGCTTCACATAATAGGTATTGTTAGGAAATAAGCTTGAACTTTAGATATGGAGTAGAGTGGTAAGACTAGTAGCTCAAAATTGATAATGCATATTTTGAGGGAATGAACTAGTAGGTTTAATGTGAGATGTGAAATGAACTAGGTTGGTAATTTGTAGAAGAAGGAGTGGATAATTGTTATATATGTATATGAGTGCTAGTGTCAAAACAATGAATTGCAGTTGAGTCTTTTAGTGGATAAATGTGTTAGGTATATGAGAATAAGTTGAAACCCCCAGGTAGCATGTTGTAGGAAAAGTTTTTTTGGGTATAAGTATCATGTGTACCTGGTTCGTGTTCTTGAATTGTGTAGTATGGGGAAAAATAAGGAGTTGTTGTGTGATGTTATTTAGAGTTGAATTGAGATAATATAGGTAGGAAATATGTGCCTTTGGTATAGTTTTGCAAATTTTGTTAAAGTTGTAAGTTATGTGATTAGAGGTATAATGATAGTTTTCTAAGGAGTTGAAGATGGAGTGTTAAGTGTTTAGAAGCATGGATATCTATGCCCATGATAATGTTAGTCATAAGTCGATGACTTCAGGTGTTGGAGGAAGTTATGATTAGTATCCCTGAAGGGGATGTCCTAGGAGAATTTAGTGCCCTTATGTTAAAATTTTGAGGGAAGTTTGTGTTCAGGTGTATACTGATAAAAGTATACATGAGATAAAAGTATTTCTTAAAGTCTCCTTTAGCCTTTGAGTACTGACAATAAGAGGAGAGTATAGATTTTGAAAGTTAAGTATAATGACTCATGAGATTTGTGTTACATGCTTCACTATTCATGATACATGAGTTTTACATTTCAGATTTATTCAAGCTATATGAGTCATTCATATTTGCATGCATGATTTTATTAAAGAGTAATGATATTGTTTATGCAAATGCATACACCCCCATATACTCAGTACATTCCCAAAGTGCCGATCAACATATACGTCTGTGTGCTACATTGTCTCATAATATAGGTTCAGGTACTCAGTCTCAACAGTGATAGTGATTTTCGAGTGCCTTTTCCTACATCCCACAGTTGGTGAGTCCTTATGGTTTGAGGACCTAATTTTCTTAGATTCTCAGTTGTTATTGCTTTTATATCAGTACGAGTTAGTAGGGGGTTTATCCCAATGGCTCTTAGTTTGAGTAGTAGAGGCTTTGTCAGACTAGACTAGCAATTGTGTTTTAGACTTTCAGTATGTTATATTTTAGACTATGTTTTCTAGTTATTTCAGATTTGAGATTATAAATACATATTATAGCCTTATTGCTTGACTTGATATTCCAAAGTGAGAGATAGAGGTGGTAACCAGCTTGAAGGTTAGCTTTGGCTTACTTGTAGCCTTAGGCACTGTGTGACGCTCCAAAATGAGATTTCGAGGCGTTACAAACTTGGTATTAGAGCCTAAGGTTTAAGGAGTCCTAGGTAGTCTGACAAGCCACGTTAAGTAGAGTCTTGATCACCAGTGTGTAATGCACCATATCTATGAGAAAGAGGCTACAAGATGTTTTAGGAAAAAGTTGTTTCTTTCTTTCAGATTCTATCATGCCTACAGTTGTCCCTATCATCTAATAATTTGTGCTCTCCTATTTCATAGAATGCCTCTACGAAGAGCAAACGCCCGTAAAAACAATAATGAGAAATCCCAGCCTGTTGATCCCTTGAATGAGATAGAGTCTCATGCTGAGTTTCAGGCGGCCTTTTAGGCATTAGCCCAATCAGTCATCGCCAATATTCAGGCCAATAACTAGGCCGTAGTTCTGAATCAGCAGGGAGGTGATTTAGCTGCTGCTAGGATTCATGATTTCATGCGGATGAATCCACCAGAGTTTTATGGGTCTAAGGCAGGTGAGGACCCATAATTATATCTTAAGGAGGTGAGAAAGATCACACAAGTGATGTATGTTTCTAAGGAAGAAAGTGTTGAGATAGCGTCTTACATGTTAAAAGACATTGATTATGAATGGTTGTATCATGGAAGAAGGGTAGAGGTGAGGATATAGCTCCTATGACTTGGCAGGTGTTCCAAGATGCATTCTGGGACAAGTTCTTCCCATTTGGGTTGAGGGAAGCACAGATTGAGTAGTTTATGAACTTAAGGAAGGGCTCCATGACTGTTCAGGAGTAATTCTTGAAATTCAACTAGTTAGCCAAGTATGCTCCTGATTTGATTGCTGACACCCGAGCTAGTATGAGAAAGTTCGTGACAAGTATTTCTAGTTTGGTGCTAAAAAAGTGTAGGACTACGATGCTGAATAGAGATATGGATCTGTCTCGGTTGATGATACGTGCATAGTTGATAGAGGTAAACAAGATAAGAGAGAGAGAGAGTTAGGGGTAACAAGAGGGCTAGATCCGAGCAGCATGAGTATGGTCAGACTAGGTCCTATGGAGGGAACCATCCATAGTTCCAGAGCCGTTCGTCTATGCCAACGCCTTCATCAACTAGTTCTCCTACGCCTAGAAGTAGGCAAGACCAAGGGAACAGGTCTTCTATGTCTAGGTCGCAGAACAGTGTAAGTAACAAACCCCACTATTCTCCTTGTGCTAAGTGTAGTAGGGACCATCCCGGTGTGTGTTTAGCAGATCAGAGGGGTTGTTTTGGTTATGGAAAGCTGGGCCATAGACTTAGAGATTTCCTGCATGCTAGGCAAAGAAACAAAGATGCCCGTCCTCAGACACAGACTACTAGTGCCCCCGTCCCGCCCCTGCTCAGGGCGTTTCATCCAGTACTACTGACGGTCAGCACTAGAACAGATTCTACATGTTACTATCCCGTCAGGAGCAGGAGGATTCTCTCAATGTTGTTACTGGTAGCTCCATGTCTTTTGTTTTGATGTTTTTATGCTGTTGGACCCCGGGTCAAGTTTTTCTTATGTCACCCCACTTGTAGCTGTGAATTTCAAAATGAGTCCTGATAAGATTCCTAAGCCTTTCCTAGTTTTGACTCTAGTAGGGGAGTCAGTTGTTGCTAAGAAAGTGTAAAGAAATTTTCCTGTTACTATTTTTCATAGGGTCATGCTTGCTAATTTGATAGAGTTGGACATGGTGGATTTTGACCTTATTCTGGTTATGGATTGGATTCATTCCTGTTATGCATCTATAAACTGCCGTACCCATGTGGTCAAGTTTCAGTTTCCTGATGAACCAGTTTTTGAGTGTTCTGGGAATTCAATAACTCCCAAGAGTCATTTTATCTTCTATCTCAAAGCCAAAAAGCTAATATCCAAAGTTGCATCTATCAACTAGTTAGAGTTAAAGACACTAAGTCCAAGGGTCCAACTATTAAGTCAGTTAATATTGTTAATGAGTTTTTTGTTGTTTTTTCCGGAAGATTTCCTAGGGGTACCTCCCAATAGAGAGATAGAATTCAGGATTGACCTTTTTCCTGACACTTAGCCTATTTCTATTCTGCCATATAGTATGGCACCTGTAGAGCTCAAGGAGTTGAAAGAGCAACTCAATGATCTTTTAGATAAAGGTTTCATAATGCCCAGTGTCTCTCCTTGGGGCTCACCTGTTCTATTCATGCAAAAAAAAAGATGGTTCCTTGCGTATGTGCATTGACTATCGTCAACTTAATAAGGTCACAATAAAAAATAAGTATCATCTTTCAAGAATTGATGACCTATTTAATCAGTTGCAAGGTGCAAGTTATTTCTTCAAGATATACCTTAGATCCGGCTATCACCAGCTTAAGGTAAATGAGTGTTACATCTCAAAAAAAGCCTTTCGAACCCATATGGTCACTTTGAGTTTCTAGTCATGTCTTTCGGGCTAACCAATGCTCTAGCAGCCTTTATAGACCTTATGAATTGAGTGTTCAAGCAGTATCTTGATATGTTTGTCATTGTTTTCATAGGTGATATCCTTATGTATTCCTATACTGAGAATGACCATGCAAATCATCTTAGGATTGTCTTACAAACTCTAAGAGAGCACCAGTTGTTCGCCAAATTCAACAAGTGTGAATTTTGGCTAAGATCAGTAGCCTTTCTGGGTCATATCATTTCAGCCGAAGGCATTAGAGTTGATCCCCAAAAGACAGAAGCTGTAAGAAATTAGCCTCGACCTATCTCTCCATCTGACATTAGGAGTTTCTTGGGTCTAGTTGGCTACTACCGCCATTTTATTGAAGGTTTATCTTCTATTGGGTATCTCATGACCCGGTTGACCCAAAAGAAAGTTAAGTTCCTTTGGTCAGATTCCTGTGATAAGAGTTTTCAGGAGTTGAAGACTCGACTGACTTTAACCCCTGTGTTGACTTTGCCTGATGGTGCAGATGGTTTTGTGATGTATTGTGATGCCTCTAGAGTTGGTTTGGGTTGTGTGTTGATGCAAAGAGGTAAGGTTATATCCTATGCCTCTATAAATTTGAAGTCGTATGAAAAGAACTACCCAACCCATGATCTCGATTTAGCTGTTGTGGTCTTTGCTTTGAAAATATAAAGACACTATCTTCATGGTGTTCACGTTGATGTGTTTACTGATCATAAAAGCCTGCAATATATGTTTACGTAGAGGGAGTTGAATCTTAGGCAGAGATGGTGGTTAGAGTTTTTAAAAGACTATGACATGAGTATGTTGTATCACCTAGGAAAGGCCAATGTAGTGGAAGATGCCCTTACCAGGTTGTCTATGGGTAGTATTACTCAAGTAGAGGAAGGTAAGAAAGAGTTATCTCGTGATGTTCATCATTTGGATAAACTGGGTGTTAGATTGCTTGATTCAGCTGAAGGGAGTATGTTAGTGCAGAGTAATTCCGAATCATCTTTAGTTTCGGAAGTGAAGGAGAAGCAAGACAGGGATCCTAGTTTGGTCAGACTGAGGGAGTCAGTTAAGGACCAAAAGGTAGAGGTTTTCTCCCAAAGGGGAGATGGCGTGTTGAGATTGCAGGGTAGATTTTGTGTTCCATGTGTTGATGATCTGAGGCAGAGGATTATGGATGAAGTGCATGGCATGCGGTAATCTATTCATCCTAGCTCTACCAAGATGTACCACGACTTGCGGGAAATCTATTGGTGGAGTAGTATGAAGAATCATATAGCTGAGTTTGTCGCAAAGTGTGCAATGTTCCAACAGGTTAAGATAGAGCACCAAAGGCCTGGTGGTGTGATGCAAGAGTTTGGTATTCCTACTTGGAATTGGGAAGAGGTGAATATAGATTTCATAACTGGTTTACCTCTTTCACGCCGTCATCATGATTCGATCTAGGTTGTTATAGATAGGCTGACTAAGTCCGTGCATTTCTTGCCCATGCATACAACTTATACAACTGAGGATTATGTTAGAATATATGTTTGAGAGTTAGTCAGGTTGTATGGAGTCCCCTTGTCTATCATCTCGGATAGGGGTACTCAGTTCACTTCTCAGTTTTGGAGAGGTTTCCAGAAGGGTCTTGGTACCCAAGTTCATTTGAGCTCAACTGTTTATCCGCAGACAGATGGTCAGGCTGAAAGGAATATCCATACTTTAGAAGATATGTTGAGGGCGTGTACCTTTGATTTCAAAGGTAGTTGGGATGAGAACTTACAATTGATTGAGTTGGACTATAACAATAGTTACCATGCTAGCATCAAGATGGAACCATTTGAGGCTTTGTATGGTAGAAGATGTAGATCACCCATAGGTTGGTTTGAAGTGGGTGAAGCTGCTTTGGTTGAACTTGATGCAGTATTTGAGGCCATGGAAAAGGTGAAGTTGATTAGAGAAAGGTTGAAGATATCTCAGAGTCATCAAAAGTCATACGTTGATGTGAGGAGAAGGGATCTTGAGTTTGAGGTGAGTGATTTGGTGTACTTGAAGATTTCACCCATGAAAGGGAAGAAGAGGTTTGGTAGAAAAGGGAATCTTAGTCCCCGTTATGTTGTCCCTTATAGAGTCTTGAGTCATGTTGGGAGAGTAGCCTATGACGTTGAGTTGCCCGCAGAATTGTCAGCTATTCATCCTATCTTTCATGTCTCCATGCTTAAAGAAGAATGTTGGTGATTCCATTGTAGTGGATCCTTCAGAGAGTGCTGATATTCAGAACAGTCTTTCATTCGATGAGATTTCTATTGAGATTCTAGACTTCCAGATCCATAGACAGAGGAACAAAGAGGTTCCCTTGTTCAAAGTTTTATGGCGGAACCAGTCAGTTGAGGGCGCTACTTGGGAGGCAGAAACAGACATACAAGCCAAGTACCCGCACCTCTTCTATGCGAGTTTAGATCAAGTCAAAGGTATTATTCTTACTTAATTCAGCCCTTCTAATCTAAAGTTCAGCTATGTATCTATTCTTACACGAGTTCTTGCAATTTCTGAAGTATTCTAAAGTTTAGAAAGATATAGAGTCAGTTTGGTGATTTGTTTCAGCTGTACCACCCCGTGCTTTGATCCTAACTAGTGACATTCGAGGATGAATGTTTCCAAGGGGGATATATTGTAAGACCTCATAAAGTTCCCTCATAGTCTAAGCCTTAGAGCATGTCAAGTGAAGTGTAATTTCTGCCCTAAAAGATTGAGAAGTGACTTCCAAAGTGATTAGTGTTTAAACCTTATTGAATTTTCCTGAAAATGACTTTCTATCGTGTGGGAAATTGAATTATCTTTCCAATGATAACCATTTTGTCAAAATCTGACATCGAAAGAGAAAGATATGACCATTTTACAAAAAGCAGTGAAATCACCCAGGTGCGTCGGAGAGGGCCGACGGACGGACTAGCGATGGATCATCGCCCAGACCTTCGCAGAGGTGGCAGTGAGGCCCCGTTCTGGTTAAGTGTGATGGCAAGGGTCGACGGACCATCGGACCCTCGACGGACCATCGCACCCCACCATTGCAGGAGAGGTAGTGTACCAGATTCTGGCACAGATGCGACGGTCAGGACCGACGAACCGTCGGGCATCCGATGGACCGTCACACCCCACCGTCGCATATCCCGATCGATATTTTTAAGACATTTTAGAAAGGGATTTTTGGTCTTTTTCCACCCTTTTAACAGTCAGATATATCCAAAACGAGGCAGATGGCTTCATTATTCATCAAAACGTCATGAACTAGGGTTTTCTATCAAGATTAACCCTCTAGAGCAAATCAAAATCCTCCTTCAAGAAATTCAAGAACTCACTATAGATTGTACAAATTTAGTTGAGATTCAAGGTTCCCAAGTCAAAGACCTCAAGAACCCTCTCTCAAGAGTACGAAGAAGAGTCTCAAGCAAGGTTTTTCATCTAAGTCACAACCTAAGGTATGTGGGGTTTGAACAAGGAAACTTCTTTCGTCCTTGTACCCAAAAGTTGTTTTAATTACAAGAATATATGATTTTTTATGATTTCTTATGAAATTGAAGTATGGGTTTATACCCTATGTTGTTATTCCTTGAGATTTTAATAGTTCCAATGTTCTAGAAGTTGAAATACATGAGTATGTTGAAATTTTAAGGAAAATTGTTGAACATTCCAGATTTTTATATGATTTATGAATCTTTATGACATCTAGTATGCATTTTGATGAGTTTTAACTTGAGATTTGATTTTGGGTCATTAAGCCCTACTTAAGATTTACAATTTTATGAATTTTAGTGCTATAAGCACCCATTAATTGAGTACTTTGATATTATTGAGAATGATTTGGCCTTTTGGTCATAATTGAGTTGAAATCCACATTGAGTATGATTTGAAGCAGATAGAATTATGTTTTGGTCTTCATTATAGACCCTTGAGATATTTTTGAGGTGGATTTCATAAGAGTTCTGAGCTGAGTATGGGAGTAGAATTTAACACCGAGTTGGATATGATTACAAGGTCTTATACCCTGATGTTGGGCGTATTTACACGCCTAAGCACCATAATTTACCCATGTTTCAGCTAAGTTTTGAGGATAAAATATATAATTCTTGCACTTTTAGTCCATTTTCCTTTAAGTGAGCTGACCTATGTGATTAGCATATTTTCAGGTACTAATGATGAAGATTTCAGCACTTTGTGGACCTGTGGGCAGCAAAGGAAAACTTCACATAAGAGGGAAGACAACTTTTGGACTCAATGTGATGCATGGGAACTTTTTCTCAGGCAAAACCAGTATTTTTAAATACTTAAGGATGCAGTAGCAACTTATTAGACAAGGATGCTATTAAAAACCTTATTGCTGAATTTTTCAGCATAATTATCATTCGACATTATTGACAATTCACGTTGGAGGATTTGGTACGAGTTTTGAGAGAAGAAAACGGCTCACTTGAGCAATGGAGAAAGAAAACACGTTTCATCTCCATAGCCGAGATTTCTCTAAGTTTTGGTATGATGATGATGTCTACTTTGATTTCCATTGTATTCATGAGTAGCTAAACTTATCTGTTAGGGTTATGGAAACCTTGTAAGATACTATCTCTTACTATGAGTTTGTGAATTCTTGATGTGTTATGCTACTTATATCATTACTCTCTTCGTTTTGATTGAATTCATATGGTTGCAAACATAGAGAATACGCCATTATAGCATTAACTTGTTCGAGAGAAAAGTTACATGTTTGGAAAAGAGAGTGTGATAAGGAAATAGGGTTTCCAACCTCTATTTACACGTTAATTCCTAAACCGGATTAACTTCTTGGAGAATTTGTACCATTTGTTATACACTTTAGGCTCGAGAGAGCTAAAGCGAAATAAATCCTTGATGGTTGAGAAACACTTGGATTTAGAATTAGAATACGATTCTCTATAAGTACATGCATGTCTAAATTCCGCGTTACTCATAGTTAATAGAGAAGTAGAACTTATAAGGTGGACATAACCCTAACTTATCAATCTCTGTGATTAAATCTTACTACGCAAATCGTTCCATCGTTACTTTGATAATATTAGTTCACGCCTAAACCAAACCCCCCTTTTGTCCTTGGAATTTTCGACCAACAGTCTACTAATAATTGCAACACTTAGTGACCAGAGTATTCCCTGTGGGATTCGACACCCAACCCAGTTGGGTTCTATATTTGACAGCGACCGCTTACACTTTCTAACGAGAGTTATAATTTGGGTGTATCAAATTTTGGCGCCGTTGCCGGGGAATACGGTTGTCAACTAAGTTTGTGATAGTTAATAGACCCTTTGGTCAAAGATTCTCAAATTTTACTTTTTGTTTGTTGTTTTTGTTTTGTTCAGGTTTATTGGAGTGCATGCCAAACACACGAAGTTCTGGTCAACCGTTATTACCTATAAATCCTGAACCACATCTTATTGGCAGAATGGATGCGCAACAAAACCTTGAACGGATGGCTGCTTAACAGGAGCAGGAAAGATTAGCTGCATTGGCAGCTGCGCAAGTGCATCAATAGAATATTGATAACCCTGGTCGGGCAACAAATCTTGATGAAGAGGACCTTCGTGATGATGAGTTATTAAATCCAAGGCGTGCTGGTGAGGTGGCAGCACCTGTGAACAGGAGAGATCATCAATCTAGAATGAGACCTGAACGCCGAGCTGTGCAGGCCCCTTTCGATGATGATGATGATGACTTGGACGGGGCTGGTGCCACAGGGGCTATTATTCCTCCGCCCTTGGCACCCGGAGCCAAGTTCAATATCACTAGCACCATGATCCAGCTATTACAACTCAAAGGGTTATTTGGTGGACTTGCAGGCGATGATCCGAATATGCATCTGATCAACTTTATCTCAACATGCAAGTCGTTTGACAATCCAGGAGTTGGACAGAATGCAATTCGACTGCGCTTATTTCCATTGTCTCTATCTGGAGAGGCAACTCTATGGTTGAACGGGCTGACTCCTGACTCTATTACTAATTGGAGGCAACTGAAAGACGCTTTCCTAGAAAGATTCTTTCCGCTATCCAAGAGATCACAGTTACGAGATGAGATCAGCAATTTTTGACAGCTTCCAACTGAAGCTCTCCACGAAATATGGGAGAGGTTTAAGAAGAAGCTTATGCGATGGCCAAATCATCAGATGACCAACATCCACTTGATGGAAATTTTATACAGGGCGTTGAACTCGGTGACTAAGCCAGTGGTTGATAATGCTGTAGGTGGGTCATTCATGGATCTTACTTTTATTCAGGCTGGTGATATGCTGGATCGTATGACAAAGCAGAGTAGAGCTTGGCATACCAGGTATTCTGAGGTAGCAAGCTCTACTGTATCTACTGGCATGACAGTAGAACATAGGCGAAGAGAAGAGGAATGTGACCAAGATATGGCTCACATGAAAACGCAGATGGACCTTCTTACCAAGCATTTATTATCAGGGAAGACAGAAAAGGTCAAGGCTGTTGTATCACAGGGTAGAGATGAATCCAATTCTAAGGAGGAAGCGAATTATTTGAATAATCAGGGGGGTTTCCGAGGCAATGCCCAAGGAAACCAAGGTCGGAACTATTATGAAAAATACGTATTCAAGAATAAGACTGACAGGAGTGGTTTGTATGTTCCTCCTGGAAATCGTGAGGCTGCGGCATATGGCTCTGGAAAGATGTCCATGGAAGATATGATGGTTAAGTTGTTGAAAGGAGTGGAGGCAACCAACACGAGAGTAACTGAGGTAAAAAATGATTTGTCCTCAATAAATCAATTGGTTGATTCACATTCCACTTCAATAAAATAGCTGGAACAATAATTGAGTCAACTATCAGCGGCACTCAATCAAAGAAAAGTTGGTACCTTACCTAGCGACACTGTGCAGAACCCAATGAATGATGGATCATGTATGTCTATTACTACCAGGACTGGTAAGGTGTTGTAAAATCCATCCAAAGACAAGCAGGTGGTTAATATTACAGAAGAGAATGTTATTGAAGCAGATTGTGATGATACTGTAGAAGCTGAAAATCAGAATGAGAACATTCATGACACTACACCTAGATGTCACCAGCCTGAAAAGATTGATAATCGGAAGCAAGATAAAAAGGAAGTGGTAGAGAAAACTCTCCCAATTCCACCACCACTTTTTCCTCAGAGACTGAAGAAGAAAGCTGATGACACCAGGTTCAGTAAATTCATGACTATGTTGAAGAAGTTGGCTATTAATGTGCCTTTGGTGGAGGAACTGGAGCAGATGCCAGGATACGCCAAATTCATGAAGGACCTTTTGACAAAGAAAAGGGCAGCAAGTTATGAACTGGCAGATAATGTTCATCATTGCAGTGCAATTGCCACGAGATCTTTAGTACAGAAAAAGGCAGATCCTGGTGCTTTCACTATTCCTTGCACGGTTGGATCCTTGGATTTTGCTAAGGCATTGTGCAATTTGGGGGCTAGCATCAATTTGATGCCGCTATCTATTTATAAACAGTTGGGGTTGGGCGATCCTACACCAACCAATAGGCGGCTCGTGATGGCAGATAGGTCGGTAAAATGGCCTGTTGGTATCTTATATGATGTACTGGTGAAGGTTTCTTCCTTCATTTTTCCTGCAGACTTTGTTATTTTTGATTGCGAGGTAGATTCTGAAGTTCCCATAATCTTGGGATGCCCTTTCCTCGCAACAGGAAGTATGCTTATTGATTTACAAGAAAATGAGCTTTTATTTTGGATGAATGACGAAGTGGTCCGTTTTGATGTATGCAAATCAATGAAGCAGCCTAAAGATATGAATGTGTTCTCTATAGCTGATGTTTATTATGAGGATGAGAAAGAATTAGCTGTAGAGAAGCATCTTACTGTTGAGCCATTGTCTGCTGTACTTTTGAACTTTGAGCATGAGGATGTTGAAGAGTATGAAGAAACTATTCGTGCTCTAACAGGAATGGGGTCCTATTCTCATGCCCCTAAGAAGCTGGACCTTGACCTTAACAATCGACCGTCACCACCTGCGAAACCATCCATTGAAGAGCCGCCAGTGCTAGAATTGAAAGAGCTCCCCAGTCATCTAAAGTATGCGTTCTTGGGAAGTGGGAATATACTTTCGGTTATTGTTGCGGCTAATTTAGGTGAACAGTAAGTAACGACTCTTATCTCTGTTCTGAAGAGGTACAAGAGAGACATTGGTTGGACTATTGCTGATATAATTGGTATCCCTCCTGGGATATGTATGCACAAGATTCAGCTCGAGGAAGATTTTGTACCCACCATTGAGCACCAACGTCATTTGAATCCACCTATGCAAGAGGTGGTGAAGAAAGAAATTATTAAGTGGTTAGATGCAGGGGTGGTGTACCCAATTTTAGACAGTAAATGGGTGAGTCCAGTGCAATATGTTCCCAAGAAAGGGGGCATGACAGTAGTCGCAAATGAAAAGAATGAGCTAATTCCAATCAGACCTATCACAGGGTGGAGAGTGTGCATGGACTACCGGAAGCTGAATTCGTAGACGTTAAAGGATCACTTTCCAATGCCATTCATGGATCAAATGCTTGATCGATTGGTAGGGAAGGGATGGTTCTATTTCTTAGATGGTTATTCTGGATACAATCAGATTTGCATTGCTCCTGAAGATCAGGAGAAGACCACTTTTACATGCCTGTATAGTAAGTTTTCCTTCAAACGAATGCCATTTGGGCTATGTAACACACATTCTACTTTCCAGCGATGTATGATGTCTATTTTTTCTGATATGGTCGAAGACACCTTGGAGGTGTTTATGGACGACTTTTCTGTTATAGGTGAGTCATTTGAATCATGCTTGGCAAATCTGAGTATGGCTTTGCAGAGATGTGTTGAATTCAACCTGGTGTTGAATTGGGAGAAGTGTCACTTTATGGTTAAGGAAGGCATTGTTCTTGGTCATAAAGTCTCTGAAAGGGGAATTGAGGTTGATCGAGCCAAGATTGAAGTTATCAAGAGATTACCACCTCCAATTTCTGTAAAGGGGGTGCGTAGTTTTCTCGGTCATGCAGGTTTTTATCGGAGGTTTATTAAATACTTCTCCAAGATTGCTAGCCCATTATGCAAACTTTTGGAGAAGGAGGCAAAATTTGACTTTGGTGAAGATTGCTTGAAGGCATTTGAATGCCTCAAAGGAAAGCTAGTTGAAGCTCTTATTATTGTCGCACCCGATTGGTCTCTACCTTTTGAAGTTATGTGTGATGCAAGCGGGGTAGCCTTGGGTGCTGTACTTGGTCAGAAAAGAGAAAGGCTATTTCATCCAATCTACTATGCGAGCAAGGCCTTGAATGGAGCACAGAAGAACTATACCGTCACTGAACAAGAGCTTCTAGCAGTTGTTTATGCTTTTGAAAAATTCCGTGCTTACTTGTTAGGAACCAAAGTAGTGGTTCATATAGATCATGCGGCTCTACGATATCTAATGGCAAAGAAGGATTCTAAGCCAAGGATAATTAGGTGGGTGTTACTGCTTCAAGAATTTGATTTCGAGGTAAAGGATAGAAAAGGTTGCGAAAACCAAGTAGCTGATCATCTATCTAGACTTGAGAGTGAGCACATAGTGCAACCCAACATTGATATTGATGATGCATTTCCCGATGAAGAAATCCTAGCCACTATGGTGGAAGACTTACCGTGGTATGCAGACTTTGCGAACTTTGTGGTAAGTAAAGTGATTCCTGAGCATCTCTCCTTTCATCAAAAGAGAAAGTTCATGCATGATGTGAACCACTACTTCTGGGATGAACCGTATCTCTTTCGACGATGTGCTGATTGAATTATTAGGCGATGCATCTCAGATGTGGAGGTGCCTAGCATACTGGAAGCAAGTCATGCTTCCCAAGTTGGGGGTCACCATGCAGGTGATCGAACGACAAAGAAGGTACTCCAAAGTGGCTATTACTGGCCTTCATTATTCAAGGATGCTTACGATTTTATGAGAAGATGTGATCAGTGTCAGAGGCAAGGATCTATCTCGAAGCACCATGAGATGCCCATGTCTAAAATTCTTGAAGTAGAACTATTTGATGTATGGGGTATTGATTTCATGGGCCCATTTGTGAGTTCGTTTGGGATGAAATATATCCTAGTTGCTGTGGATTATGTATCCAAATAGGTTGAAGTAGTAGCGCTAGCTGATAATGAAGGTAAGCGTGTTGTAGCGTTCTTAAAGAGATATATCTTCTCTCATTTTGGGGTACCTCGTACCATCATAAGCGATGGAGGTTCACATTTTTGCAACAACCTGTTCAGAGCCGTATTGGTGAAATATGGGGTTAAGCAACATAAGTTAGCTACACCATATCACCCACAAACTAGTGGGCAGGTAGAGGTTTCTAATCGGGAGATCAGGCTAATCCTTGCGAAGACTGTGAATGCCAGTAGGAAAAATTGGTCCAAAAAGCTGGATGATGCCTTATGGGCATATAGGACTGCGTTTAAGACACCAATTGGCATGTCACCATATCAACTAGTTTATGGGAAGGCTTGTCACTTGCCAATTGAGCTAGAACATAAAGCACTGTGGGCGCTGAAGCGGCTTAACTTGAATTGGGATGATTCTATTAATCTGAGGTTGGAACAGCTGAATGAGATGGATGAATTCCGTCTACATGCATATGAAAGAGCAGATCTCTACAAGGAAAGGATGAAAAAGTACCATGATCGGAGGATTGTCCAACGAAACTTTCAGAAGGGCAATATGGTACTTCTTTTCAACTCCAGACTGAAGTTGTTTCCAGGTAAGTTGAAATCTAAATGGTCTGGTCCATTCAGAACTAGCCAAGTTTACTCATCTAGAGTAGTGGAGTTAGAAAACAATGATGGTGGTGTCTTTAAGGTGAATGGCCAAAGAGTGAAGCTATATATCGGTCCAACCGATTCGATAAAATGTATAGCCACCATATATCTCGAGGAAGTCTGAGTACTCGAGATAACTATGTCGTGCCGCGACAATAAATCAAGTGCTACATGGGAGGCAACCCATCATTCTAATCATTTTTGTTTCACTAGGAGTTTGTTTTTGATAAATAAAAATGCAAAAAGAAGAGTTGAGCCACGACCAAAACTAAGGCGCTTGGTGGGAGGCAACCCATCCTTCTAATCATTTTTGTTGTTTTTGATTAAGTATAGGTGCAAGATATACAAAGGAGGAGATTAGTCCCAAATTTTGATTTGAAAGTGAGCCATGCTAAAGGTGGTAAGTGAGGAATGATGGAGCAAAGGCTATAGGTTAGGCATTGCCTATGCCAATCTAGGCAACGAACAAGGCAATGCCTATGCCAATATAGGCAACGAACAAGGCAATGCCTATGCAAATCTAGGCAACGGACAAGGCAATGCCTATGCCATTGCCTATTCTCACTGCCTCACATAGGCAATGGACAAGGCAAGGCCTATACCAATGTAGGAAATGCTATAGGCACCGCCTATGCCATTGCCTATGCTCACTGCCTCACATAGGCAATGCCATAGGCCCCACCTATGCCAATCTAGGCGATAGGCAAGGCGCCACCTATGCCTATCTAGGCATTGCTAAAGGCGCCGCCTATGCTAAGCATAGGCAAAGCATTAGGCGCCACCTACTTATCCTTTTTTGCCTCCTAACCCGATTGTACATGGATTAATCCCGACCCATGGCTTAGCCTTTAAATAGATCCTCAACCTTAGAACACAATTCTATTGTTTGCTCAAGATAGGCGACGCTTAAGCTCCCAAATTCTCTCAAAGTTTTTCTTTTTGCTCATCTAATCTTGCAAGTTCATCTTCCGGATCCATCACCACGTAAGTTACTCTTTTATATTCCGTAGTTGTTGTACTACTCCGCTTATAATGGTTTATTAGATTGTGAAGTGGTGTTTGGTGATGAGAATATGGTTGGTTTGTTATGATACATCTAGTTGAGTGAAAGAATTCGTGTGGGTGTTCTTGACTTTACTCCGACTTGTATTTGATTGGTATTCACTGTCGTATTTTTATGAAGTCGAAATTGTGAAGTTAATGCATAATCTTGAAAGCTGTAAGCTTGAATGTTTGAATGACTCGTTCATCGAAGGTATTGATCATGATTGACCACAAGTATAACATGGTTTAGTTATTTCGATGCAAAAACCTGATAAGATTGCTATGTGATAGTCTTGTTCAAACATTGCCTTAATCCAATGAAATAAAGTCGGAAAGGATAGTCAAGATTACATGAATATTAACATTGTGCAAACGGATTAAGTGTGGGGTGGTATCATCACGATTTTCTTTTCCGACTATAGTAAATCTTTCATGATGAAACTAACGTAACTTTATTGTGATCTCAGGTAGAATGGCCCCAAAAGGACGACAAGGAAAAGAAAAAGTGTCCACCTCTAAAAAAGGTCAGAAAAGGGCAAGAAAAGATCAGGCTGAGTCCTCCTCTTTGCAAGTGCCTCGACGCACTTTCGGGATAAAGTGGGTCCTAGAGGAGGAAGGAAAGGAGTGGTACAAGAACAACAAAGTAAAAAAATATGTTCACGTGGATTTGATGCAGAAGGAGAGTCTAGCAAAGAGAGAGCCCCGCATTTTGGCTAAAATCATGGCACTAAATCTTGATTTCATTTTCCGAGATATGGGGGAATGCAATCTTGATCTAACACGAGAGTTTTATGCCAATTGGTCCCCAAAGACTACTGGAAGTGAAGTAAAGATTCGGGGCCAAGTCTTGCAACTGAATGCGGAATTCTTCAACTCTTTTCTGGGCCTTCCATCTGTGGATCCATCACCGCTCAAGGAGCTTTGTCACAGACCTCCCTACAGGGACATCATACATACACTGTGCGGATCAAGGTCAATGGCACGGTGGATTCGGCACAAGGATAATGGTCGCCACAACACCTACCCGTATGCCTCTTTGAACAGGGAAGCTCACATATGGTTAAGGATAGTCAACTCTTGCTTAATTCCTGGGACACAATATACTAAGATCACACGCGATCGAGTCTTCTTGGTGTACGCTTTGATGATGAATATTCCCATCAACATTGGTGCGGTTATACGATCGTCAATGCGCAAGGCTAGGCTGCACAAAAGGTCCCATTTCAGTTTTGGCAACTTGCTGACTGCGATCTTAAGGAAAGAACACATTGAAGAGGAACCCTCGGATCATAAGCTACCACACAACCCGAAGAAGTTTGATCTCACGAAGGTTAAAGAGCCAAAAACAGGTCAAGGCATCAACCTCACCACTGCAGAGAGACATGCTCGATATGAAAGCTTTTTTCGCCATCTGTATGGAATGACTAGATTTACACTGATAAATGGGGGTCGTGTTCCAATTGATGCAGAGCTTCAGCAGTTGGACTATGATTACCCGCTTAATGAGCATGCGCGGGCCATGTGTGGAGTGGGGGTACATTTTGAGGAACCTCTCGACGATGACGTGCCGACTGACGATGATCACCGACTGCCAGACTCAGACGTGGAGGACAACTCTAATGACGACGACTCTGATGATGATTCCGACGCAGGGGGTATGACCACAAACATAGAGGAGTCCGACTAATCAGCTTTTCCTTATTTATTTCCACTGAGGACAATATGTCCTGTCTAAGTGTGGGGTGCGGGTATATGTATGCTGTATTGTATTTGTTTGCCTACATTTATTCTTTTTTGTTTGAATTAGTAGTTAGTTAGTTAGTTGTAATTAGTTAGTTGATTTTAGATGTTGCATGAAATTGTTCTGATAGACGGCATGGTATATTATAACAAGAGTTTGTGCTAAATAATTACTATTGAGACGCTTAGGCTCTAAGTTGTGACTCACTGTGTGATAAATTGTTGTGGTTTAATTCATTCATCGGTTGGGTCAAGAATCAATAATTCTCCCAATGAAGTTGACCATGTGCCTAGTGTGTGAGAGGATATTGTATATTCTTTGTTGTGACTGATGCTAGAACTTGCCTGGTGTGTGTGTGAAGCGAAATAAAGATTGTGAGTGTAGGAGATGATTTAGGCATTTCTTTGGCAGCACTGAAATTGTTTACCTTCTTTTTACCTACCTTTGTACATTGTCCTAGTGAAGCCCCTTTGAGCCTTTAGCTATTTTCTTTGGCAGCCTCATATGTAGCCTAATCCATTTTTTTTCAAGACCATAATTCGATCCAAACTCCTAAGCGCTTTAAAATTGTAGAATCATGTGGAAAAATAAAAGGAGAATGGTGAAAGTGATGCCTCAGGGTGTATTGGTACTTGAAATTGTTGTGAAAAAGAGTGGCTATTATAGGGATGCTTGCTTAATATAAAAAAAAAATTTAGAAAAATAAAAAGATAGTTGTGTTTATGATTGAATAACAAAATGGGTGAAAAGGGGTTGGTAGATGAAAGCGAGGTAGAGTGGTTGTTAAAAGATAGTGTAAATGGCATATTGTAGTGTATTAAAGCGCTTAGGGAACATAGTCGCTATTTCTGGCCAAAATAGTCCTACCTGTCCCTTAGCTTACATTACAACCTATAAAGACCTATTTGATCCTAAACTTAGCAGTCTGATATTAGTAGATCATTACACTAAGGGCAAGCCTATGGTCATCAGTTGCAATATAAGAATTCTTTGTGTGAGCGAGAGCAAGGAGAGTCTTATACTCATGTTTTGAAAAATGAAAAACTATGAGTGATTATGGGTGATATCTTGTGTGAGCACACATGGTTGATGGTTGTTGGGTAGTTTTATATGTTTCTTTGTGGCTTAACTTGTGAATACGAATTAACCATCCTAATGAGTCTATGTTGGAGGTTGAGTTGTTTCTAGTAGTGATCGAGAAACCTACTCTTTGTTAATGATTGTTGTGCATGTCTTGTTGAAAATTTTGTGTTGCTATTGTGAAATTCTAGTTAGGTGTTTGCATGAATGTAATATTTTGTTCGAGTACAAACAAAGATTTAAGTGTGGGGTGGTGATGTTGGGCGTATTTACACGCCTAAGCACCATAATTTACCTATGTTTCAACTAAGTTTTGAGGATAAAATATATAATTCTTGCACTTTTAGTCCATTTTCCTTTAAGCGAGCTGACCTATGTGATTAGCATGTTTTCAGGTACTAATGATGAAGATTTCAGCACTTTGTGGACCTGTGGGCAGCAAAGGAAAACTTCACATAAGAGGGAAGGCAGCTTTTGGACTGAATGTGATGCATAGGAACTTTTTCCCGGGCAAACCCAATATTTTTAAATACTTAAGGATGCAGTAGCAACTTATTAGACAAGGATGCTATTAAAAACCTTATTGATGATTTTTTCAGCATAATTATCATTCGACATTATTGACAATTCACGTTGGAGGATTTGGTACGAGTTTTGAGAGCAGAAAACGGCTCACTTGAGCAACGGAGAAAGAAAACACGTTTCATCTCCATAGCCGAGGTTTCTCTAAGTTTTGGTATGATGATGATGTCTACTTTGATTTCCGTTGTATTCATGAGTAGCTAAACTTATCTGTTAGGCTTATGGAAACCTTGTAAGATACTATCTATTACTATGAGTTTGTGAATTCTTGATATGTTATGCTACTTATATCATTACTCTCTTCGTTTTGATTGAATTCTTATGGTTGCAAACATAGAGAATACGCCATTATAGCATTAACTTGTTCGAGAGAAAAGTTACATGTTTGGAAAAGAGAGTGTGACAAGGAAATAGGGTTTCCAACCTCTATTTACACGTTAATGCCTTAACCGGATTAACTTCTTGGAGAATTTGTACCATTTGTTATACACTTTAGGCTCGAGAGAGCTAAAGCAAAATAAATCCTTGATGGTTGAGAAACACTTGGATTTAGAATTAGAATACGATTCTCTATAAGTGTATGCATATCTAAATTCCGCGTTACTCATAGTTAATAGAAAAGTAGAACTTATAAGGTGGACATAACCCTAACTTATCAATCTCTGTGATTAAATCTTACTACGCAAATCGTTCCATTGTTACTTTGATAATATTAGTTCACGCCTAAACCAAACCCCTCTTTTGTCCTTGGAGTTTTCGACCAACAGTCTACTAATAATTGCAACACTTAGTGACCAGAGTATTCCCTGTGGGATTCGACAGCCAACCCAGTTGGGTTCTATATTTGACAGCGACCGCTTACACTTTCTAACGAGAGTTATAATTTGGGCGTATCATACCCCAGAACTACGTGCCACTGTAGGTTCGAGATTTATGGGACCAAGGCCGAGATAGTGATCAATAAAGATGAGGTTCTACTCTGATGGAAAGTATAGAATATCTCTCCCCTACGTGGGTGAAACATTGGACTCCATGTAGCTCACATGATTTATGTCGGTTAGAATAAACTTCCAAAGTTATATAATCCCAAGTTCCAAGTGTCCCGAGTTTAAGAGAGTTTTAGAGTTCCCAAGTGTTGAAGTTTCTACAAGTTCTAAGTCCTTAAGTTTTAAAGAAGTTTTACTCTCCATGAGATAAAAGTATGAGTTTGAAAGTATTGCTTAAAGCCTCCTTTATCCTTCGAGTACTGAGAATAAGAGGAGAGTATAGATTTTCAAAGTTAAGTGTAATGACTCACGAGATTTGTGTTACATGCTTCACTATTCATGATTCATGAGTTTTATATTTCAGACTTATTCAAGCTATATGAGTCATTCATATTTGCATGCATGATTTTATTAAAGAGTAATGATATTGTTTATGCAAATGTATACACCCCCATATACTCAGTACATTCCCAAAGTGCTGATCCACATATACATTTGTGTGCTACATTGTCTCATAATGTAGGTTCAGGTTCTCAGTCTCAGTAGTGACCGTGATTTCCAAGTGCCTTTGCGTACATCCCAAAGTTGGTGAGTCCTCATGGTTCGAGGACCTAATTTTCTCATATTCTCAGTTGTTATTGCTTTTATATCAGTCCGAGTCAGTTGGGGGTTTGGCCCAATGGCTCTCAGTTTGAGTAGTAGGGGCTTTGTCAGACTAGACTATCAGTTGTGTTTTAGAATTTCAGTATGTTATATTTCAGACTATATTTTCCAGTTATTTTAGTTTTGAGATAATAAATACATATTATAGCCTTATTGCTTGACTTGATATTAAAAAGTGACAGATAGAGGTGGTAACTGGCTCTAAGGGTTAGCTTGGGGTTACTTGTAGCCTTAAGCATCGTGTGACGCTCTAGGATGATATTTTGTGGCATTAAAAACGTGCACCATACGCTTATAGAAGAATTTTGTTTATTAACTTATCAACATACGGCACACACAATCTACCCTAGCAACACAACACACCATCTCCCCCGGGAGAAACCTTTACTTTTTGATCTTTGACTTGCTCTTTCAACTTCACCAAACTAGGATTTCTATTCATTTTTTCTTTCACTTCGGCAATCAAAGAATATCCTGAACTATTCTAAACTCAAACATTTCCCTCTTCTGAATCAACTAAACAACACCTAACCAACTAAACAACACCTAACCAACTAAACAACACCTAATCTGCCCAGCTGATGAACTTCCTAAACAAACTTCTTCTTACCATTTTTATCGTTAGCAACACTGCCCATACACAATCTTCTTAGGGCATCTGCCGCTACATTGCTTTGCTTGGATGATACAAAACACTTATATCATAATCTTTCAACAATCCTAACCACTTTCTCTAACGCAGATTCAAATCCTCCTGCGAAAACACGTACTGCAAGCTTTTGTGATTTGTGAACATATCCACATGAACCCCATACAAGTAATGCCTCTAAATTTTCAAGGAAAAAACCATAATTGCTTAGTTAAGATCATGGGTAGGGTGATCCTTTTTATGTGGCTTAAGTTGTCTAGAGGTATAAGCCATAACCTTACCCCTCTGCATCAAAACACAACCCAAACAAATTCTGGAAGCATCACAATACACAACAAATCAATCTGAACCATCTGGTAACATCAAAACTAGGGTTGTGGTGAGTTGAGTCTTCAACTCCTGAAAACTCTTCTCACAAGAATCTGACCATTGAAACTTAGCCTTCTTTTGAGTTAATCTGGACATGGGAGATTCAATAGATGAAAAACCTTCAATAAACCGCCAGTAATAGCCAGTCAAACCCAATAAACTTCTGATATCTGATGGAGAAATATGTCTCTGCCAGTTTCTCACCGTTTTGGTATTTTAAGGATCAACTCTAATACCATCATAAAAAATAACGTGGATAAGAAAAACTATCGATCTTAGCCAAAACTCTCACTTATTGAACTTAGAGAACAACAGATGGGTTCTAAGAGTCTGCAATACTATCCTGAGGTGGTTTGCATGATCATTTTTGTTATAGGAGTAGACAAGGATGTCATCAATGAAGACTATAATGAAGATGTCCAAGTACTACTTGAACACTCGGTTCATCAAGTCTATAAAGGCTGCTGGGGCATTCATGAGACTAAAGGACATGACTCGAAACTCAAAATGACCATACCGAGTTCTGAAAGCTATTTTTTGAATGTCATATTCTTTGAATCTGAGCAGGTGATAGCCGAATCTGAGGTCTATCTTAGAGAAATAACTGGCACCCTGAAGTTGGTAAAACAATTCATCGATTCAGGGAAGTGGAAATTTGTTCTTGATTGTGACTTTTTTCAACTAAAAATAGTCAATATACATCCTAAGAGAACCGTCTTTATTATACATGAATAAAACTGGTGCGCCCCACGGGGAAATGCTGGGCCTGATTAATCCCTTATCTAGGAGATCTTTCAAAAGTTCTTTTAACTTTTTAAGTTTAGCTGGAGCCATTCAATATGACAGAATAGAATTGGGCTGAGTATCAGGAAGAAGGTCTATTCCAAAGTTGATTTTCCTTTTCGGAGGAACTCTAGGTATCTTTTTGGAAAACACATTTGTAACACCCCGTAAATTTTTTCGTACACTTATCGCGATTATATGGAGTCCTAAAGGCTTGCGTATGGGTTAAATTAAATTTATGGTGTTCGGAAGTATCCCGTCAATAGTTGTATGTGTAGGTATTGGAATAAGCTTTCCAACGATATAAAGATTCCCAAAACAGAGGAGTATTTCATATAAGCGAGCACATTCGAAATTTCAAAACGGTGGCCGGGAAGCCTGTGAACAGTAAATCTGCTGAAAATTACTGCAGCTAGGCAATTGTTTTTTGGATCAAATTTAGATGATCATAACTCCTTGTACAAAAAGAACTGTGTGAGTTTCTATATATCAACGAAAATATTCGAGACTCTTCTTTCCGATGAAATTGGTTTCATCCAAATCCAATGTCTGAGTAAGGAGCTATACCCGTTTTACTACAGCCTATAAAAAAAAACAGAATTTTGGGACAGATTTTTTGGTCAACTTTAAACGACCATAACTCCATGTACAGGAAGAACTGGGTGGTATACTTTATATGAAAATGAAATACCTTTGAATTATCTTTCCAATTCAATTGGTTTCACCCAAATATGATACCGGAGAAAAGAGTTATGATCGATTTACTTCAGCCTGTCAAAACTGTCCACTGGGGACAGATTCGGATTTTATTTAAATTTTTAGGGAAAAATGGTCATTTTCTATTACCTCTTGGACGAAAATTGGTCTTTATAAACATACACTTAACCTCATATATATCATATATCATCCAATTATTAAGAGAATGTGAAACCCTAGCCTAATTTAAACTTCAAATATTTTGTGATTCAACTGTAGAAAATTCGAATTGGTTCCGTAGTTGTGTTCACCATCTCGAAATCTTCGAGAAGCACCCCATTGTTATGTAAGGAGGATTCTAAATACAAGAGTTCATTGTTAAGGTATGAATATTGTTTATTCTTGATTCTTATCCATGAATAAGTATTGATAAAGGATTATGAGTATTGTCTTGATGTTGGAAGATAACTAGAAACATAGTTATGAATTGTTTTGTATAAATTGTTAGTAGTAAATTATGAAAGTTGTTGTATTGGATTATGGAGGATGAATTGTGGTGATATATCATTATATTAGTGGTTATGTATGCCTAGTGATCATGTTGGTATTGGATGGTGATTAAGAAGGGAAATAAAGGCTAAGAGTAATGTTGAGGGATATTGCATGAAAATGCATGATATGTGAATGTAATAAGAGTATAAGAGGATGAATGTAGCACTCTTATTGATGAGTTAAAGGATTACTTCCTAGACATTATTTGGTGAAGTTAATACCTAAATGGTAAGGTTTGGTTGCTAATACTAGTTTTCCACAAATGACTTATTGTAGATAAGTGTTCGAAGAGTACGGGAAGTCAAGTTGGACTTGTATTGAAGTGGTTATATCAAGGTATGTAAGACATACTCTATCTAATCTTTGGCATGAATAATGCCCCATGGCACTCTCAAGTAAGCTTCCAACATTTCCCTATGACACATGACACCTAATAACATCATATGATCTTCGACACTACCAATTGAATTTGTTTTCACTTTTAACATGTCCGGCTAGTCAAAAAAATATCCATTTACTATGGTTGACTCCGAAATGGTTTAATGAGGTATCCATGATTCTCTACTTCATTTTCATGATATTGATTACCTATTTACATGTTTTTCCTATTGAGGTATCATGGTTTCAAATTCCATAAGGTGTGACCACAAAGTAATCAATCTCAAAGATTAATTGAATTAAGAAATGGAATGTCTTTATTTTAAATTGATGATATGATGTATTGTATTAGTACCACTGATCAGTTGACCATTGTATTATAAAGATTATGTATATATTCTATCCCAGGGGTGGTCCCTGATGTATTGTATTAGTACCACTGATCAGTTGGCCATTGTATGACATATGTTATGTATTGATAAGGAATACGGGAAGCAATGATATGAAAGTAATGTGCAGGTATCCCATCATCTCTTTTAAGTGTGGTCTACTCATACTGTTTATTCACTGGTATCTGGGTTCTGTTGATCTTTTGTATCTCATCTTGATACTCACTGCCTTACATACTCAGTACATATTTCCGTACTGACGTCCCTCACGGGGGACCTGTATTCATGCCTGCAGGAACAGGTATTTTAGGTCGTACACCTCCGCAGTAAGAGCCAGGACATTCTGTTGATAGTGGTGAGCTCCAGTTGTTTCGGGGCATCCCATGTCGTTTCTATATGTATTTTTGGTATTTGTATAAAAGTCTTTTGTGGGAGGGAGTTTGTCCCGACCCTAACTCAGTTGTGTATCTATGTAGAGGCTTTTGTAGACATATTGTACAACCATAGGAGTGTTTGGTTGATAAACGTGATGTCTCTGACGGCCAATTACTGTTTATATATATATATATGCGTGTTTGTTGGGCTGATACAGGTACTGTTTTCTTCTATTTACAA